>CM050165.1:215588373-216188373 GCA_027410445.1 Discoglossus pictus | reverse complement strand
CTGTGTTTCTCCCCCTGCCTCTCATCTATTCCACCCACTCTCCCTCACCTGTGTCTCTTCCCACCTCTCCCTCACCTGTGCCACCTTCCTCCCCTTTCCCTCCCCCATGTTTCCTTCCCCCCTCTCCCTCCCCTGTGTCTCCTTTCCCCCTCTCCTGTGCCTCCTTTCCGCCTCTCCCTCCCCTGTGCCTCCTTTCCCCCTCTCCCTTCCTTGTGCCTCCTTCCCCCTCTACTTTCCCATCCAATCCCTCTCCTGTGTTTCTCCCCTCCCACCCATCTCTTTACCTCCCTCTCCCTCCCCTGTGTCTCCCCCTCTCCCTCCCCTGTGCCTCCTTCCACCTATCCCTCCCCTGTGTCTCCTTCCCCCTTTCCCTCCTCTGTGTCTCCTTTCCCCCTTCTTCTTCTCTTGTGCCTCCTTTCCCACCTCCCTCTACTTTTCCCCTCTGCCTCCCCTGTTTCTCTTTCCCCTCCCTCACATGTGTCTTTCCCCCGTCTTGCTCCCCTGTGTCTCTTTCCCCCGTCTCCCTCCCCTGTGTCTCTTCCCACCCTCTCTCTCCCGTGTCTCCTTTCCCCCCCTCTCCCTCTCCTGACCCTCCTTCCCCCCTCTCGCCCCCTTTTCCCTCTTCTCCCTCTCCCTCCCCTGTGTCTCCTTTCCCCCTCTCCCGCCGAGCATTGCGCATTCGCAACTAATAGATCATCATATATAGTTGTCGGAATTGCGAGTTTGTGCATGCACAAACCCATAATTTGGGAGCATTACACAGAAACTCATAATTACGACAACTATACATATGATAGAAAAGAAGGGGATGTTGCTTGTTTCTGCTGAAGCAAAAATTATATTGTCAGCAAATGTCGATATATCTAAGAGAACAAATGTTGATACAAAGTATGAGCTAATCTGTTGACTAACAGATGGTTAGGTAAACTGTCAGTGAAGAAAAAGCACCCATGACCATAGCTGAACATGTTTTCAAAGGCATTTGAATGGAATAGCTGAGATTTGGAGTACATTATGTGTTTTTTAATATTGATTATTTTTTATGAAACAACAATAGCTCATGGAAAAATATGATAACTAATTTAGAGGCATTAATTGTCAACAACACTTGAAGCAAATGGAAAAGTACACTACAAGCAATAATACATTTTAAGATTTTTCAGAAAAAAATAAATGCAGAAAAAAACTTTATGTCAGTATTATATGGTTTGTAACCTTTAAAGGGCTAAATTCTTTAGAAATCCTGTACAAACTTATGCCAACATTATCCAGTGATAAAATTAAAATATACTAAAGCGAGCACCAAAAACAGATCTAAGAATAAACATCACACTATGTTAAAATTTACAGGTTTCACAAGGTCTGCAATGAGTGCTGAAGGCCCGTAATGTAGGGGGGGGGGCTTGCAATGAGTGCCGAGGGGGAGGGGGGAGCTCGCAAAGATGCAGGGGAGGGAGAGGGGAAGAGGAGGGAAAGATACACCGTGGAGCGAGTGGGGGAAGAGACACAAGTGTGAGAGAGGGGGCGAAAGAGACACAGGGGAGAGAGAGCAAAGTTACAGGGTTGCGCTCATCGTGAGGCCCGTAAGGTAGGGGGGGGGGCTGGCAAAAAGTTAGAGGGGGAGAGGCTCACAATGAATGCAGAGGCCAGTAAGTTGTGTGGCAATCAACATTGCGACGCTTCAACATTTTTTGCCGTCATTTTTGACGGGCAAGTGGCTAGTTCTTTAAGAATTTGGATCCTGCAATTCCTGCATGACAGGGCAACATTATTTTACCTTTGTGAAACACTGCTAAATGTTTCTCTTGTTAATTGGCTTTAATGGCACATACAGTATGGCCATGTCACTAGTCTAAAAAAAAATCTGTCCACAAACCATTTTTCATAGCACTGCAGCTGAAAGTCACATCTGATATTCATTATTGTATGGAAAAAATGACTACAAGAGAATGTTAGGCTGTTAGCGTGAATAAAAAATAAGTTTTTTCCAATCTATTGTCTTTGTAATATTATTCAATCTACGACACATATACAGTTATATACGTCAATTACAAAACTATGCATGTGTCTACATTTAAGAGTTTACATCAGTTCTTAACAAGTGGCCTAATATAGAACATAATTTCATGACTGTGGAGAAGAGTTGTGTTTAACAACATATTTTGTTCTCAGCTTTAACTATATTATCATAACGATGAATTTAAAACAGATCTGTACAGGATAGATGGTGCAGCTGGGCCCCAACACCAACACGGACCCTTTATCTTCATCTATAGTATGATTTGTAAAAATTAAAGGGCAACTGAAATATCATATTTGTAATACGCTAATATAAAGAACTGGACTTCATAATGTGAAAAATATCTTAAAAATTTTAACATTTCTAATTCTCAAGCAGAGTCCCGTAAATGTAACGTTTTCTATAAAATGATTTGGGTACCAATGTTTCTACTTTTGTTGCATATTCACAAAGTATCCTTTAGGAAAACATTGTATATGATATTCATTTACAATGAACAGAGGCTATGAAGAGAATGGGAGTGAGTATACATGGAGAGACAGTGTGATGGTAAACATTATTTTTTACGACCACTAATCTATGGGTCATATACTCTGGAACCATATATTCATAATACTGTATTTGTAACTCTAAGGATTTCTGATACATACATGAGTTGTTGAGTTCACCATCTTTATATCTGCTCTTTGGCACAATGGATTACCAATATATGACGCATGAGCTTACTTCAGGTAATCCACGGAGCAAGTAGAATTAATGAAAAGTTGTCACAATCTGGGGGCTTGATATGAACCTAGTTCAAACTTATCCTAACAGAATCGAGTAGTTCTTCTTCTCTGTGGCTCAACAGATGGCTTCTGAAGAGGGCAATGCCCAAAGGTAAAGGCAGAGAATCAGTGGCGGCTCGTCCATAGGGGCGTCGGGGCAAGCGCCCCCCCAAATATGTTTATTGCAGGTCACTGCTGTCAGTGCTGTGTGTGCAATGCTACACTATCTCTATTCTAGTGTTGTAGCTTTCCCGTTCACGCGCCACGCTGTGTGATCAGATTACACTACTGCACTTACACTAACCTTAAGACTCTATGAATGAGTCATGACCGTTAATGGATTCCCGCCCACCAACCAGGGAAAAGCTATGCATGGGCAGTGATAATGTATCCATTTCAATGACTGACAGTCTTCCATCATTGACCAATCAATGATGGAAGGCTGTACAGTTGTCAGGAGAACCACCTAAGCCCACCCAGACCGTTAGCCCAGGGCGCCCACCAGCTAATAGAGCCTTGAGTTTAATTTTGATTGACAGCTCCCTGTTAATAAAACCACCATAAGCCAGTCTCAGCCCTCTTTTCGTTTCCTGCTCCCGCTGAGACTGAGACCTCCCTGGCTGAAACTACTCACTCAGACTTACCCAACCTACAACAGTAAGTCCTAACTGCCCTGGCCAATCCCCTAGTCCCCCTTATACCACTATGCCTGCCTGCCACCCACACACACCCACCCACCAACTTACCTACCTAGGCCCGCAATGCCTGGGCAACCCCCAATCACCCCCGCAGAAGGCCCAAAAGACCTGTGCCACCCCCCATCACCCCCATGGGTCCTGTGCCACCCCATGATCACCCCGATCACCCCCATGGGGCCTATGCCACTGCCCGATTACCCCGATCACCCCCATGGGGCCTGTGCCACCCCCGATCACCCCCATGGGGCCTATGCCAACCCCCGATCACCCCCCCTGTAGGCCCATCGGGGCCTGGCCAACCCCCACCCCAACCTACCTATCAACCCACCTACCTAACTACCAGCCTGACCCAACTACCAACCCAGTGACCACACCCCACCCTGACCCAACTACCAACCCACCTACCTACCCCCCTGACCCAGTGACCACACCCCACCCTGACCCAACTACCAACCCACCTACCTACCACCCTGACCCAACTACCAACCCAGTGACCACACCCCACCCTGACCTAACTACCAACCCACCTGCCTATGCTACACAACACAACCCCACCCCATATTTTTATTCCATTTTTCAAAGTGACAGGCAATGGATCTTTAACATTGCAGTTAAAATAAAAAGGATACTTTACCTGACACTTTCAAAGATGGAATAAAAATGTGGGAAAGGGAAAAAAACAATAAGTAAACATAACAGCACATACCTTCCAAATTGACCCCT
Organism: Discoglossus pictus; assembly: GCA_027410445.1. Taxonomy (NCBI): domain Eukaryota; kingdom Metazoa; phylum Chordata; class Amphibia; order Anura; family Alytidae; genus Discoglossus; species Discoglossus pictus. Next base: position 216,184,165 of record CM050165.1, on the reverse strand, counting down.
CCAGTGGCGGCCTTCTACCCTGGATAGTCGGGCATTCCAATCAATTTTGATTGAAGCCCATGTCCTTCAATCTTGATAGAAGCTCTTGTCCTCATCTTGATTGAAGCCATTGTCCATCCATTCTGGCCCATTGCAAGAGGCCTCCAACTAAAAAACCAGACGCTCTAAAAAAACAAAACAAAATAACAATCTAATGGAGCTCCTCCTACAAGGAGCTCCCCCCGGCGACTAATTGATTTTTTCCCGCCCTCCGCCTTTTATACTATTTTTGAAGGACTCTGATTGGCTGAAATTTTTCGATTGACATTGATTTCAACCAATCAGAGTCTTTAAAAAAATTAGCAAAGCAGGTATGGAAGCATGTAAGGGCAAAAAAGGTTAGTGTGAACTTGTATGTATTATACATATTACAGGGCTATTTATGTGATATACATGTTACAGGATAATATCCTGTAACATGTATAGAAAATAAATTGCACTGTAATATGTATAATAAATAATGTCTAATACAAATACATGAGCAATAATCAAATAATTAATAAAGTACATCAATTAATTAATTAATAAATATCAATTAATATTTTTTTTGTTTTATGTATATTGCTTTATGTGTGTGTATATATATATATATATATATATATATATATTGATTTATATATTGATTGATTTATATATTGATTGATAGATAGATTGATTGATAGATATATTGATTGATATATATATATTGAGATATATATATATATTGATATATATATATATATATATATATATATATATATATTGATATATATTGATATTGATATATATGGTTTTGATTGGTTATTTAAGGTTTTTAAGGTGCGTTTGGGGCCTATATGGTCACACTTGGTCATTTAAGGTTTTTAAAGTGCGGTTGGGTCCTATATGGTCACACTTGTTTATTTAAGGTTTTTAAGGTGCAGTTGGGGCCTATATGGTCACACTTGGTTATTTAAGGTTTTTAAGGTGCGGTTGGGGCCTATATGGTCACACTTGGTCTTTTAAGGTTTTTAAGGTGCGGTTGGGGCCTATATGGTCACACTTGGTTATTTAAGGTTTTTAAGGTGCAGTTGGGGCCTATATGGTCACACGTGGTCTTTTAAGGTTTTTAAGGTGCAGTTGGGGCCTATATGGTCACACTTGGTCTTTTAAGGTTTTTAAGGTGCGGTTGGGGCCTATATGGTCACACTTGGTTATTTAAGGTTTTTAAGGTGCAGTTGGGGCCTATATGGTCACACGTGGTCTTTTAAGGTTTTTAAGGTGCAGTTGGGGCCTATATGGTCACACTTGGCCATTTAAGGTTTTTAAGGTGCGGTTGGGGCCTATATGGTCACACTTGGTATTTTAAGGTTTTTAAGGTGCGGTTGGGGCCTATATGGTCACACTTGGTCTTTTAAGGTTTTTAAGGTGCGGTTGGGGCCTATATGGTCACACTTGATTATTTAAGGTTTTTAAGGTGCGGTTGGGGCCTATATGGTCACACTTGATTATTTAAGGTTTTTAAGGTGCGGTTGGGGCCTATATGGTCACACTTGGTCTTTTAAGGTTTTAAAAGTTACGGTTTGGGTCTTGAAAGTTCTAATTTTTTTTTTGTTTTGTTTTCTATCACCCCCAGGTGCAAACTCTCTGTGGAAGCAGATTTGTTTGGACTCGTTGGTTGACTTACTGAACGTGAATACCCCGAGAAGGAGAGTCAACTGTTGGTGAGTATATGGTCACACTTGGTCTTTTAAGGTTTTTAAGGTGCGGTTGGGGCCTATATGGTCACACTTGGTCTTTTAAGGTTTTAAAAGTTACGGTTTGGGTCTTGAACGTACTAATTTTTTTGTTGTTGTTTTCTATCACCCCCAGGTGCAAACTCTCTGTGGAAGCAGATTTGTTTGGACTCATTGGTTGACTTACTGAACGTGAATACCCCGAGAAGGAGAGTCAACTGTTGGTGAGTATCATTGCTTTTAATTTTCTGTCCATGCGTATAGGTGCAAATTTGATGTTGATGTAGTCTTGTCACATGAGGGTTTGCAATCTGTAATGTATACCAATGAATTCAACACACTGTTATTTTAAAGTAATTTTGTGACATAATATAAATTAATATACCGTGATCTATTTCTTCTATTGGTATCAGAAATGAATACTATTGACTCTCTACTTGTGAAGCCTTTCGGCACCCTAACCTATGAGGAGAAGGTGGAAGTAAAACGGTTAGGACCTGACCAACCAGAGATAAATCTTCTGCAAATCGCAAGAGATAGAGGGAAGCAATATATCCGTACTTTCAATATAGAATGGTACAGGAAGAACAAATGGCTTTGTGGAAGCGTTTCTAGGAAGTCCTTATATTGTTTTCCATGCATCCTATTTGGTGGTGACGCTGCTTGGACCAAAACTGGAGTGACTGACGTCAAACATCTAGTAGATAAAATGGCGAAACGCAAAACTTCTAAATCTCACTTGGATAACAGGATGAAGTTTGAGATGTTTGGACAGGCGAACATTGCAGTTCAACTGGACCAAGGACACCAAGTCAGTATTCAAAAACACAATGAAGAAGTGGCTAAGATCCGGTATATCCTTTCGAAGATAATTGATTGTGTTCGCTTTTGTGGCGCTTTTGAACTGGCATTAAGAGGACACGACGAAAGTGAAACATCGCTAAATCCAGGAGTGTTTCGAGGCCTGGTGGATTTGGTTGGCAGTATCGATAGTGCAATGGAACAGCATTTGAAGACTGCAACTGTGTTTAAGGGCACGTCCAAAACCGTGCAGAATAAGCTACTGGACTGCATGCTGGAAGTTATTAAGGAAGTGATTCACCAGCAGCTTAAGGAAGCCCAGTTTGTGGCAATCCAAGCGGATGAAACAACTGATATTTCCGCTAGGACACAGTGCGTTGTAGTCTATCGCTACATTGAAAAGAAGCATCAAGTGGTGGAAAGATTTGATGGCTTCATGGAACTGAAAGCAACGGATGCAGACTCCATTGCCGCTGTTGTGCTGGAAAGTCTGAATACTGTTCTCCCAGAGCCAGAAGACAAGATGAAACTCATAGCTCAAAGCAACTGTGGTGCCAGTGTGATACGTGGAGATCAAGGAGTAGTTCAAAGAAAAATAAAAGACGTGTACCCGAACACACACTACGTCCATTGCTATGCTCGCCAACTGAACCTAATAATGGAGCAAGCAGTTTCAAGGATTGGAAGAGTTCGAGTTTTTTTTTCCAACATAGGCGGCATACCATCTTTTTTTTCACGCTCTCCAAAAAGGACTGCAGTTCTGGATGAGGTAGTTGGTAGAAGACTTCCAAGAGGTGCACCGACACGATGGACCTTCAACGTTAGGACCGTGAACGTCATCTACGAGAACAGAGATGCGCTACTTGAGTGTTTCCAGACAATTGAAGCATGTCTAAACTTTGATCAAACATCTATATGTGAAGCCGCAGGTTTCGTTGGATTGCTGGAAGACAGGGAGTTCCTTTACTTCCTTAAATTATTTCATTTAATAATGCCACATGTTGACATCCTCTATAGTCAGCTTCAGAAGCGAGACACGGATACTGTTTATATCCACAAAGTCACAGAAGACTTTGTCAGCAGCATCCAGAAAATCCGTAATTCTGTTGACGAGATAGAAGCAAGTTTGCCTAGCGATGTAACATTCCGCAGACTGAGTACGGAAATCTCAACCTTGAGACAACTTTCAAGAGAGGTATGTGACATAGTGGTGGTTCATGCAAAAGAACGTTTTTCATTTTCAAATCACCTAGTCAGTGCCAAACTTGTTCAAAGCAGCCCATGACACTTGCTTTCCAACCCAAGCTCTGGAAGACACCGTGCAAGCATATCCAATACTGAAGAAGGAACAATTACGCACTGAGCTGTCACTTCTGTATGGGAAGACAGATTTTCATGCTTGTACAAGTGCTGTTGCTCTGCACAAACTTTTACATCAATTGAATCTGCAGAACGATTTCACAGAGACAGTGAAATTATTAAGAATCCTGATTACAACACCGATGACCACTGCAGAATCAGAAAGATGCTTCTCCACATTGAAGAGGATAAAAACCTTTTTAAGAAGCACCATGTCCCTGGAGCAGTTGAATGCATTGGTGATGCTCTCAATGGAAAAGCAACTGATTTCCGAGATCTCAGACTTCAATGAAAAAACCATTGAGAAGTTTTGTTCTTTGAAAGATCGCCGTGCAAAATTGAAATACAAGTGATTGAAGCAAAGAAGAATGCATACCCCCAGGGTGTGCAAAGATAAACTGCGTTAAGCAGCACCACCTCACTACCAAACATAACTAGTGGTAAGTAAAGTATGAACGGTGTGTGGGTGTGCATATGGAAGGAGCTATGAAAGGTGTGTGCATGGTCAGTAACAATTGTTGAAGCCTTGGTGTGGTTTGAAATAATTGGAGGCACTTCCAAGGGTAGCTGTCACTTCTGTACGGGTAGCCAGAATTTCATGTCTGTACGAGTGCTGTTGCTCTGCACCAACTTTACCATCAATTTAATCTGCATAATGATTTCACAGAGACAGTTAAGCTATAAGGAATCCTGCTTACAACACCGAAGACTACTGCAGAATCAGAAAGTTGGTTCTCCACATTGAAGAGGATAAAAAGATATTTAAGAAGCACCATGGCCCTGGAGCGGTTGAATGCATTGGTTTGAAGGAATTGGAGGCACTTACAAGGGTAGCTGTCACTTCTGTATGGGAAGCCAGAATTTCATGTCTGTACGAGTGCTGTTGCTCTGCACCAACTTTACCATCAATTTAATCTGCATAATGATTTTACAGAGACAGTGAAGCTATAAGGAATCCTGCTTACAACACCGAAGACTACTGCAGAATCAGAAAGATGCTTCTCCACATTGAAGAGGATAAAAAGGTATTTAAGAAGCACCATGGCCCTGGAGCGGTTGAATGCATTGGTTTAAAGGAATTGGAGTCACCTTCAAGGGTAAGTAAAGTTCTCAGAAATGGCACCACCGAACTACCAAAAATAACTAGTGGTAAGTAAAGTATGAACGGTGTGTGGGTGTGCATATGGAAGGAGCTATGAAAGGTGTGTGAATGGTCAGTAACAATTGTTGAAGCCTTGGCGTGGCGTTACTGCTCATATGGTTATCCATATGCTAATTCAACGTGTTTGTTTGACATTGAGTATTGTGTTGTCTTAACAGAAGTGACATTTTGTTGTTTTCTTGAATCCCAAGATCCACTGGTTTGGGCCTATAAAGTCCTGATTGGTCTTTTAAGGTATGTTTGGGGCCTATATGGTCACACTTGGTCTTCTAAGGTATGTTTAGGGCCTATATGGTCACACTTGGTCTTTTAAGGTATGTTTGGGGCCTATATGGTTCCACTTGGTGTTTTAAGGTTTTTAAAGTATGGTTTTGTTCTTGAATGGTCTGATTGATTTGCTTGTTTTCTTTCAACCCCAAGTGCAAACCCTCTGTGGCAGCAGATTTGTTTGTACTAGTTGGTCAACTTACTGAATGTGAATACCCTGAGAAGAAGAGCCGACTAATGGTAAGTGTCCCTGCTTTAATTTTTCTGTTAATGCGTATAGGTGCAATTATGATATTGCTGTAGTCTTGTCACATGAGTTTTTTCAATCTATATTGTATACCAATGAATTTAACACATTGTTACTTTACTTCTTGACATTGCTGCATTGCTGATCATGTATTTCAATGGGTGTTGCAAGTATAAGGTCATTGGGCGGGGCTTATAAAGGTCATTATGACGTCAGGGGAGAAGTTATAAAAATGGGTGTTGTTTGAAAAAGGGGGATGGGCTATGTTTCACCCTGGCGCCCCTCCAACTTGAAAGTTCACCAGCCGCCACTGCAGAGAATACTGAAAACAGGTTACTAGTGGCCTCCAACAAGACCACTCCCCAATTCAAGATACAAAACACAGAAATAGTCTCACACCTTGGACATGTGAAAGCTATAACTGAACCTTTATTGAATTATGGAATCAACATATTTATACTCTCCAATGCCACACCCTTGTGTACATTTGTGTATGTGTGATGTCAGCACTAAGTCCCATCTGGCTTGCAGACATACTTGAGATAAAACGACATGAAAAGTTTATCTAGCTAACTAGGAGTACCAATCTTGATGTTAAACTCAAGTGTTTACTCAGGACTGCTAAGGAGCAGTTATCTGCCTTGACTCAAGGCCTGTATCTGTGAGGGTGCAATGATCTGTAGCTATCTACTGTGCAGAAACTTTTTTTACCATTTCCACGTATGTTATATATAACATTTTCCCTCTTATAATATACAATAACTAGTATACATAATAGCCATATACAGGCAACAGGCAACATAAAACACACACAATAATACATAATCACAATGTAACAATGCCATGACCCCTTGGCCATATTCATAATTACTGGCAATGAAATCATGACAATTATGCACTAATATTCTTAAAATATTAAAATAAAAAATGCACAGCCATATAATACAGAAAGTCTAGTTGCTGCTATTATAATACATTACACAATAAGAATACCTCTATTGGACCCTAGAGTAGAGACCAATGGAGAACTCAAAAACAGAACTCTATTTAAATAATTGTAGAAACATAAAAAATTACTTTTATTATTTACCCAACATTAAAATGACTATTTGAAAAAAATATAATCCTCTAATATAAAAATGTATAATAAACAAATCATGCACAGCCCAGTTTGGAAAACACTGTTAATCTCCAAACATCTTTATAATTTAGATGAAGTAATTTATGTGTAACAAATTGCTTAATAAATTCAAAAGTATCAGGAGAGCAGTTACTAGGAAGCTACATTCCATACAATGTTGCTTGTTTCATGATCTACCTAATCATCCAAGTGCACACACTGTGATATTTGCACACTTTGCACTGCTTTTTTTTAAATGTAGACATTTGTGTGTAAGTATCTTTACCACTGTTACCAATATTATATACTAGTGACTTGCCCTTCAAAAATGATGGCAATAAAATTTGAAGCCATGGCAATGCTGTTTGCCACACAATGTAAAGCTTTTGTTCCTCTGAGGACCTTTGGAACTCTTTGCGAGTCTCTCCCCTTGTGTATTTCAAGTTTCCTCCATTGCAACGATCACCTTCGGCGCTCATCAAAAAAACATATATAAGTACAGTGTAAAATATAAAACAAATGTTGTACAGTGAAGTAATGAATTAATATGAATTAATACATTAATATACTTTACCTATTTATATTTAATATGCAGCAATCAATATCCTGAAGACCTAACAATCTCTTTGGATTTTCCTGCATCAGAAAATGTACAGTTGGACTGTTGATCACCTAAGGAGAAAGTGTCAGCAATGTGCCAAGTGTGCAGTGTACATAGAATCGTAATGTTCTTATTTGCAAGTTAGTGCTGTAAAATGGCGTCTTTTTTCTATGTGTTACTTGGCTTGCAAGCATTTTCAGTCCGTTGTAATGGTATATTTTGTATCTCCTACATTTCTGTCTAACTCGTACGTGCCTGGCGGTGATTTGCATGCCTCGGTCTCCTTTAGCCTCATTTTAATTTTTTTCAGCCACCATTTTATTTCTCGCTTAAACGATTTTCGAGTGCCGAAACTTGGCAAATTCGGCCTAAATTTGTCTGCAACCTTACTTCCAGGCGTCCTGGTGTTCCCCCCGTGCTGTGTATGAGTGTGTTTTTATTTTTATTTACATTTTTTTATTGTTTATTTATTTTTGTGTTTAGGACGTTAAAGTCGTATTTTTGCAAGGTTGTATTTTTTTGCCAGCGAGATTCCGAAGTCCTGCATTCCTCAACTGCTTGCAGCCTAAGTCCAGAGTTTCTTAACTGCTTGCAGGATAAGTCCTGCGTGCTTCAATGCCTCAACTGCTCGCCTCGCTTCGCGAGGCTTGCAGGAGCCCCTTTGGCGCTCATTTTGCCTAAGTCCCGCGTGTTTCAATGCCTCAACTGCTCGCTTTGCAAGGCTCGCAGGATGATGAGTGCCTTCGCCTAAGTGCTTCGAGCTCATCGCCTAACTGCTCCGAGCTCAATGCCTCAACTGCTTGCCTCGCTTTGTGAGGCTCGCAGGACAATGAGTGCGTTCGGCGCTCATCACCTAAGTGCTCCGAGCACGTTCACTGCTTTGCAGAAGAAGGATAAATAAGTTGGAAAAAGCAAAATTAAGTGTAAAAGACAACGTATCCAGTATATACCTATACAAGCAATCTCAGATCATAGTTTTAATGGCACACGTTGACAGAGTTTTTGTTTTTTTATCTGTGTTGAGCTAGTATTAAAAGCTGTCAGAGTTTTAAATAAACATGTACATATGTTATTTTGGGAGACTTATGATAGACAATAAAAAACACATGTGAATTTTCTTTTTAAATCAAGAAGCTTACAATTCACAATAAGAAAGCAAAATAGTTATTATTTCTATAATTATTTTTTAAATGTACTTAAAGGACCACTACAATTTGGAAGGACACTGAATCCCAATTAATCTATTTGTACTTTTTATAAACATTTATTATACTTTTTTATAAATGTTTATTATCTACTGCCTAAATTTAAGAATCAGGGTATACTAATTAGCAAAATTGCATGGGTCCATAAAAAATAAACATGTACAGCACCTTTACCCAAAAATAATAAAAGTGCACTGTGCTTAAAAATACTTTTTATTTATAGGAAATGTTTTATATAGAGAGAGAAAAGTGCTCAGAGCTTATAGGAAAATAAGCTGGTTAATAATTAGACGAAAGATAATTTAATTGTTTCTATTTTTAAAGGTGCTAAACATGTATACCTGGGCCAATACAATTAGCCAACGATACCAATTTAAATATAAAGTGCATACACTTAGAAAAACTAGTATTACTAAGTAAATCAGTAAATCGAAATTATTAATTTATCATCTGCTTCCTAATGGACCAATTTTGTTAAACACAAACAGTATCATACATTAGATATAATAAATAATTCTCTGAATAACAATCTGTTTAAATATTGCATATGTCTGTGTAAATAATATATATGTACATTAACTAGAACTTATCTTTTGTATAGTATAAAGTCAATGCTCATGCTGCTGCTCTCTAAACAATATCAGGAATCCAAATCCGACCGCAAAGAAACCTGCTTTGAAACAGTGTGGTCTGGTGGCGTGTGATGTCATCAGGGAAAGTCAGGAGCAGGTCGACGCACATTTCGCAGGGGGCTTCATCTGGACCTGGTATACGAACAGTGGAGGAGCTTTAAATACTTCTGGTAAGTATATCATTGGTTAATTTCCTAGAGCCTTCAATTAACTTGTTCTTCTTTCTTTTTCAGATTCTTCTTCAATCAAGAATAATCTGTTTAGAATCTCTGCAATCCTAATACCCTTGTACGTGTTTTTTTGTGGATCCATGCAATTTTGCTAAATAGTATACCATGATTCTTAAATTTAGGCAGTATACAGTATATCATCAATTGCTGAGGTACATAGATCTATATAAGAACTCCTCTTATATGGGTTTTGCTTAAGCAGTGGTTATTCTATTGATATCCATATCAACTAGTAAGACTACATACAAATTGATGGGTAATTAACTATTAGTACATTATAATAATTGAGTGACGATCTAGGGAAATATGTGGAATTTTATTTTGTAATCGCCGTGTACATGATTTTTGTTTATTTATTTTAAATGAATGAATAAATTCTTGGTTTTATGCATTACTCCTTGTTTTCATTTTCATAAGGGTAAACAATTAGATTGAAAGTGTATTTTTCTTCAGTTATTTCTGCATTCCTTTGAAATGTGTTGCTGGTCATAGCTGCAAGTTCTTGAAGTCTGATGTATCTTTTTATGTATGAAATACACTAAACACTGCCAGAGTGCCTTAAAACATATTATCACAAACAATATGACATAAAGCCACATTTAAGAGCTGAACTAGTATAAAATCTTCTTCTGTAAATCCAGGACACATATTAATATTATAAACAAGAATTAGAATATCAAATAGACATGGGCAATTTAGTGGTACAGTGAATCATAAATATGCATTAAAATAGCAAAAGTGAAGGCCAAAAGTGTGAGTATGAGATTACATTTAGGACAAGAGTCTAAATTTAGGCAAACCTGGAAATTAAACAAAATGCTATTAACGGACCCTCAAATCTGTGAACAAATATCGAAAGAAATAGAATTATATTTTTTGCTAAATGTAAATGAGAATTCCAGAACAGAATGGGTTTGGATGGCCCATAAATCTTAGATAAGAGGAAGGTGTATAGGGATAGCTTCCAAATACAAGCAGAATCAAAGGCAGAGGGAAGTAAATTAACAGATAAATTAGTTACTCTAGAAAGAGTAAACCAACAAAATCCTACAAGGGAACTTAGACAATACATAGACAAGGAAAGGATGGATCACGACCTCATCCTTTCAGATAGAACGGAAAAAGTCCTCAGGTGGATGGGTCATAGGTTCTACACAAAGGCAAATAAGCCGGACGCAACGCTTGGTAAAAAATTACAAAATAAATGAACCCAATCAAGAGTATATCAAATTAAGACCCACTCAGGACAGTTAACTAACAGCCCCTCAAAAATACAAGATAGATTCATGAACTTCTTTCGCAAAATATATTCATCTCACAATATAGCTAATCAGGCAGAGATTCAGAACGTTCTCAGCTAATGCGATCTCCCCACCATAAAAGAAGGTGATCTCTCTAGATTAAATGCAAATATATCTGAAAGAAGTACAAGATGTAATAAAAGAGGCAAAGTTAGGCAACTCACCTGGTCCTGATGGGTTTTCTTCATTTTATTATAAGAAGTATATGTCCCTACTAGCTCACCACTTGGTAACATTATATAATAAAATTCTCAAGGCTGAGAAGGTCCCCCCAGAATTTAATCAGGCGGATCTAGTATTTTTTCCAAAATAAAATAGAGACCCCCTGAAGGTGAAAAATTACTGTCCCATTTCTCTGTTAAATAATGACATCAAATTCTTAGCAAAGATAATGGCTAGTAGAGTCTCCTATTTCTTAACATCCCTCATTCACAAAGACAAAGTAGGCTTCGTCCCAACTCGACAAGCAGGAGACAATCAGCCTCATTTAACTGCCAGCTCGCAGCTCACTTGCAGAGGGTTGGATGTCTCTGAGTGAGCTGCGAGCTGCTTTTCTGCTGCGTTTCCAAGGCTATTCAATTAGCTAAGGGCATCCCACCCAGATTTCCCACATAGGCAGAGCTGTGCTTGCGAGTGCAAGGATGCAGCTTCTGCTCACTATCAGCCAATGGGAGTTGAGACCGTCATGATTGACGGTTCGCAAAGCTGAGAGTGTTCTTGCAGCCTCCCATTATGTAAACCCTGCTGCAGGGGTCGCAAACGCGGGTTCCTACATTAACCACATGCTGGGGGTCCGCATTGGGTACCCCCGCAATGTCCCCACATTAACCCTTAATGTTTATTTATTTATTCATCACTTAAGGGACATCTAGGCAAGGTAAGTGGCCTTATTTATTCTATAGGTTGGATTTAGGGTTTTTAATGTATGTAGATAGGGTTTAATGTATTTTAGATAGGGGTTATTGTATTGTAGATAGGGATAAATAGTATGTAGATAGGGGTATATTTGAACTGTATTTATTGTGTATATTACTGTATTATATTTTGTATGTATTGTAATGTGATGTATATATGTGTATGTATTTGCTTTTCAGGTGCGTAATTCTTTTTTTATTTTCTGTAGTGGGGGGTTTGTAATGTTCTTTTTTATTTTTTGTGACTTAGGTTTTTTTATTTTTGTAATTAGTGGGATGGGGGGCTTTGATAGGGGGTTAGGTAGGTAGTGTAGGTGTTAATAGGTTAGGATTAGAGGGAGGTTAGTTTAGATTTAGTGGTTTATAAGAGATGGGGTTAAATAGGCCCAGTTAGGTTAAGATAGGTACTGCTAGGGTTAATAAGGTACTGTTAGGATTTAATAGGCCCAGTTAAAGTTAAATAGGCACAGTTAGAGTTAGATAGGCCCAATTAGGGTTAAATATGCCTAGCTAGTGTTACTGGGTCCAGATAGGATTAAATAGGTACTGTTAGGGTTACATGGGCCCAGTTAGGGTTAGATAGGTACTGTTAGGGTTTAATAGGCCCAGTAAGGGTTAAATAACCCCAGTTAGGGTTAGATAGGCCCAGTTAGGGTTAAATAGGCCTAGTTAGGGTTAGAGAAGTACTGTTAGGGTTTAATAGGCCCAGTTATGGTTAAATAGGCCCATTTAGGGTTTGATAGGCACAGCTAGGGTTAAATAGGCCTAGATAGTGTTACTGGGAACAGATAGGGTTAAATAGGTACTGTTAGGGTTAAATAGGCCCAGTTAGGGTTCAATCGGTACTGTTAAGGTTTAATAGGCCCAGTTAGGGATAGATAGGCCCAGTTAGGGTTAAATAGGCCCAGTTATAGTTAGATAGGCCCAGTTTGCGTTAAATAGGACAAGTTAGGGTTAGATAGGTACTGTTCTGTTATGGTTTAATAGGCCCAATTAGGGTTAAATAGGCCCAGTTAGGGTTCAATAGGTACTATTAGGGTTAAATATGAATAATTAGGGTTATTGGGTCCAGTAAGGATTAAATCGGTACAGTTAGGGTTTGATAGGCCCAGCGTTGGGTTAATGGGGTATAGTTAGGGTTAATAGTGTAGTGTTTAGACTTTGTGTCATGAGGGTCTTGGATGAAGTTTTATTATATAGTTTTATTATAGGGGTTAATTAGAGTCCTATAGGGGTCTATATAGACCCTTATTGGATTGATGGTGTTAAATTGAGCTTATAGGGGTCTGCATTGACCCCCATGAGTGACAGGGTTAATTAGGGGATTATGGGGGTCTGTATTGATCCTCATGAGTGGCAGGGTTAAACAGGGGCTTATGGGTCTCTGTATCGCCCCCCAGGAGTGACAGGGTTAGTTGGGGGCTTATGGGGGTCTGTATTGACCCCCATGAATGACAGGGTTAATTAGGGGCTCATGGGGCTCTGTATTGACCAACATGAGTGACAGGTTTAATTGGGGGCTTATGGGGCTCTGTATTGACCCCCATGAGTGACAGGTTAATTAGGTGCTTATGGGGGTCTGTATTGACCCAATGAATGACAGGGCTAATTAGGGGCTCATGGGGCTCTGTAAAAAGCCCCATGAGTGATAGTGTTAATTTTTATTTAGCGCTGGTCCTTTAAGGACCTTCAAGGCAGGAAATTTGAATTTTGAATAGAGCGGTGGTCCCCGATCGCGTGCGATTGGGGCCCCCACTGCGATGGTTAATGTGGGTTTAATGTGGGGACCATGTGGGGTCCAGGTGGGGACCCCCAACATTGGGGGTTAATTTTAGGTGCATGTGAGGGTACTTACAGTACCCCCCGCTGCAGGCCATAACTATTAGTATGCCGCGGGCCCTTAAAGGACCCGCGGCGGGGAATATAAACATTTTAAATGCAGTGGGGGACACAATTGTAACCCCCACTGCAACGGTTAATGTAGGGACATTGTGGGGGTCCCCGATGGGAGCCCCAGCATTGGGGAGTTAATTTTAGGTGAGGGTGGGGGTACTTAAAGTACCCCAGATGCCGGCCTTAAATATTTGTGTGCCGCAGGCCCTTTAATGACCCACGGCGGGTAATTTAAACTTTTTAAATGCAGTGGGGGACACGATCGTGACCCCCCACTGCAAGTGTTAATGTGAGCACACTGTGGGGAGACCAATCGGGCCCCCCACAGCAAGGGGTTAATGTGGGGACCACTGCATCATTGGGGTCTAATGTAGGAGTGTGGAGGGGTGTTTGGTGCAGTGGGGACATATTGGGGATCATACGTAAGAGCTTCTAAAGCCCCTGCAAGTCCTCCTGAGCACACGCAGGACTTTGTCCTGCATTTGCACTTTGTGACCTGGGATACTTTTTTTTTTTGAATAACAAAGTAGCCTCCATTTTGCACTTGCGAACACAGAGCTGAAAAAAGTAGCAATTGAATAAAGCTGAATATTTGGAAAGTCTTACATTTGATCCACATTGCTAAAAATAGAAACTCCCCTCTGTGTTTGTTAGCATTGGATATTGAAAAGGCTTTTGACACAGTGAAATGGAAATACCTGTATGCAGTGTTAGAAAAATTTGGCATGAACGACTTGATTAAAACATATTACTTTAGTCCCAGAGCGTTCTTAAAACTACCAGGCCAATACAAGCCATATATTGAAATCTAGAGAGGAATTAGACAGATTAGAGTTATCCTCTATACCGCCTATTGTTTGCCCTGGCTATGGAGCCTCTGGCCTAGAGTATCAGAGCCACAACACAAATAAAATGGATCCAAGTGGGCCTTCACCAATTCAAGTGTAATTTACTTGCCGACGATTTGCTCTTCACCCTATCTGAACCACAGTAGTCTATTCTTGCTCTGCTTTCCCTACTAGAGTCCTTTGGTAACGTTTCGGGTCTTCCCTCAGAAGATAACATTTATCTACAAAAAAATATAAGTTTATATGGCCCAATTCCCACATTAGGTATTTGGGGGTTAATTTCACCCAGAACCCAGGAGATCTATACAAAGCTAATTACACTCCTTCTTATCTCTCAATTTAAATCAGACCTTCATTCCTTGGCCAATTTTAAAATGTCCTGGTCAGGTAGAATCGGGGCCATTAAAATGAATTTTCTACCCAGAATACTCTATATTTTCAAAAGAGTTGAACCTTCAAAAACCTGTCAATTAAAACTTATTTTTACAAAGCTGCCCAGCTGGCCTTTATCCCAATAGTGCATTCAGCCTCTCACCAGCCAGCTTGGGCTTTTATAGAAAACTATGCCATGTGCCCTTATTCTTGGGACCAAATAATTTGGTTAAAGAACTCTACTTCCTTTCTGAAACTACCTTTAAACCCTATTATTAAACACGCCCTTTTCTGTTGTAAGTGGGCACATTCTCGCTACAATCTGATTTTATCCCCCTCTCCCAAAACCCCCCTGACCCAACACCTGTGCTTTCATGTGGTACTCTCCAATCTCTCTAAGAATTGGTGTTCGATTAATAAATAAGTTAGGACATTGGTTTCAAAATGGTAAGATTATACCATTTAATCTCATTTGGGACATTTATTACATCCCATTAGAAGAACATTTTAACTTATACAGGTTAAGACACCTGGTACAGTCAATAACTTAATCAACAGGGGACCCCAAAGACTTGTGGCTTTCAAAAATATGTGATAATGCTCCCTTAACAAAGTTATCCTGGGAATGATCTATAATTTCTTCAATGAACCGCTTAGGGTCCAAAAGTACAAGTATATAAGGGACTGGGAATCTGACCTAACTTGTACATGGGATGTCGCCAAATGTAAAGTATCTTGGGACACCCTTTCTATGGGGTCTCTAAACTACAGCTTTTTGGAGACGTTAAATTATTACATAAGGCTTACATTACATCTGTTAGCCTTTTCATGAGGAAAGCCACGGGAAACCCTAATTGTTTTAAAAGTTGCGGCATGAACGGCTCTTTTCTACATGCTTGGTGGACTTGCTCATCGGTCCAAAGTTTATGGCAAAAAGGCTTCCAACTAATCTTAAATCTGTTTCAGGTTTGCATAGAACCAAGAATAGAGACTGGTCTATTGGGCATTCCCTTAGAGCGACTATCCTCCCATCAAAACAAGTTAACACAATTTCTAATGTTAGCAATTAAAAAACAGATTGCCAAAAAATTGAAGGCCACGATCTTGGATTTCTGCATTCAGACTTTTAATCGCATCCTAGTTTTTGAACGCATTACTCAGATTCTTAGAAATTTGATGGAGGCATTTACACATATATGGGGCCCTTGGATAGTATATCAGGAAAGTCCCCAGAGAGACCACGGGGGAGAGAATGATACACAAGGGTTGGGGGGAGAGACAGGAGACAGAGGAGCTGGATGCAGGAGAATGTAGAAAGTAATTTACATATTACAGATATGCTTTTAGAAGGCATGAGCTTTAGGAGAAACAGGTTAGAATTTTGTTACAATGAGTTTTACTTTATTTTTTTGTTAGTATTAATGTTAACTCTAAGCATGTTAAATATTTCTGTCAATCGAGAGTCAAAGGTAAACTATGGCATCTGACGGAAGCAAGTAAGCTTTACTCAGGGTACTATTTATGCAGATTTATACCTGGGGCTTCCCCTCGGGGGAGCTGTGGTAGGCCGTTTGTTGGGCCCTTTGAGAAAGGTATTACATTGAGCAAATTATACTGAATAAATGAGATCTAAAATGTAATAAAACATATATGAGTCTCATAAGATATCGTACTGATAAACTGTATTCTGTACTCTCAATAAAAATATTTTGAGAAAAAAAGTCAATCAAGAGTATAGTATTTAGAAGCTTTGCATACATTATCATGAACTGTCAAAATACAGTGCCTTGCAAAAGTATTCACCCCCCTTGACTTTTTACCTATTTTGTTACATTACAGCCTTAAGTTTAATGTTTTGTTATTCTGAATTTTATGTGATGGATCAGAACACAATAGTCTGGGGAAGTGAAATGAGAAAAATATATACATAAAACTATTTTTTAGAAATAGAAAACAGAAAATTGGCACGTCCGTATGTATTCACCCCCTTTGTTATGAAGCCCATAAAAAGCTCTGGTGCAACCAATCACCTTCAGAAGTCCAATGATGTCCACCTGTGTGCAATCTAAGTGTCGCATGATCTTTTATTACATATACACAACTTTTTTTTTTAACACCTAAGCAAGAGGCACCACTAACCAAACACTGCCATGAAGACCAAGAAACTCTCCAAACAAGTAAGGGACAATGTTGTTGAGAAGTACAAGTCAGGGTTAGGTTATAAAAAAATATAAAAATCTTTGATGATCCCCAGGAGCACCATCAATTCTATCATAACTAAATGGAAAGAACATGGCACAACAGCAAACCTGCCAAGAGACGGCCGTTCACCAAAACTCACAGACCGGGCAAGGAGGGCATTAATCAGAGAGGCAGCACAGAGACCTAAGGTAACCGTTAGAGGAGCTGCAGCATTCCACAACAGAGACTAGAGTATCTGTACATAGGGCAACAATAAGCCGTAGCTCCATAGAGTTGGGCTTTATGGCCGAGTAGCCAGAAGAAAGCCATTACTTTCAGCAAAAAAACAAATGGCATGTTTTTTTTTGTGCAAAAAGGCATGTGGGAGACTCCCAAAATATATGGAGAAAGGTGCTCTGGTCTGATGAGACTAAAATTGAACTTTTCGGACATCAAATAAAACGCTATGTCTAGCTCAAACCCAACACATGACATCACCCGAAGAACACTGTACCAGTCCCGTTTTCAGTGACCGGGACTGGGAAACTAGTCAGAGTTGAGGGAAAGATGGATAGTGCTAAAAACAGGGATATTCTTGAGCAAAACCTGTACCACTCTGTGCGTGATTTGAGGCTAGGATGGAGGTTCATCTTCCAGCAGGACAATGACCCCAAACACACTGTTAAAGCAACACTTGAGTGGTTTAAGGGGAAACATGTAAATTTGTTGGGATGGCCTAGTCAAAGCCCAGACCTCAATCCAATAGAAAATTTGTGGTCAGACTTAAAGATTGCTGTTCACATGCGCAAACCATCCAACTTGAAGGAGCTGGTGCAGTTTTGCTAGGAGGAATAGGCACAAATCCCAGTGGTAAGATGTGGCAAGCTCATACAGAGTTATCCAAAGTGACTTGGAGCTGTGATTGCCTCTAAAGGTGGTTCTACAAAGTATTGACTTGGGGGGGGGGGGGGGGGTGAACAGTTATGCACATTGACTTTTCTGTTATTTTGTCCTATTTGTTGCTTGCTTCACAATAAAAAAAAACATCTTCAAAGTTGTGGGCATGTTCTGTAGATTAAATGATGCAAATCCTCAAACAATGCATGTTAATTCCTGGTTGTAAGGGAACAAAACACGAAAAATACGGGGGTGTAAATACTTTTGCAAGGCACTGTATGTCTTGGATGGAATCATTGCTCAGAGTGATGGTGGAGTAATTTTTATCCAGATTGATGAGATTGGTGAGGAGGTTGTTAATGAAGGCACGACTTTGAGGGGGGATCTTAATGGCATAGTTCAAATGGCTTTGCATGTTCTCCTGGAGCCATTGAAGTTTGTTGAGTGGGAGTCTGGATTCCGTTTTGTGGTGTCAAAAATAATTCTGAGAAACTCAAGTTCATTTGAAGGAGCTAAGTTTTTCTCTGCGTCATACAGGATATGAATTTAATCAAACAAGGCCGTGGTGTTCTGGTGGCTCGAGCAGGAAGTGTGAGTTGGTTCAATGAAGAGAAAATCATCCGTGTAAAGTATCACACTGACGCATTGAAAAGATCCAGCAGAGATCTTTGGCAAACTGATCAAATATTTTTGGACTACTTCTGGAGCCAAATATAAGCCTGCAGGCAAAGTAGAAGGCATCATCCCATTTGACCCCAAATAAGTGACAGAGATAGGGATGAACAGGGTGCTACTTGAAGGCGTTCTGTATACCTGCTTTCTAAAGACAACTACTAGACGCTATTTGGAGGATGGTAGTATCTAGCTTTGTGTACTATAGAGTGAATTCTTGAGAAGGGATTAGGGAATAAACACTCAGGATGTTTTGACTGGGAGGGGCTGATAGGTCTATAATGAGACATTTCTTTTGGGACTATTTTCTGGTAGCAATGCCTAGGGGTTGACTCCCCAGATCAGGAAGGGTGGGAATGGCCCAAAGGTATCTTTTCTTGACCTTGTTGGTAAAAAGTTCCCTCTCGACCTCAGGTTCAAGCACTGGGGTTAGGAGATTATCACATGTGTAAGAAACCTGGGGCAATGCTAACACCCCCTTGTGGAAGCCTTCTGAAAATCCCCTTTGAGGTAAGAGACCAGGTGTGGTGAAGGATGGTGAGTGATGTAGTGAAAGAAAGTGGAAGTGTTGAAGGCTAATTGTCAGATGGCCAGGTGGTCTTAACGTGAGCCTTGTGGCAGACTGAACACAAACGGAGGAGTCTGTATGCGTGGGAGTTAAAATTCTTGCATATTGCAGCAGTCCCTAGGTAGTGCATGAGGTGACTTAGGTGATCTTTAGCTGGACGAACAGAAGAGGTGGGGTCTAGAAGTGATATATCAGGCACTGGGTTTGATAGTAGGCACTAGCGAAATATCGGTTTGTAAAAGAGCTGTGGTAATCATAGTTAGCGTAACCACCATATCGGTATAAATCGACTATCAAATGGAGATGGTAATCGAGTATTTGATGTCGATGGGGGTACAGTGAGCCCATGACATCACTGTAAATGCTGAAGGCCAGCGCGCATTTCGTGACCGCTAACTTACGGATGAGGTGCAGGTCTTTCGACTTGATGGTGACACATATGACAGATTGCGTGATAATTTTTGTATCAGTGGAGTCAGCAGATGGAATCAGGAGGAAAATGAGGTTTACTTCATGGCCCTCTACAATATCCCTCCTGAGGTATGCAGGAATAAAGTGTGCTGGCATGATGTTTAGGGGTGCTTGCAAAGTTTCACTTCTTTTGGATGAGGGTGGCAGTAAAGGAAGAATAGCTGAGGATTATACTGGATTTTAAAGGTGGATGTATAGAAGCAAGGGAAGCAAATATAATTCTGTCACTATACAAATCTCTAGTACGCCCTCATTTGGAATACGGAGTACAGTTTTGGGCACCACTTCATAAAAAGGACATTTTAGAGCTGGAAAATGTACAGAGGAGGGCAACAAAGCATAAAGGGGAATCGAAGGGCTAAGTTATGAAGAAAGATTAACCAAATTAAGCTTATTTTCTCTAGAAAAAAGGCTTCTAAGAGGAGATATGATTACCCTATATAAATACATTCAGGGTCAGTATCAAGATTTGTCAAGGGAGCTTTTTGTGCCAAGAGGTTTTCAACTGACAAGAGTGCATCCCTTGAGGTTAGAAGTAAAAGGATTCCACCTTAAAGAAAGAAAAAGTTTCTTCACAGTAAGGGTGGTTAAGCTGTGGAATTCTCTACCAGAGGAGGTGGTGACAGCGGATTCGATAGATAACTTTAAAAGGGGACTGGATTTATTTCTAATTAAAAAGGAAATTCAGGGTTATCCTGGATAATTATAGAGAGAATATTGATCCAGGGAGAAATCCGATTGCCAGTATCTGGGGTCAGAAAGGAATTTTTTTTTCCCCTTTGGGACAATTGGCTAAGTTTCACTTGTTTTTTTTTCTGTTTGCCTTCCTCTTGATTAATTAATAATTTAAAAAAATAGTTGATTAATAATTAATTAACAATTAATTAACAACTAAGTAATTAATAACTAATCTGCATATTGCAGATCAGAGGAGATCTTAAAAGGTTGAACTTGATGGACTGGAAGTCTTTTTTCATCCTTAATTACTATGTAACTATGTAACTATGTAGTTATGATTCTCCAGGAAGTTCACAGAAGCTGCATCATCCACGATCATTTGCTGGAGCTGGGCAAATTTATCATTCATAAGGTTGGTAGTTGGATTTTGAGGTCTAGTGGCTTCCTGAAGTAGATGGAAAGTTAAATTTTCCCGGGTAAGGTATACCTCAGGCTGTGAAATCTTGCATTAGGCGAGCAACTGTACAGTGTCTTGGTGAAGAGTTTCTGGAGCATATGCTGGAGAAGAAGCCGCTGCTGATGGGGCACTCTCGGCATTGGAATTAACTTGTTTTGCTATTTTCCTGACCTGGCATGCAAGGTGACAATCGATTAGTGGATGATAAAGTATGAAAGAAAGTGAAGGAAGCACTGGATTAGGATAGAGAAGGGTTGTAAGCAGATAGATCTTGGTTTATGATGTGGTGATGGATGTAGAGTTTTTGGGTGTGAGGCAGAAATGGATGAAGTAAATATTTTGGTGTGAGTAGCGAACCAGTGCATGATAAACATGATAGACAAACATGAGGAGGTGAAGCCTACGAAAGGGCATAAGAGAAGGCATAGAAGGAAGGTTGAGAAAGGCACAAGAAAGTTAAGTAATGGAGGCGGTGTGGCAGAGATGAAGATGGCGAGCATGTAAAAAAGAGAAGGAGGCATAGAAAAAGGAACACAGTCGGGTGGGGAGTTTAATAGGAGGCAGGAAGTATGAGCAGTGGGTAGGAAAGAAGACAAGAACGGGCAGGAGAGATGTAGGAGTGAGAGATAAAAAAGATGAGGGAACAAAGAGAGCGTAAGAGTATGAAAGAAGGCAAGGATAGGAGAGAAGCTGTGTATCCGGGTGCTTGTGCATTGGAGGAAATGGAGCATAAATCAGGTTTAATTCATGTGAGTAACTGTGCAAAAAAAAGGGATTTAACATAGACATACCAAATTATTTTGATTATTATTATTTTTAATGAATGAATTAATCAAATGATCAGTGAATCAAACTGTACAGTGTGCTATGACAATAGATTATAGATATATTCCCATGCTAAGGGAGAGTGGGAGCAGGAGGAGTAGGTTATAAGTGTAATGCTATGGTTAATAGCTATGAACAAAGTAGGTGTAACATATAAATATTTAAATTGTCGTTCAAGGTGGGAAGTGGAGGAGGAAAGAATACAAAGATCTGGCAGTGGGGAAGCATAAGGGCCGCACTTACAGTAGGTGGTGTTGCCGGACAACCAGATCACTGGTTGCTTCGGAGCAGGAGTGGAGGAATGGGGAAGTGGAGAGAAAACAAGAAATGGAGGGGAGAGGAGAGGCAGGGAGACAGAAGGTAAAAGAGGGAAAAAGCAGAAAGAGCAGACAGGAGAGCTGGAGAGAGGGCAAAGGAAGGTGGGGGAAAAGAGGCAAGGAAGAGAGCAGGAGAAGAAATACAGAGAGGATGGGAGGCAAAGCTGAGGAACTCGCAAAGCATAAAGAGCACAGCAGGGCAAAAAAAGCAAAAAAAGGAAAGCAAAGAGGAGAGCACGCAGAAAAAAAGCCAAAGTGGCCTGCAGGACGGGAGTGCAAGGAGATAAGGAGGAGTGGCTTATAAAGGCTGTTGGGCTTTTGGATGGGGTAATAAACTGAGTATATATATATATATATATATATATATATATATATATATATATATTCATATATAAAGGTATATGTACATGTTCTTTTTGGGGCATAAGTATGCAGAATGTTATTTTATATGTTTGTTGCACTCTTAGTGGTGTGGGACTCTCCTGCTTAGCAGTGGATGAAGCCTCTTTCAAGGGCAGTCCTCAATGGTGTTCAGGGTTACCCGATTCTATAGTTGGACATCTCCTCCCCCTGTAATAGTATAATGTTGTATACAGTACTCAATCAACTCTGTGGCCCATTTAGGCCCAAAAAACTGTTTTGGGTTTTTATAGAGTATTTGTGTAGACTGTTTATAGTTAAGGAGTGCTAACACCCAGCCAGGCTGTGCTTAGCTTAAGCTTTCCATGGGAGCTATTTATCAAGGTGCCATACGTGTTATCAAAGAGTGATAAATGACTCTATAGAAAAAACAGGAAATGGGGATATATAACACCACTTTTTGATCCGTAATTTTATCCATGCTTGATAAAAAGCAACAATTTCAACTTATGTTCCTTTACAAATATGCTAGAAAACAAGCTTTGATTCCATACCACCCATGATCAAATTATCCGATGAGTGAAGGTTTAATAATAAACTTGTTTACTCTGATTTGGTTAACCTTATTGGATGTTAAAGTGTCTGACTAACCAGAAATAGATCTTGCATGGTTTTTGTTTCTTATTACTTATGTAAAAGGAGCTGGAATTCCCGTCTCTTGCACACTAAAATAACTGCACAAATAAACCAGACGTTATTGATGACAGACATTGCTATTGGAGCTAGTGAATACCGTGGCCAAGCCACATGGGACGTCATAGCAGTTGGTTCCAGAGAAAAGAAATACATGTAGAATAAATTGTATACCTTCTTCTTAATAGCTAGCTCATATGTTTTTGATAATACTCACAAGAGATTGAGAGCCACAGGGATAAAAGGATTTAGGAAGGAAAATGTAATTATATTTATAGAAGGGAAAAAAGGACTGACATGGGTTTTCTGTAGGGCATAAAATATTGTTTCCTTTGACTTGTTCATACAAATTCACAGGTAGATATCATATTAATGTACAGTATGTGCAGAAAGGACTGCCTTGTAGAAAAACTAGAGCAAACTGGAAGCTTGATGGTAATTATAGTTAAACCATGTTTGTCAGCCTTTCCAGCCTCTACTGAATTTAACAAACGTACCTGATGCAATACCTTTTACACAAGCCTACAAGAGCAAACCATGAATATGTATTACATATTAAAGTGCACAAAGAATTATTCATGTAATTTCATATTTTATCTTTTTTATATAAATTTCATGTTTAATAGAAATGTAATATAATATACCATTAACAAACATAACATATTGAAGAAGGAATTAAATTGTTATGTAACCATCTATGACATAATATATAGATTGCAAAATTAAATAGCTATTAATATTAATAAAGTATAGATTGGCATATATATCATCTCATTATTAGGTAAACAGAGAAAGTTAGAAAACACAAGTTTTAGTCTTCAAGCATCACTCTTTATGCTTAAAAGCTCTTCTTGAACATTTTCACTTCTTACATATATAGTAAATCACAGACTTACATATAGCCCTGTTAAATTAGCTCAACTTTGAAAACCGTTGCTCGTAATGTAAGCCTCTGCCGATCTGCGGGTTTGGAGCGAAAAGAGCCTTTGTGACATGGAACGTGGAACTTTGCAGCCGCAAATCCTCAGTTCTCTCAAGCCTGTAACCGCTACAATTCCAATCAAGCTATTAAATTGCAACAATTTCACTTGCGTTCAACCCCGTAATACGCAAATGGAGTCCAGAGGTCAATGAATGCTAGAGAGGATTCGCAAGGGGGGTACAGTCCAATCTGTAGCACTCTAAATGCACATATACACACACTACTGTACTTTTAATAACAGGGAAAGTGATGTTTGGTATTAGAAATATTAGCACAACATTCTTAAGCGCGCAAATCAACCAAATAAATTACTTTATTTCACGTTTCATTTCAGTGTTATATCGATCCTGGCAATCAACTTGTTAATACATATAATGTAACTTGCATATAATAGAATATCATATTTACGGCTTTATTAATATTGTATTATATCTGGAATGTGGGCTGATCGTAACTCGTAATTGAACCCCGTAAGGCTTTAAAATCCAACCTTCATTTTTCTGTGACGCAATGATGACGATCTCTGTTTCCATTGGCTCCATCTATACGGGTTTGAATAATTGATCACATTCAAGGCCTTGCATCCAATGGTCGATAAATGTTTTACGAGTTTGCGTCTCAAGCTCGTAACTCGCAGCCCATAATAGCTATGTAATTCGGCCAAATTTCAAGCCCGCAGCCCTTGTAAGCTTCCCGATGCTGCTGCGGGCTTCTAATTTAATAGGGCTGATAGTTTCATATTTACACGAATCCATTGCAGGTAGAGTACTGGGCAAGATATCAGTATATGTAAAACCAAACTGGAGCCACAAATACAAGATAATTGAATAATATTATATATATGTTTGCTTTAAATCATATTATGTACAGCATATTCTGTGAAATCATATGTCAATAAATACATTAAAGATTCAGCTTACACAGTTTTTTCAGTTATACTGATACTTCCAGAACCAGTTAGCAGTAAATTTAAAACACTTAATATACTGCACCTATTTTAAAACTAATGACTAGAATACAAATGCATTTTGTGTAACTTATACAAATAATATTAGTTTTGCCATGCTCTATACACATGCCTTGTCTGTAGGAACTCTTTCAACTCTTGCCATATAGTTCTGGTTACTGCTGACAATCCGAATTGACAATCAGCATTTCTTGGCAAAGGATCTGAGTAGGAAGGGAAAGCCAAGACTTCTGCAGAAGCCACGCGGTACCACTTTGTGTACCAGATTCAAAACTAATGGAAAAACCTTTTGCTATCATTTTTTATTAAAGACAGCTGGAGCAGGATATGTAGAAAACTATTTTTTCTAGGAATAATAATTAGACTGACACTGCACATTTAGTAAAGAGTCGTTATGACACTATGCTAAAAAGAGCTGAGAAATATTAATGGTTATTAAGCATTTTAATTCAAAGCAGATTATTTAAGCAATGGAATAAGATTCAATACACATTGAAAAAAATGCAAAATAAGTATAACATGGCATACATATTTATATTGGAAAAGTGCTAAATAGCAAGTTAGCAATGTATAATGTGAAACAATACAAAAAGATCTTAAACGTGTGTTTCCAACTGATCCATTTTTTTCTTAGCATTTACAAATTATATGGTGGACAGAGGGTAATTTGATGCCATATTTCAAGGATTTTATCTGTATTATTAGTGAATTTTTGAGCACAATGTAAATTAAGAAAATCCTTTATTTTTATATACTGTAAAAGGTTTAATTTATGCCATGGTACAAATAGGGTAATCTACATTTGTACTTTTTACTACATGGGAGAATGAAAATTTTACATTTAAGTAAGGGTTTCTGTCCTGTCTGGGTTGCTGCTTGTCATGGTGAAGGGGCTTTTGTACCTCAGTGAAGCTCTGAGCTATACTATTTAGGGTCACCCAAGATGGGCAGATCATAGCCGAGGTCAGACAAATAGAGGTCCAATGGAGATGAAACAGGCAACCGACTCCAGGATTTTTGCCATGAAAACCATATGAATAAGCTGACCAGAAGCACAGACAGATGTGCTTGGTATGCTGCAATTATGTGGCTACTGAAAGTCAGACACAACTGAAGAACTGAACTATAACAACAAAAGTTATCTGCAAATGATAAAACGAAAAATTGCGTTAGATAACTGACTGGAAATGTTGCTATTTTTAGATAGAAATAACTTTTCATGATTATCCCTCCTCACTTATGTGATGAATTTAATACATTTTCTCAGAAGAGGGAGAAGAGCAAGAAGAGCATGCTCAGTTCTTTGAGACAGAACTGCTTATTCACTCCCTTATCTTTACTTGCCTGGATTACTACAACTCAATCCACATTGGTCTAACAGCCAATACATTCACTCCAAACCAACAAATCCAAAATGTCTCTGCAGATCTAATATTCAACCTTCCCCACACAACCCGCGCCACTACTCTCCTTTCCCATCTCAAATGGCTTCCTGCCTATTGCTGTTACCTTTTCAAGTTTCTAACCCTAGTTATATATAGACTGACCCATGAATTAACTTCTTACAAATGAACCGTTCAGGTCTAAACAGGTTTGAAGAGCAAAAGGTATAGTAGGAGGCAGGCAAGGTAAAGGAGACAGAGATTTACTATATTTGGAGAGGGAGTCGAAATGCCAAAAGACTTACAGGCTGCAAAAAATAACTACATAACCTGGCAGCAAATGTTTAGTGGTACCCACAAACAAGGGCACATGCTTAAAAGAGCCATAATAACAACTCAGAGAAGCCCCACAAAGATTAACAGGAGCAAAAGAGAGGGGTCGTCTGTGCTAGAGCTGTAAGCAATGCCAGTCTTGTACTATTACAAGACAGCATGCAGAGCCTAGTAGCATGACCAGGCGGATGGTGCAGCCTAGTATCAGGAAGAAGTCAAGGATCCAGCAGCGTGAGCTCTCTAAGCTCAATAAAAGACAACATCACTCATCAGATGAGACCAGGCATCACGGTAGCTGAAATGTTACAGGGGGTACACATTGATGTGACCAGAGACCTTCATACAGAGTTGTGCTTCATGATATACTTAAGACCTACATGTACATACAGTGTCATACATAGAAATGCGCTAAGTAATCAAACCATTTAAAGCTAATAACCTGGAGTCCTGGGTCTCAGGCACGTGGTGTCTTCCTTGCTGCAATTCCAAAAATCCGAAAACTATTTACAGTTTATGCCTAATTGTGATTTTAATATTTTTTCTGTTGTTTGCACTCACAAAGAATGCATTAATAGGGTAATTTTATATCCACCCAGTCATCAAAAATTGATTCTAGAATTTCGTTTACATGGCAATTGTACAATGTAAATCCTGAAAAAGTACAGGCTGCCCTCAGACTAAAAGGAAAACTGAATTACGGTTAAGCCATATTCAAAGAAAGAGTGAGTAGTAAAAGAAAGCTTAGATTTTATTCCTCTTGAAATTGTTCCTGAATTTCATAAATTACTTTGTAAATGGAATACCTGCCTGTGATAAATATAAGGTGAGCCTAAAGATTAATTAAGCTAAGCTTTTTTAGGTAGATAAAATGGTCAGATTCAATGGAGCCTTTGTTTGTTTCTAATTGTCTGTCAATCTGTCCTTATTGCTGCAGTCAGTAAAAGAAGCTATTTCTTGGAAATGGTGAATTCATGTTTAAATGAACAGTAATACGACATAAAAATACTGGTATGTTTTATTCACCACAATTAATTAATTTTAACATTTTTTAGTGTTACTTTAAATATATATTTTAAATATAGTAAATCTATGATTTTCAGCACTAAAGACTGAATATATCTGACTTAAATATTAAAACACATTTGACATACTATTACAGGCACACTGTCACCCCAACAACAGGTTAGTTTAATCTTGAAACACATTAAAACTGGTTGTGCATTGTACTAGCCATTTTCCCTAGAGAAAACAGTTTTCAGGTGTTCATCACTGTTTGCGCATCACATGAGTATGCTAATTTGTAGCTAAAAGTGCATGACAATTGTGGGGGAAGAATCAGATATACACAGTGCTTTCCCTAAAGCACCTAAAAAGATTGAAACTCGCAAACTTACATTCTAAAGGGTGTGGGTGAGGTACAGGAGAGTGATAGATGCATAGTGAATGAAGAGGCTAAAGATGATAGGCTTTTTTGAATAAATGTGTTTTTAAAGAGATTTTGAAGGATTTGAGGCAGGAAGATAGTTACATAGTTACATAGTTACATAGTATTTAAGGTTGAAAAAAGACTTTCAGTCCATCAAGTTCAACCTTTTAAGATCTCCTTTGATCTGCAATATGCGGATTAACTATTAATTCATTAGTTGTTAATTAATTATTAATCAATTATTGAATGTTTTTTTTTTTTTTCTAATATTATAATTTAGTCCAGAGGAAGGCAAATAGAAAGAAAAAAAAAAAAAAAACAAGCGAGACTTAGCCAATTATCTAAAGGGGAAATGTTAAAAATTGGATCATTTCTGTCTCTCTAATTATCCATGATAACCCTGAATACCCTTTTTAATTAGAAATAAATCTAGTCCCCTTTTAAAGTTATCTATCGAATCCGCTGTCACCACCTCCTCTGGTAGAGAATTCCACAGATTAACCACCCTTACTGTGAAGAACCCTTTTCTTTCTTTGAGGTGGAATCTTTTTACTTCTAACCTCAAGGGATGTCCTCTTGTCAGTTGAAAACCTCTTGGCACAAAAAGCTCCCCCGACAAATCTTTATACTGACCCTGGATGTATTTATATAAGGTAATCATATCTCCTCTTAGACGCCTTTTTTCTAGAGAAAATAAGTTTAATTTGGTTAGTCTTTCTTCATAACTTAGCCCCTCCATTCCCCTTATTAGTTTGGTTGCCCTTCTCTGTACCTTTTCCAGCTCTAAAATGTCCTTTTTATGAAGTGGTGCCCAAAATTGTACTCCATATTCCAAATGAGGGTGTACTAGAGATTTGTATAGTGGCAGAATTATATTTGCTTCCCTGGCTTCTATACCTTTCTTAATACATGCTAATATTTTATTTGCCTTTGCAGCTGCTGCTTGGCTTTGAGCACTGTTACCTAGGTGGTTGTCCACAAGCACTCCCAAATCCCTTTCAATATCTGATACACCTAGATTTGCTCCATTAAGATTATAAATTGCATGGCTATTTTTCCTTCCCAGATGCATAACCTTACATTTATTCGTATTAAATCTCATCTGCCATTTAGATGCCCATTCCTCAATTTTATGTAAATCCCCTTGGAGGGAAAGCACATCATTTTCTGATTTAATTACCTTGCACAACTTTGTGTCATCAGCGAAAATGGAGACACCACACTCCAATCCTACCTCTAAGTCATTAATAAATATGTTAAAAAGGAGAGGACCTAATACTGAACCCTGAGGAACCCCACTTACCACATTAGTCCAATCGGAGTATGTTCCATTTACAACAACCCTTTGCTTCCTGTCTTTTAGCCAGCTCTCAATCCATGAGCAGATATTTACTGCAATTCCTGTATCCCTTAGTTTGCCCAATAGTCTCCCATGTGGCACTGTATCAAAAGCCTTTGCAAAATCCAAAAAGACTACATCCACTGAGTTGCCTTGATCCAGGTTCCTACTAACCTCCTCATAGAAACTAATTAGATTTGTTTGACATGACCTATCCCTCATAAACCCATGTTGACTCCTACTTATAATCCTGTTCAAATATACATATTCTTGTATATTATCCCTTATTAACCCTTCTAAAAGCTTCCCCACTACAGAAGTGAGGATCACTGGTCTATAATTCCCCGGATTTGCTCTTGCTCCCTTTTTAAATATAGGTATCACATCAGCTTTTCTCCAGTCATCTGGTAGAGACCCTGTGTTGAGTGAATCTTGAAAAATTAAATATAATGGTTTGGCTATTACAGAACCCAGTTCCCTTAGTACCCTTGGATGTATTCCATCAGGACCCGGGGCTTTATTAACATTTATTTTTTCCAACCTCTTTTGGATTACTTCCTGTGTTAACCAGTTATTTGGCAAAGGTAGTGTAGCCCCATTATGTCGCAGTGTCCCAACCACTGGTACCTCCCTTGTGTATACCGAGGAAAAGAACCTATTTAGCTCATCTGCCTTTTCCTGGTCACTAATTTTCAGACAGCCTGTTTCACATTGTAATGTTCCTATAGCTTCCTTTATCGCCTTCTTCCCATTAATATACTTAAAAAACATTTTAGGGTTAGTCTTACTCTCTTTTGCAATTAATTTTTCATTTTCTATTTTAGCCAGTCTAATCTCGCTTTTGCAAGCCTTGTTGATTTCCTTGTATTCCCGTAAAGCAGTCTCTGTCCCCTCTTGTTTGTATAATTTAAATGCCTGTTTTTTATTCCGTATCTTGATCTTTAAATCATTGTTAAGCCACATAGGTTGTGAAATACTCCTTTTACTTTTATTCCCACATGGTATATGCCGATGTGTATGTATATTTAGTAAGGATTTAAATGTTGTCCATTTATGTTCAGTGTTTTTACCTATCAGTTCTCTGTCCCAGTCTATACTTTGTATTGCTGCCCTTAGACCGTTAAAATCTGCCCTTTTAAAATTAAGAGTTTTTGTTGGCCCCTTAAAATGTTGTTTTTTTAATTCAATCTCAAATGAGACTGTGTTGTGATCACTGTTTCCCAAAGGTTGCCCTATTTCAACATTTGATACAATATCAATATTATTTGTAATGAGTAAATCTAAGATAGCTTCATTTCTAGTAGGCTCCTGTATAACCTGGGCCAGATAATGATCCCTGAGTGTGCTCAAGAACCTGCTCCCCTTAGCTGAACTGCTGGTCTCATTTATCCAGTTTATTTCAGGGTAATTAAAATCTCCCATTATTAGAACTTGCCCGTTCTTAGCTGCATTTCCAATCTGTAACAATAATTGTATTTCCTCACTTTCAGCTATATTTGGGGGTTTATAGCATACTCCTACTAATATTCTTTTGGAATTTGCTGCTCACCTATTTAACTCTACCCACAAACATTCAACTTTATCACTAGGTCCACCATAAATATCTTCTCTGACTATAGCCTTAAATTCAGGCTTAACATACAGACAAATCCCTCCTCCTCGTTTACCATTGCCTCTATCTTTCCTAAATAGGTTATAACCATCCAGATTAACAGTCCAGTCATGAGATTCATCCCACCACGTTTCGGTAATGCCTATTAAATCCCATTTTTCATTAATTGCTAATAATTCTAACTCTCCCATTTTTCCTGGCAAGCTTCTGGCATTAGCAAGCATACACCTTATGTTATGAGTCTGTAGTTCGGAAGTGCCTGCCACTGAACTTGAATTACTTAGTACTACCTCCCTATTGACTATACTACCCCTCCCCCATCTCCTCCCCTATGAGTTGTTAATTCATCCCTTATACCCTCTACACTTTCTACCCCATTACACCATAGTCTGGTGGAGCGAGGTAAGGAATTCCAAAGAATAGGGGCAGCACGAGAAAAGTCTTGAAGACGAGAGTGAGAGGAGTTGATGAGAGAGGAGGAGAGAAGAAGGTCAATAGCAGAGCAAAGAGGGTGGGTGGGAGTGTAATTTGGGATGAGAGCAGAGATGTAGGAGGGTGCACTATTGTGGAGGGCTTTATGTGTTAGCGTCATGATTTTGGATTGTATTCTAGAGGCTATGGGAAGCCAGTGAAGTGCCTGACAGAGATGTGCTACAGACACTGGTCGTTTAGTATGGAAGATGAGTCTAGCAGATGCATTCAAAATGGATTGGAGTGGAGTCAGACGGGTGATAGGAAGGTCAGCAAGAGTTGCAGTAATCGAGACAAGATACAGTACGATGAAAGAGTGAATACAAATTTTAGTTGAGTCTTGTGTACGGTAGTGTCGTATTTTAGATATGTTTTTTAGGTAAAAGTGAAAAGATTTTGTGAGTAATTGAATGTGAGGAATGAAAGAGAGGAAAGGGTCCAGTAGAACCCCAAGACAGCGGGCCTGGGAGATGGGAGTGATGATGGTGTTGTAAACAGTGAGAGATAAGTGAGGGGTGGGAGCTGAGGAAGAGGGTGGAAAGATAAGTAGCTCTGTATTAGACATGTTGACTTTGAGTTGACGGGCAGACATCAATGAGAATATGCTCAAGGGGCAATTGGCAACATGAGCTAGCAGAGAGGGGGATAGTTCAGGTATAGAGATGTAGCTTATAGATGATACTGAAATCCAAAAGATTTTATAAGGGCACCAAGGGAGGATGTATAGATGGAGTAAAGGAGGGGGCCTAGGACTGAGCCTTGGGGTACATTCTTTCTGCAAGCACATAAACAAATAAACAAACCATGTTATCAATTAGCACATCAAAACAGCAAATTAATATATAGGAACCACTCATTTATATAATGATGTCACAAAACAATGCTGAACATATCAGAAATGATTTGCAATAAATAAATATGGCTAGTATGTATAGCCAGCTTCTCATGCTCTTTAAGAATAACTTCAAAAAACAGCTTGATTTTGCGGTGACAAAATTCCTTTAATTGAGATGTTTAATTATAAAATAATAAAAAATATCATTAGTCAAACTAAAACGCAGATGTGACTGTGCTGCTGATACATCATGATGCAACAGCCAAAGCAGAATAATCCAGAGGAGGAAACTGTATTTGATGTCATCATCTTTTGCTGGAGTCATTTGCTTACTTGGAATATCAGAACATTTCTACAGTCTAGGTTTATGGCAGCAAGATGGGCTGAGTACCCAGAAGATTACACGTGTGTCCTATGTGTGCCAGATGTGGACTGTGTCAGAACAAGTATTTCACAGCAATATTTTTATAATGTTCTGAACAGGAATTAGGTGTTGCCCAAAATGAAGTGTAACAATGGAAGAAAATGCAAAATCATCAAAGCTAAGGAATGTGCAACAGAGTCTCACTCTGTATCATAAAAGGACTGTAGAAATTTGGAATTTTCCCTCACAGAGAAACATTTCCAGTAAGAATTGCATAATTATTATTTCTCATTTTTTACCATAAGAAATAATTCATACCATTAAGTTTATTGGAAGGAATCTGATTTAAAAGCTATAAAATTAACAAATTAAGGGTTAGTTAACATTATTAATGGCAAAACACCTGGGCCCCTATTCAATTGCTCTGTAATTGTAGCAAATCTCAAGCCCACAGACATACGGCCTGTATAACATAAACTGCAGGCTTGATATTTGCTACAATAACAGAGCAATTCAATTGAGCAAGCCCACAAGTTATGGGCCGAAAGCCGAAACCGTGAACCATGCAATCAAAAGTATCATTTCAGAGTGGGATCATGGTCAATTAAGCAAGGCCGTAACTACCAATTTATAAACAGACAATAGTTAATGAGACCGTCATCATGACATCAGTAAAACATGGAGGTTACACATCAATCAATTAGCATTTAGAGGTCCGATATGCAATCATGAATGGCTATACTGTTTTAGTCCATGTGGATGGCCTAATATGTATTAACTCATTGATTCCTGAGATTGATATGACACCAAAATAAAACATAAAATAAAAAAAATGTTATTGCAGATTTGCGAGCTTGAGACTGATGTGCAATTCATTCTAATGCCTTTCATCATTTTCCCACTATTTGAAAGTGCAGTATTTATTTTTTATTTGTATTTACAGTGCTACGAACAGGGGTTAAACCTCCTTGCGAGCCCTATCTGGTACCCGTAGGATTTTCTTCTACATTTGCCATTTTTGGTGTGAACACATCTGCGGGCTTGAGGAATTGTAGCAATTGAATAGCGATTTGCAATTTTAGCAAATGTAACTTTTGCAGGCTTGAAAGATCAAAGGCTTTGATGGGCTGTAAGTTCCAATTTTGACAACAGCAGGGATTTTCAGCATGTAACCCATAGATTATTTGTGGCTTACTAAAAGACGCCAATTAAATAGCTAATTTGTTTAAGGGCTCCATTACGGGCTCCAGTAATTTACAATTGCTCAATTGTATCAAGGCCCTGGTCTGCTGAGTGAAGTGTAAACGTTGTTTCCCACTTTTAAAGCTACATTTAAATTCCTTATACCCACTTGCATTAACTTGCCCCAGAATAGATGTCTAAAACGAAATAAATATGGTGTATGATATGGTATATTATATAATCAAAACATTAAACTTTCAAATTCAGTTATCTAACACTTCAACTCATGTTTTTAAAAATAACTGGTTGTAATTATATTTATTTATATATATTGCAGCATGATTTTAAAAATATTAATGTTTATGTGCAGTAGCTCATTTAGTTTTACCCACCCATCCATTGCCAATGGATTGCATGGCATTTTTATGTCTGAAAATCTGTAGAAGATACAGATTTATTTTATTTTTCTATATTTAGAGGTATATTTGAATGACAACATCCTTCACTTTCAATCTACATAAAGTCAAAATACTAAAGGTGACCACAAAATCTTTCAAACACCAGCTTCAGATAAAAGACAATGAGACAAAGCAGGAAACAGTTTAGACCTTTTGATCAGGAAAGTGTTGATGGACATACAGATGGAGGAACAAATTTAAGTAGTGGTTTAGTCACTAAAATGTTAAGTTTATTTCTTTGATCTGCAGAGTTATCATTCATGAAAGAGAGACACCCAGAATTTCTGTCACAGAGATCTATTTAAAGTTTTACTGTCTCCTAAAATATGCAGCCTAATATTTCCAATTATTTACCACACATTTAATTTACTACTCTAGTGCCTGTTATCAGGTCTTTTAGTCTATTCATAAAATTGTAATAACTCAGATTATGTCATAATCCTTACAACACAATAACTATATATTCTAAGAAATATAAGAAATATGTGCCAATACATTATTATTTTTTTTTGTTTTTTTACAAAATATCAATGTTATCTACTGAAGTATACACTACTAATTACTAGTATGTTTTCCTTTTATCACTTACAATAAAGCATAATTATACATGAGCCACCTGCTGTGCCAGGTTGGTAGAGAACTGTTGACAATTTTCAAATTTTGACAGATTCACATTTGGAGTCAGGTGTGGGCTTTCATTGGGCTATTCAAAGAAACTCATTGTCTTGGTTTTAAACCAATCCAATGTAACTTTGTGCATTTCTGGGGAGTGTCCTGATGGAAGGTGAACTTCTTGGGGCCCTTGCATACTGAAACAGGTTTTTCACTAGAATTACCCTATAATTGGCTTCGTCCATCTTGCCACATGCCTGAGTAGTTTTCCAGTCCCTACTAATAAAAACCATCCCACAACATGATGCTTCCACCACCATGTTCCACCGTAATGAGTTGTCTGGTTGAAGAGCAGTGTTGGCTTTTCATTTTTTTGTCTCATATCTTACACATGTTTGCTGTGTCTAGCACATATCCTTTGGTAAATTCCAGATGATATTTGATAAAGGTTTTATTTTATCAATGTATTTCTCTTCTTCACTTTTCCATAAAGCATAGCTTTGTGTAGTGACTGGGTTATAGTTGTCCCACTAGCTGTACATCTCTCCACCATGTCTCCACTACTGACTTCTTGGTTGATCTTTTTATCTAACCCCGTAAAAGTTACAGATATTTAATTGGCTACATTTTGCAACTTGCAATCCATTTGTGAGTTACAGGCTCAAAATCACTGCAGTGGTCAAAACGCATAACTCTGTCCTATCTCATCCTTATATGTTTCCAGATGTTTCAAGGCCGCAAATGTTACCAGTGCTAAAGATGCTAACATCTATATTTAATTGCAACAATTCACAAAGCCTGCAATTGCCTTCAAACCTGTAAATGGCAAATGTATAAAAAAAATCATATATACTAGATAGGACTCTCAAATGGGTTAAGCATGTGTTTGTAACACTGTAAAAGCAAATATAAACACACTACTGTACTTTATAATTAATTGTACAACAGTCTCAAGCTAGCAAATCTGCAATAAAAAAAAGGTTTTATTTCTATATTGATCCCAGAAATCAAGGAGTTAATATATATCAGGCCACTAACATGGACTAGAACAGATGATTTTTTAATTAGTATGGATTTCTGCATTTTTGGATTGTGAGTCCTATCGCAAATCAGACTTCTAAACTCTATTTAATTGAAAACAAAAAGAGTAAAGGTGCTCATCTGAGGACGAAAGATACCTCAGTGGGTTTTTTCTATAGGTCTGGTTACCTACTGAGAGAGCAGCCTCTTTTAGCTCACTTGTGCCCTTCACAGGGAGAAATATCCTGAAGTATATCAGTCTGGTCTCACTCAGAAGAGTGATCCAGTCCCGAAATACCAGACAATTCTCCCTGAACAGGAGAAACAGCAAACCCCAGACGCGTTTCAGCCTCTATGGTCCTCGTCAGTGAGGTGCAGCTGTACTCCCTAAGGCACAGTGAGCATGGAGTCCACATTTGGTTCCCCCTATCATCCATAAGGTGAGAATATGTAAACAAAAAGATTAGAGGTTCTCATCTGAGGATGAAAATTACCTCAGTGTTTTTTTTTCTATAGGTCTTGTTACCTACTCAGAAAGCAACCACATTACCCTTAGGGTTTAGTCTATCCTTCAGATGTGGACCCCTTGCTCACTGTGCCTGAGAGAGAGTTTAGCTGCACCTCACTGACGAGGTCAATAAAGGCCGAAAAGTGTCTGGGGTTTGCTGTTTCTCCTGTTCAGGGTAGAATTACCTGCTATTTCGGGGCTTTTGAGTGAGACCAGACTGATATACTACAGGATATTTCTCCATGTGAATGGCACAAGTGAACTAAAAGAGAATGCTCTCAGAGTGGGTTACCATGTCCATAGAACTAACCTATTAAGGTAAGTTTGTTCTCTGATGAGCACCTCTGACTGTTTTTTTGCCTATTTAATTCTAGTCTAAACTCCATGTATTACTGATGTCATGATGACATTTACTATTGGCTCTGTCTAAGTTGTAACTTACGGGCTTGCTTACTTGATCATGATCATGCACTGAAATGCTACATTTGGGTTCATGGTTTGCTTTTTGGGGCTGTGAGCCTGTAATTGTGGGTTTAAGCAATTAAATACATCTGTAACTGTAGCAAATTTCTAACCCACAGACATACAGACACTGTGAAGGTAATTACAGGCTTGGAATTAAATGGGGGGCTTGGTCACTTAGTTTTGATGGATGGTCTTCACTTGGCAGAATCGCAGCTCTGTCACATTATTTCCACATTTTAATAATGAATTTAACTGTGCTTTGGGGAATTATTAAAGTTTAGTATATTTTTATAACACAACCCTTATTAGTGGTGGACTTGTTTTAATAACAAAAGCAACTTGGTTTGAAGCTGTTTGTTAGGATATGCTTTCTAACAAACTCTGTGGCTTTCCTGAAGCAGGTGTATTTATCACGTGACCAGGTGACTCTTTTTATCTACATTTTAAGTAGGTCTTATTCATTTTTTTGACTCTGAAGGCAACTGGTTACACAAGAACTTATTTAGGGTTGACTATCAGCCTCATTAAATTTGAGCATCTTAGGTTCTATGTGTAGCTCGTATTGACTGCGTGCTTGAAATTTGGCCGTTTTACATCGTTATTAAATTAGAAATGCTGCGAGTTACGAGCGAGAGACGCTAAATCGTAAACCAGTTCTCAGCCATCAAAGTTGCCGGCTAGAATGCAAACAATTAAGCAAGCATGTAGTTACGGGTTCAGATGGAGCCAATGGCAACAGAGATCGTCATCATTGCGTCACAAGAAAATGGAGGATGGATTTCAAAGTCTTACTGGGTTCAATTACGAGCTACAAGCAAACCCACATTCCAGTCATAATGCAATATTAATAAAGCCGTAAATATGATATTCTATCACATGCAAGTTACAGTATATGTATGAACACATTCATTGCCGGGATCGATATAACACAATAAAGATACATGAAATCAACTATTTTTCTGAGCGGCTTTGTGGGCTTGAGAATGTAGTGCTATTAATTCTAAGACCTAATATAACTTTTCCTTTCAATATTAGTACAGTAGTGTGTTTTTATTTCATTTATAAGTGCTTCGTAATGGACTTTACCCCCCTTGCGTGTCCTCTCGAGCGCATGTTACGTGCTTGCTCGCGTGGGACTTCTTTGCAATTTAATAGCTAAACTGAAAACGTAGCAGTTACGGGCTTTACGGATCAAAGGATTTACAGCCACAAAGTTCAAGGTTGCTTAACACGTAGCCTATTTTTGGCCGTCCTGCACCTTATTACTCAAGTCCGCTGCTAGCTACATTACAGGGCTGATTTAATAGCCGTAACACGTAAATTTGGAGTTTAGGGTTACTTTTTAAAATATAGCCCCAATTTAATGAGGCTGTATGTATGTAACTAAGACATCTCAATTTTTTTTTGTTAATGATTTTTTTTTCACTTTGCCATTATGGACTTGTTTATGTTGAGAAGTGACATAAAATCCCAAATAAATCAATTTTAATTTCAGGTTGTAACACTAAAAGTTGGAGAAATGCAAAGCGGGCTTATGCAAGGCACTATATAAAGTTCTCAGGTTATACTCTTTTCATCTGAATATATATAGTATTCTATAAATATATAGTGAATTCTCCCTTTGCTCTTTATTGTATTAAAAAGCTTGAGAAAATGTCTCATTTACTGCATCAGTGTCCAGCATATCAGTCCCAAATTACACACTCTTAAGTAACTTTCAGAACTCTAACCTTTCCAATAGCTGTGTGTGTCCCTTTTAATTTAGAAGATTTTCTTGCACATGAGATGTACATAGACATGTCTTTTGATGCATACAGCTTGACCATAATGATCAATACCAATGCCCTTGTCCAGTGGCAGTTACTTGATGACAGTCTGCAAAAACAGTAAATGTTTGAATATAATGTAGCACCATGGTCACACACTACAGGGGCTGAGAACAGCTTTATGTGTGTTCATTATTATAATGACCTATATTATAAACTGTCATGATAACTCAAGTCATTATGGAACAAGAGACCCCATATTGTTAGTTTACAACTGAAGGAATTCAATGCATTAATTTTAACTTTTTTTACTGCAGTTATGTTTTTTCAGTTTTCTAAAAAAAAAACAAATCTCTATATTATTTTTGTTATATTTTTATATCAATTCTAGTTACTTCATTTTTATTACTGCCACATACTGTACTGTTTTTATCATATATTGTAAATGTGTGAAAATTCACACATTATTCCTATTGCCCAACTTGTGTTTGGCATAGACAGTGTGATATGAACTGGGCTATGTCAATTGAAAAACTGAATACTAATAATTCTGCTTTGGTCATTTATAAAGAAGAGCTTTTGTTATTTTATGAAGACAAAGCACCGCATCCCCTGGAACATTCTTTCAGGACCTCTGAGAGACTTGAATGCAAGTTAGATATATACACTGTATATACACTTTTCTGTGTTATTTAACACAATGTTAATGTGGCGGGGAGCACCTGAGTGTTTTTTGCCAATGGGTGCCTTTAATGTAAATCAGGTCTTTTCTCTGTTTCATTATACATCTGGCTGTCCCAATTGTATTTAAATTGGTTGCTTTGAAGCAAATTAAGGAACATGCAAAAACCACCTTACAGTTAACCATCCCTTTAAAGATGATGGGTTTTCAGATTTTGCACACCATAGTCCTTATAGATGATAGGATTGTCTAATAAGGGTCATTTTTATTTATTAACTAGCGACTTGCCCGTCAAAAAATGACGGCAATGAGATGTGTATGTTTGGAAAGTTGTTTAATTATTAATATACGTATTTGACATTTCAGGAACCGTTTCTAAATCGTTTGTTTGCTTATTATCTTTTTTTGGTGTATCTTCAATTTTTGCAGCTGATAGTCTTTTGCTTGCAATTCTTTTGCGTTCTTTTTCTCGTCCAATTTCTTTCTCCTCTGGTGTCTGCTGGTTGGCCCATCTCCGTTGTCGTTCTCTAGCTTGCCGTCTTATATTTTCTTGTTTGCTCTCGTTAGTAGCCATATTAATCTGTAAAAGAAAATAATGTATAATTAGTTTAGTTTGAGATGTTAAGTTTGTTTTTTACATTTTTTATTATCAACAGTTTGTTTATATGTGCTTGTAGTTCATTGTAGCGGTAGTTTCTTTGTATTGTTAAATAACTGTTTTTCTTATTTTGGATATGATCGCAATGGTTTTAGCATTATCCTGTTTTGTTTCTACCACTTTTGCTATGCTAATTTAGGCTTCTTTATAAGCCTTATAGCTTCTTAAACAGTAAAGAAGAATATTAATTTACTTTGTTATGTGTTTGTGTGATTTTTGGTATAATCCTATCTTGTGTCTACCATATGTTGCATACTTTATTTGCTTAATAAGTCTTTTTTATGAAGGTTAAATGTTTTTGTACAGCGAAATTGAATTTTTTGGGTATTTTGGATATGATGGCAATGTTTTTAGCATGATCCTGTTTTGTGTCCACCACTTTTGGTATGCTTATTTAGGCTTCTTTGTAAGGCTTATAGGTTCTTAAACAGTAAATAAGAATATTATTTAACTTTTCTATGTGTCTGTGTGATTTTTGGTACAATCCTGTTTTGTGTCCACCGTATGTTGCATACTTTATTTGCTTAATTAGTGTTTTTTATGAAGCTTTAATGTTTTTCTACAGTGAAAATGAATGTTTTTACTATTTTGTATCTGATGGCAATGTTTTTAGCATTATCCTATTTTGTGTGCACCACTTTTGGTATGCTTATTTCGGCTTCTTTGTAAGGCTTATAGGTTGTTAAACATTAAAGAAGAATATTCATTTACTTTGCTATTTGTTTGTGTGATTTTTCGTACAATCCTATTTGTGTCTACCATATGTTGCATACTTGATTTGCTTAATTAGTGTTTTTTATGAAGCTTT
Organism: Discoglossus pictus; assembly: GCA_027410445.1. Taxonomy (NCBI): domain Eukaryota; kingdom Metazoa; phylum Chordata; class Amphibia; order Anura; family Alytidae; genus Discoglossus; species Discoglossus pictus. The sequence goes on along the minus strand of CM050165.1, from coordinate 216,143,491 downwards.
AATGTTTTTCTACAGTGCAAATGACTGTTATTTCTATTTTGGATATTATGGCAATGTTTTTATCATTATCCTATTTTGTGTTCACTACTTTTTGGGTGCTGCATTTGTTATATTGGCGGGCATTAAACATATATAGTTCCTTTATTTTTTGTACTTGTTATACTTTACCTTGATTGAAGTGTGGAATGACAGAGGGTAGTGTCTGTTTGAAAAAGAAAGTGAAATAGTTAATTGTATATTTCTTCTTTTTGATTTAGCAAAGCATGGTCTTTTTCAGAATGTAATGTATTTTTCTATCTTACCTCTTCTTCTTTGTTGGTGTTCTTTAAAATGGATTGTGGTTCACAATGCACGGTGCAAATTCTTGAGTGACGCTGTTGATGCAGAGTCTGTTTGAATAGTAAAAAAAAGGAGAAAGATTGAGCTTTAGGTGAGATATTGAATTACAATAAATTAATGGCATTTAAATGTACTTCTTTAATTAGTTTCAATTAACATTAGTTTTTTTTCGGGCCCACACACATAAATGTGCGTGTGACATGTCACTATACATCAATCACATTTTAATAGATAATTATTTTTTTTAATGTCATTTAAATATAGTTGTTTAATTAGTTTGGGTTAAGATTAGTTTGTTGCACGGGCTATACACATAAATGTGCGTGCCACATGTCACTATACATGAATGACATTTTCATACTTAAAGTTTTTTTTTTTTTTTGTCCTGTCTTGATAATAAAATTTAATATATTATAGCTTGCCTCTCAGTTCTAATTTGCACAATGTAAAGTAGGAAATTAGGAAACAATTCTCTTCTCAAGTAACAGCAGCAGTTACCTATCCAGTCACTCCGTTCATCACCTGAGTAGAAATGAAGAATTTTTTTTGCGTTCCAGCTTACAATTTGCGTTCCATCTGCCATTTTGTGCGTAGTAGTGTTCAAAATGGTGGTTAATATCAGTGTGGTACGTTCCGCATAGTATGTGTTTCAGTCTTGCGAGTCACTATAGTATAGTTACTTCTGAAGCCTCGTTTTCGTTTTGTTCGGCGGCCATTTTTTCTCTCGCTAAGGTGATTTTCGGCATGTTAAACTTGTTCTTAAATGGACGTGTAAATTAACTTTTCGAGGTGCCGGATGCCCCCCCTTGCTGTAAGTAAGCTTTTTATGTGTTCGTTGTGTTTATTTCTTGTGTTTCTGCTGTTTTCATGACCGTCGTTTTCGGCCGGTTTTGCGTGTTGGGAATGGCTCGTTTTGCGGCCGTATTTTTTTGCGATGCGGACGTATTTTTTGGGCGAGGGACGCAGTTGGCTTTTTTAGTGTACGATGCAGTTGTTTTTTTTCTAAGTCGTGCAAGGCGCCGTGGATTTATTTATTTTTTGTTAAGTCTTGCGTGTGTGTGGGGACGTTGGGATGCTCCACCACCGCAAATGCGGCCCCTCGCTTCGCATTTGCGGGGGATCCGCATTTGCGGGGACGTTGGGATGCTCCTCCTTCTGAGCAAGACCAAGCCCTCTGGGGTGGTAAATTCCTAAGGCTGCTTTCTGGTGCTGGCACCTGGCCAATGGCTAGCTCCAGGACATGCTGTATACATGGGAGCCCCAAACTAAGTTTGCAGTCCATTTGTAGGGCACAGTCCACATTTGGTTCTCCCCTGAACCCAGGAGCATGGCAGCTACCCCCAGGCCACAAACCCATATCCACACTGTAACACAATCATAATACATGCAATAACTATAGTAATAAACAGGGTAACTCTTGCCGGTCCAGGCCCAGGCCACAGCCCCAAACAGTCCAGTCAGGCCCTGGGCATGACAGGACCACTTAGCTCCCCTGGACTACTCTACACTACCTGAAAGGGAAAATCAAGATTAATATGTCAAAGTAAAAAAAATAAACATATTTACCTTCTTAGTATCTGCTGCGTGCTCCTCTAGCTCCTCCTCATCTCTTCTGAATCTCTTACTTATGGGTGTGTGAGAGCAGTACAGTGCTGCACAGTCCTGAATATTGAAGTATATGTGTTAGTGCTTGATTAGCAGCACTTCTGCCGATGGTCATGCCCCTAGCTCAGCCCTAAGTATGCCCCTAGCTTTCAAACAAAATCATCCCCTAGCCAAACAAGCAGTCTTTCAAACATTTTAATACCACCTCCCTGTCAAATCTCCTCAACAACATCCATCCTCTTCCCTAGCAGAATCTCCCTAGTAGATAACGAGCATTTTAAAGAAAAAAATATATTATATTTTTATAAAAAATATATAAATCTATCTATCTATCTATCTATCTATCTATCTATCTATCTATCTATTTATCTATCTATCTATCTATCTATCTATCTATCTATCTATCGAAAAGAATACTCCACAATACATACAGTGCCTTGCAAAATTATTCACCCCCTTGGCATTTTCGTGTTTTGTTGCCTCACACACCTGGAATTAGCATGGATTGTTTGAGGATTTGCATCATTTAATTTACAGAACATGCCCACAAATTTGAAAATTATTATTATTATTTTTTTATTGTGAAGCAAACAACAAATAGGACAAAATAACAGAAAAAGTCAATGTGCATAGCTATTCAACCCCCTAAAGTCAATACTTTATAGAGCCACCTTATGTAACAATCACAGCTCCAAGTCGCTTTATATAAGTCTCTATGAGCTTGCCACATCTTACCACTGGGATTTTTGCCCATTCCTCCTTGCAAAACTGCTCCAGCTCCTTCAAGTTGGATGGTTTGCTCTTGTGAACAGCAATCTGTAAGTCTGACCACAGATTTTCTATTGGATTGAGGTCTGGGCTTTGACTAGGCCATTCCAACACATTTAAATGTTTCCCCTTAAACCACTGAAGTGTTGCTTTAGCAGTGTGTTTGGGGTCATTGTCCTGCTGGAAGGTGAACCTCTGTCCTAGCCTCAAATCACGCACAGAGTGGTACAGGTTTTGCTCAAGAATATCCCAGTATTTAGCACCCTCCATCTTTCATTCACATCATTACTTCACGACCAGTTTCCCAGTCCCGACTGCTGAAAAATATCCCCACAGCATGATGCTGCCACCACCATGTTTCACTGTGGGAATGGTGTTCTTTGGCTCTTTTTCTCCCACATGCCTTTTCACAAACTCAAAACGTGCCATTTTGTTTTTTGCTGAAAGTAATGGCTTTCTTCTGGCCACTCTGCCATAAAGCCCAACTCTATGGAGCGTGCGGCTTATTGTCGTCCTATGTACAGATACTCCAGTCTCTGATGTGGAACTCTGCAGCTCCTCCAGTGTTACCTTAGATCTCTGTGCTGCCTCTCTGATTAATGCAATCCTTGCCCGGTCCGTGAGCTTTGGTGGGCGGCCATCTCTTGGCAGGTTTGCTGGTGTGCCATGTTCTTTCCATTTGGTTATGATAGATTTGATGGTGCTCCTGGGGATCATCAAAGATTTGGATATTTTTTATAGCCTAACCCTGACTTGTACTTTTCAACAACATTGTCCCTTACTTGTTTGGAGAGTTCATTGGTCTTCGTGGCAGTGTTTGGTTAGTGGTGACTCTTGCTTAGGTGTTGCAGTCTCTGGGGCCTTTCAAAAAAGTTGTGTATATGTAATTACAAATCATGTGACACTTAGATTGCACACAGGTAGACATCATTTCACTAATTATGTGACTTCTGAAGGTAATTGGTTGCACCAGAGCTTTTTATGGGCTTCATAACAAAGGAGGTTAATATATACGCACATGCCAATTTTCTGTTTTCTATTTCTAAAAACATAGTTTTATAAATATATTTTTCTCATTTCACTTCACCAACTTAGACTATTGTGTTCTGATTAGTGATGTCGTGAACATAAAAATTTCGGTTCGTGAACCGTGGACGCGAATTCCATCAAATGTTCGCGAACGGACGAACATCGGCGAACCGCCATAGACTTCAATGGGCAGGCGAATTTCAAAACCCACAGGGACTCTTTCTGGCCACAGTAGTGATGGGAAAGTTGTTTCAAGGGGACTAACACCTGGACTGTGGCATGCTGGAGGGGGATCCATGGCAAAACTCCCACGGAAAATTACATAGTTGATGCAGAGTCTGGTTTTAAGCCATAAAGGGCATAAATCACCTAACATTCCTAAATTGTTTGGAATAACATGCTTTAAAACATCAGGTATGATGTTGTATCGATCAGGTAGTGTAAGGGTTACACCCGCTTCACAGTAACAGACCAATCTCCCCGTTTAATGCACCACAAACAACCGCAAACAGTCCCTTTGCACAACCGCAAACTCCCCATTTGCACAAGGTTGGATACCAAGCTAGCCATGTCCAGTTCCTTGTCCTCACTGATGTCATTGAAGGTCTCTTCCTCCACCCAGCCACCAAGGGTCCCCGAAAGTTGACAACAAGCCCCCTGGGACGCCTGCTGTGTTTGGTCTTCCACCTCCTCAAAGCCACCTTCCTCCTCTGACTCCTCTTTTTCAGACTCCTCTCTCTGCGTTGCCTCTGTCTGCGTTATTATAAGGTGTGTACAGTTAAGTAGTACTATTCCTATCGGATTAATCCCTGTTACGTCCACTATTAGGGGACGTGTATATGGCATGGATTTTTGGAACAGGGAGATGGAAAAAGATGCTTGGTCGGACCTCCTACTTCGAATTTGGGGCACTGCACGTGCAATGTAATGTGCCACCAGATAGGAGTGGTGTATTAAGTTGTACTATTCATTCCTATCAGTTTAATACCTGTTACGTCACCTATCAGGGGACGTGTATATGGCATGGATTTTAGGAACAGGGAGATGGAAAAAGATGCTTGGTTGGTCCTCCCACTTCGAATTTGGGGCACTGCGCGAGCAATCTAAGGTGCCACCAGATAGGAGTGGTGTATTAAGTTGTACTACTCATTCCTATCAGTTTAATACCTGTTACGTCTCCTATCAGGGGACGTGTATATGGCATGGATTTTAGGAACAGGGAGATGGAAAAAGATGCTTGGTCGGTCCTCCCACTTCGAACTTGGGGCACTGCGCGTGCAATGTAATGTGCCACCAGATAGGAGTGGTGTATTAAGTTATACTATTCATTCCTATCAGTTTAATACCTGTTAAGCCACCTATCAGGGGACGTGTATATGGCATGGATTTTTGGAACAGGGAGATGGAAAAAGATACTTGGTCGGTCCTCCCACTTCGAATTTGGGGCACTGCACGTGCAATCTAAGGTGCCACCAGAAGTTATACTATTCATTCCTATCAGTTTAATACCTGTTACGTCACCTATCAGGGGACGTGTATATGGCATGGATTTTTGGAACAGGGAGATGGAAAAAGATGCTTGGTCGGACCTCCTACTTCGAATTTGGGGCACTGTACGTGCAATCTAAGGTGCCACCAGATAGGAGTGGTGTATTAAGTTGTACTACTCATTCCTATCAGTTTAATACCTGTTACGTCACCTATCAGGGGACTTGTATATGGCATGGATTTTTGGAACAGAGAGATGGAAAAAGATGCTTGGTCGGTCCTCCCACTTCGAATTTGGGGCACTGTACGTGCAATCTAAGGTGCCACCAGATAGGAGTGGTGTATTAAGTTATATTATTCATTCCTATCAGTTTAATACCTGTTATGTCACCTATCAGGGGGCGTGTATATGGCACGGATTTTTGGAACAGGGAGATGGAAAAAGATGCTTGGTCGGTCCTTCCACTTCGAATTTGGGGCACTGCGCCTGCAATCTAAGGTGCCACCAGATAGGAGTGGTGTATTAAGTTATACTATTCATTCCTATCAGTTTAATACCTGTTACGTCACCTATCTTTCCTCCCAATAGCACATTCTATATGTCATCAACCGGCCTGTGTGTATTTAGAGAACCACACTTTAAGGCCCATAACCTGGGACAAGGTGGCTTGGCTATCAGAATTGCCTCAGACCCTTAAAAACTCGCCAAACTCCCTAATCAGACACTCACTATCATACTAGAAATGGGCCAAGAAACACACGGGTTTGTTCCCTGGATCCACCCAAATGACCCCAATTCTTGACCACCCTCAGGCCCCGAAACACATGAGCACAACATCACAACACTGGTGGAGGTCAAGGAAACTAGATAGACTGGGAGAATGGTTAGTAAAGGGCCAGATGCTCACCTATGAGGAACTGAGGGACAAGCATGAGCTACTGCTGTCAGAACATTACAATTACTGTAGGCTGAGGCATTTCACACACTCCCTGACCCAGAAACAGGGGACACCGGTCTTAAATTGGTTCTCCAAAATTTGCAAAGATAAACCTCTATCAAGGGGGATCATTGGGTCGCTTTACAAATATAAAACATTTGTTACTGGTTGAAGCGACACTGGGGGAAGGACCGGAGTGGGGGAGCATTGGAGACCCTTCAGAAGCAACCGGCGGCAAAATCATCCCATGAAAGGAGAGGTCGCTTACTGAAGCCTGCCCTAGGGTAACCCAAGGGTGATTGCCCAGGTTAGATATTGTAAATAATAAGCTAATACTGCTGGAGGGATGATAGCTAATAGGACTTTGGTGTTTCCTGCAGATATACTCTTTACTATTGTCTGTTTTACCATGTTTTAGGAATCTCTTAAATTGCAATCACAGTAAAAAAAGAAGGAATAGCCAGCTAACTTTCACAAAATGTCTTTAATGTAAATATGTATTTTTGCACAACTGTTATGCAAGACTGTTCAAAAATGATTAATTTTTCATTACATGCTGTACGCCTTCTAAAATAAAATAATTTAAATGCAAAAATTAGGTATTGTTGCAGCGACCAGAAAAATTGATGTTAGTTTGCCAGGCAGAAAGTGCCCTAAAACATTGCGTCTTGAACCCTAGTTGGTGGCGGATAAGTCACACAAGTCATTCGGCATACAGGGATAAAATACAGCAGCGTGTGGACCATTATTAGCTCAAGGCAGCTCATCTATCAGGCCTTTTTTAATCGAATGTATCGCCCACTGTCAGTCCCTTCGGGATCCATCCCTCATTCATCTGAATAAAGGTGAGGTAATCTAGACATTTTTGACCTAGGCGACTTCTCTTATCAGTGACAAAACCTCCTGCTGCACTGAAGGTCCTTTCTGACAGGACACTTGAAGCGGGGCAGGACAGAAGTTCTATGGCAAATTGGGATAGCTCAGGATACAGGGCAAGCGTGCACACCCAGTAGTCAAGGGGTTCATCGCTCCTCATAGTGTTGATATCTGTAGTTATGGCGAGGTATTCTGTTACCTGACGGTCGAATCATTCTCTGAGGGTGGACCCCGAAGGGCTGTGGCGATGCATAGGACTTAAAAAGCTCCTCATGTCCTCCATCAACGACACGTCTGTAAAGCGTCCTCTCCTTGCCGGTGTGGTCGTGGGAGGAGGAGGATTATGTTCACCTCTTCTGCTGTTAGATTGCCGTTGTGCTGTGACATCACCCTTAAATGCTGTGTAAAGCATACTTTTTAATTTATTTTGGAAGTGCTGCATCCTTTCCGACTTGTGGTAATTCGGTAACATTTCAGGCACTTTCTGCTTATACCGGGGGTCTAGTAGCGTGGACACCCAGTACAGGTCGTTCTCCTTCATCCTTTTTATACGAGGCTCCCTCAACAGGCACGACAGCATGAAAGACCCCATTTGCACAAGGTTGGATGCCGAGCTAGTCATGTCCCGTTCCTCGTCCTCAGTGATCTCACTGAAGGTATGTTCTTCCCCCCAGCCACGTACAACACCACGGGTACCAGATAGGTGACAACGAGCACCCTGGGATGCCTGTTGTGGTTGGTCCTCCTCCTCCTCCTCAAAGCCACATTCCTCCTCTGACTCCTCTTCCTCACAATCTTCTTCCAGCGTTGCTGCAGGTCCAGCAAGAGATGCTGATAAGGCTGTTTCTGGTGGTGATGGTGACCACAACTCTTCCTCTTCACGCTCATCTACGGCCTGATCCAGCACTCTTTGCAGAGCACGCTCCAGGAAGAAAACAAATGGTATGATGTCGCTGAGTGTGCCCTGGGTGCGACTGACCAGGTTTGTCACCTCCTTCAAAAGGACGCATAAGCCTACAGGCATTGCGCTTGAACGTCCAGTAACGTGGCAAAAAAATCCCCAGCTCCGCAGAGGCTGTCCTAGCACCCCGGTCATACAAATACTTGTTAACGGCCTTTTCTTGTTGGAGCAGGCGGTCGAACATTAGGAGTGTTGAATTCCAACATGTCGGGCTGTCTAAAATCAAGCGCCTCGCTGGTATGTTGTTTCGCCGCTGGATATCTGTAAAGTGCGCCATGGCCGTGTAGGAACGCCTGAAATGGGCACACACCTTCCTGGCCTGCTTCAGGATGTCCTGTAAGCCTGGGTGCTTATGCACAAAGCGTTGTACAATCAGATTACACACATGTGCCATGCACGGCACATGTGTCAACTTGCCCAAATTCAATGCCGCCAACAAATTTCTTCCGTTGTCACAAACCACTTTGCCGATCTCCAGTTGGTGCGGAGTCAGCCACTGATCTACCTGTGTGTTCAGGGCAGACAGGAGTGCTGGTCCGGTGTGACTCTCTGCTTTCAGGGAAGTCAACCCCAAGACGGCGTGACACTGCCATATCCGGGATGTGGAATAGTACCTGTGGAGCTGGGGGGGGTGCCTTTGATGTGGGCAAGACATAGCAGCAGCAGAAGAGGACTCAGCCGAGGAAGTTATGGAAGAGGATGGAGTAGGAGGAGTAGAGGAGGTGGCAGCAGGCCTGCCTGCAAGTCGTGGCAGTGTCACCAACTCCTCTGCAGAGCCACGTATTCCATGCTTGGCAGCCGTCACCAGGTTTACCCAATGCACAGTGTAGGTGATATACCTGCCCTGACCATGCTTTGCAGACCAGGTATCCGTGGTCAGATAAACCCTTGCCCCAACACTGTGTGCCAGAGATGCCATTACTTCCTTTTGCACAATCGAGTACAGGTTGGGATTGCCTTTTGGGCAAAGAAATTTCGTCCGGGTACCTTCCACTGCGGTGTCCCAATAGCTACAATTTTTTTGAACGCCTCAGACTCCACCAGCTTGTATGGTAAAAGCTGGTGGGCTAAGAGTTCAGACAAGCCAGCTGTCAGTTGACGGGCAAGGGGGTGACTTTGTGACATTGGCTTCTTATGCTCAAACAAGTCCTTGACAGACACCTGACTGTGGGCAGAGGAGCAGGGACTGCTCAGGGCGAGACACGGAGTGGCGGATGGTTGAGAGGGGGCAAGCAGAGCAGCAGTGGTTGACGTGGCTGAAGATGCTGGACCAGGAGGAGGATGGCGGCTTTGACTTTGTGTGCTGCTTGTACTCATGTGTTGATCCCATAGGCATTTGTGATGTGACATCATGTGCCTTTGCAAAGAAGTTGTACCTAGGTGGGTGTTGGACTTCCCACGACTCAGTTTCTTTTCGCACAGGTTGCAAATGGCATTGCTGTTGTCACAGGCAGACACACGAAAAAATTGCCACACTGCTGAGCTCTGTAATAACGGCATTCTGGTGGTGGCAACAGCATGCGTTGACTGGCGTGCTGTCTGGCTGACCCCGGGTGCCGATGCATGCTTTCTGACTGTGCCACTAGCTACTTTCAACGACCTCCCGCTACTTCCAACTCGTCTCCTCCTCCTCTCTGTCTCCCCATCTGAACTTTCCTCCTGTTCTTCTTCTCTTATAGCGGGCACCCACGTGACATCCACGGACGCATCGTCATCATCAACCGCTTCACTTGTATCTGACAACTCAACAAAGGAAGCAGCACCGGGTACAACATCATCATCAGACCGTACCTCCATGTGTGTAATGCTGCCTGACTGGGACATATCCCTGTTATCTACATCCTCTGGCACTAATGTTTGTGCATCACTCATTTCTTCAAACTGATGTGTAAATAACTCTGCTGACGGATCAAGTGAAGCGGCTGTGGTGCTAGTGTTGGTGGTGGCGGCAGGCGGGCGAGTGGTAACTGGAGAGGTGCCCGAAGCTAAGCTGGAGGAGGATGGTGCGTCTAGGTTCCGAGCGGAAGCTGTAGAAGATTGGGTGTCCTGTGTTAGCCAGTCAACCATGTCCTCAGAACTGTTCAAGTTCAGGGTACGTTGCCTCTGAAAACTGGGCATTATTCTAGGGCCAAAGGGAATCACAGCACCACGACCACGACGGCCCCTGCGGGGTGGCCTGCCTCTTCCTGTCATTTTTTTTACGATTAGTGGTACTATGCGTGCAAGCTACTGTGACACCAGGTATGAGTGTCACTGTGCACTGGCAAAAGTTTGCAGAGTAGGAGCTGTAGGCCTCACACACACGCCTGTAGGCAGGCAACTGATATTCAATCGATTACAGTCAAAAAAGGGTTCTTTTATTTCACTGTATACTACGGTTGCACTAGATATGAGTGTCACTGTGCACTGGCAAAAGTTGGCAGAGTAGATGCAATAGGCCTCACACACACGCCTGTAGGCAGGCAATTGCTATTCAATCTATTACAGTCAAAAAAGGGTTCTTTTATGTCACTGTACACTACGGTTGCACTAGATATGAGTGTCACTGTGCACTGGCAAAAGTTGGCAGAGTAGATGCAATAGGCTTCACACACACGCCTGTAGGCAGGCAACTGATATTCAATCGATTACAGTCAAAAAAGGGTTCTTTTACTTCACTGTACACTACGGTTGCACTAGATATGAGTGTCACTGTGCACTGGCAAAAGTTGGCAGAGTAGATGCAATAGGCCTCACACACACGCCTGTAGGCAGGCAACTGATATTCAATCGATTACAGTCAAAAAAGGGTTCTTTTATTTCACTGTATACTACGGTTGCACTAGATATGAGTGTCACTGTGCACTGGCAAAAGTTGGCAGAGTAGATGCAATAGGCCTCACACACACGCCTGTAGGCAGGCAATTGCTATTCAATCTATTACAGTCAAAAAAGGGTTCTTTTATGTCACTGTACACTACGGTTGCACTAGATATGAGTGTCACAGTGCACTGGCAAACGTTTGCAGAGTAGATGCAATAGGCTTCACACACACGCCTGTAGGCAGGCAACTGATATTCAATCGATTACAGTCAAAAAAGTGTTGTTTTATGTCACTGTACACTACGGTTGCACCAGATATGAGTGTCACTGTGCACTTGCAAAAGTTGGCAGAGTAGATGCAATAGGCCTCACACACACGCTAACAGGCAGGCATATGCAATTAGATTACACAGAAAAAAATAATAAAATAAAATAAATGATGTTCTAGTCCTAAAAAGGGCTTTTTGGGTTGCTGTCCTTGCAGCAGATATCAAATGAGTCCTTCAGGTGTGTAGTGAAAGCTAAATACACAGCCTAGGGGGTGAATACTTTTGCAAGGCACTGCATTTTAAAAAGGTACAAAAGTTTATTAGAAGTTCATTCTAGGCAATACATACTAAAAAGGAATGGGACATCTCACTTCAATGACCAAAGCTACTTTAAAGCTACAAGTTTTTCCTGCAGCGTGTAGAGTAGAAAGTGAGGAACTTTTTAGAAATCCAGGCTTCTCATTGCTGTTCCTACAGGGGAAAGCTTTCCATGGACTTCAATTGGACACACAGCCCACAACCTGATTGGATGAATTAATGATGAGGGACTGTGCACCTGTCTTTGAGCTAGAGGAGTCTGAGGGTAGGCATTCATACAACTAAACACAGATTTTCTTTATTTGAATTCTTAGTGAAAATTCAAAATTTAAAAAGTATTTAAACATACTATTAGGAGATCTTTATAGTAATGAGGTCCAGATTGTGCTGAATTAAGTGATAATTTAAGCCTTTTAGAGGTATATACATTTACATTTTAAGGTCTTCCTCCCATCATGACTCAGATAAGACACAGGTATCAGAGGGAGGGTCTTGAAAAGTGATTTTTGATAAAAATAGCAACATTTAATATAAATTATGTAATATTAATTTAATTTGTTTTTAATGAAAAAAATTGCAGCCCATCTGCATTACAATATATCCGTTCTGCATCCCTAGTTTCATCCTAACTACTCCTAGATCACTAGAGCAGTTTACAATGTGCCTGTTTTTTCTCATGTCAACTGACAGCAGCGTCATGCATCCAGTAGCTAGAAAAATTAACAATGTTGCAAGGTCTCCTCTGACTAACTGTTAACTGAATTAAAGGGACACTTAATACAGCACAATTATTTATTGCACCATGTACTGATCCCAACAAACAAAAAAATTACCCTTACTACATATCTGTGCATTCATGGAAGACTGTACTCATTTAAAACAGGAATGTTATGGGTTAACTGGTCAGTGAAGTGTAACCTGAATCCACGAGGAATCTGTGCTATCAATCACAGCCTTCCCCTATAGAGCGTCACACAACGCACACTGCGCACGCAACTCTGCTAATTTCTAATGCAACAAACAGTGATCAAAATAGACTGCATGTAAAAAAGATTTACACATAAGATTTGTTGACTGCTATTAGTATAAATAAAAAATATATAGATCATTATAACATACAATCATGTGCTCTTTCACACTATGAAGAGCACTTACAGTGAGTTCAGTGACCCTTTAACTTTCCCTTTAAAAAGAAAAATAAATGCTGCCCTGATTGAGGATGGGAGGAGCAGAAAGACAGTGAGTTAAATATTAAACATATTTCGCTACATTTAATCTGACTATAGTTTTATTCCAGAAACAACCTATGTTAGGCATCTACCTATAGTAGACAACATTGTAATGGATTCCAAAACATCTCATTTAGATGCATTATTCATACAAATGTACTGCATTTTTAGGTTTAAATTGAGAAAAAGGAGAGAGATAGTAAGAGGGTGGGAGCTGAATTACCATTATATTATTTAAATGTAGACTTATGTCCCATGTTTATTGTGTGTGCTCTTTTGAAGAACTAGAATGTATAATGAACAAAATGTGTTTAGAAAGTAAAATGAAATACATTATTTTAGTGGAGGAGCTAATGCTGTGGCACACAACAGGCTACGAACCCTCTGCAATTGGCAGCAGCCTGGAGTAAAGGAAGTATCTTGATATTTTACGGGAACAGGGCAGACAATCATCAATCTATGAGTCTGTTACTCTGTGCCTCCCAGTCTCTCAATATCTTTCTCCCTATCTATTATCTCACTTTGTGTCTCTTTGTCTGTGTCAAAGGTGTCGTCCTTAAATATTCCAGTTGCTTATTCAGACCTTTCCTATTAGCAACCTGTGCGCAGTGTCGCCCATCAGCCACTAGGTGGTGCGGCTGAGGGGGTCAGTCAATTTCTTATGGTTTAGTGTTAGGGTGAGGGGTGTTAGGGTGAGGGTTGTTAGGGTGAGGGCTGTTAGGGTTAGGTGTTAGGGTGAGGGGTGTTAGGGTTAGGGGTGTTAGGGTTAGGTGTTAGAGTGAGGGGTGTTAGGGTTAGGGGTGTTAGGGTTAGGTGTTAGAGTGAGGGGTGTTAGGGTTGTTAGGGTGATGGATGTTAGGGTTAGGTGCATTCAGTTTACTGTGAAGAAATTGATAGACCCCCTCGGCCGGGCCACCTAGTGGACGATGGGCGCCACTGCGCATAGCCAATGATCAGGAAAGATCCACTTATTCTAAATAATGCATTTATCTAGTATTTTCATTTGAGCAGGTGAAATATAATAATTTGTGTAGTGTATATATTTGAAAGACAATATTAAGTGCAGTACCTTAGTTTACAGGCATCATCCGCTAGTCTACTTCTCTAAATATATCTTTCACTGTATGTCTCCCTCTGTATGTCTGTCTTTCTCTGAATTCTTGGCTATCTGTCTCATTTTTATGTATGTGTCTCTCTGTGTTTCAGTCCTAATGTGTCTTTCTGGCTGCTTCTCTTTTCTTTCTGTCTTTTTTGTATCCCTCTAACCACATTTTACTCTCTTTCTGTCTATCTCTACATGTCTCATTATATCTGTCTTCCTAACTGTAAGTCTCTCTATGTGTTTCTTTATGAGTCTTTTTCTCTCCTTATATTGGTCTCTGTCTATTTCTTGTGTTTCTCCTTCTCCCTGTCTCACTCTCTGTCTAACTCTATCTCTTTGTATAAGTGGGATTTTGTTAAGGAATGTGCATGGATTTGGGCATGGGTGGAAATTTCCCATGAGCCTGGGAGCCAGGAGTTCTAAAATATATATTTCTGGCTTCTAAATATTTTTCCAAATTATAATATATCTCTATGAAGGCCTTCTTTGTGGGATTCTAAGTGTTAGTGACCACCCATGAATATATGTTTTGTGTACATATATGTTGGTGTATATGCATTTGATAATCTTCAATGGTGATTTGCACCCTTGGAGAAAATATATGTGGATGCCCCTGATTGCAAACATCACTAACTAATCGGTTAATATGATTAATTGTTTTTCTAGTAAAAAGCTTAAAATGGAGGCTTACATTTTACAAATGTGTCTTATGCTGTCTAATTATTCTATTTCCTTAATAACCATTATACAGGCTTTTTCCGTATGACATTGACAATGCTTAAATTCTCTAACTATGAGTTAGTACATAATCAGTGACTAGCTATCAAATATATCCAGTTGCTCAAATATGAACCAGCTACCAGACTGATGTTGTCACTATTCTCCCTCTAGTGGAAAGAATGCAATGAACAGCATGAAATGAAACGGTACAGACAAAAAAATAAAAATTGGAACCTCTGATCTCCATATGAATGGTGATTTTTTCTCCTGCCATTCACCACAGCCTTTAAGAAAATACAAAAAACAAAACAAACAATATACAAGTTATGGATTATTTCAGTCAAAATACTCAGACTAAATATGTGAATATAAACTAGACTAGTAATAGTATGAACCAAACTTGGTTATATCAGCTTTGATTCCCAATTCAAAAGTAGCGACCCAAGTCGCAATTGATTTACAAAACAAACCTGAGAGCTATTTCTTGTGTAGTAGATACAAAACACATTCTACAAACTTATATTGTTTATTTAGAAATTCTTATATGTAGATCAAGTGAGTATTAGTTTGAAACCTAAATACGAATGTGGCATCATTATGTTTTTTTATGGCCCTCTAATCTTTTTAATCTCAATGAGCTTGTTAAATGTAGAGCAGAGGATCAAACCACTGGGGTTGATTATGAAACAATAGAAACAAACAGGGATACAGTGTCTTTAATTAACAAATGAAAGCAGCATATTAGTATCCAGAAGCTGCACATTACCATAATAATTCCACACAAACAATGGTAAATATGTAATAACTGGTTTACTTTACAAAAAATGGGCAGCACAATGAATAGTCAGTTTTCATTCTTTTAAGAATAACTGGAAAAAACAGTAACAGAATTGCTTGAAGCATTATTTAAAAATGTTTAATAAATTAATAATAATGTCTTTAATTATTGTTTTGTATTATTATTATTATTATACAATATTAAACACATTGCAGAAAGTAGAGGGACCTGTCTTTGAGTTTAAAATCGTACATACATGGTGTTTTTTTTCAAAGCACCTTATAAGATTAAAGGTCTTATCCTCTTATGGTAGCACAGCACAAGGCAGCTGCAGTGGCTGTGAGCAGCCGCTAGATGGCCCTGTTGATATTCTGGTGCCATATCATAAAGTCATGGCTTAGGTAAACTGCTAGGGTTAGGGTGAGGGTTAGGGTTGGGGTTAGGGTGAGGGTTAGGCTGAGGGTTAGTGTTAGTTCAAGGGTTAGGCTAACATTATAAGCTTAGAACTTCTCTCACATATTGGCAGCGCTGTAAAATATCAGCAGCGCAATGCAGCGGCGGACCTGTCCCTACACCATAACAGGATAGATCCAGATTGAAAACTTGGAAACTTACAATCTAAAGGGATAAATAAAACAAAAGGGGGAGTAATAAATAGAAGAAACAAGAGCTTTGCAAATAATTGAAGAGAGAGTAGAGGGTTAATTAATGATCAAGTCTGTGGGTGAACCAGCTGTGTAAAATGGAGGTGATAATGTTAAACTGCTAAAATAAATTAACACAAATCATAAGTAGGTGGGTGGGTAGGTATGGACAGGGTAGGTGGCAGGGCACATTATATGAGTTCCAATGCTGAAGAAAGGTGGTGGTGTGTGAAGCTCTAGGTTTAGAGGCAAAAGAAAAATAGGTAAATAGAAATGGGAAAATTACATTTGGAAAGTGAAGGGAGTCTCTCCAGAAATGGTTGCTCAGCAGTCCTGGTGGTAAATACAACTGAGAAGTCAGGCCACGTGTCTTGAATCTCTGCAGAAATGGCTACTGGCTACTTTATTACTTGAATTATAGAAAACATATTGGAAAGACTGTTTAAGTAGCAAATAGGAGGAACATTCTCATTTCTTCCACACAAAGGGGAGAATCAAAAAATCAGCGCAGAGGCACCTGGTTGCCATAATCCAGAGATGTCACTGCAGTCAAATCAGTTTGCCAGACTACTCTGTAATTAAGCAGCACTGTTTGTTAAATGGCCCAATCGTGTATATTGTTCTGTAAAAAAAAAAAAAGATTCACTAAAAGAAATAGTTGGGAGGAGAATATTGTCCTATTGTCCATGAAAAAACCTTTTAAGATTACATTTTAAAACACCTTTATATTATAAAAGTTTTTTTTTAGGCATTTTATCTGCTACCTGAATATTAAGCTGAAAATATATACTTTCAGTTGTCCATGGAAAAAGGAGGATCTTACATTGTATACATTAATATATAGTCAAATATTTCACTTTTTAAAGAACAAATGTCATAAATGTGAACAAATACATTACATGTGGTGATGGAATCAGATTATACATGTTAGATTCAAGGAAAATAATCTTGGCAAGCTGACACTAATAAAAATAACACAATACACTACAGGAATATTACAGTATACTGTACCAGGAATATGTTATGGAGAGCATGTATGATTTCGCCGCTCTTTCACTAGTCTCTCCACACAATCATAAACTATAATTTAAACACATAGCAATTCGTCACAAACAACGTATACAGCAGATATATGTTCAAAGTATTATGAACTAAGAATGTAAAAGTTTTAATACCATTAAAATTCATTGTTTTTTTAGAGCCATTATCTTTATGTCACCTGGCAGTTGACAAAAACATTTATCATCTTTAGAAAAAGTAAATACATTTTTGGCCACTGGCCTCCTAGCTTCCTACCCATGCAACTTTATTATTACTGGAGCTCCCTTTAAAAGTGTTTGTACATGATGATTTACTTCATAGCTGAGACAAAAGGACTTTTCAGGTTCAATCATTGATTGTGATATGAAACATTAACTGACACTTCCTTCATAATTTAGATTGAATCTTCCCAAGAAGCTGGTCTACTTCTGCAACTTATACAAGCTTGTTAACTATTTGGGGTTGCAAAGTCCAGATGGGTTTTCAGCGTCTCCTATGGAGCTAATAATTACCTTTTTTGAGGTTTTACAGAAGTCAGAATTATGCTACTGTCAAGACCCAGAGGCAAAGGGCTCAGTACACCCGCAATTCTCCTTCTGCAGCTTATAGGAGCAATCTACACGTTGTGACTTTATATTCATCTCAGCACTTAGAAATTAAGATCAGGACATCAGTCATGGAGAAACAGGAAAAAACAGACAAGCAACACCCTTAGTTAGTACCGAGCAGGTCACCCACACCTCTTACAGTATGAAAAAAAAAACTCCAATCGCCAAATACACCAGAGCCTGCCTGTCGTCCTTCCCCCCCAGTGGCAGTGTGAACCCCAGGGGGCAGAAGGTGTCGTCCTTCCCCCCCACCGGCAGTGTGAACCCCAGGGGGCAGAAGGTGTCGTCCTTCCCCCCCAGTGGCAGTGTGAACCCCAGGGGGCAGAAGGTGTCGTCCTTCCCCCCCAGCGGCAGTGTGAGCCCCAGGGGGCAGAAGGTGTCGTCCTTCCCCCCAGCGGCAGTGTGAACCCCAGGGGGCAGAAGGTGTCGTCCTTCCCCCCCAGCGGCAGTGTGAACCCCAGGGGGCAGAAGGTGTTGTCCTCCCCCCCAGTGGCAGTGTGAACCCCAGGGGGCAGAAGGTGTCATCCTTCCCCCCCAGCGGCAGTGTGAACCACAGGGGGCAGAAGGTGTCGTCCTTCCCCCCAGCGGCAGTGTGAACCCCAGGGGCCAGAAGGTGTCGTCCTCCCCCCCCCAGTGGCAGTGTGAACCCCAGGGGGGCAGAAGGTGTCGTCCTTCCCCCCCAGCGGCAGTGTGAACCACAGGGGGCAGAAGGTGTCGTCTTTCCTCCCCAGCGACAGTTTACCCTAACAAGGGGAGACACCAATCTCCCAGACGGCGCAGATGGGACCGTGGTCTCTGCGCCCACAGCCTGTCCAGATCCCCAACTACCCTCACTGGGACAACCGGAGGAGGGGGTAAGTACAAATTCCCCTCCCCAGCTAACTTCTAATGTGGCCCCAGGGTTAACAGAGGAAATGTTAACCCCCACTGACCCCCACGTTTCCCTGGCTACTGAGCCGGAATATGTCCCAAGTACCCCAGCAGAAGAGCTGACAGCGGGGCAGAGTGCAGTCGGCCTCTGCCCTCCCTTTGTCCCTTGTACAGAGCAGGATGTCCTGCAGGTTATACCCGCAGAAGAGCTGGCATCAGGGCAGAGTGCCACTGGCCTCTGCCCCTCAAGTCCCCTCAGCGTGTTGCCCCATCACCACAGCGAAATATCCAGGTGCAGTAACTGTTTGTTGTGGGTAGGCTGCTCTTGCACTTTGTTGTTGTGGGGGGAGGGGGCTGCTCTAGCACTGGTTTATTGTGGGTTGGTGGATCGTCTAACAGAGGCACTGACCGGCAGAAGGTCAGGTGCCTGGTTAGACTTCCCCCCAAAGGGGAGATGTGTGACGAAGTGCCCTTCGCCACTTTGTCTTGGAGAGGACTGTTTGCCAGCCTCCTGCCCTGCGACTATGGCCCTGGGACAGATTGCCCTTTAAACACAGTATTCGGCCATACCAGAGTGTATGTCGCTCATTCTGGCCCTTTACATACAGGGGGGTCATTCGGTACTAGCCCTGTGTGAACCATGATACCACAGATAGCTATGCCATGGAGCCCATTCATATAATGAAAGACTATGGGAAAGACTTTAGCTACATGGCAATTGAACTATGTGAATAGGATCTGAGCACTATTCGGTAGTTTTGTGCGCTCAGATCCCAGCTATCTGGGGATATGTGAAATGTGAGTAAAGGTGAATTGCAGTAATGCTGATGGGTTGTCAAACTAGAGAATTGACCAACAAATACTTTTGTCCGGACATCCCCAGGCCAATCCGTTGGGATCAGACCGTGTATGCCGGCTTATGGTCACGGGGGAGGTGTGTAACGGAACCCATCACTGTTTTACCCTGTTTTATGGTTATTATTATGGTTAAAATATGATCCTACTATTATACTGTATGTATGTTGGTTTATGCTCTGCAGAATATTGGCCCAGACTATTGCAGACCTTGGCATGGGAGATAATCCTGTTACAGAGACTCATCATAAGATAAGGAAGTCTATTGTATAAAGTGTTTTCATTCTCAGACATAAGAACAAAGAAGGATGATCTAATCCATGTCTGATTGTATCAAAGTTACCAGGTAGCCTCAGGGAGGTGTGACCCACCTATTGTCCCTATATGTGTATTGTGTGGCCAACTATGGGGGATATGTGAAATGTCTGTGTGTTATGTGTAAAAGATACTTTTACTAACTTTTGAACCCCTGGTCTGATTCATGCCATTTTTTAATATGTTGTTCCACAATTTATGTTGTTCATAAAAATGTAAGATTTATTTATGTACTATGTAAAATCATAAAGTTATAAAAATGAATAAAAATGTGTAAGTTTTAGCTGGGAGATAATTGAGTAGATACAGTAACAAACTCAATTATCTCCCAAGCAGGAGGGGAGGGAAAATGTGGGCGTTACTATTGTGTTATTGGTTGTTTATACCTTCCCCTGGGTGTGTTCTGTTTACCTGACTGTAATAAAAACCAGGCTGGGTGTGCCAGCAAGAGAGTTCTACTTGACCCTTCAAAACGTAGCCTTGTCTCGTTCTTGGAGGGGATTGCTATATCACACTGGGGATTGCTATGCTTTGCATACTCCCTTGAGCTGTAACTACTGAACCCTTGTTCCTGATGTACTCTCCTTGGAGGAGAGGTCTTCCCCACACGGTCCTGGATGCTAGAGATTCATACAGGGTGGACGGAAGACGGCGCAGCTCCAGTTAAGCTACGGCTGTTGTGGAGTCTGTGGTGGTTGTGGTGTCCGGTGCGGTGCTTGTAGTCCTCGGCGCAAGCTAGGACGCGTCCATCAACGGAGGTACCCAGTCGGGGTGCCAGTAGATCCGTTACAATTGGTAAAAACAATAATTCTGAGTAAACCTGGCATTCAGAAAAGTAATTATGGCATAGAGTAGATTAAAATATTAGACATGCAGGAGGAGATGCCTGGCCCAGGAAATAGCAAGCAAGGTGTGCTAGCGTGGGCGTCCTGACAGATGGAGTCAGAATGAGATGAAGAGGCCATTAGAGAGTGCTCTCCTACAGGCTTAGCCCCCCGCCCGACAGCACGGAGCAGGAGAGAAAGGAAGGCATGAAGTTGGTGCTGTAAGCTACAGACTGAGAGCTGGCTGTTACTGCTGTGGTTGGAGAGCTGCTAGAGAACCTGCTTTAACCCCTAAGGAGGTGAGAGCTGCTTGGCGATTGCTTCCAGCTTCCAGGAAGGTCCTTAGTGGCAGTTGCTGAGTCTGGAAGAGAAAGTGAGGGGGCTGCCTATATACCGACCTTATGGTAAGGGCGGAGAATGGGGCCTCTACAAATGAAGTATTGGGCTGTTAAGTTTCATATATGAAATACCCAAGTTGTTGTGCTTAAATAAAGCTGGTGCTTCCAATACTTGGAAGTAAGCAATAAGTAACCAACAAAGAGCAATAAATAAACTGAAATAAAAGAGGCTTTATTTGCTGAGGGGAAGGGAATACAATCTAAAAATTATCCCCTGAAGGAAATTATTAGTAAGGGATATGTATATGAGCTGGGTTTCAAATGTTTCCTAATAAACAGCTACTGATTAGTAGAAAGATATGTATTATATTGAAAAGTTCAATGTACTTACATATTTATGTGCTAGATACTGATATTTGGATGTGCACACCCATTGGAAGCTTACATAAAGTGTACCCTGCAGGGTACAGTGTGTGACCTCTAAAGGAAATGATGGTTGGTGGCGTCACAGCTAAAATTGCCCATAAGGAGACAGGCAGAGGGAAAAAACAGACAGCAACTGCCAGATACAAATGTTTCAGTCTTTACTTCCTCCTGATTGGCCAAAACAATGTTTAAAACTGTATATCAGTTTAGCCTGGGTTTGGAGGGTGTTAACCCTAAGTTTCAACTGAGATAAATTAAAATATATTTTGCTAACTTCAAGGTAAGTGTTTAAATGCTTATTTTGGTATTTTTCATGTAACAAAAAATGTTTTCATACACTACTAATTCCCTTCTATCAGATGCACTCATAATCCAGCTCACTTACATATCCCTTTAAAGGAACCTGTACAAAGAAGTAGTAAAGACAGAAAAGAAAAAGAAAATGTTCGGTCTGGATTTCCCTGAATGGAAGGTCCTATAAGGAACCAAGGATAGTGTTTAAACAGTCTAAAGTCAGACTTAAAGATAGATGCTATATTTTTTGAAGTACACAAGAATCTATGCTGTGGGGGTGGAAGCTGGTTAATGGTGTTCACTAAACATCTAAAAGTGAGAAGCTTCCTGCATGAGGATACAACATATAAGAAGAGTCCAGGTGGTGGTGAGTCTGGAAGGACTGCTATATAAGAGCAACGCCCTGACATTCTGGTTAAAGCAATCTGAACAGAGACTGGGACATTTTATTAAATATTACTGCCAAGCATTTTGGGGAAGCCTCACAGGACAAAGCAAGGTGTGGAAACACTCAGAGAATATATTTTCAAGGAATATATGAGTGCATGATAATTGGAGACTGTGAAACAAAATCTTAGTAGCGTTAAGAAAATACAGGTTGTATAAGGTTTAAAGAGCTGCTTATTTATGATTAACTTATAACTTATACTAACATTACAAGAGTTAAGGAGAGTTAAGGAATATACGTCTGAATTATTAGTAGAGGTATACCAAATTTGCACTTACTTCATACGGTAACAATAGTAAAGAGGGAGGAAGGAAAAAGGTGAGAAAGGGATGGAAATAAAGAGGGGAGAAAAGAAAGGAAATGGAGAAGAAAGAGGGAGTAGTGAGAGTATTACAAATGAAGAAAAATAGATCAAAGTGAAAAACAAGTAAAAACAAGGATAAAAAATAGGTGTGAAAAACCCCTCTAGTTTCTTCTCACCCAAAGAAAATAATATGTAAAAATCGCTTGATAGCTCACAAATGACCCCTTTGACTCTCACAGAAATTTTTTTGGACTTGTCAAGTACCGTAAGCACTCCAAAATAAGAAGTTCTTACAACTATTGTAATGAGACAATTACTAACAGATTTTCAAAATTCCTTGAAATTGGAGTTAACCCAAGAAATTGTTAAAAACACTCAGGCTGTTAATGACTTGACATTACATCTAAAAGAAGTAGAAAATAAGCAAGAAACTTTATTTAAAAATGATCAAATTATGTAAAACTACCTTAAAAATCTAGAGCAAGAAGTCAGAGATTTAAGATTAAAACAATGTCAAAATGAGGACTCTCAGAAGAAATAATCTTAGACTGAGAGGAATACCTGAACTTTTACAACAAAACTCCCTAAGTATATTATTACCTTTAACTCGTTAATGAGCTTAAGCTCTCAAAGAGAAGACAAAATACATGGTATATACAGTATAGGATCCCTGTACCCCAAAATGCGCCAAAGGATGCATATAGAGATGTGATAGTAAAACTACACTACCCTAGTTATAAAGAGGCCTTAATGAAGGCACTCAAAGAAACAAGGGCATTTACTCAACCATATGAAAAGATACAGGTATTTGCAGATTTCTCAAGCAAAACCTTATTAAAAAGGAGAGAAATTAATGAAATTAACAAAGTTCTAAAAAATAAAAATATCAAATACAATTGGGGATTTCCCACAAAATTAGTAATTATGAAAGAGAATCTAATATATGTTATTAAGACAGTTACTGAAGGAATATGAAAGAATGGGGATAGGGGAGAAAGACTTATTTACATATTCACAATTCTTTATTAGTATATAAAGACAGCGGTGCACACACTAAAATAAAAAAAGTAAAAAACATCTAAAAATAGAATTCATCACCCTTTTGATGAGGTATAATGAAATGAGAAAAGATTTCTAAGGTGAGCTAAAATCGTTCAGTCTGTTATAATGTATCCACATTCAATTCTGATTTCAAAGTCAATTTTTTATTTAGCTTCCACCAAAAACTCATTCTTCATAAATGTTTTCGTATATATTTGAGGACAATACTGAGCTCCTTGAGAGGTTCATTAACTTTAAGACAGGTTTATTCACAAAGACCTTATTTATTATTTACAGATAGATATTATCTAAGATATACTTCAGGGTCTCTTAGTTAATCTTATGAGGCACAGAAAATGTCGCAATACTAATAAATTGACCAGTGGTTCCTATAGTGAAATATTACACTTTGTATCAGGATTTTGCCAATTAGAACCACTATTTAACCTTCCAGTGGTTCCAATCTTGTTTACCATAGCATTGTTATTTATTTGGTAATTGGATTAATTTTTGGGGGTTCAATTACCTCCCTTTAATTTAGTTTCTTCTGCTCAAAAGTTTTTTTCACCTACTGGCAATATATCCCTGTGAATCTTTCAGTTATGCCTTCAGTGTATATCTGAGTCCCTGTTGTTAATATAGTAGACCTATCTATAAATTCTCCCTCTATGTATCTCTTATTTTCTTGTGGCTTTATATCTCACATAAGGTTTCCTGTCTTACTCTTGGAAGCGATGCTTCTCTATAACTCCTCTCACCTCGGCTCTGTCTCCCTCGACCACGATGTGTGACCTCACGTCCGGCGTCTATGCCCTAACGAACGTTTCTACACAGATGCATCTTTTTCAATGGGGGGAAGGCAAAAGTTGCTTCCTGCTGCCAAATGTATATGTTTCATTCTGTTACTATGGCAATTTCAATTCAACTATATAATGAATATAAAATGTATAAATCCAATAATCATTTGTATAGAGCAACTATGTTATAATGTTTCCAACCTAGATACATACGACAGATCTAAAATCTTTATTCGTATTATACTGGTTACCTTGGTAACCATTGTGTATCTGTGTTTTTATTATAGTGTTACTCTTGCAAGGTAAGTTTATTGCAAAAATAATTTTTAAGATATACCATATTTATATCCTATAGCATAGAGATTGTAAACATTCTATCTATTATAACCATACTAGCAACTTGCCCGGCAAAAAATGACAGTCAATAACATTTTAAGCCATGGGAATGCTGTTTGAAACATAATTGAAACCGTTTTATACTGTGAGGACCTTTGGCGCTCATTGCGAGCCTCTCATGTCGTGTACTTTTGGTCCTCTGAAAGAGATATATATTTCTATGTATATGTAGTTAAGTAATAATTAATTATTTCTGCAATAAATAAATATACTTTAATTATTTATATTTGATATATGCAGCGAGCAATAGGCTAAAGAGCTAACAATCTGTTTGTATTTTGCGTCTGCATAGAATATACATTGTGAGTGTTGGTGCCCTGCTTATAAAGTGTAATGAATGTTTGAAGTGTGCATTAGAAATAGGCTGCGTGCGCGAGGTAAAGCCGTTGGTTGTTTGTGTAAAGCAGCATTGTATAGTCATAATGTTATTAATGTATTACGCGTCTCATGAGCATTTTCCGGCTTTTGTAATAGTGTATTTTGTAGGTTGTAGTGTGATGTGTAAAGTGCTACGCGTTTTGCAGTGTTTAGAGGAGTCCAGGGTCATGTAGCCTCGTTTTCATTTTTTTCGGCAGCCATTTTTTTCCTCGCTGAGGCGATTTTAGTGTGGTGAAAATTGTCTAAATCAAGTTAAATTTGCATTCCAGCTCACTCACAGACATCCTGGCTGTTGCCCCATGCTGTCTGTGATGTCTTTGTAATTTTTCTAGGTGTAGTTAGTGTGTTTTTTGGGGGTTTTGGTTCTGCCCCCTAATCTCAGAATTT
Source organism: Discoglossus pictus (assembly GCA_027410445.1). Classification (NCBI taxonomy): domain Eukaryota; kingdom Metazoa; phylum Chordata; class Amphibia; order Anura; family Alytidae; genus Discoglossus; species Discoglossus pictus. The sequence goes on along the minus strand of CM050165.1, from coordinate 216,118,303 downwards.
TTTGCGTCTCGTATCATTGCCTAAGTGCTCCGAGTTTAACAGCTCGCCTCGCTATGCGTTGCCTGCGCCGCTCATGGCTAGGTCGTACGGACCAGGTTCAATGAAAGAGCCTCTCATAAATATATGACCATCATATCAGGATTAATATCTTAAATCCTATAACATTATTTATTGATTTTAAGTAGCTTTATTTATCAATGGATGTTATGGTTAAGTCCACATTTTCAACCTCTACAGATGAATTTTCAATGGACCATTGATTCATCCATTATAATATCATGTTTAAGATGAATCTATATGTCAGTAAATATTGGAATGGACTTCACATTTCAAACCCCGGAGAATCAATAGATGAAATTAGGCCATATCCCTCAATTTGTCATAAGACTCATGTCTTTTTGGGAACTTTTTTGTCATTTTTGTCATTTCTGTCCGGTACTTATTATATTAATTTGCTTCTCATAAATAATTATGTATGGCGAAGATCCATATAATGAATTTATATAATTTGTTGATGTAGACAGATGTTCTTTGACCAAATAATTGTTCTTATAAACAGTTAGATATATCTTATGTGAAGGACAAATTTATACTATTCTTGTCATAAGATAAAGTCTATAGGTAGGCACTAAAACTAAAGCCTTCATTTAGGCCCTCAGGTTTTTGGGCATGTTGTCTATATATCCATTGACATTCTTTTCTGAGTAGCAGTCTGTCAATGTCACCCTTACTTGGGCCCAATGTGGCTCCATCAATGGCATAAAACTTAACAAGGCTCACATTCTTCTTATGACAGAATTTCAAATGTCTTGCAAGGGGTGTGTCTAGATCTTTTTCCCCTATTGTGCGTCTTAGTTGTCCTTCAGTTACTGAAGGAGAATTTTTTTTAGAAACGTGGAGTATTCCATAAAACCTCTACTGATAGGAAAGACCTGAATACAACAGTAGATGCCTCCTTGGTTTGGAAGAGGGTTTGCGTGGAGGGTCTGAGGAGAGAGAGTGGGGGTGGAGAGGAAGAGAGAGGAAAAATAATATATATATTGTTCTTTTTAGAGAGCACTAGATTTATTTTCAATTATTATTGAGAGAATTATTTCATTGTCCATATAAACTCACAAAGTCACACCATGGTACTTTGTAAATGTTATGCATACAGTTAAGTAGGATATCCTACTTTTTTGATTTGAGAAGTATAGATGCACATTTTTTAAGTAGTTATTAATGGCTCCGAAGAAATTACACAAATTACTCACAAGAGGAGTAGTAGATACTCTCAACTTCATGTAGTTACACAGTCCTAGATATAAGTAAATAGTTTAATTCAAAAGGAAGAAAGAATAAGGGGGGGGGGGCACTGGGGTCCCTCCCCCTTTTTTTTTTCTCTCTCTAGCTTTCACCTCTTCATCTTGTCCCTCATCCTCGCCTCACTTTCCCTGTCTCCTTTTACAAGGGCACTTTTACTGGTCTGAATGATATTATACTTCTCTAAGAGACAGCATAAGTGAAGTGTGTTAAAAACATATGTTAAAAAAGATTTTGTAATTTAAAGATTATCAGAATTCTCTGGGTTGCGAGGGGGCAGAGGAGGTGAGAGAATATGTGGGGAGGCTTTACGAGGGCCTTCTTATAGGAGATCAACAAACTTATAAGCTTCTAATACTTCCTAGATACAAAAGTGTAAAGAAGGGTAAAAGTAGAAAACCAGGAGTAAAAGTGCAAGAATAATGGATATACACCCTATATGATCACTTCATTGGTCAGGAAAAGTCTGATCAATTATTTTCTCTTTTTTTGGACTAGACAGAGATTTACCTAGACAGCTCATCATAAGTCTGTCCAATGAAAAAAATTGAGATCTATTAGTATAGATGTGGAAGTGTTAATTGAATTTTGTTATTGGTTGTATTATGTATACTTGTAAATTTCTTCAAATTCTGTGAGTATGAAATACAGGGTGAAGTAGAGGAGAGAGGGGGTAATAATCTGTCATACTATAACAAATCTTTTTCTCAGGGTAGATGAGTATAAAAATCTCATCACAAAATGTGAGAGGTTTAAACACCCAATTTAAAATATATATTCATAATATGCCTGCAGGAGACCCACTGGATTGGAGGTAGGGAACCATTTCTACCAGATAGAATATACAGCAGTAGATTAGATCCCAGTTTCAAGAAAAAAATTGAGAGGTGTATCAATTCTCTTTAATAAAAAAAACTAAATAATAAAGGATCATAAGGAATTAAACTTGGACAGAAGATATATCATTTGGATGGGGAGGATTAATTATGAATCTTATACAATTCTGAACCTATACCCCCCCAACACAAAACAAAATAAAATAAATAAAATATTAAAAAATATCTGGAAGATTAAAACAGGCTATGTAATCCCAGATGCTACAATGTTGAGAATGGCAACAAAAATTCAGTAACTCACTGATGAAATATGGGCTACATGACTCTTGGCGAGTTTTACATCCTGAGGAAAGAGATTTAACTTTTTTCTCAAACAGACACAATACATACACAAGGATAGGTTACTGCCTTGTTGATTGATGCACATTAGAACATTTAGGTGAAATAACAATTGTATCAATAGATTGGTCCGACCACGCCATGATTAAAATCCATATCAACATAACTCAACAAACAGACTAATATCCATTAATATCCACGATAACTCTATTGATTTTAAACCAATCATTTGTAACTCCCATAAGGAATTGATCAGAGGATTACTTACCTCTTGGGTAATACATGAGAGGAAGAAGAGAGGAAAACCATTAAGGAGTCTATATATTAAATTAAATGAGTTAGAAAGGATTAATAAGCAAGCCCCAGATAAAGATCGTGGTTCAAAAATAAATATAATTCTAAATAAAATTAAGAACATTTTACAAAAACAAATAGATAATAGAATTTGGCTTACTCAGCAAAAAAACTACCATCTGGGAAATAAGGTAGGGAAATTATTGGCTAATAAGATAAAGAAAAGAAATGTTTATAAAAGTATAACTAAATTAAAAGATCAAGATGGGAGAAAATGTGTTAAGCCAAAATAAATTGATGATATATAGTTTTAAATTCTATAGAGGGTTATATAATCTGGAAGAAAATTCAACAGTTTTAAAACCTACTAAATTAAAACTTCCGAAAATTAAGGAAGAACAATGTGAAATATTAGAGCGAGAGATAACAACAAAATAAAAGGAAGAAGCCATAACCACACTTAAACTCAATAAGTCCCCAAGACCAGATGGTTTTCCAAACCTATACTACAAATTGTTTTCTTCTGTTTTAAGTAATCATTTAAAAGATAGATTTAATTAAATAAAATGTTCTGGCAAAGCACCATTAGAAATGCTAGAATCTGCCATCATTACGATTCCCAAAATAGTTAAAGACAAATTACAAGACCAACCGCCCAATTTTGTTACTCAACACAGATATAAAAGTTTATGCAAAAGTACTGGCAGCAAGACTGAATCCTCTGTTAGAACTAATTGATGCGGACCGAACAGGTTTTATTAAAACTAGGAAAGGCACAGATAACGTGAGAAAATTTCTGAACTTAATAGCATATGCTCAAAATAAGAAAATGACAATGCTTGACCTGTCTCTGGATGCCAAAAAAACTGGGATTTCATTATTCTTGTTTTGAGTGAGTTTGGACTTGGGGATTTTGGTATGCAGGCAATTAAAGCCTTGCATACAAATGCATTGGCTTATGTATTATGTTCTGGCTATAAATCAGATACCTTTAGAATAAAAAATGGTACCAGACAGGGCTGCCCTCTCTCTCCTCTGGTTTTTGCGCTGGTCGTAGAACCATTAGCAATATTGATAAGAAATACTGAGCAAATTGAAGGTTTAGAGACCAGAAATACGATTGATAAAGTAACCATGTTTTCAGACAATGTTGTGGTGACCATTGCTAATCCACTAAAATCTCTGAAATACTTATTTGAATGTATAAATTAATACAGTAACATGTCTTATTACAAATTAAACTCACTAAAACAGAGGTATTATCAATTAATATTACATTTAATTAACAACAAAATAGGTTTAACCACTTGGAAAAGAAATATCCTCCAATGTTTACCAATTAATTAGGCAAAATTATGATAAAGTATACAAACAAATGGGGGATATACTGAAAGATTGGTCAAAATTAAATTTGTCATGGTAGAATATATGCGATAAAAATGTCAATACTACCCAACATTACCTACTTACTTAGAAGCATTCCTTTGGAAATCCCTCAGAAGATATTGTTAAAATTCCAAACTCTAATAAATGATTTTATGAATAACAACAAAAAACAAAGGATAAAATTGGATATACTACAATGAAACTTTAAGAAAGGTGGTTTAGCAGTTCCAAATATTCTGGAATATGCTGAAGCTTCAAGAGTGACTCAAATTTTATCTTGTGTAATAACAATGACATGAGAAATCATGACAAAATTTAAAAAGATCTTACAGAATATCGAAAACTAGATTACTTAATTTGGAGTAAAGAAAAAGATAAAAGTGACGTAAAAACACCATCACCAGTGATACATTTTCTGGTTAAAACTATTAGTAAGGTTTCCCTCTCCACTATCCCCTATAATAACCCTAAATTAAGGACCTTTTAAATTTAGTAAAATTAACTGTGATAGATGGAACCTTAAGAGGTTAGCAGACTTGTTTCCAAATGGGAAAATAAAAAACTTTGACGTGCTGAGGAGAGAAAATGGTCTCCCAGGAGAAAAATTGCTGGAATATAATGCTTTATTTAAAGTTTTGTCTAATAATGAGTTTAAATAACTAATAAGACCAATTCCAAAATTTGAAATAGAAATTACAAAGGAAGGAAAGAAAAACACAATAACACAGCAACTACAAATTTTAAGAGATATGAAAGAAGTAAAAAATACTATAAAAATGAGAAAATGGGAGAAAGAATTGGGAAAGCAATGGAGCCATACTTCATGATATAAAGTTTTTGAGGTGACTGACAATACTCTAACATGTATTAACTTAAAAGAAACATAGTTTAAAGTTATCCATGCCAAATCTCCAAATTTAGTAAAGGAAACAATATAGATCTTTGCTGGAGATGTGAATCTGAAACAGGTTCTTTTGAACACATATGGCGGAAATGTGAAATTGTGCATAGTTTTTGGTCTTCATGTATAGATAATATGAAAAGGATTGTAAAGTGTGACATTGATTTTACACCTGAATTTGTGTTGTTCCCCATGTTTCCAGATGATATGGGTTGTAAAGTTAAATACAGCTATACCTTGTTTAACGCTGTAGATAGGTTCCAGGCAATAGGAGGGCTAAGCAAAGCAGCTCTAAAGGGGGCAGTTTAACATGGGGAAGATAGGTATATGGGAACTCATGAAAAAAACACAAATTTCAATTGAAATGTAAACGTTTTTGGTTTTATATGAACTTCAAAGAAACAGCAAACATTACACTAACACAAACTGAACATTAGCAGAAATATAAACTTTAAATTATTGATGTTGAAGCTTCTGTGTCATCCTGGATTCTGTTTTCTTATAGCGAATCAGAGTGTTCAAAGGGGTCAAGACAGGCAAAAACAGTGTTATAGTGGGGCAATGCTATAGAAAATCAGAGCGATAAAAGGGATCTGGCAGGCAAAAACAGTGTTATAGTGGGGTTTAGCATTAAGATGGATCTGGCAGGAAAAACAGCTCTATAGTGAATCAGCTCTAAACGGGGTAGCTTTAAGCGGGGTATACCTGTACATCTTAGTTCACATCTTATCAACCATGAAATAACTGACCGCTTTAAATTGGAAAAAAAAAAAACTCTTCCCACGTGGGGAAAAGTAAAAGATATAGGGCCATATTCAATTCGAAGCCAGCAACTCGATTGCAGACAGCCGAATGTTAAACATGCAAATATATAATTACTGAGTTCATGTAATAGTCTATCACCTAATTGAATAGCACTGTAAATATACAGAATTTGCTTTCAGTTATCATATATAGATTGTAAGTTTTTGAGTTTTCAATTGTGTAAGGTGCTTTGCAAAATGTTATATTTTGTTTAGTTTTTTGTTGTGTTTTTGCCTTCTATTGCGCTATGGAATATGTTGGTACATTACAAATAAAGGGTAATAATTATATATATTTTGTGCATGCATACATTAATACATATTTTGCATTAAAACATTATTCAGCATACACTGATACATTCAAAATTAAATAACTGTGTTAGTAGGGGATTGTATGTGTCTCTTTATCAAGTCTGAAGCAATACTGACATGAGATGGAACCCTCAGTATGAATATAAACAGCAGATGCAGAGAGGGTTCCACCTCAGTATTGCTTCAGACTTGATAAAGAGAGGTCAAACCTCTCGAAAGCTCCTCAATATAAATATTGTCCAATACAAAAGTTATCACAGTATACTGCAATACTGATTACTAATCTATATATATAGCCCTGAAAGCAGAATACACCCAGACCAGTATTTAATCACCACACAGGACCAAGGAACCACCGGAACCAAGATAGCAGGACTTCAGAGTAACCAACTATAACTCTAGTCAATCAGATGCATGGGTATGTATGGGTGGGTCTGTTGTTATGGACTGGTTGTTGCCAGTTTGTCTGACTTGAAGAAAGACACAGTGAGACAGCAACCTGTAGCTTATGATCACTGAATGGAGCCTGAAGAAAGATACAGGCCAACGATTTCCAAACTATTTTACTGTTTGTTTTTGCTCTACCCAGGTCCAGCTTTGAATGAGAGCAGTTTAGTGAGGGAACTGTTTATCAGTTAAGGTTGTGCTTCAATTGAAGCTTGGGCTGTCATTTTCTTTGATTAATTGTGGTTTGATTTTGTTTGTATCACTTGTTAAAGTTTTAGTAAAACTTAGAAAAGTATTACAGCCACTTAATTGTGTTCCTCCCTCAACATACAATAAACAAACACACAAACCTAGAGGAGACTAGTAACTTGTCATTATATATATATAAAAAATAGATAGACATAGATATGATTTGCTATGCGTTTACCCATTTTATAATAATATTTTTATTTATGCAAAATATGTATATATGTATATATATATATATATATATATTTATATATATATATATATTTTACTAATATTTAAATAAAATGACCGTTGTGCAGAGCAAAATTACTGCTAATTATTCCGAAAATAGTTCCATTTGTCCAGTAATTCATATTAAAATATTATTTTTATTCTGAGAAAAACAGACATATGATTCATAATGAATAACCAGTCTCATGAAGTTGTTAAAAAAATTACTTAATCTTCATTTACAGGTCAATCAGTCATCTGTGAAGAAAGACACAGGTCAAATTGGGTAAATAAAAGAAAACGCAGGATTAAAATGTCACTCTCCCATGCTACCAGTCTCAGAGAAAATAAAACTCCCAGTAAAAGTTAAGATCAAGGTGAACAATTATTAAATCTGCAAAGTAATGACCTTCTAGACTACTCCAAGGAGTCTGCTGGCAAGAAGCCAACATATCTCAGCCAAAGAAGGATCTCAATTAGCTGACATACCCTAGACAAAGCTGATCATATGCTTACTTAATTAATAATTCTTCTTTGCATCTTTGCATGATAGATCACAGTTAATCTTATTGCACTGACACAATAAATCTTACTGAACTGACACAACATAATTTAAAAAAAGATTTTAGCAGTGCTGTAGGTATGTATTAGCTAATCATGGTGTATTTTTTTTATTTATATACTATCAAGTGCTTTTTTAGAACATTATAATGATGAAAGAACAGAATTGATGTATTTGCTGTGCTAATATAGGGCCCTATTAAATTCCAGCCTCATAAATAAGAGGCTTCTACTTAAGCCCTACGTACTGCAAAGTTTCTCTAACTTACAATGCTATTAAATTAGCCCTGCTGCGAGCAACGTATGAGCTACGCAGCAGGGCCGTACGTATCTACACTGCGTAAATGTACATGAGGAGTGACAGCCTGCGAGATGATATCGCAGGCTCCCACTCCTCATCAATTGCTGCGGGGGTCCTAAAAGGGACCTCCGCGGCAGTCCCCCACATAAGCCCTGCCGTGGGGGTACTCCGAATACCCCCCCGGCACCTAAAATTAACCCTCCCTCAATGCGGGGGTCCCCGTCGGGACCCCCGAAGTGTCCTCACATGAACACCTTGCTGCAGGGGTCCATAGGAACCCCCGCAGCCCCCACACATTAACCCCTTGCAGCGGGGGTCCCCGATCTGCATAGATCAGGCCCCCCGCTGCATTTAAAACTTTTAAATTCCCCGCCGCGGCTCCTTAAAGGGACCGCGGCACACTATTACCCAATCCCGGCCGCGGCACTTAAAATTAACCCCCCTCTATGCTGGGGGTCCCCATCGGGACCCCCGAAGTGTCCCCACATAAACCCATTGCAGGGGGGGCCCCGATCTGCATAGATCAGGCCCCCCGCTGCATTTCAAACTTTTAAATTCCCCGCCGCGGCTCCTTAAAGGGACCGCGGCACACTATTACCCAATCCCGGCCGCGGCACTTAAAATTAACCCCCCTCTATGCTGGGGGTCCCCATCGGGACCCCCGAAGTGTCCCCACATAAACCCCCTGCAGCGGGGGGCCCCGATCGGCACCGATCGTGACCCAGCTGCAATTCAATTTTAAATTTACCGCCTCGCGGGTCCGCAAAGGACCGTAAAGGTCCTGAAAGGACTCGCACTAAAAATATTAACCCCAGGCAACTATAATTACCCCATTAACTCATGATGGTCAATACAGACCACCATAAGGCTCTATTTAACCCATTAACTCATGGTGGTCAATACAGACCACCATAAGGCCTAAATTAACCCATTAACTCATGATGGTCAATACAGACCACCATAAGGCCTAAATTAACCCATTAACTCATGGTGGTCAATACAGACCACCATAAGGCCTAAATTAACCCATTAACTCATGGTGGTAAATACAGACCACCATAAGGCCTAAATTAACCCATTAACTCATGGTGGTCAATACAGACCACCATAAGGCTCTATTTAACCCATTAACTCATGATGGTCAATACAGACCACCATAAGGCTCTATTTAACCCATTAACTCATGGTGGTCAATACAGACCACCATAAGGCCTAAATTAACCCATTAACTCATGGTGGTCAATACAGACCACCATAAGGCTCTATTTAACCCATTAACTCATGATGGTCAATACAGACCACCATAAGGCTCTATTTAACCCATTAACTCATGATGGTCAATACAGACCACCATAAGGCCTAAATTAACCCATTAACTCATGGTGGTCAATACAGACCACCATAAGGCTCTATTTAACCCATTAACTCATGATGGTCAATACAGACCACCATAAGGCTCTATTTAACCCATTAACTCATGATGGTCAATACAGACCACCATAAGGCCTAAATTAACCCATTAACTCATGGTGGTCAATACAGACCACCATAAGGCTCTATTTAACCCCATCAGTCCCATAAGGGTATATTATTACCATTATGGGCCTGTTACAACCCAACATTAACCACATAAGTGCCATGATGGTCCTCAAGGACCATCATGACACTAACTACAAACACTACACCATTTAATCTAAACTAACCCCCCTCTACACTAATCTATTAACACTTACACTACCTACCTACACTACCTACCCCCTAATAAACCTCCCCAACACTCTAATTACAAAAAACAAAAAACCTACAGTACATAAAACCAAAAACCTACAGTACAAAAAACAAAAAAAACTACAGTACAGAAAAAAAAAAACAATTACAACCCCACCCCCCACTACAGAAAACAAAAAAATACATTACAACCCCACCCCCCACTACAGAAAATAAAAAAATTACACACTGAAAAGGAAAGACAGATAAACACAATACAATACATACATATAATACATTACATACATTACATACAATACATGACATTACATATAATATATTACATATAATATATTACATATAATATATTAAATATAATACATTACATACAATACATGACATTACATACATTACATATAATATATTACATATAATATATTACATATAATATATTAAATATAATACATTACATACATTACATACAATACATGACATTACTTACATTACATATAATATATTACATATAATATATTACATATAATATATTAAATATAATACATTACATACAATACATGACATTACATACTACATTACATATTACATTACATATTACATATAGTCCTAATCAAATACCCCCTATCTATCTAACATACAATCTATTTAATTTAAAATAAATCCTAACTATATCAAATACATCCCCCTATCTATCTAATATACAAAAAATCCTAACTACATACACAGACCCTAATTCTAAGCTAAAATCAATAAATTAAGACCACTTACCTTTAAGATGTTGCTTCAGATCACTAACCTATGGGTCAAACAAAAAGAAAAATTAGTACAAAACATTAACATCCAATAAATAAACATTATATACATTCTACATATTCAACTCACCTTTACAGCATGTCCCGTCACTGTTTAGCTCTTCCGGCGCGGCCCTGTTAAAAAAAAAAACACAATACATGAATACATTAATACAATATATAAACAATAAATAAAATACACAAATAAACATCTAAATATACATTTAACTTACCTCCCCGCGAAGTCCCCGGCCTTCTCTCCTTCAGCATCCGCGCTCTAAAAAAAAAAAGAAAAAAAACTAACGGAGTTCTGCACTGGCAGACCTCCCCGACGCTAATGAACCTCCACCACCATGAGTTAATGGGTTAATTTAGGCCTTATGGTGGTCTGTATTGACCACCATGAGATAATGGGTTAATTTAGGCCTTATGGTGGTCTGTATTGACCATCATGAGTTAATGGGTTAATTTAGGCCTTATGGTGGTCTGTATTGACCACCATGAGTTAATGGGTTAATTTAGGCCTTATGGTGGTCTGTATTGACCACCATGAGTTAATGGGTTAATTTAGGCCTTATGGTGGTCTGTATTGACCATCATGAGTTAATGGGTTAATTTAGGCCTTATGGTGGTCTGTATTGACCACCATGAGTTAATGGGTTAAATAGAGCCTTATGGTGGTCTGTATTGACCACCATGAGTTAATATACTGTCTCTACACATCATGTCTCCAATAATATAACTATCTCACCTTCCCTGCTCTCCTCTCCTCTTCTCTGCTCCCATGAGCTCCTCTCCTTCCTCCAGTCACTATCTCATCCCTCCCTTAAAGCTGAAAAGCAGATATGCTCCTGCAAGTCATATTCCCATCTCCTTTTACTCTCTCTCCTTCTTCTGATGGCTTGTGGGGATATATCCCCTAACCCAGGCCCCTCACTCATTCCCACCTGCTGTCAGCCACGCAGAGTCCCCAGGGCAGCAAATGCCCAAAACACCCATAATCTAATACCCATCACTTGTCACAAACCATCTACTTTGCCCTTCTCATGTGCCCTCTGGAATGCAAGGTCTGTTTGCAATAAACTTACCTTCATTCATGACCTCTTCATTTCCAACTCCCTCAATTTACTGGCTATCACAGAAACCTGGCTCACTCCATCTGACTCTGCCTCCCCTGCCGCACTCTCTTATGGTGGTCTGCACTTCAGCCACACTCCTAGACCTGGGAACAAACAAGGTGGAGGTGTGGGCATACTACTATCCCCTCACTGCACTTTTCACTGCATACCCCCTGTTCCCTCCCTCCAATTCTCATCTTTTGAAGTCCACACTATCCGCATCTTCTCTCCCATCCCTCTGCGAGTAGCTGTGATCTATCGCCCACCTGGATCACCCTCTCAATTTCTGGACAACTTTGCCGCCTGGCTCCCTCACTTTCTCTCCTCCAATATACCTTCACTCATTCTTGGCGATTTCAACATAGCCACTGACACCCCCACCTCCCCAACAACTGCAAAATTACTTGCACTCACCTCTTCCCTTGGCCTCTCACAATGGACAGATTCAGCAACTCACTGTGGTGGACACTCCATTGACCTTATTTTTACTAATCTCTGCACTATCTCCAACCTTGACATCTCCTCACTTCCCCTATCTGACCACCACCTGCTAACTTGCAACCTCACCTCATCTACCGCTCACCGCCCTTCTTCAAATCCTGCCACCAGAACACGCAGAAACCTGCAAGCACTCAACCCATAACAATTTTCAAATGTACTAACACCCCTTCTCAGCCCCCTCACCACCCTTGCCTGCCCTGACGTCGCCACTTCACAATACAACACTACGCTAACCTCCACCCTTGACTCTCTTGCCCCCATAATCACAAGCAAACGCCCTCGCTCTCAACCACAACCATGGCACACCACACAAACACGCTATCTACAGAGATGCTCACGCACTGCAGAACGATTATGGAGGAAATCTCGCACTTCAGCAGACTTTCTCCACTACAAGTTTACCTTGCGCTCCTACTTCTCTGCCCTCAATCTTGCCAAACAACACTACTTCTCATCACTAATATCAAACCTGTCCTCCAACCCTAAACGTTTATTTGCTACATTCAACACCCTCCTCCGCCCACCCCCTCCTCCTGCCCCTTCCTCTCTCACTGCTGATGACTTTGCCAGCCATTTTAAAAATAAAATCGATACCATCCGAAATGAGCTCTTCTCCCAGCTTGGCCCTACCCCACCACCCTCTCCCCAAACCGACAACACCCAGCCCTTACCCTTCCCCAATCCCACCTCCACTATGGACTCCTTTGACCCTGTAACCGAGGATGAAGTATCTACTTTACTATCAACCTCTCACCTTACCACATGTCCTCATGATCCTATTCCATCACAGCTAATCCCTCCCCTATCCACCACACTTATCCCAGCTCTCACACATCTATTCAACCTCTCCCTAAACACTGGCAAGTTTCCATCCTCCTTAAAACATGCCACAGTTACACCCATTCTCAAGAAGCCCTCTTCTGACCCAGCTTCTGCCTCCAACTATCGCCCTATCTCACTACTTCCCCTTGCGTCTAAACTCCTTGAGCGGCTTGTTTACAATCGCCTCACTCAATTTATTTCCTCCAACTCCCTACTTGACCCCTTCCAATCTGGCTTCTGGTCCCAACACTCTACAGAAACAGCCCTTACAAAAGTCACTAATGACTTGCTAACCGCCAAATCAAAGGGTCACTACTCTATTCTAATTCTCCTGGATCTCTCTGCTGCCTTCGATACAGTTGACCACCCTCTTCTAATCCAAACTCTCCGCTCTTTTGGCATCCAGGACACAGCTCTTTCATGGTTCACATCCTATCTTAAAGATCGTACATTTAGTGTCTCCTTCTCTGGCACCTCTTCTTCACCTCTCCCTCTGTCTGTTGGCGTTCCCCAAGGTTCTGTCCTAGGCCCCCTCCTCTTCTCTATCTACACCTCCTCCCTTGGCACCCTTATAAAATCCTTTGGATTTCAGTATCATCTCTATGCAGATGATACTCAAATCTACCTCTCTGCACCTGATCTATCCCCCTCTCTTTTAGCTCAAGTTTCCAACTGCCTCTCTAGCATATCCTCCTGGATGTCCACCCGTCAACTCAAACTCAACATGTCTAAAACTGAACTTCTAATCTTTCCACCCTCTACTACAGCTTCCACACCTCTAATATCTCTCACTGTTGATAACACCATCATCGCCCCTACCTCCCAGGCCCGTTGTCTTGGGGTTCTACTGGATCCCGCCCTCTCTTTTATTCCTCACATCCAAGCAATAACCAAATCATGTCAGTTTCACCTAAAAAACATCTCCAAAATTCGTCATTATCTTACAGAAGACACAGCTAAAATTCTAATTCACTCTCTCATCATCTCTCGACTCGACTACTGCAATTCCCTCCTTGCTGGCCTCCCCATCTCTCGTCTGTCTCCCCTCCAATCCATAATGAACGCCTCTGCTAGACTCATCTTCAATACCAAACGATCAGTGTCTGCAGCCCCTCTCTGTCAATCACTCCACTGGCTTCCCATAGCTTACCGAATCAAATTTAAAATCATGACCCTAACACATAAAGCCCTCAACAACAGTGCACCCCCTTATATCTCTGCTCTTGTTTCAAAATACTCTCCCAACCGGCCCCTTCGTTCTGCTAACGACCTTCTTCTTTCCTCCTCTCTCATCACCTCCTCTCACTCCCGTCTTCAAGACTTTTCTCGTGCTTCCCCATCCATTTGGAACTCCTTGCCCCGCTCCATTAGATTATCTTCCTGCCTCAAAACCTTTAAGAAATTATTAAAAACACACCTGTTTAAAAAATCTTATCACCTTCAGCCTTAACATGTACAACTGAACATTCCACAGCTTAATAACACTCACACCCACAATCTACAGTACAACACACAGACCCCTCCACTTTACTGAACCAATTGCTTTCAATTGTATTTGTCACCCTCTTGTATCACACCTAAACCCTTAGATTGTAAGTTTGCGGGTTTTCAATCTTGTGTCAGGCCTTGGAAACAAGCTCTATGTACATTTGATTTTATGCTCAAAAACAGGGCCCTCCATTCTTTACAAGGTGTTTAATCTGTTTTCTGCTATGTACTCAACCCCTGTACAGCGCTACGGAATATGTTGGCGCGATATAAATAAAGATAATAATAATAATAATAATAATGGGTTAAATAGAGCCTTATGGTGGTCTGTATTGACCACCATGAGTTAATGGGTTAAATAGAGCCTTATGGTGGTCTGTATTGACCACCATGAGTTAATGGGTTAATTTAGGCCTTATGGTGGTCTGTATTGACCACCATGAGTTAATGGGTTAAATAGAGCCTTATGGTGGTCTGTATTGACCATCATGAGTTAATGGGGTAATTATAGTTGCCTGGGGTTAATATTTTTAGTGCGAGTCCTTTCAGGACCTTTACGGTCCTTTGAGGACCCGCGAGGCGGGAAATTTAAAATTGAATTGCAGCAGGGTCACGATCGCTGCCGATCGGGGCCCCCCGCTGCAGGGGGTTTATGTGGGGACACTTCGGGGGTCCCGATGGGGACCCCCAGCATAGAGGGGGGTTAATTTTAAGTGCCGCGGCCGGGATTGGGTAATAGTGTGCCGCGGTCCCTTTAAGGAGCCGCGGCGGGGAATTTAAAAGTTTGAAATGCAGCAGGGGGCCTGATCTATGCAGATCGGGGACCCCCGCTGCAAGGGGTTAATGTGGGGGTGCTGCAGGGGTCCTGATAGAGACCCCTGCAGCATGGGGATGTGTATAGGGTGCAGGGGGGAGCCTCACACTGCTGTCTCGGGCTGTTCCGAGGCAGCACGTAGAGGCTTTCGGATCCCTTGCGTGGACTTTTTGTCCACGTAGGGATTCTTCCGATATGCGAGACTCGTGCATAGATTTAAGGCTACGTAGCTCTCTCGGAGCCTATTCTCGGCCATTTTCTCGCAGTCATATCGCAAAGCAGGCTGCGAGAGATTCGGTTCTCGCAAACAGCAGGAAAACTGCCTTTTGCGAGCACCGAGAGAACTACGAGGGAGAATTTAATAGGGCCCATAATGTTATAAAAATGTATGCTTTAACATATTTATACATTTGATACAGTTAGCCTGAGAAAAAATTATGGTGCAAAAAAATTCATAAAGCTTGCTTTTTATTAGAAAATAAATTATTTTTAACATCTCTGTAAGTTTAAAGAGGCATCCATAACATTTTGTTTAAATGTATGTAGCAGAGAGGAACATTTAAAGTTCAACACCATCAAGGTTTGCAGTTTACCTTGCAACTTTGTTTCTGAGCATGTGCAATAGAAAAGGGTAGGTGTAATTTTCTAAAACCTAAGCGCAAACTCCAAAAATCTAACACATCTATCTCCTCTGTTTTATGCATATGAGAATAAGCATGGCTATAGTTGAGTACTGCAGAGTTCCTTTGCAGATCGCAGGCCTGATTCATAGCACACACAGTAAAGTAAAGCTTGAGTCTGTCAAAGGATCACTCTCAGAATGTGCTTTTTTTAAATTTACATTTTAGATTTCGGCAGGTAGGCTCCTCTTCTTTAGCTATTAGGTGTATAGGGGTTCTGTCCTGATATGAGACTCTATCTGCTCACTTCCCTGCGATGGCGAGGCAAGCAAATCTAGACTGGCCAGAAAGATATTTAGGGCAATTTACTTGGTAGACCCACTTTCATCTCCTGGGCAGCAAACAGGGGTGAGAGAAGCTGCTCTAGTGAAACACTAACATTCAAATGTAAGATTTATAATTCTTAAGGATTCTTCTTCTTCTTATTGTTTGTTTGTAATGTGCCAACATGTTCTTTAGCGCTATACATGAGTTAAGTACAAAACAAAAAAAATGTTTTAACACATTGCAAAAGAATGGTCACTATCCTGTCCTATTTTAAAATATGCTGTAGAACAAGAACTAAACTTGATAATGGTCAGAATATTTTTGTAAAGTAAAAAAAGACTTTCTTTTATTATTTATCTTGTATATATAAAAAAAAAATACTGCATTTTTTCCATTTTTTTTCATCTGCTTTATTAGAAAGTTTTGTCTGTTTAGACTAATTAAATTATCATTAGTCCCATTGAAAATTCCAACGATTTCACTGGCCTTCAACCCCATAACAAGAAAATGGAGCCCAAAGGCCAACGAGTGATAGAGAGGACCCGCAAGGGGGGTAAAGTTCAATCCGTAGCACTTTAAATGCACATATACAAACACTAGTGTACCTTTATTAAAAGGGGAAGTGATGCTAGGTCTTAGAATTAATAGCACAACATTCTCAAGCTCGCAAATCGGCCCACAAAAATACTTTATTTCATATTTGATTTCCGTGTTATATCGATCCCAGAAATCAATGTGTTAATACATATAATGGAACTTGCATGTAATAGAATATCATATTTACAGCTTTATTAATATTGCATTATATCTGGAATGTGTGTCGATCGTAACTCGTAATTGAACCCAGTAAGTCTTTAAAATCCAATCTCCATTTTTCTGTGATGCAATGATGATGATTTCTGTTTCCATTGGCTCAATCTAAACCCGTAACTACGGGTTTGACTAATTGATCACGTTCAAGGCCCAATGGTCAACAAATGGTTTACGGGTTTGCGTCTCAAGCTCGTAACTCTCAGCCCGTTCTAATTTAATTGCTATGTAACTTAATCAAATTTCAAGCCTGCAGCCCTTGCAAGCTTCCTGATGCCGTACAGGCTTCTAATTTATTAGGGCTGTGAGTAGACCATTCTGTTCAAGGACAGTAGTGCTATGATGTGGTATAACATGTGTACTTATAAATAATAATATTTAGACACTTTAGTTACTACCTCTTTTTGCAGATTTAGATCCAAAATAGTTCCCTTTAGTGGTAACCAAATTCAATATCCTCTGCATTAGAACAATAAAGTGAATTATGCACATTACCACTTGCAACAAGCAATATTTTCTTACAATATGGCACCAATACGATATGCTGTTTCTCTTGAATTGCCTGGTATTTTGGGGCTGGGTCACTCTTTTGAGTGAGACCAGACTGATATACTACAGGATATTTATCCCTGTGAAGGGCACAATTTAGCTAAAAGAGGTTGCTCTCAGAGTAGGTATCCAGACCTATAGGACAAACCTACTTCAGGTATTGTCAATCCTCAGATTGAGCACCTCTAATTTTGTTTTTGTGTAATTTATATGAGGATAATAATGAAAGGTAAACCGTTACTTAATTTGCCAGGAAATGTGTAAATGGAAGACAGCGTTGAACACAAAATGGAACTCAGCTGTACACCTAGGTAACTTGGTAGAAAGGAAAACAGGTAGAGAGGAAGACACTACAGTAGATAGTTGACGAAGTAGGCGATCAGTGTTGTTAAAAATACCTCAGGGAGGTACAAAATAGTTTAATATATGTGTTCCTTGGTCTTAGCCATGATTATGCAGACTAGAGTGCATAAACTTACTCAGTCCCAGGGATAAAAGAAACTATTGGAGAACAGTGAAATCGGTTACTGTTTCTTGATATTTTTCCCATGAATCTGTTACAGAGATACTAAAGACCAACCTAGATATTACATTTGTACAATGAATTTATACCTTCTATAGATAGTTTTGTAAGAAAGGTTTGAGGCAGATGTTAACCATTAGTTTTGACTGGGCAGGAAGTGCACTTAACTTTTTCCTGAGAGGAGATACTCTGATATGTCTTAGTGACTAAGTGGGAATAGTTTTCCTAAATATATTAAGGGAGTATATTGCCGAGACTGTCAGTTCACATTGTGGATTCAGTAGAGGTTACCCAAGGGTGAAAAAAGGTGAAAGATGACACTCTAAATACACAATAGTGGAAAACCAAGAAAACAAATTAAAATATGCTTATTAAATACAGGTAAAACACATATTTAAACTAGAAACAAAAGCCAGATAAAAAAAAAAGTGAAATACAGTTGAAGGTGTTTATCTTGACACTATGTAGGGTAATATGAAATAGACACCTAGTGAACTGCTTGGATGTAATTGGAGATGCTTAATGCAGTGAAAAAACAACATCTCTATGGTGGGATCAGAGCAATGGCCACTGGCCATTCTTGTTAACCCTACAGAGTAAATAAGGCATTATCATTATACAGTATGATAGCTATGGTTCTATGTATCTAGTATTACTGATGTAAACTATTTATCTGTATGACACAAGACATAATAAGATCATTTATAAAAACAAATAATATATATATATCCTTGCATGAGGAATTTTTTTTAAGATATGTTCCACAGCACCGACCAGAGAGTATAATTACCAGAGAATGCTTAAATTATACAGTTTTTTTTCTTACAACTATAGTAAATAGAAGAATAATGATGCTCGTAATAAATAGTAAAAACATCTGATACATATTGATTACGTGCATACAGCATTTACAGTATAAATGTTTACACAATAGGTTAAGTGTAAACCAAAAGAAAGAGCAGGGGTCCATATTTACTACAAAGAGATGTCTCTATTGATTGTAAATAATATGCATAACATTTGTAAATTTTGCAACTTTCAGTAACATATATACTTTATCCAAACACTGAGAACAAAAACTTGTATACCACTAGAATATCTTTGGCTTTATCCTTCACTTGTGATACTTTTGGGAAATTTAGGGGGCATTGGTGAGGTTAATTGAAAGATTATTTACTGGTATATTTGGGGATAATATCTCTGTTTTGTTTTGTAATAATACAGTATTTTAATTAAACATAACCCATTTGACATATGCATGTACTGCTATTAAACATTATTCATTCTAAAGAGCTTCTTTACTTTCCCTCACAATAAGCTAACATCAGGAAAATATTTTAGTAGAGATGCATAATATTTTTTTTTCTCATTCAGTTTTTATTGAGTATTCTGTAAAATTATGATATAGTGTATAGTACATCCACATTGTTTCTGTAACTACCGTAAGTATATTTGGCTTTCTTATAACAGAACCAAAAGATGAATACAAGCAAAACACAACCCACATGGAAAAGCTTATCCCTCGTCATTGCCACTCTGAACCATTATCTTTCAGTTTTCTATACCAAAGTTTTAATTTTTTTCTTTTTCATTCTAGTAGAAATTTCAAACATTTTGAATAATAACTGGGGGGAGGAACAAAAAGATGAAAAAGAGAAACAAAAAAACAAACAAAAAAAGGGGTGGGGGGGGGGTAGTGCAGCCAACTAAATAAATAGATAAATTTGCCAACTAAACTCGACACTCACTTTTTATGAAAAGGCAATTACCTCTTGTTTTCTTTTTCTCCGACTGCCACCAAGTCCCAGGTCCCCCTCCATCCAATTTATCCTATTTGTCTGTTTCAGATGCATATTATTTTTAAGAGCATTGATATAAAGATTATTTGGTAAAAATGGAAGGGTTACGTCAATAAAGTAGGGCAAAGTTCAATAGTGTAGGAACTTCTGCTGCACTATTTACATCTCATGGCACAGTCAAGCTGACATTACTACAGCAAAGAACCTTCATAAGATAATGGCCAGCACAGTATACACTGACATTGCTATTGTCGGTGCACCCAGTGCAAAGTGCCAATGCCTCCAGTGCGCAGGGGCCAAGTGCTGTCATTTTTTTATTCTTTTATTGCCCCTGTTTTGTGCCACACAACACTTTTTTTATTACCTATTCCACTCATTTCCCTTATTTTTCTCTAACAGAGTAAAGTTTACCCATTTCTCTTTTGTATAAGCAGCCCCCCTAAGTGAAACACAAAATGTTTATAATGTATCTCCTTGAATAAAGTAAACGAATGATCAGATCTTTCATATAGATTTACTAAATAATGTAAAATAGTAAATACTATATATATTATATTGCTTATATTTAAGAGCGAAAAATATGAAAAGTGCAAATAAATTTGCTTGTTTCTATTGGCCTTTTTGCTGGAGCTATTCAGATACTGTAGAAGAGGCATATTTAGGTTTTATGCTGATCTACCATTTAGATGTATGCACCTCTACTCCCTTATTACTATCCGCCCTTTTCTCTAGCTATGTTCACAAGATTACCACACACATATATACAAAACAAATATTTGTATGTGTGTATCTACTGTATATATATAAGCACTGTGTTTTTGAATGAGTTCTTTGGTTATGTGTTTCATTTTAACAGACTTTATGCATACATGAAAAAGAAGCCAGTTGGGAGGAGTAATGTCTGATACTTTTTATGCACAGCTTTCTTTTCGGTTCCTTGAATAACAAAAGACCTTTCTCATGCAACAAATGTACAATGCAAATAAAATGTAGTTTACAGTAAATTCATGAAATAAGGTTTCAGTGCTCACCAGAGATCAGTAGCTATTTGTATTTAAGTACATGTCATACTTAAATAGGAGATTTATTTTCAGAAACATCTGGATCTTGTATTACTTCCACTGTTAGAGTACTGGACTTAAATGCAAGGTTTTGTTTATGTCCTTCTGGACTTTTTACCAAGAATATACTTCTATAAAACACATAAAAATGCTTTTAAATTACTGGGTAATTTCCTCATTCTAAAGCAGACGTCTGTATAGCCAATAAAATATTTTTGCAGAGGTTAAGGTGGACTGACTGCAATCTTTCAATAAACTCCATACGTGATGCTAAATTGTTGTGTATACACATATATTATTTAATTTATATCCTCCATTTACAAATGTTCCACAAATATTCTTACTGTAGTTTTAATGATTTTATGTATGGAGATATTGTACAATTAAAAAAAAAATCTAAAACATGTATATGCTACAATTTTACCAAGAACATTAGTTCATGTGTGTTATTATTAAATAGAATGATGAATGGTTAGCTACTGATCCTTTAAATATAGTTTCTTAAAGTCTTAAAAATAATCATCTACATTTATTTTTTTAAATTGATTGACAGTCATTTTATTTATTGAATGTATTGCCACAGTCTATGACTGCTTGATGTGTTCAGTTAATAAGTGAATGGAGTTGGATTTAGTTAGTACTTAGACAAACAACTACAAGGTCCTAATGCTAGGCAAACCAACAATCAGAGTGCTCTTTTTGTGTCTCATCAGCTACACTTGTGTAGGCCTGTTTTACTTATAAATCTCACTAGTATATCATCATTGTTTTCCTTCTCAAACTTCTTAAATGCTACCCTTTTTCTCCCAGACTCTTCTCCAGTTTCCATTCTTTCAGATCCCATCCTCCATCATATACATTGTTACTTAAACTATCTCCTCTCACACATTCCTGATTCCATCCTATGGGTGACCTGAACACCTATATTATTTTTTAGGCTTTTCATTGACTCTTGGGTGCTTCTACCTCATACAGAGAAGTTGCGATGTTGCCCCTCATTCAGTAACTCTACCACTCCTGTCTACAGAAGTAAACTAAAAAACAGTCTACTTTGTTATTTCTCTTGACCTGTGCAATGTCAATACAGATACCCTCATATAGAAATTGAACCAATAAACACCTGAAAATGGAATGGGATAAAAAGGCAACAGCTCTGTTTATTATAAACAAAAACACACATAAAAGAATGAGATGTGCATGCCCACCCCCACTTAGAGGCTTGAGGGGACCCCGTGCCCCAGGAGTACAACTAAAATGAGCGCACCTCACAGCTCACTCACCACCTGTGGGCAAGCACCCCCGCACACCAAAGCTGTGACAGTACAAAATAAAGAATAAGCACATGATAAATTCAAAGCCATATGTAATATGTATTTATGATTTGCATTTTTTATATTTGTTTAATTGTTATATATATATTTTTTTGTTGCAACAAATATAAGCAGAACAGACAGTAGTCACATGGGAGGGAGGGAATAGGATATGCAATCTGGATAAATCAGTGAGTTAGTTTGAGTGAGCATCCGACTAGCAAGAAATTATCCAGATAGTGGGTTATGGACCTAGAACTGGTAACTTGTTCCACCACCCACTGAACGAAGTAACTGATGAAAGTAAGCACAAGAAATAGAACAACCTATAGGCAGGCAAAGATCTTCGTAGTATTTACCTAAGAAGCGTCAGCCCAAAAACTTGTGAGACGTGGGGTGAACAACATCATACTTGGCTAGACAACGTCCACGTCCTGCCTTGCGTACCATGCCAGTTGCGTTATCAAAGGAAGCATTAGGAAATGAGAGATAATGGATGAGTCTGTATTTGCCCGGCTCCTTTTTCGAGACAATTCCTAATGGGTAGACCCTCAGGTCCAGCACCAGGGGATGTAGATAAGTACCTGCAATCTTGCCTAGCGCAACCGCATTCTTGAATTTATTAAGTACCATGTCAGCAAAAAAAAAATTGTTTTACTTTTCCACAGCCTTTCCAACATAATGGAGAAATCTGGTAGTCAGACTTATTCATAATGACAAGGGCTAGATACCACTTTTGGGTTAATTTAAAGTATAACTCTCTGTATGAATTATTTATAGATGATTTTTTTATTAATCTTAAAGCTCTTCCCCAATCTTGATCTTCATATTCCAAATTAAATGTATATTCCCATTCTTTTACACTCCTTGATTTTGAATATTTCAAGGCATTTATTCTGATTTTACTAATCTTTGAGATAATATGTGATACAGAACCTTGGATCAAAATAACTTCTAGTTCATACATTTTATCCATATTTAGGGGTAAATAACCTTGTGATTTTTATTTTTCTATCATTGCTCTATAATTTAGCCAAGATATTTTTTTCAGGACATAAACCTTCTGCAAATCTGTATAATTTATTAAAGAACCTGAACGATATAGATCAGATATATATTATATACCTGCTTTCTTCATGTGGTCTAATTCTTTTTTATTTAAACCATCCTCCAAAATATCTATAGGGGCTGATAGAGAGGGGAAATGAAATAACTTGAATTTAGCTTTATTTTTACCCCAAAATGTTATCAGAGATCTTATCCCTTTTGGTAGTCTACCCCATATTTCATCATCCTCATTAATTCTACCTAAAAATGATTTATATTCATATTAATTACATGGGTTATTGCAATATTTCCACACATTTCCTTTATAGCTGGTATTCCAATATCTCCTAATTCAATTTTTTTTATTAGCTATTATTTTATTTTTTTATCTCACTTTTTTATCCAAATAGATTTAATAATATAAATGGGTACTATTTCTGGAACACATCTACAGTAAATAGATAATTTAGCTAAGGGATAATACTCATTTTAACAACGGTTATCCGAGCTGACCATGAGAAACTTATATTTCGCCATTCGTAAAGTAACAGTCTAACTTCTTTTAATATTTCTGAAATATTGTCTACTATTATTTTCTCATTGAAAAAATGGAATCTTATGCCCAAATGGGATATTTTTTTAGAGTACCAATTAAATGTATAAGAGTTCTTTAATACATTTAAAGTTTCTAGATTTAAACCTCTGTAGATTGTGTCCAACTTTAAAGAGTTTATTTTAAAATAAGAAACTTTACTAAATTCAGCCTTCAGATTCAACATATTTTTACAAGATTCTACTGGATCTGTTAAAGTTACTATAATTTAATTGGCAAATAACATAATCTTATAATCAACATTTCCGACTTTTATACCTTTAATCATTTTAGAACTTCTTATTATTGATGCTAATGGCTCCATAAAAAATAGGAACAACAATGGGGAAAGGGGACATCCTTGACGAGTTCCGTTAATAATTCTACATTTCTCTGATTCAAAATTTGGGCTTGCTATGTACGCCGATGAGTTATTATATAAAGACTAAATTGTTTTGGACGCAAATTCGGCCAATCCAATTTTTTGCAACACTGCTTCCAGGAACTCCCAACTGACCCTGTCAAATGCTTTCTCTGCATCTAAGGACAGGATCAGTGTGGGAGCTCCTACTTTTTCTGCCTGAAACATCAAATCCATTAAACGTCTGGCCTCGGACAAAACCAGACTAATCCAAATGTATTAATTTAGGTAATATTTTCTTGAGCCTATTAGCTAGAATTTTTGCATATGTTTTTAGGTCAATATTGATAAGGGAAATAGGTTGATAACTTGTAACTTCCTCTGGATTTTCCTGCAGTTTTAAAATATTTATAATTTTTGCCTCAACTAATTCTGGTATCATTCCCCCTGAATTTTTGATTTCATTGAACAGATCCCAAAGGCATTCTCTAATTTCTTTCAGAAAAAAACTTATTTTTATTTTAGAACTGTATCGATTAGAAAAATGAGAATAATCTTTATCATAAGGATGTAATATTCTACAGCAGTCCATAAGGTCATATTCTAAAATGTCTTTATTAAATTCTTTGGACATCCTTTTAATCTGATTTATTGTTTTTTTTTAAATTTACAGACTCTATCTTTTATGGGATCCATCAACATATTAAAATCGCCTCCCATAATTATCATACCTTTTCTGAATTTCTTTATTTCTATAATTCTAGCCTCCTCGGAAACTATTAGCCCATGACTAAATAGAATTGATACACCTCGAGATCTTTTATTATATGTTGAGTCCACTCTAATATTGTCATTTGCATTCCCCATATAACCTGATGATCCGTTACACCAATGTGTCTCCTGTAGGAGCAATATATTGGCATTAATCTTCCTATATTCCTTAAAGGCGATCTTCCTCTTGGAGGGAGAGTTTCATCCGTTTACATTATGTGTTACTATTCTAATCATATTTAATTAGCTTAATATTTCCTTGAAAAGGCCTAAGTATCTTAAATACTTTCCTCTAACGGATTTGTACATATTATCTCTCCTAATCAAAGAGACATTTCCCCTCCATATTCTCCTTACTAAATCCTTTCTCGTTATTTTCTCTATAAACAACTGATTATTGGGAAGTTCATTCATTCTCTCATTCAAACAACTAACAAACATAATCTTGGTTAGACCTAACTTTGCGTCCAACTCCAAATTTAGGGCAACTATGCAGATTTTGGGAAATGTTAGGAGAACCACTTAGGAGGTCATGATTAGAAAATATAGCATAACCTTATATAAACATAGTGAGTAAAGTTTAACAATAAAATATTTCATAAACAACATCTTAATTTACTCTTGCAGTCACATCAAAAATGCTTATACAGAACTTCCTATGATAGGACATCAGGTAAAGAGGCGCCAGTGATCTATTTTCCAGCGTCCTATAATGGGGTCTCTGGGATAAAGACCACTAAAAATTCCATCCCTATTGCCGTCCCAACCTTCCGTCTTAATCTGAACTTACTATAATATATATGCTTTTATGCTCTTCATATCCTTAACATACCATCCTGTCTTCATAACCAGCTGGTAGCTATCCTGCTATTGGGGACCAAATAATATATATCCAACTTACAAATTTTTTCGTTTTAATTATCAAAACTTGAACTCCTACTATAAATATTAAAATAAATTCTTATATAGTGCAAAATATTATTATCTAAAAATTCAACGTCAGCAAATTGTTTGGCCGACACCAGGTCACCAGAGCAAAGAAATGGAGATGAATGAGAACATGAGATAACAAAACCCAAACTGAAACCACATAACACCAGATTTCCTTTTTTCGCAAAACTGCTTCTACTGGAGTAAAGATTTAGCTTTGGTAGCATTCTTTTTACCAATATCGGGGTCACCACTCTTAGGAGTAGCATCTGCTTCCTCTGCTCCTTTGTTCCTTTTAAAGCATCTAAAGGAGGGGTGGTGGTACCCACAATCAGAGCGTTCATGTCTCAACCTGCAGGTAGCACCCCACTTACAAGATCCCTTGTTAAACTGTAAGCACAAACCTTTTTTGACTGTGGAATTCTGTGCTGTGTTACAGTTTCTTGCATCAGGGGAACAAAAGGAACTACTGTCTCCCCCCACTGAAACCTTAGCTGGTATGACGATTTTTAGCCACATTCCCATGTCTCTCTCATCCCATCTCATGTTGGGACTCACCACGAGACATTGGCGGAAGTGTTCATCATAGGACCACCATGCCATGCCTCCATAGGTCCTATGAATGCTCTCTATCTCATCAAGATAACAGAGGAGAGCCGAACAGCACTACGGGTACTTCTCCCCGATGATGCTGGCCATGCGTCTATAGTGCTTCTTCCTTTCTTCTTCCTCCTTCTTAGTCTCTTTTATATCCTTTACCTTGCAGAGGATATATTCCTCCTGCTGAGCCGCCCCTCCTTGGCCAAGGATGGGGATGTATCCACCCTGCCCGGCCTTCTCTTCTGCCCATCCATCTAGAATTGTGTAGAGATTAGGATTGACATATATGTCTTCCATAGCATCAGATGCATTTCCCAACTCTCCCATTTCTTCCCTTAGGCATAAAACAGGGGCCCAATCCCCCGGATCAGAAAAGGATGATATAGAATCCTGATCCAGCTGTCTAGTGCCATACAGGAACAGAGAACCAGTGCCATCAGATTCACTACTAAGCATAACCTCCCATCCTGTGCCATTATCATCAGCATGTTTTGATTTATGTGTGACTTTTGTACAGTGTGACAGTACCTCTCGTTCAGTGCTGCTGTCATTCTCTGTGAAATGCTGCTCCATGGAGACCCTCACTTCCCCCCTCCCTTTTCTCCCCCCTCCCAACAGCAAATCCCCTTCTAAACACTCCTCTCCCTCCCCTAATACTGCCTCTCCTGCTTTGCCCATCCCCCTAGTCCCTTTGCATCCATCCTCCCACCCCCTTTCCCACCTTACTCCCTCCTCCTTCCCTGCCCCCCCTTGGATTGCCCTGTGCCTACTACTTCAAAGCCAGATCAAACCCCAACTCTCTAACTCTGTGCAGCTGTGAGGGGTTTCTTTATTGCAACTCTAGTATTTTTGTAGTTCTATTGATAAATATAATATTATCCATGTTACTACAGCAAATTTTAGACTAATAGCTTTTCCTATTTAGTGAGAGCAACTGTTGAGTTATCACATATATAGTTGTGAGCGTACGAGTTGTTGCTAACGCTGCGGGCTCGCTACGCGAGTCGCGGCCCTCGCGAAGCGAGGGCACTGCCCGAGGGTCTCAGTTGCTGGCATGGAGTGCCGAAGGCGCTCCATGCCAGCAACTGCGACCCTCGCAAACTTCACGTCGCAACCCAAACAGTACGACACACACTTTACGACACTCGCAAACAACATACGACACACGTTCACACACATTACGGACTCGCAACACTCGGACGCAACTCGCGAACATTACAAAATGTAAAACACAATACATACACACAGCACATACATAAAAACATTACCTACACCAAGAGGGAGCACCCAGAACCTCAAAAATGCAACTTAGACCTCGATTTTACTCCAAATAAAAGAGTTTAGAGACTAAAAAAAAATCTAAGCGAGAGAAAAAATGGCCGCCGAACAAAACGAAAACGAGGCTACAGCACTCTAAACTCGCAAAACACCACAAGAAACTCGCAAAACACCACAAGAAACTCGCAAAACTCCACAAACGACATACGGATATTCATACCACACAGTGCACACATTCAGCATGCTTACACAGCAGCTCCACACCACTAATGCTGCAGCAACATCAACACACATTGCCAGCTCTTCATCACAATGCTTCAAAATAGGTACAGTATATTCATTTAGTAATGTATTACATATTTATTATACACCAAACAGCATTAGCTACCTTACAATTTCATTGCCGTCATTTTTTGACGGGCAATTCGCTAGTAGTATATAAAAGGAATGGCATTCCTGCAATTGTTATAAAATACTCATTGGCACAGATTAGGCCAGAGACTAATTTGATTTTCACATTAATTAGAAGGCAAACTAATGAAAGAACTGAAGGGTGAAATGGCGACACACATAAAAGGCTTCACAACTATAATCTTGTAAGAAGTAAAATAATTAAGGTATTTTCATGTATTCATTTTGTGATTATGTTTGTATAAATATGATTATATGTTTCTAGATACTATAATGTACATGCACTGTATTTTTACATCAAATTACTTTGGAAAAGATGCTTGACTGTAGATCACCTAAATATTAATATTGTCTGAATACCTAACCTTTATATAAAAATTAGCAAGAAAGATAAAAACATTATCAGTTTCTAAATATGTGAAACTATGAATGAAAAAGATGACTGTAGGCAATAAGTTTTCCCAAAATTACTTATATTTTTAAGCTCTTTTACTATTTTTGCATTTCATTTTGTTTACTTCTCTGGGCTTTATGTTTTTGACCAAAATGATAGATTAAAACTTAAAAGCTGTTAACAAATAAATCCAGCTAGTTTTCATTAATATGAAGGGATATGAAGGTTTCTCAAAAAGTCATGACACTGAGTTAATAACAAGAACCCTCTCTTCCCCCACATCCCCTTGTTTTGTTCTTTTTCATGTTCATTGCTGTTTGGTTTATTGGATGTTAGTGTCATGTTGACCATGAACTGACCATGCCATGCAAATTATATATAAAACATCTAAGCAGTGTAGATCTGCCTTGTGGCTGCCGGGTGGAAGGAGGAGCTTAAATTACTTTTTTGTCCATGAAATCGGCAAAAGGTCCCATTTATGGTACACAATCAAAATTAATGTTAGATGTTACTATGCAGAACATTTTTTTCAAGAAACTCTTGCCTGGCTATCCACTTTTTCTTAGGTAATTAATTATCATTCACAGTAAGAGGCGATGAACAGGAGGAGGATGAGTTTAATCAGGATAATCTCAAAAGATTCTAAACGTTGAAAATCTCCAAATGATTCATTCAACCAACTAGGCATGCTTTTATCTCAATCCCCTCACTGTGAGTTTTAGTTAGTGACCTCAGATAAGACAAAACACTAGGAGAAGTCTACCTAAAACAGTAACATTAAATGCCAATTATTTAACAGTCAATTACAAACCTTATGTATAGGTAAAGTTTTCATTTCTACCACAACAGGACATTTGCTTTCTTCCTTTAAGTAACAACAGAGTGTGTGACAAAATGTGTGTACAAAATAAAAGAGAATGGATGATAATGTACTATGTATTTATTAATGTATTGGAGAGCACAGAAATAAAAAAATGTAAAACACCATTTTTTTGTAGTTTACAAGTAAAATAATAATTTACAATGTATTCTACACCTACAATAAAAAATATAGGAAAATATTAAAATACAACAGCTATATTACTCTAAGATATATAACTCATAAAAGCTGACATTGGTTTGGTTTTTAGAATAAAATACCAAACCATTAGAATAGGGGGGCAAAATTAAAATATCTTTAAGTTACATTGTGCAAATTCTTCCCTAAACATCCATGGGAGTGTAAAATAATATTTCTCAGTGAACACAAAATTAAAAGTATATATATATATATATATATATATATATATATATATATATATATATATATATACTTGCTAAGTATTTGACTATTTGACTTTATGGTTAAAATGTCAAATTAAGAGTCAAGATCTATAGGTTAAACACTGCATAAATTTGTTGATTTGCAATTCACAGGAAATTTATTTTGGAGTCATTTGTTTAAACAATTTACAGACAATGACAAAGCAGTGACACTGACATGATCAAACATTTCATAGCAGGAAGGAAAACATTTTTTGTACGTTTTTATAGATTGACTGTGAAAGCTCCTCCCATGCCACCAAAACAAATCCTTATCTGTATCCCATTTAACATTACTTTTGATGTCCTCAATCTAAGTACTCTGTGACAGCTTCCTCAGAAAACATCTGATTTTTGCTAAGATCTAAAAAGAGTGTCTGTTCTTGGTTATGTGGTATTTTATTTTTTATATGCAACTCTAATAGCAAACACATTAGAATGAAGAAATTTCTAAGAAACGCACCATTTAAATAAAACTGATAATCCAAAAACAAATGTGATAATTTAGTTTTAAATCATACAATCCAGAAGACAAATGCAATTAAAGCCCTATATTTAGACTTGGTATAGAAAATAAATAATAAAAAATATCAATAACATCACCAAATTCTTGTTCTATACATTGTTACTTGGTCATCTGCATAATTTTATCTAATATAAGAAAGTATTATGTTTATTAAATATGTCAGGAAAAGCTACATTTGTCAGATTTACAAGGGTTGAGAAGGAGACAACTACAATACCTGTTTTCCAAGCGAATATACTTACTTTAATTTTTTTAATTGAAAATTGTCACTGAGGAATTTTCTCAGTCTCAAAGAATGTAGTGAATCTGGTCCCATGAGTGATACGTTATGCAGACTAACTACATTCAGTAATATTTTCTTGCATGATAAAATTATGTGGTTGTTAAAGAGAAAACAATTTCTAACATCATGGCATTTCCGTAAAATATTTAGAAATATACTCAACATTAATTTAATTTATTAATTTTATTTTATCAAATACATTTTTTATAAAAAATGTAACCGTAAAAACATGTTAAATAATTCTGCATTCCTTTTTGTTATTTAAAATATCTGTTAATTGTATTTTACACAAAAAGACTAATGAAAAAACAACAAAATTAGGCACAATATTGATCTCAAAATTCAGATGTTTCCACAAAATGTTATTTGACAGATGTTTAATGTAGAGACCTTGCTCTGGATTCCAAATTCAAGTAAATTAAGAATAGCCATTTTCCAATCTGGGTTCAGAGGCTGGAATTATTGGTAAAAGTTTGGGCTGATGGTAGATTAGACAGTTAAAATAGCAAACTCCATGTGTCTCTGACAATAATAAATGCAAGGATTCAGAGCACAATACACAAAGATAAAATGGTTACGTCGTAAGACATTTACACTCTGGTTTCAAAGGGAAGGTGTCTTTATACTCTTAAGAGGTACTCTTAATTGAACATGTTTTCTTCATTAGTTGAACACAAGCAGCCTTATTAAATTGTGATTCAGTAAATTTAAAAGTGCTCTATTTAAGCACATAGGGCCTCATTCTATTATCGGCCGCAGCCGTTGCGGGGCCGTAAGGACCGGCCGCAAGCTATTCTGCTATTCTATTCCCTTACGGCCGGGGATTCCGGCAGGCTTGCGGCCGGTGCCTTGCTATCTCTTGCGGCCGCTCGCGCCGGAGGAAAGCCTTTGATCTAAAACGGCCGCAAGAGATTTGCAATTCAATTGCTCCGGGAAACCTCTCTGCAAGGCTAAAAACGAGCCGCAGTTACTTGCAGGAAAAAGGTCTCGCTAGCACCAATTAAGCACATAAAATAGCTCAAATAAAGCCATCCTGCACTTTGAGAAGACTATAAAGGGATTTTAGGTGTTAGAAAAAATAGCACATAATTATCCTGTACTCAAATCCGTAAAATATTTAATTTTTAATATCCGTAAAATATCCATGTAAAAAGGCCAGAGTGCTTGGAGCACCTCAGACACGCCCACGCCGCAGCCGGAAAATAAACAGTTAATTTGAACTCGGGTTTGGGCAGATGTGCAAGCTTGAGAGTGGGTTCCTTTTAATCCTCATGTCCCCCAATATGATCCCTAGCATTTACAGAGCTGTACAGTGCAGGCTTGAATTTATTTTTCAGTTTTTATATTTCACAGATTACGGCCGGTTCCAAGATATGCGGCCGGCCGTAAAAGGAGATCCTTGCGGGGCCGTATAATAGAATCGCGAGTTAACTGAACCCTCGCAAGGAATCGCAGCCTTACGGCCGATTTACGGCCGATAATAGAATGAGGCCCATAGAATATTTTTTTACAGAAGTTTTTAGTTAGTGAAAACCTTGCTTTGGATAGAAGTTCACTAACTAAAAACTTCTGTAAAAAAAAGCCCTTTTAAATGTACCGAATCGCAATTTAATAAGGCTGTCGTCAGAGTTCTACATGTATAGAGATCTACTGACTGGACATTCACATGTGATTTATGATCCCAACTATAAAAGATAATCAATCATGTGATATAAACTCATTAGGAGAGTAAGAGTACTTGTTTCAAGCCTAGTTATTTAACACTCCCACTCATAATTTTAAGTACAACCTTTTATAATTCATTTATATGTGTACGTCTACTGTGTCACTTTGAAGTAAGAAGTTAAATGTTAATGTTATGTATAGTTTTATTAATATTTTTGTATTGATATTGTTTAGTTAATATATCTTTTAATTTGTGATATTACTATATATTTAAAAAAACAGTATACTCACTATGGCCGAGTCATTACACTATCAATAGCTAATTTGTTTTTAATTCCACAAAAAAGGAACAATTTACAAATCTACTGCATGAGGGGCATAAACAATTAAACATATTCGAGTGGCTGTCTGCAAGTTGTTGATTTGGTGAAAATGTGACCTCTGTGACCAAATGGAATAAATATTTAGTCTCTTCCAAATGAAAAAATCTAAAGACTAATTCCTAAGAAATTCACTGTAATTCATTTGGCACTTAGCGTAGGCTTGATTGTGCAAATTTTCAAGCGTTAAAAGGATACATAGCTCAACAAAACTAGTGTACAAGATCAGATACAACAAATGATGAAAAAAAGATGTATAAAATGAATCAAGAACTGAATTAGTTATAGACATTTAGGGCCATATTAAATTCCAGCTTACAAAGTACAACGTGTAGAATGTAAGGGCTGCATGCTTCACATTTGTCCGACTTACGTTGCTATTAAATTAGAAGGGGCTGTGAGCTACGAGCGAGAGACGCTATCTCGTAAACTAGTTTGCAACCTTCGGACTTTCGTGTCGATCGCAAACAATTAATCAATTTCGTAGTTACGGGTTCAGATGGAGCCAATGAAAAAGGAGATTGTAAGCGTTACATCACTAAGAAAGGGGATGCTAGATTTCCAAGTCGTAAGTGCTTCAAATTCAGTTTGCGATCGTAGCCACAGGCCAGATATAATGCATTAATAATAAAACATATATATGATATTCGATTACATGTGGGTTATAGTATAAGTCGTAACTCATTGATGGCAGGGAACGATATAACACATGAAATATTCATGAAATAAAGTATTTTTCGGGGTCGATTGGCAGGCTTGAGAATGTTGTGCTTATAATTCTATGACCTAACATCCCTTTCCCTTATAACATACAGTGCCTTGCAAAAGTATTCACCCACCTTGGAATTTTTTGTGTTTTGTTGCCTCACAACCTGGAATTAACATGGATTGTTTGAGGATTTGCATCATTTAATTTACAGAACATGCCCACAACGTTGAAGATGTTTTTTTTTATTTTTTATTGTGAAGCAAACAACAAATAGGACAAAATAACAGAAAAAGCCAATGTGCATAACTATTTACCCCCCTAAAGTTAATACTTTGTAGAGCCACCTTTTGAGGCAATCACAGCTCCAAGTCTCTTTGGATAAGTCTTATGAGCTTGCCACATCTTACCACTGGGAGTTTTGCACATTCCTCCTTGCAAAACTGCTCCAGCTCCTTCAAGTTGGATGGCTTGCACTTGTAAACAGCAATATTTAAGTGTGATTACAGATTTTCTATTTGATTGAGGTCTGTGCTTTGACTAGGCCATTCCAAAGTGTTGCTTTAGCAGTGTATTTGAGGTCATTGTCCTGCTGGAAGGTGAACCTCCGTCCTAGCCTCAAACCACGCACAGAGTGGTACAGGTTTTGCTCAAGAATATCCCTGCCTCTGTGATAAATGCCCTCCTTGCCCGGTCCGTGAGTTTTGGTGGGCGGCTGTCTTTTGGCAGGTTTGCTGTTGTGCCATATTCTTTCCATATGGTTATGATAGATTTGATGGTGCTCCTGGGGATCATATTTAAGTGTGATTACAGATTTTCTATTGGATTGAGGTCTGTGCTTTGACTAGGCCATTCCAAAGAGTTGCTTTAGCAGTGTATTTGGGGTCATTGTCCTGCTGGAAGATGAACCTCCGTCCTAGCCTCAAATCATGCACAGAGTGGTACAGGATTTGCTCAACAATATCCCTGTATTTATCACCATCCATCTTTCCCTCAACTCTGACAAGTTTTCCAGTCCCGGCTACTGAAAAACATCCCCACAGCATGATGCTGCCACCACCATGTTTCACTGTGGGGATGGTGTTCTTTGGGTGATGTGATGTGTTGGGTTTGCGCCAGACATAGCGTTTTCTTTGATAGCCGAAAAGTAAAATTTTAGTCTCATCAGACCAGATCACCTTCCTCCATACATTTTGGCAGTCTCCCACATGCCTTTTTGCAAACTCAAAAGGTGCCATGTTGTTTTTTTGCGAAAAGTAATGGCTTTCTTCTGGCAACTCTGCCATAAAGCCCAACTCTATGGAGTGTACGGCTTATTGTCGTCCTATGTACAGATACTCCAGTCTCTGCTGTGGAACTCTGTAGCTCCTCTAGGGTTACCTTAGGTCTCTGTGCTGCCTCTGTGATAAATGCCCTCCTTGCCCGGTCCGTGAGTTTTGGTGGGCGGCCGTCTCTTGGCAGGTTTGCTGTTGTGTCATATTCTTTCCATTTGGTTATGATAGATTTGATGGTGCTCCTGGGGATCATCTAAGATTTGGATAATTTTTATAACCTAACCCTGACTTGTACTTCTCAACAACATTGTCCCTTACTTGTTTGGAGAGTTCCTTGGTCTTCATAGCAGTGTTTGGTTAGTGGTGCCTCTTGCTTAGGTGTTGCAGCCTCCGGGGCCTTTCAAAAAAGTTGTGTATATGTAATGACAGATCATGTGACACTTAGATTGCACACAGGTGGACATCATTTCACAAATTGTGTGACTTCTGAAGGTAATTGGTTGCAGCAGACCTTTTTATGGGCTTCATAACATAGGGGGTGAATACATACGCACATGCCAATTTTCTGTTTTCTATTTCTAAAAAAAAGTTTATAAAAGTTATATGTATATATTTTTCTCATTTAATTTCACCAACGTAGATTGTGTGTTCTGATCCATCACATAAAATTCAGATTAACAAAACATTGAACTTAAGGCTGTAATGTAACAAAATAGGTAAAAAGTCAAGGGGGGGTGAATACTTTTGCAATGCACTGTATGTACAGTAGAGTGATTTTATTCACATTACAAGTGCTACGTGTTTTCTACTTTACCCCCCTTGCGGGTGCTCTAGAGCACACTTTGCCCATTTGCGTGTTACATGCTTGCTCGCGAGTAACCACTTTCCACTTTGATAGCTGAATCGAATAAGTAGTGGTTACAAGAATGAAAGATCAAAGGAATTACGTGTGCAAGGTTCAACGTTGCTCTTCACATAGCCTATTCTTGGCCGTCCTGCATCGTAGCACTCAAATATCGCTAAGATGACAGTTACGAGCTACGTGTTAACACTTAGCTCCAATTTAATCAGGCTGTTAATTACTGATTGAGCAGCCCTTGAAGCCCTCTTACTAGCAGATGCCTCTACAGCCAATTCCACACAGAACAATGCTTTACATGGTCGGTCAGTCACATGAATGGAGCTAGACTTGACTAAACCCTTGATAAGTACCTGCAGAATAATGCAATGATATGCTGAGCATATTTTGTAAAAGCTTTTATCAGTTTATTTCATATTTCTGATGGTTCAGATAACAACTGATTAATTTAGTGGCCACTTAACCCTCTGAGAATTAATGGAGAGTGGAGTTCTTTTTAATTTGCAGAAAATATTAGCATTTTAGAGTTCAAATTAGCTCAATTAATTAATTTATGAATCATTAAAAGATTTTATTGTCTTTCAGCAAATTAAAAAAAAATTGAAATGTAATCTACCAATGCAAAGCAACTTTTTGAATTTAATTTGCCAGTTAAAGGGTTAACAGCATATTGTATTTATGTCAGGGAGCATAAGCTGCAATAGATGTTAATGTTCACCTAGGATTAAGAGTTGTAAAAGAGGGGGGAAAAGGAAAGTTATGTGTGGTACTCTGTTTGGAATAGATACAGGTCAGGGGAGCTATAAATAAATCACTAGGAATATGAAATGGTATGATACAACTTGGTATGCTAGGAGTGTGATAAGGTAATATGTATTACTTTGTAGTAGGATATGATAAGACTTGGTATGCAAGGGGTATTATGCAGTATGAGGGGACTTGGTATGATGGGACTTAATATGCAAGGGGGTATGATACAGTACAATATGACTTGGTATGTAAGGGGTACGGTACAGTATGATATGACTCAGCATGTAAAGGGTGTTATACAGTATGATGGGACTTGTTATGCAAGGGATACAATATGGTATGATGACTTGGCATTCATGGGAAATGCGGTATGACTTAGTATGGGGGGTACAATACAGTATGTTATGATTCAGTAGGCAAGGAGTACAATACAGCATGATCAGACTTATATGCTAATAATATAATATGGTATGTTATGACATGGTGTGCTAGGGGTATGGTATAATATGACTAAGTATGCTAGAAGTATGATACGACTAGTGGTACAATATGATCAGTTGTTGCTTGGTAGTGTGATATGGCATGTTAAGCCTTTGTACGCTAAGAGTGTTATATGTTGTGTTACCACTTAGTACGCTAGGGTACTATACATTGTGTTACGTCTTAATATGCTAAGAGTAAAATATAACGTATTATTATGACTTGGTATGCATACTGTCTGTTGTAATTTAGTGTCCTATGAATATGTGACTTGCAGCCCCATTAAATTCCCTCTACATGGAAAATCGTAGCTCGTAACATAGCCCATAAGACTTACTGCTATTAAATTAGCCTCTTAAAGCAACCCACAGACGACTTGCGGGTTAAGACGCAGCAAGGCCGAAAAAAGCCTACGGGATGTGGAACGTGGAACTTCGCGGCTGAAAATTCTTTGTTCTCTCAAGCCCATAACCTCGATGTTTCCAATTTAGCTATTAAAATGGCATCAAGATCACTGGTGTTCAAACTCGTACCTCGCAAATAAAGCCAAGAAGCCAATGAGTGCTAGAGAGGACCCACAAGGGGGAGTAAAGTCCAATTCGTAGCACTATAAATGCACATATACACACACTACTGTACTTTTATTAAAAATTAAAGTGATGTTAGGTCTTAGAATTAATAGCACAACAAGCTGGCAAATCACCCCGAAAAATACTTTTTTTCATGTTTAATTTGTGTGTTATATTGATCCCGGCAATCAATGTGTTAATACATATACTGTAATTCGAATGTGATAGAATATTATATTTACAGCTTTATCAATATTGCATTATATCTGGAAGGTGGGTCAGATCGTAACTCGTACTTGAACCCCGTCGGACTTTGAAAATCCCACCTCCATTTTTCAATGACATCATTCTGACGATTTCTGTTGCTATTGGCTCCATCCCAACTCGTAACTACGAGTTAGACTAATTGATCACTTTCATGGACACACATCCGACGAGCGAAAAATGGTTTATGGCTTTGCCTCTCAAGCCCGTAACTCGAAGCATGTTCTAATTTAATAGCTCCGTAAACCTGCAACATTTCATGCTCGCAGCCATTGCGGGTCTCACGTTGCACATACGAGCTTTGAATATAATGTGGCTGCTTGTACACTAAGGATACAATATGTTAGGGATTCAATGTTGTGCAACAAAGCTTTTTATGCTAGAGTTATGATACAGAATCATTTGCTAAAGGTCTGATACAATATAGTATGACTTGTTAAGCAAGGAGTATAATGCATTAAGATATTACCTGGTATGGTATGGCTTGGAATGCAACGGGAACGAAGCGGCATGATATGACACATTATGCAAGGGGTACGATAAGGTATGACTTGGTATGCTGGGAAATGATATGGTATTATATGAAGAGGAAGCTAGGAATATGAAATGGTCTGGTAAACATGGGATAAGATATGGTGTGTTATAACTTATTAAGTGTGGCACATGATACCGTATGATGACTTGGTAAGAGAGAGATACTATATGGTATAATATGGTTTGGGAAGCGTGAAATATGATTTGATGCAATATGACTAGATTAGCACGGGATACGATACTGTGGGAAGTAGCTAGGTAAATGTGGGATATGGTACATTGAGATATAACTTGGTAAGCATGAGATATGATACAGTGTGATGTGACTTGGTAAGCATGAGATATGATATGGTTAGATATGACTAGGTAAGCGTGAGATATGATACAGTGTGGGATATGACTTGGTAAGCATAAGATATGTTACATTTTGATGGAACTTGGTAAGTGTGGGACATAATATGGTGTGAAATAACTAGGTAAGCTTGGGGTATGATATGGTGTGATATGATTTGGTAAGCATGATATATGGTACGGTGGGGTTTACTTGATAAGCATGAGATATCATACAGTGCGATATGACTAGGTAAGCGTGTGATATAATACAGTGTGAAATAACTAAGTAAGAGTGGAGTATGATATAGTGTAATATGAATTGGTAATCGTGAGATAAGTTACGGTGTGATGTGACTTGGTAAGAGTGAGATATGATATGGTGTGCTATGACTAGGCACAAGTGGGATATGATACTGTGTGAAATAACTAGGTAAGCAAGGGATATGATGTGTTATGACTTGGTAAGCGTGATATATGTTATGGTGTGATGTGACTTGGTAAGCATGATAGATGATACGTTGTGGCATGACTTGGTAAGCGTGAAATATTATATGGTGTGATAAGACTAGGTAATTGTGAGATATGGTACAGTGTGATATGACTTGGTAAGCTTGAGATCTGATGCCGTGAGTTATAATACAGTGTGATATGACTTAATAATCAAAGGATATGAGATTGTGTGATATGACTTGGTAAACTTGAAATATGTTACAGTGTGATGTGACTAGGTAAGCGTGAGATATGATACGATGACATATGATACAGTGTGATGTGACTAGGCAAAGGTGAGATATGATACCGTGAGATATGATAAGGTGTGATATGAATTGTAATTGTGTGATGTGATATGGGGTTATATGACTAGGTAAGCGTGGGATATGATACTGTGTGACATGACTAGGCAAGGTTGAGAAATGATATGGTGAGAGATGATACGGTGTGATATGACTTGGTAAACATGAGATATGATACAGTGACATAAGATATGCTGTGGTATGACTTGGTGAGCGTGGGATATGATACGCTATGATATAACTAGGTAAGTGTAAGACATGATAGGGTGCAATATGACTAGGTAAGAGTAAGATATGATGCGGTGTGATATGACTTGGAAAGCGTGAGATATGATATGGTGTGATATGACTTGGAATGCGTGGGATCTGATGCAGTGTGATGTGACTTGGTATGCAAGGAGTATGAGATGGTATGAATATAAAAAATCTGGTAGAGGAAGCCTTCTAGAGAGCTTAACTGAAGAAGCAGCATAGAGCATTGAAAGGCCAAAAAGAAAGGTGCAGGCTGGAATGGAGACCAAAAGAGTTGGGGTCACGAAAGGAGGACAAAAGCTGGAGGGAGGCAACAATAATGTAATGCCACATACAAACCGGTCCCCAGCCAGGGAGCCCTCAGAGAAGCAGGGGCAACAGTCAGGAAAGCAGGGGCCCCAGACAGGGAGCCCACAGAAAAATAAGGGACCCAGCCAGGGAATCCACAGGCAAGCTGTGCCAATGGGCGGAACGGGAACCAGCAGAAATAGAGGAAAAGCCAAGAAGCAAGGGAAATGCCAGTCATCGCCAGCTGGGTGAGCAAGGCTTGCAGACCGGATGTGAGATGGGCTCTAGGCCACCAGCAGCATGAGAGTGAGTGGGAGACTGGCTTTCAGAGGACACCAAGACACTGACTTAGGCATCATGGAGCCAGGATCACGTGGGGGAAAAGTGGAGGGGTAAGTCCAGTGAAGAGACAAAAAGGGGAAGCAGCGGGGCAGGACAGAGAGCATTAACAGAGCCGAGCAGGCTGAAGTGGGAGATTGCTGCGCTGGAGCGAAGGAGCCAAACGAACAGGGAGGGCATCAAGGAATGTAAGCAGAGAAAGGCATATCTAACGCATGTGTGGGGGAATTGCGCGGATCAGCACGATGGAGATAAGAGAATTGCGCGGGTCAGCACGATGGAGATTGACACGAACGAGAAGATAAGTGTGGAGAAGGTAGGTAATTATTGGTTATAGGAGGGTTCCAGCCCCTCCCACAACTCCAGGCTATAACCTGGCATTTATAAAATTATTGTTTTTGCAAAGGATCTGCTGATTAGCCAAGCAGAAAAACTTTCCAAAAGGTTTTGCAATTATTACTGTGTGGGCACAACTGGAAAAAAAAATCTGTAACTTGACATAAATTATAAGTGTGTCCAAACACTGGTATGTCACTAAAGCATTTATGAAGTACAGCATCCATTTTATTAAACCAAAAATAAGTGCAGTCCAGGATTTCATAGATCCTAGTTTGTAAAGGCAAATTTCTTGGGCCAGTTATACACAAAATGAAAACACTGACTCCAAAGAGAAAGAATTCTTTTCAACAATATATAATTTTTATAACCAAATTATAATCACAATTGTCATGTAATCTATTCATGCAAAATAAATTCAAATCACAGAGGACAATCTAGGTGGCAGGTGTAAAACATTTGAGAAGCAAACACAGAGAAAGAAAAGACACCCATTATTTTCACCAAGACATTCTCCTATATAAAGGCATTATAAATAGACCACCAATATAAAATATGAATCTTATTACATAATATTAAAATATAATTTTGTTTACACAATAGTCTTACATGTAACACTGTATCAAAAAACTTAGTAAAATCCAAAAAGACTACATCCACTGAGTTGCCCTGATCCAAGTTCTTACTTAACTCCTCAAAGAAACAAATTACATTTGTTTGACATGACCTGTCCCTCAAAAATCCATGTTGACTCCTACTTATGAGCTTGTTCAAATATAAATATTATTGTATACTATTCCTTATCAACTCATCTAAAAGCTTCCCAACTAGTGAGGCTTACGGGTCTATAATTCCCTCTACTTGCTCTTGCTCCCTTGTAACACCAGTAATACAGAAGTGTCTAGTTTGTAGATCTGATTGTTATTATAAAGCATTTCCATTATATAACTTAATAAGCAGGGACAAATCATTAGTTGGTTTACAGCATAAGATCCTGGTCAACTTCTAAGTGGCCCATGAAAAAATATTTGGGTATTAGATAGCCTTCTTTATAACTTAAAGGTCAACTGTAGATCTCAAATAATAAGCAAAAAGAGAAAGAGCAAGTATCCTTTTATATAATAGTGCACACCCTCTGCCCGAGCAACAATATAGATAAAACTCAAACTTTAAAACTTAACATTTATTATAAGATTTAAAAAATGGCTGGTATAAAATCCTAACAAATAAAGAAATTGAAGGGATAGGTGAAAATTACCATATTAATACATATTCATATTATAGATCATATTTGTCAAGTTGACAGACCCTAAATGTCCATAAAGAAATATATATAAGTGATAAATTGTAGTGATATCTTGTATTGATAAGATAGCCACTAGTCTTGTGGCCCTATATACTCCCAAGAAATAAAGTGCTAAGTGCTGACATTGAACATACAACGTACCCGAAGGTAAAATTGTATTCAAGTGCCAAATAAATATCTGGGAAGAAAAAACTCCCCTCAATGTGATATAATGAACCAAAGTGCTTGATATGATATACCAAAGTACTAAATATACCTCAGTATAAGTTTTAAGGGCCTAAAGGTCTGTAAATGGATGAATAGGTAAATAAATGTATTAAGACTTGATATTAAAAGTTGTTGAATATCACCATTTCACCTCTTAAACTATAGGAGCTTTGGTGCATATTGTCGTATCCCCAATAAGGTTTGTGAGAATTCTATATAGCTAAGTAGTTCTATAGTTCCTTTAGATATAGGGAATAGCGTACACTGTATGGCCTGGATAGGTGGTAAGCCTA
Source organism: Discoglossus pictus (assembly GCA_027410445.1). NCBI lineage: Eukaryota > Metazoa > Chordata > Amphibia > Anura > Alytidae > Discoglossus > Discoglossus pictus. The sequence goes on along the minus strand of CM050165.1, from coordinate 216,075,983 downwards.
TATTATTAAACGCCAAAGCTCCTAGCTATTCGCATGCTTCCTATGCGTCTATGGAGTTTTTACTATCTTTCTCTATTCAGATACAATTATACGTTTTAACTTTCTGGTATTATTTGCTTTTAACTATATTTTGCACTAATATACAAGCTGCTAACTTCTAAGTAGTTGCTAGGATGGGCCAATGGGCCTGGAGATAGAGGGATCTAACTAAATGTGAAGTTAGTGCTTCAAAGAAAGCAAGACCTTGCATTTTCTGTTTTTGTTTTTATATGTTTTTGTAACACTGGCTAAAGTATATAATAAAGTTTGAAAAAAAACATTTAAAAGCCTCCTGGATTGTTCCTCCATCGTTAATGTGCCGGAAACAAGGGCACAGGGTCAGTGGGAGACAGATAGCTTGTCACAGTATATACACTACACATTATACATTATATGTATGCTCACAGTCAGAAAAGCATCTATACCACTAACATTTTGTTGGCCTTTTTCTTTTTATCAAGTTTCACTACAATTTAATTTAATTTACTTTAAGAAACGAACTGACCAATGAATGAATCCCACTGGTTGGGTCCTCTGCATGCTTCTGTGCATTGGTGCAAGGGATTCCCCTGGAAGAATGCTTGCTGTGGAGTGTGACGAGAAAGGATCAGCTGGACTAGCCAATTACCCACCTGTTAGGTTCACTCTTCTGCCTGTATATGTGTATCAATACTAGGGATTCCCCTGGATGGAGGCTTGCTTCAGGATCTGTGGAGAGCAGGTATGCAGTTCTGGAAAGTAGATGAAGGATTCCTTGGTAGCTGGACAAGTGATTAAAAATCCAGTTCCCACAGAAATACAGCTGACTCCCTTGGGTGCAGTGTAACAAGAGGGAGCACCTGGAACAAATATGAAGGTCACATATGAAGATAGGAAGACCAGCTAACCTAATCACTAAGTAGGACGTCTTTAATGCTGAATGCTCTATTGTGTTAGATTCCCAATGGGCCTCATACACCTGTCCTTGCAAACAGTAATTTATTAACACTATATGAATTACAAAACTATACCAATATCAGGCATGTTTAACATGGATATGATCAGTATAACAAGTGGTTAGCCATATAATGTCCAAAACACACAGACACAAGGGGTATCCACTTTGGTTGAGAGTCTCCAGACCCTTGAAACTCCAAATAGAAGAAACAATTAAGCCAAGGGGTGTCATGCACATCTTGTGTTGTTCTGGGGAATGGATTATCTTGGAGAAGACTGGACTAGGCTACTTTGGGGAGGAAAGAACAGCAGGCACCACAGTCTTGTATTACAGGCTTATCTTCCATTAAGGCTAAAAAAATCAATTTTTTGCAAAAAATCAAATAACTTGTAACTTTGCTGACTCTGAACAGACAGTCAAAATCCAGCCATGAAACATGTTCTAATTTTAACTTACTCTGACCTCTGATGATGTCCTAATGTGAACACTATACACATGACAGTAGAACAAGTAAAGAAACAAAATTGCATACAGATTTCCCTAGATACACCCGGAGATATCACAGTTCAGTCTGTAAGATAAGGAGATGACAGAAGTGAAGATTCTCCATCCACTTTTACAGTGGTAGGTTAGGTATTAGGAAAGAGAAGACATAGATGAATGTGGTTGGAGGTTTGCAACTGAAGCACATTACAACATTCACTTAATGGCATGTTTTGTTTATTAACAAGAAATGATTGAATAGATGTTACCTATAAAATGTAGTTTTATTTCAGGAGGTAATATAAGAAGCCCTGAACTTTTTCCCTTGAGTTCTTATAGGACTCTCCTGTTATTTCCAAATAAGGATCAGACTGCACTGCTAGCTCGGGCTGGTAGACTGACACATACTCCTTGTCTTTTTCTTGGCCAAATCAAACATGTTGGCAGAAACAAGGGTGTATGCCATATGTCCAATGTTAATTTACTTTAGTCAAAGAATTTGAGCCTTGAAATGGATTGGCATATAGTGCTGGATTATGGAAACCCTCTACAAATAAATCATCAATAACACATTTGACAGTTGAATAAAGAACATGTTAAATCAAAAGGATAATAAATGGAACAAGTGTTACAGAACCATTTAGTGAGATATTGGCAGTGAATAACAAATGGGTATAAAGAGCAAAGCTTTTACGATGGCACAGATTACACGGGTCACGATATGTACAACATGTATCTTTGCCTTAGAAGGATCTGAAGCACTATAGAGATACGTAAATGCTAAGTGGGATGTAATACACAAAATAATTAATTTGCATAGAAGCAATGCTAAAATTATTTTAACAAATTCATCTGGCAAAAAGCCATACACTAAATATTAGTCAGCCTCAAAGTATGAAAGTCATTTAGTTTCATGATTCTCTTTAAAAAGCATCCGAGTCCATGCACTGAAACTCCCCAAAAAAGCGATGCATGTAGAAAAAGGTTTATTTTATAAAGAATTATTTCAAAACAATCCAATATTAGTAAAGGTGTAATAGCAAATAATAATAATAGCAATTGATTTTGAAGGAACTATGTCATCTTAAATACATTTTTTCAATTTATTATGAAAGACTGTGAAAAACTAGCTAAATATTGTAGTAGTCATTTGGTTCTAAAATTACTAATTTCCGAGACAATTAGTATTGCTTATGTTGTTTTTTATTCAAATGAGTAGCTACTTTAAAATGCTACTTAGTATTACAGTCTACTTGCATGTCTCTGTGGTGGAAAAAAACAATTACCTCTAAGGTTATCATGCAGTTATATGCCCTTGCGCACCATTATCAAACACTCTGATCTGTAAATCAGCATACTTACCTGCACCTTAACATAAAGGAGCAGGATATCTCAGGTATGATTTACAGTAGGGAAAAAACAGCTAGTGCAATGTATATAAAGTTTTTAATATTCTTAAAGATGAAATCAATTTGTAGTTAGGACTATTACAGACTATGGACACCATGCTAATCAGATACAGAGGTCATTCTAGAGGTTTCCAGAAGCTCCATGGCATATAGATTTATAGGTTCTTCCAGGACCTGCATAGTATAGAGGTACAATGTTAGTGGCATGGCTAGAATAATAGGTGTTAATATTAGGTGCATTAGAGCACCTCCATGACATATATGATTATGAGAGGTGCACAACCTCCATGGATTATATTATGTCTGCATAAGTAAAATGACATGCTAATTTTCTACAGTGTATTCATTTCCTATTGTCCAAAATTCCACAACACTTTTAAGAACAAAATGTAAAATACTTTTAAACACAGATCTGAGAAAACGTAGGAGGATCATATACAGTATGTGGCTTGCACATGTTGTACTCCATATGTTCAAAGACAAATATTGCTTTAATTTAGACTTGGGTCCTCATTCAATTGCAATTTTGCCAATTGAAGAGGGCTCTATATAAGCACATAACATATTTTTTGACGGAAGTTTTTAGTTAGTGAAGACCTTGATTTTGGATAGAAGTTCAGTAACTAAAAAGTTCTGTATAAAAAATATGTTATGTGCTTATATAGAGCCCTATTCAATTGGCCAACTCGCAATTGAATGAGGCTCTTGGTTTTCTTGACTGCCAGCATTTCATATTCTTTGCATAAACCAGGAAACACAAATAAACAATAGGTTTTTGGATCACATTAGAACAACTTAACACATTGAATGGTAAGATGCAAAGGCTTTACACAATATTTGGAGAAGTACTGCATATTTTTCAGACAATGTATCTATTATTTGTTTGTGAAGTATGTAACTAACAACAAGGATCTGTGTAAGCTATGAACTTGAAAACATTTTTAGCGAAAATTAGAAACTTTTAAGACATTGTTCCTGAAAGCTGGAGTATCAAGGGTACACTTTTTATCTATCGGTTTAGGAAAAGCTAGGGAATAGGCAAGAGGGAGAGGTCAGTATATAATTGGAGCTCACTGAAACTGAAACCACAAGCATTCCAACTCACAAGCCTAGAAGCAGGCTTGTTACATCAGTTGATACAAGCACTGCTCTACAGAAATTTAAACTTCTCTCTCATTTATTTTGAGTTAATGGATTGGGAAAGAGTATAACATTTCCTTGACAAAGCCTCTACCACAAAAGTACTGGTTTTGCTTTATGTCTATAAAAATAATAATTACAATATACTAGCGAATTGCCCGTCAAAAAATGACGGCAATCAAATCGTAAGTGAGATAATGCTGTTTGGTGTGTAATACTAAAATATATAATATATTAATAAATGAATATACTTTACCTATTTTGAAGCATTGTGTTGAAGAGCTGACAATCTGTTTTCATGTTGCTGCAGCATTAGTGCTGTGGAGCTGCTGTGTAAGCGTGATGAATGTGTGCAGTGTAACAGTGTGCGTGCGCGAGACGAAACTGTTAGCATAGTGGTGTACTTCTGCATTGTCGTGAAATGGCGGGTTATCTGTGTTATGCGTCTTTGCGGATTATCCGTCGGTGCTTCGTGGTGTTTTTCGAGTTTCGTGTGTTGTTTTGCGAGTGTGTTGTGGTGTTTTACGTGTTGAGAGTGCTGTAGCCTCGTTTTGATTTTTTTCGTCGGCCATTTTTTCTCTCGCTTAGCGATTTCATTAGTGTGTAAAGTGTTTTATTTTTATTGAAATGAATGTGTAACTTGTTTTTTTGAGGTGCTGGATGGTTCCTCTTGCTGTAGGTAATTTTTTTATGTGTGTGTTGTGTGTATTTATTGTGTTTGAAATGTTTGTATGTCGGCGTGTTGCGTCCGATGTTTGCGAGGTCGTAATGTGTGGTAACGTGTCTCGTATGGTGTTTGCGTGTGTAGCCTCGTTTTCGTTTTGTTCGGCGGCCATTTTTTCTCTCGCTTATCAAAGATTTTATTGTGCAAACTCTTTTATTTTGAGTGAAATGAAGGTGTAAGTTGCATTTTTGAAGTCCTGGATGCTCCCTGTTGCTTTAGGTAAGGTTTTTATGTATGTGCTGTGTGTATGTATTGTGGTTTTAATTTTGTAATGTTCGCGAGTTGCGTCCGAGTGTTGCGAGACCGTAATGTGTGTGAACGTGTGTGGTATGTTGTTTGCGAGTGTCGTAATGTGTGTGTCGTGTTATTTGTGTTGCGACGTGAAGTTTGCGAGGGTCGCAGTTGCTGGCATGGGCTGAAAAACTCGGCTTATACTCGAGTATATACGGTATGTTTGTATGTATGTATGTATATATGTATGTGAAACAATGTTTTCAGTACATGCTTATATGCATGGGAAGATTTAGGTTCTGAACTGGATTGATGTGTGAGGATGTGTGAGGATGTTTATCTGCATATAAATGTTGTATGTTAACAAAGGTGTGTGTGAATGGTATGTAATACTTTTTTGGGAGGGAAAGTTGCAGAGCTATTTTTTGTGCAGCAGATGCAAAACACTCTGGCCCACAACTGGGCCCTCTGCTACCAGCAGAAGCCTGGAATAATGGGAGACCCTTAGTTTATTAGGGGAGAGAGGCAGGTAATTACATAGGAGTGGTCTGACATCTACATAATTTCTCAGCATTTTATTGACCAATACGAGCACCTACCTTGTGTAGAGATGTTGGAAGAAGGGGCCCCAAATTATTTTGCATTTCGAGCTCTCCATTCAGTTGTGCTGCCAAGGAGAGAGTCAATCTTATTGTAAAAAAAGCTGTAGAACAGTGTTTCCCAAACTTCTCATCAAGGTTCCTAACACAGGTTGGGATTTCAATTTAACAATTTGTGGACACAGGTGAGGCAAGTAGTATTCAACAGGCATTTGAGCCTCTAATTGCCTCATCTGTGTTTACACAGTTATACATTGAAATCACGACCCATCTGGGGAGCCCTGAGGAGAGGTTTGGGACCCACTGCTGTAGAAGATGGCAATCCATTTTCTCAAACTATTTTTTACTGATATCTTTCAGAGCTCACGTAATTAAGGTATCTGTAAAAATATCTTCTTATCTGTGCGAGTCATAACTTGCCTTTTGTTAGCAGCATGCAATATGTACTTCATAAAGGGTGGCATATCGAGTACAACACAGCTTGACAAGTGGAACTGTATTGTTCCATATCTGCATGTAAAGAAACATTGTATCAGTGATTTAAAAAAAATATATATCTCTATACTATCTGCTCTTAATGATTCCATACAATTATGTCTTAGACTAGCCATAAACTGCCTACATTTAGAATTCTTACAAATATGCATATATTTCTGTCAATGAAACATATGCCATTAGGTTACTGTAACGGAACCCATCACTGTTTTACCCTGTTTTATGGTTATGGTTAAAATATGATCACATTGCTGTACTGTAGATATGTTGTTTTATGTTCTACAGAATATATTGGCTCAGAATATTACAGCTACTAGGCTAATAGATAATCCTATTACAGAGACTCCTCATTAGATAAGGAAGTCTATTGTATAAAGTGTTTTCATTATGAGACATAAGAACAAAGAGTATAATTTGATCAATGTCTGATTGTATCAAAGTAGCCAGGTAGCCTCCGGGGGGGGTGTGACCACACCTATTTTCCCTCTATGTGTATTGTGTGGCTAAATATGGGGGATGTGTATTGCCTGTGGGAAGAAATGTGTATATATATTTCTGCACAACAAAATAAAGACAGTATTCTTTGACTCCCAATTGAGTGTCGTCCAATATGGGAGGTTGGGGCTGGTAAGACTGCAGTGCTTCTTGGATATTTTACCGTATACCAACGGAGATACTGGACTTCGTGTTCCAACTCCGTTACAGTTACTAACTAGCATTCTGTGCTACTTTGAAAACTTGACAAAAGAAAATAGTTTATCTAGTGAAAATAACATATCACTACTGTGATTACTGTAGATTTCATAGCAAATAAACAAACATATATTGACACTAAGGAGTAGGTGATACTAATTTGCAGATATTGTCCCCCATTTACTTGCAAACCTGAAATTACCTTTGGCTGGGGGTTACAAATTTGTTACATACAGTATCTCACAAAAGTGAGTAGACCCCTCGCATTTATGTAAATATTTTATTATATCTTTTCATGTGGCAACACTGAAGAAATCATACGCTTCTACAATGTAAAGTAGTAAGCGTACAGCTTGTATAACAGTGTAAATTTGCTGTCCCCTCAAAATAACTCAATGCATAGCCATTAATGTCTAAACCGTTGGCAACAATAGTGAGTACACCCCTAAGTGGAAATGTCCAAATTGGGCCCAAAGTGTCAATATTTTGTGAGGTTACCAAATAATTGTTATGAGCCAATAACAGCCAAGCTCATAATCACATCTAGCAAATGATAGCTCCACACAGTGGAGGTTCAGTGAACCAACCAGGTTCAACACATCTACATGTCCGTTAGCTAGAAGCACACCGCAATCAATGGCTCAATCAATGTTATTAACTCATATACCTTTCTCTTCTCATTTGCTTGCTGGCTGCAGGTCTGGGTCCAACGGTGGGCAAGAGGTGGGGGTGCTGGCTCTATCAAAGCCAGATGTCATGGACTGTGCCCCCCCACACCAGGAACCAGTGCAGAAGGAGGAGGCAGGAAGAGTGTCAGAGGGCACGGGATATGAGTAGTAGGACTACGCATTCATGTGGTCAGTGGGGGTTGAATGCCATATTCAACCTCACTGACCTCACTGACCCCCTCCTCCCCCCAATAAACGCACCATCCGGGCCCTCCTACTGGATGGACAGCCGGTCATTGCCACCAGAACCTCCTACTCTCACCACCAGCACAACCTGGCTTCCACCACCAGGCCCAACACCACCATCCACACCATGGATTCCAGTCGGGCCCCAGCCCTTCCCCCTGGGCCACCACCACTTCCTCACTCAGCCATGCAAGGCTACTACAAACCTCCATCCTACTATCCACTATCTGAGGCCAAAAGGGAGGAGATGCTGGACCTGCTGTGTCAGTAGGTGGAGGATACGCTGGCTGTCCAGGCCAATGTCTTCTTCAACCAGGCCTCCCAGAGCAGCAGCAACAGGAGACTCTACAGGGAGGTGAGGAGGTATCACTTGACGGTGGAATCTTATCTCGCCAGGCTGCTACAATCATCTGACTACCAGAGCGTGCTTATCCAGATGAACACTGACTTTACACAGCGCGTTCTGGTGCCAAGTAGTGCCTTCTCCACCCTGGAGGTCTCCCCTGCACATCCGCAGCCTGGCCACTCCTTGCCTTCCTCACTGCCTCCGCCCCCTCAGGGGCTTCTGTTGAGAATGGGGGCCCTGTGTCCAGGCAGAGGAGGATTTAGGAGCTGCACCTATGTTTGCACCTTCTCAACAGCACTCCTCAGTGACAATCTATTGGTCCAAGTGTTTACATAATCTAGCCTCGCTAAAGAGTGGAGGATCAAGGCCAATGTCATAATAATATTTTTTACGCAGATGGCTACCCCCCATTACAGTGTCTATGATTCGCTCCTCTGTGGGCAAGTAGGGTCATGTTTAACATTTCACCAATTGATGGTCACTGAGGAATGCCATTGAGAAGAGATGCTGCAGTCCCTATATTTTTAAGGCTTTATTAACGTATAACTTTTTATACAGTAAACTCCCCGTTATCCAGCACCTACGCCTAAATGACCCTTAAACACCCCAAAACCCCTCAAAATGCATTTAAAAAGGCATTAGCATTTAAACTGGGCCATTTAGGCCCAGAAAAAAAATAGAAAAATTAGCATTTTTTGTTTTGCAGTCTCGAACTCCGGATAGTGCCGGATAGTGCTGGTTATGCCGGTTTAGCAGGAGTAAATTTAAAATGGGGAATTGATGCCGATGCCGGTTGCTTGAGAGTGCCGGTTGGTTAGGTGTGGAATAACCGGGAGTTTACTGTATTTTGATTTTAGGCTCAATTCAGGTACATGAGGACATCTTCTTCATCTGCAAGCACTGCTCAACAATAGTGTGATTAAAAATTATTCACAGTGATAGACATTCCACAACTGACCAAACCCTCTGAATAATTTAGCTCACATGCCCTGAATACGATCATTTATTATGTTTTTGAACACTTGGTAGTTGTTGAATATAATATGTACTAGTGCATGGAGGTGGACTTGCGAAGTCCAACAATGCCATGATAATTGAAGCCAGCATTAATCCAAACAATCTGAATATGAGAACAAATACTCTTGTCTGATGTAATGAACAGAAATTTTCGGCCCTTGACCCTTGTGTCATAACTTGCATTTAAAATATTATGTGATAACACCTGTATCCCACATCAATATGATACCAATGTGGCTAAACAATATCATATAGAGATGGTAATAGTGCTCTTTGACCACTGACTGTGGTCACAACTAAGCATTCCTTGTGAGATGACACATCATTATTAATGGTCAGGAATATTGATTAAACATGACAACTACCTCATTTTTAGTAATACTTGTAGATGAGGATCAGGTAAGTTGGTATATTGTTACAGTTACATTCTTTGGCACTGTATTGTACATGCCTTCTTTTTCAGATTTTTATCCTCCTCTGCTTTTTTTATGTGTGGGACACCTTTTTTCCTTTTTTCACTTTTTGGAACACACTGTATATGTGTAACTGACTTGGATTACATAGTCCGGGTGTTTATGCATCTGTACAGTTTAGCAGATGAACAACATATGTAAGTGCTATGCACATTACTGGTTACTTCTATAGAAAGGAGTGATATATGATGAGATTTTTATTCATCAGATTATGATCACTGTGGTGTACTGACCACATGTGACTCTGGTAGATGCTAAGCATCATTATTATTAGTATTATTCAGTAATGCCTTTGAACTCCTTAGGTTTTCCGGTTTTTCACATACAGCCTCTTGTTCTCCTGGGATTCACCCACACCACAGCCATGATATTAATGCACAGTTGTATAAATTTATGACTGTGCTGAGGGTATATAATACATATTTTGTTATACCATTATCACAGTTTCTGTGCTTTTCTCATAGTTAATATTTGGGGACATCTACATCCTTTATACCCAAGTGGGGCACCTGTCCATGAATTGATGTCAGGCCTGTAATCTACCACTGTAATGCAGTAACCTAATCATCAGGACTGGTTATCTTACCTTGAATTGTTGACCTTATGATAGTACTTCAAGTAGGATAATACTGCGGACCCTATATCTTATTTGCATACATGACCTGCTTATCTTCTTTAGGCCATTGTCCCTCTATACCTTTTCAGCTTCCTTAGGGACAGACTAGCAGTCTTCAAAGCAAACATCCACATAATATTACAATAGCCTACATGTAATACATGTCATAATCAGCATACATTGGAACAGAACCGAGCCATAGAACAACATATATGTCACCATACACCCAGAACTCTAATACATGGGGGAAGAGCAACATGAGGCCCCAGACTGGGGTCATATGGCTGAGCATAATCCATCCATTCACATACTGTTAAACATAACACCTTATATTTGATTGCAGTGTGCCATCCTTATCACTTTTTTTGATATTTACTGTTCAACATATTTTCAAAAATCTTTTTCTTTATTATATTTTTCATTGGAGAATGTTGTGCAATTAATTCTGATAAACTTCCCTGCTTTTGTATTGTTTTTAAGTGGTTTACTGTCTTTTTAAATGCTTTTAGGGCACTCTTAAGTCTTGAGAAAAGCCTTTACAAGCCCTATATGGAACCCGTAATATTGATCCATTTGCAATCTACAGATTAGATATTAGAAGGCATTTGCGGGCTACAGGAACGGTTGTAATTGATTATTGATTATTGATTTTGCTACTTTAGCACTGGTAACATTTACGGCTTGAAACATCAAAGGAAGAGATAGGATGAAGTTACGTTTTTGACAACCACAGGGATTTTGAGCCTGTAAATCGCAAATCGAATGCGAGTAGCAAAATGTAGCCAATTGAATATCAGTAACATGTACAGGTCCATTATGGGCTCAAGTAATTACTATTTGGACAATTAAATAGGGGCCATTATCTGGTGTCCTAAAGCAAATTATCAGAGCTTAATGTGTACCACATGAATATGTAATCAACTAAGATTTTGTCCTCAAAGAAACTCTCATAAATTGTTTTTATGAAACAATTTGTGGAGTGTAAAAATAGACTATTTTTGCTAAACTTTTTACATGATAAAAATGATCAAAAACTGCCACACTTTTATTATGTAATGTCATGTAAGTTCCTTACAGTGGAAGAAGTCAATTTAACATTTTGGTATTTAGTGCATGTGCATAATAGGTATATAGACAGTTATAAATTATTCAACTTTAGTACATCCTAATATGTAAATGTTCTAAACATTTTTTATACATTATACATGTGTTTAATTTAAAAGTGTATTATTAATTCAACCGTATAGTAGTAAAGATTTTAAATGGGAAATATTCTGCTGAAATAAATATCCAGAGGTACTTTTCCAAGTATAAGACATAATACTGGTATGTGGCCCAAACTGGAACTTTCTGTCCTTAAATTAAAAATTCTGGCAAAAAAAATAAATTCAAATGTCCAGAGAATAAGAAAGCAAACACAAAAACAATAAATATATAGATATTTGAAATTGAACCCACTTTCTGGGAGTTTCCAAACGTGGTTGCTCAATTAGGTTGTATAAGGTGTTATCTTGATAGCCATTGTGTGTGCTGGTTGTCAGTCACCAATGTGATAACAATCCCAGAGAGCAAAGGCAGGGGCCAGAGAAGAACATGATTAATTAGATGTTTGGAGATCTGTTACCCAGACAGATTGATAGTGTTCAAGTTCTCTGCAACTGATAAGGAGCAGAAAGCAGAGTTAAGTTCCTAAGGCAGGGTTAAGTCGGCCAGCAAACTAGCAGCCCTATTAAATTCCCTGAACGTGTAAAACCGTAGCCCGTAATGTAGCCCGTAAGACTTACGGCTATTAAATTGGCCTCATAAAGCAATCCACCAACAACTTGCGGGGTGAGAGCAAAAAAAAACTATGGGATGTCGAAAATTGAACTCTGCGCCCTCAAATCCTTTGTTCTGTCAAGCCCGTAACTGTTACATTCCAATCACGCTATTAAATTGCAAGAAGTTTCCAAAGATGCCCAGGCGTTCAAGCCTCCATATAGGACCCATAAAGGGTTTACAGACAATTTCTCAACACTGTAAAAGACAATATAAACACACCAGTGGAACTTAAAATATGGGGAAAGAATAGAAAGTCATTACAATTACTTGCACAACAATCCTCATATACAAAATAGGCATTAAAAAAAAAATGATTTTATCATATGTTGGAATGGACATGCATATGCCAATATGAAAAGCCATGCTGCAACATGCATGAAGCAATTAAAGACACACTACCTGATTAAATAGCAACACAAACACATTAAACTGATGCCATATTAACCCTTTCTCACTCATAGAGGCTCTATTGTGGACCCTGGAATATATATATGATTGCAAATACATCTCACTCATCACTGGAGTGGGTTGCCAGTTCCTCCTCTAGTGGACTGTGATTTGTCTGACCTCTCTGCTATCACCTGTCCACCTACACTGGCACTACATGGTATAGCTCAAAGCTTCATTCAGGTACACAAGCCCCTTCATGACCACCACTTAGCAATCCATAAGGGGACCAGGGGAACATACACCACACTAATCTACTCTAATACATCAGGAAGGGCTGCAAACACACATGGAGGCTGTGCAGAGGCACGTGGAGCAACAGCTAACTCACCTCCATCTGGGATAATCTCCACTACGACCATCCTGGAAAGTCCCACGCCATTGCTGGTGACCATGTGCCATGATCTATACACATACCCATTTGGTGACCTCACATTATGTCTTGCTATTCATCAATTTGTGTGGCGTATGTTCCCATGGTGCCCTTCTGGACTGCTAAGTGGTGGTGGTGAAGGGGCTTGTGTACCTGAATGAAGCTGTGGTCTATTCCATGTAGGCCAATGTAGGTGGGCGGGTCATAGCAGAGAGGTCAGACAAATCCCAGTCCACTAGAGACGAAACTGGCAACTGACTCTAGTATCACCTGTCATAGGCCCTCAGGGGAATGTTGATACTCCATAATATCACTAATTGGACATTTGCATGTGTATTAACCCTTTATGTTGATTACATATGATATATATTATTATATCATATCTAATGCTATTATGACTATTATTATTATTATATGTATTGATCTATTGCATGGTAACTAGGGCACATTAGTTTACATATATAGGAATGTTACACTAATGTGATGAATGTGGATGTCCCATAAACCCAACCATTGAAAACACACTGACATGGTTAGAACGGTATAACAAAGCTTTATTTTATACACATACCACAATCAGAAATGGACAAGAGGCTTGGGGGGGGAAAGAGGATACCTAAAGAAAGCAATGTCATCACATATTATAATTGTCAAACTGCGATTTATCGTCACACTTGCAAGCCTTACGAAGCGAGGCGAGTCGTTGAGGCATTGAAGCCTACCGAGCTTGCAGGACTTAGGCAATGAGCGCCAAAATCGCTCATTGCCCTGGGAGTGAGGTTGCAAGTGATTTTGAGCCTTATTTGACGTGTCTTGTCAGTCAAAAAACGTCTAAGAGAGAAAAATATGGCAGACAAAAAAGGTAAAAATTCTGATACTGGATTAAAACGAGGCTAAGCAAAGCCAGGCATGCAAGACTTAGAAAATACACAACTGCAAAGACAGTAACACTTACACGTACAACGCAGGGAAGCGGGACATAGAAAATACACAACGGCAAAGACACTAACACTTACACCAACAACGCAAGGCACCCAGGACTTTAAAAAAAAAAAAACGGTAGTCAGTTCAAGCCACATAATCATTCAGCAGACACATAGACAAGAAACACACAGGAAAAGCACAGAGGGGAGATGCTGGAAAGAGACACATGGCATTCCCAAGCACAAAACTTGCAGGTTAATGAACCCTGCAATGAGTGGAAAGTATAGTAGGCAGGAGGAAAGTTTCGCAGGTGAAGGCACGCATTGCGGGGCTCGCAATTAACGCTGAAGGTGCTCAGAGAAGCAAAAGCCTCCCATTTTGTGGCAAATATCATTGCCTGGCTTACAATTTTATTGCTGTAATTTTTGACGGGCAAGTCGCTAGTAGTCTAGAATAATCATGATGCATAGCACCTACCAGGGTCACATGTGGTTACTACACCACTGCAACCGGAATCTGATGAAAAAAAGGATCATCACAAATCACTCCATTTAATCGAAGAAACCATTAACGTGCACAGCACTTACAACTTGTCTAGATCTGCTCAATGAAACAGATGATTCAACCTCTGGACTGTGCAATTCAATCCAGTTTCACACATACAGTGTGGTGACAAAACAAAAATCTGAAAAAAAGTGGTCAACTAAAGAAAGGTGAAGGAGGATAAAAAAACTAATCAACATGCATGTACAGTACAGTGCTAAATACCGTAACTGTAACAATATACCAACTTACCTGATTTCTATCTGCAAGCATTACTAACTATAAGCTAGATCTCTGGATAATCAGCAATATGGGAAAATACCCAATAATATGAAGAGAACACAAAGGTCAGCAGCCAGATTCACTGTTACTTACATTAGAAACAAGGATCTGTTCTCAGACTGCTATTGAGGTCAGGATCACAAGCTTCACTAGTTCATATATAAATGCTGGCTGTCCGCCATAGCAGTATTAGTCTACATTTAAGCTAACAACAAGCATGCCTTATGTGGTTTTATGATAGCTTTGAGAATGTGGGAGCTACATGTTAATGGGGGGGGGGGGCTATCATTGAAGGAATGTCTACCTGAGAGGTACTGGGAAAACCTTGCACATCATACATTTCCTTCACAATGCTTGCAGATGCAGGAGGTGCATTTATGGACTTGAATTGTACCTAAAACAAAAAAAGACAAAAAAGACAAAACCTACAAAATAAGGCCTTACAAATCATAGGGACTGCAGCATTTCTTCTCAACAGCATTCCTCAGTGACCATCAATTGGTGACATGTTAAACAGAACCCTGTCCACAGAGAAAAGGATCATGGACCATGTGATGGGAGGTAGCCATCTGCATACAAAATATCACCATAACATAGGCAAAGTTCCAAAACTCTGTAGCCAGGGCAAATTAGATTAACCAATAGATTGTCACTGAGGAGTTCTGTTGAGAAGGCACAAACATATACGCAGCCCCTATGTCCTCCTCCTCCGAGCCACAGGGCCCACATCCCTGTGGATGGCCACCATCTCCCTGCTGGTGGTGGTGGGGGGGGGGGCAGGGGGAGGCAACCCCCTGCGAGGCAGTGGTTCGGCAGTGTCGTTAATGGAGGCATAGTGGAAGGAGAGGAGTACAATGCTTCTGCTGTCACTCCCTAGAATTGTCCACCCTAATCCTGAGCAGCCCGGCCAGGTAGGACTCATTAGATGATGCCTCCTCTCCTCCCTATTGCGCCTTGCCAGGCTGCACATGACCTCCGCATTATTGGTGATGGAGGCCCGTGGGGTGTGGTCAGGTGAGGAGGTGGCGGAGTGGGGAGGATCTGGGGCCCGGCTGGAGCCTGGGGCAAAACAGGTGGCGGTGTGGGTGGGCCCGGTGGTGGAGGTGGCAGCCAGTCCACTGCTGTCGGGCAGAGGAGGTGGCGGCTGGCTGCTCTGGACACTCCAATTGCAGGGTACGGGCGACAGCCTCAGTCTTTGGAGGAGGGGGATAGTGGGGCTGAATACCGGTGGTGTGTCCGGAGGGCCACATGGTGACCATCGGGTCCGCTCGCCACTGGACCCAGACCTCCTTGATGCTGAAAGAGATAAAAGAGAGGTATATGTCATTAGTATGATGAATAATACATTGTCTTGTGTGCTTTCCTAACTATCTGACATCTAGGCTTTAACCTGGATGATACTCCTAATTGCAACTCAGATTAGCAACCATTTGCTAGATGTGATCTATTATTTGGTTCATGGTCTTGATCGTTCAAACTGAAAATAAGGATAAATAAAAATAAGTGTGGCCGTATATATATAGGATGTAAAGAACAAATGTGTGTTTTATGTATATTTAGTAACTTTTGGGGATAGGGTGTGGAGTGGGGGGGGGGGTCTGGAGTAACCTAATTCTATATGTCACTATGTGTGTTCTTTAAATTATGTGTATTGCAAATGTGTGTAATCTGCCAAAACAGTACCTTGCAAAAGTATTCACCCCCCTTGACTTTTTTACCTATTTTGTTACATTACAGCCTCAATTGTTCAATGTTTTGTTAATCTGAATTTTATGTGATGGATCAGAACACAATAGTCTGGTGAAGTGAAATGAGAAAAATATATACATAAAACTATTTTTTAGAAATAGAAAACAGAAAATTGTCATGTGCTTATTTATTCACCCCCTTTGTTTTGAAGTCCATAAAAAGCTCTGGTGCAACCAATTACCTTCAGAAGTCACATAATTAGTGAAATGATGTCCACCTGTGTGCAATCTAAGTGTCAAATGATCTGTCATTACATATACACACCTTTTTTGAAAGGCATCAGAGGCTGCAACACCTAAGCAAAAGGCACCACTAACCAAACACTGCCATGAAGACCAAGGAACTCTCCAAACAAGTAAGGGATAATGTTGTTGAGAAGTACAAGTCAGGGTTAGGTTATAAAAAAATATCCAAATTGTTGATGATCCCCAGGAGCACCATCAAATCTATCATAACCAAATGGAATGAACATGGCACAACAGCAAACCTGCCAAGAGACAGCCGCCCACCAAAACTCACGGACCGGGCAAGGATTGCAATTATCAGAGAGGCAACACAGAGACCTAAGGTAACCCTGGAGGAGCTGCAGAGTTCCACAGCAGAGACTGGAGTATCTGCACATAGGACAACAGTAAGCCGTACACTCCATAGAGTTGGGCTTTATGGCAGAGTAGCCAGAAGAAAGCCATTACTTTCAGCAAAAAACAAAATGGCACGTTTTGAGTTTGCAAAAAGGCATGTGGGAGACTCCCAAAATGTATGGAGGAAGGTGCTCTGGTCTGATGAGACTAAAATTGAACTTTTTGGCCATCAAAGAAAACGCTATGTCTGGCGCAAACCCAACACATAATATCACCCAGAGAACACCATGCTGTGGGGATGTTTTTCAGTAGCCAGGACTGGGAAACTGGTCAGAGTTGAGGGAAAGATGGATGGTGCTAAATACAGGGATATTCTTGAGCAAAACCTGTACCACTCTGTGCATGATTTGAGGCTAGGACGGAGGTTCATCTTCCAGCAGGACAATGACCCCAAACACATTGCTAAAGCAACACTGGTGGAGTGGTTTAAGGGGAAACATGTAAATGTGTTAAAATGGCCTAGTCAAAGCCCAGACCTCAATCCAATAGAAAATCTGTGGTCAGACTTAAAGATTGCTGTTCACAAGCGCAAACCATCCAACTTGAATGAGCTGGAGCAGGTTTGCAAGGAGGAATGGGTAAAAATCCCAGTAGTAAGATGTGGCAAGCTCATAGGGACTTATCCAAAGCAACTTGGAGCTGTGATTGCTGCAAAAGGTGGCTCTACAAAGTATTGACTCTAGGGAGGTGAATAGTTATGGCTTATTGACTTTTTCTGTTATTTTGTCCTATTTGTTGTTTGCTTCACAATAAAATGCATTTGAATATTCTGGCAACTCTTAAATAACAGGAAATAATATGAATTTACTTACTGGAGTGGTTTAAGGGGAAACATGTAAATGTGTTGGAATGGCCTAGTCAAAGCCCAGACCTCAATCCAATAGAAAATCTGTGGTCAGACTTAAAGATTGCTGTTCACAATTCCATGGTGGAATTTAATAGCTCTGTAACACAGCCAAAATTTAAGCCCTCAGCCTTTGCGGGATTGCCGATGCTGCTACGGGCTTCAAATTTAATGGGACTGAAAGTCTAGCTTGCCACAGATAGTAAGGGTACAGGAAGGAAACAGAGTAAATAAAACAGTCCAGGATTGGAGGCAGATAGATAAGATACATGGACAGAAAGCATCACATACACATACATACTTTTATATAATTTTAAAGGGGCAAGAAATAGGCACCTGTACACACCATTGTATACAGAAGTGATCTAAATACAGATAATTAGCTAGACCCCTTCTGGATTGCTACCTTGTTGTGGTGAAGGTGCTTGTATAGTTCAGCGATGCAGTGAACTATACCACATAGGGTCATTCAAGATAGGCAGGTCATATCAGAGAGGTCAGACAAATTGTGGCCACTGAGGAAGGAACTGGCAACCCACTCCAGTATCTTTTCCAAGAACACCTTATGGATGAGCACAACCAGACACAATATTTGCCTGGCGTGCTGCGGACCATAGAGTCAGACACGACTGAAGGACAACAACAACAAATATTAGGTAGAATGAGGTACACCTGTGTAGTCTGGCTGTAACAATCTAACAAAAACAGATAGAAACACAAGACATACTTTGGTGGCATTCATAAAGCATGATTTGGAGTTGGATTGACCAACCAGAACTCCTGATCTTGCAACAACACCTCTCCTGCAATCACTACACTGTTTTTCAGCCGAAACTTCTCTCATTGTGGAAAATGCAGTTTGCTTGAGTTAGTTAGGCAGATTCATGATAGGTTGATATAGGGTTAGGCTAAGTATGATTAGCATCTACATGGTTCTTACTAAATAACCATGAAAATTCACAACCATACATAAACAGCTATACCCATGGGAGAAGCTTAACAACTGGTCATTGAGTTTGGGTGTAAAAAAAATAAAAATAAATAGCGCTCTGTAGGATACTCTATATCAGGGGTCCTCAAACTACGGCCCGCCGGCCACACCCGGCCCGCCATGGTCCTGAACCCGGCCCCACCTGCCCCTTCCCCCAGACCCCTACGTCTCTTTGTGTCTCCACAGCTGCAGCCCCTGCTGACACCTCCTAGTCATCTGGCTAGGCAGAGCAGGGGCTGACCCAGGAAGGAGCCACCAGGGGGAGGAGCCACCCACCGGCAGCATGAAGGATAGGCAAGGTGAGGGGGTTGTGAGGGAGAGATACAGACATATAGACAGAGAAGGGCGAGTGAGGTAGAGAGACAAGGGGAGTGAGGGAGGGAGAGTGACAGACAGACAAGGGGGAGTGAGGGAGAGAGAGAGACAAGGAGGAGTGAGGTAGAGAGACAAGGGGAGTGAGGGAGAGAGATAGACAGACAGACAAGAGGGAGTGATCGAGAGACAGACAGACAAGGGGAGTGAGGTAGATAGACAAAGGGAGTGATGGAGAGAGAGAGACAGACAGGCAAAGGGGAATGATGTAGAGAGGCAAGGGAAGTGAGTGAGGGAGAGAGAGAGAGAGAGAAAGACAGACAAGGGGGGGTGAGGTAGAGAGATAAGGGGAGTGAGGGATAGAGAGAAAGATAAAGGGGAGTGAGATAAAGAGACAAGGGGAGTGAGGGAGGGAGAGAGACCTACAGACAAGGGGGAGTGAGGGAGAGAGAGAAACAGACAAGGGGGAGTGAGGTAGAGAGACAAGGGGAGTGAGGGAGAAAGATAGATATAGACATGGGGGAGTGAGGCAAAGAGACCAGGGGAATGAGGTAGAGAGACAATGGGAGAGAGGGAGGGAGAGACAGACAAGGGGGAGTGAGGTAAAGAGACAAGGGGTGTGAGGGAGGGAGAGACAGACAGACAAGGGGGAGTGAGGTAGAGAGGCAAGGGAAGTGAGTGAGGGCGAGAGAGAGAGAAAGACAGACGGGGGGGGGGGTGAGGTAGAGAGACGAGGGGAGTGAGGGAGAGAGAGAGACAGACAGGCAAAGGGGAATGATGTAGAGAGGCAAGGGAAGTGAGTGAGGGCGAGAAAGAGAGAAAGACAGACGGGGGGGGGGTGAGGTAGAGAGACAAGGGGAGTGAGGGAGAGAGAGAGACAGACAGGCAAAGGGGAATGATGTAGAGAGGCAAGGGAAGTGAGTGAGGGCGAGAGAGAGAGAAAGACAGACGGGGGGGGGGGTGAGGTAGAGAGACAAGGGGAGTGAGGGATAGAGAGAAAGACAAAGAGGAGTGAGATAAAGAGACAAGGGGAGTGAGGGAGGGAGAGAGACCTACAGACAAGGGGGAGTGAGGGAGAGAGAGAAACAGACAAGGGGGAGTGAGGTAGAGAGACAAGGGGGGTGAGGGAGAAAGATAGATATAGATATGGGGGAGTGAGGCAAAGAGACCAGGGGAATGAGGTAGAGAGACAAGGGGAGAGAGGGAGGGAGAGACAGACAAGGGGGAGTGAGGTAAAGAGACAAGGGGTGTGAGGGAGGGAGAGACAGACAGACAAGGGGGAGTGATCGAGAGACAGACAGACAAGGGGGAGTGAGGTAGATAGCCAAAGGGAGTGATGGAGAGAGAGAGACAGACAGGCAAAGGGGAATGATGTAGAGAGGCAAGGGAAGTGAGTGAGGGAGAGAGAGAGAGAGAGAGAGAGAGAGAGAGAGAGAGAGAGAGAGAGAAAGACAGACAAGGGGGGGTGAGGTAGGGAGACAAGGGAAGTGAGGGATAGAGAGAAAGACAAAGGGGAGTGAGATAAAGAGACAAGGGGAGTGAGGGAGGGAGAGAGACCTACAGACAAGGGGGAGTGAGGGAGAGAGAGAAACAGACAAGGGGGAGTGAGGTAGAGAGACAAGGGGAGTGAGGGATAGAGAGAAAGACAAAGGGGAGTGAGATAAAGAGACAAGGGGAGTGAGGGAGGGAGAGAGACCTACAGACAAGGGGGAGTGAGGGAGAGAGAGAAACAGACAAGGGGGAGTAAGGTAGAGAGACAAGGGGAGTGAGGGAGAAAGATAGATATAGACATGGGGGAGTGAGGCAAAGAGACCAGGGGAATGAGGTAGAGAGACAGGGGGAGAGAGGGAGGGAGAGACAGGCAAGGGGGAGTGAGGTAAAGAGACAAGGGGTGTGAGGGAGGGAGAGACAGACAGACAAGGGGGAGTGAGGTAGAGAGACAAGGGGAGTGAGGGAGGGAGAGTGACAGACAGACAGACAAGGGGGAGTGAGAGAGAGAGAGAGACAAGGAGGAGTGAGGTAGAGAGACAAGGGGAGTGAGGGAGAGCGAGAGATAGACAGACAGACAAGAGAGAGTGATCGAGCGACAGACAGACAGACAAGGGGGAGTGAGGTAGATAGACAACGGGAGTGATGGAGAGAGAGAGAGACAGACAGGCAAAGGGGAATGATGTAGAAAGGCAAGGGAAGTGAGGGAGAGAGTGAGAGAGCGAGAAAGACAGACAAGGGGGGGTGAGGAAGAGAGACAAGGGGAGTGGGGAATAGAAAGACACAGGAAGACATACAAGGGGGGGGTGAGGTAGAGAGACAAGGGTAGTGAGGGAGAGAGAGAGATAGACAGACAAACAAAGGGGGTGAGGGAGAGACAGACGGACAGACAAGGGGTAGTGAGGTAGATAGACAAGGGGAGGGAGTGAGGGAGAGAGACAAGAGAGTGAGGAATAGAAAGACAGACAGACAAGGGGGAGTGAGGTAGAGAGACAAGGGAGTGAGGAATAGAAAGACAGACAAGGGGGCGTGAGGTAGAGAGACAAGGGGAGTGAGGGAAAGAGACATGGGGGGAGAGAGGAAGGAAAAGATAGAAAGGAGAGAGATGAGGGAGGGAGATGGACAGAGACAGAGAGAAAGTAGAGATAGGGATGGAGAGAGAAATGGAGATAGGGAGGGGGAGAGAGAGGAGAGATAAAGATGAAGAGGAGAAAGAGAGAAGAAAGAGGGAGAGCGAGAGAGAAGGGAGAGGGAGGTGTAGATATAATGAAAGGAGAGAGAGGGGGATGAGAAAGGAGTGAGAGATGAAGGAAGATAGAGCGGGAGAGAGAGAGAAGGGAGAAGGAGAGAGAGACGGGAGAGGGAGAAGGGGGAGAAATGGAGAGAGACAGAAGGGAGGAGAGGAAGAAGGGAATGACAGAAGTTAAAAGGAAAGGGGGAGAAGGAGAGGGAGAAAGTGAGAAGGAGAGAGAGCAAGAAGGGAGATGGAGAAGAATTCGAAAGAGGGAGCAGGGAGAGGGAAAAGAGAAAGGGAGTAGTAGAGAGAGGGAGAAGGGAGAGAGAGAAGTAGAGAGAGGAAAAGGAGAGAAGGGAAAAGGAAAGATAGGAACAAGGGACAAGGGAGAGAGAATGAAAAGAGAGGCAGAAGTAGCAAGAGGGAGAGCAAGGGTGAAGGAGAGATAGAAGAGAGGGAAAGGGGAGAGGAAGAGGGAGTAGGGAGATGAAAATGAGAGAGAGGGAAGAGGGAGAAGGGTGCGAGAGAAGCAGAGAGAGGGAGAAAGAGAGAGAGAGAGGAAAAATGGACACGGGAGAGAAAGAAGGGAGAGGGATAAGTAGCAAGAGGGAGAGGAAGGGAGAAGGTGAGATAGAAGAGAGGTTATAGGGAAAAGGAAGAGGGAGAAGGGACGAAAAAAAGGGAGGGATATATATATACTGTATAGGAACTTTTTCATATTTTTTCAAACTATAGTCCGGCCCCCAACAGTGTCTGAGGGACAGTGAACTGGCCCCCTGTTTAAAAAGTTTGAGGACCCCTGCTCTATATCATCCAAATGTCCTTAGATAGCAACTATTTTCCCCAACCCATGAAGAGCAGGGTTGGAAATGATTAAAATGAGCAAAATTACAATCACATATGATAGTTGTCAAACTGCAATAGGCGCTCATCGCGAGGCCCGCAGTACAGTGGGGCACATCACCGACAAGTGACAGGGGCTGCAATAAGCCCCTGTGTCTCCTTCACCCACCCCAGTGTCTCATACCCCCCTCTCTGTTGCCCTCACCTCCCCCTGCCTACCAGAGGCTCCCTCTGTCCCCAAAATGCTCCCTCTGTCCCCCCAGATGCTCTATCTGTCCCCCCTTACCTACAGTTTCATTGGTGGTTCAGTGGGGTCCCTGCCATTGCGTCTCGTCTGCAGCGGTGCCACGCTGGAGACAGGACAGGTGGGACTCCACTGACCCACCAATGAAACTGCAGGTAAGGGGGGATAGAGGGAGCATCTGGGGGACAGAGTGAGCATCTGGGGGGACAGAGGGTGCATCTGGGGGGCAGGGGGGAGGTAAGGGCAATCGACAGAGGGTGGGAATGAGGAGAGAGGGGGGTATGAGGAAAGAGGGGGGTATGAGATGCGAGGAGGGTATGAGATGCGAGAAGGGGTATGAGATGCGAGGGAGGGTATGATACGCGAGGGGGGGTATGAGACGCGAGGGGGGTATGAGACACGAGGGGCGGTATGAGTCGCGAGGGAGGGCATGAGAAGCGAGGAGGGGGTTATGAGACTCAGGGGAGGTATGAGATGAAATGTGAGGGGGGGTATGAAACGCGAGGGGGAGGGCGAGGTTATGAGACACAGGGGAGGGCGAGGAGGAGGTTATGAGACACACGGGAGGGCGAGTGGGCATGAGACGTGAGGGGGGGTATGAAATACAGGGGAGGGCGAGGGGGAGGTTATGAGACACAGGGGGGAGGGGAAGGTTATGAGACTCAGGGGAGGGCGAGGAGGGTATGAGACACAGGGGACGGGAGACAGGGGAAAGAGACACAGGGGAAGGGAGAGAGGAGAAAGAAAAAAAAAATATAGAACTCCATCATGCCGTCATTTTTGACGGGCAAGTCGCTAGTAATTAATAGTCTACCTAGCTAGCATTCAATGATCAGTGAGCAGGGTAGGCAATATTGAGTAAATGTATTGCTTCTGATACAATAGTAATCTTAAATGGTAAATTTACCTTAGACTAGTTGCAAATATACTGTATATCATGGTAGGAAGAAATGGGTTGGAAACATGATTATGCTGATATATATGTATTGTTTGTGACATTAACATTAGCAGCATTTTAAAATGTATTTTGGTAACGAACATTAGGCTTTTAGAGTTAATTATGTACAATATAGAAAACACAAACTTTTTTTTAATTTAGATCTACATCTAGAATTTGTAATCAGCTTACTGTAACTTTTCATTTGATATAATTTCTTTTTTATTTCATTTCAATAAAGTGGTAAAAAAAGTCAGTTCTAGAAAGTTGCAAACAGTCCAGCGTAGAAGGATTGTAACCTGTGCATACTTGAGTGAATTATAACGACTAAAGAGTGACAGACTCACTGTGCACAGTTTGAAAGTCTTCGGATTCTGGCCTGTGTGTGGTTCTCCAGGACCAACATTGCTTTGGGAAGATTCACCCAGATGGGTAAAGCCAGATTCATAAAAATTGTTTGTAGCAATATAAACACAGACACACTTATCTGGAGTGTAGTGTGGGAACTTAGCACAATAATTATTATGATAATGCATAATAAGAAAGACGTGTTGATCTCAAAAAATGCTGTTAAATTTAGTGAAAGCCAGTAATGGATTTGGGAAAATATGTTAGGACCAGATATTTGGCTGTAATTTTTGAATAATAACCAATTACAATAAATAATATAGCACATTCTAAAATAATTTGGCTGTATTTACGTCTTCGAAAGATTTTTATTTATTACCTATATGCTATTGTTTTAGAACATCTGCATATTTCAAGAAAAACTTTCTCACAACTAATTGTCTATGTTTTCAATAGATCATATATCAGTGAACTAACTATTTTAGAAAAACAGAACACATTTGGCCCAATTTTCACACTTTCTTAATTACATATATTGCTTTTGGCAAACTCCCATTTGAAATTTCAAGTCAAGCATTCCCTATTTGTATCCCTGTTCCCCTGCATACACAAGGTTTTCAGATATATTCTTCAGTCAAACAAGAGGATTGCAAACTTAGTACCCATTGATAAAAAACAGAAACAAAAATATGCCTTAGGGGGAATGAAGTAAACATAAAAATATTTTTGTCTCACACATTGGTGCCAGAAACAGCCCAATCATAATTTGGACATCTCCAGATATGACTAATGTGGATATCTAGCCATTAGTTTATCACTACCACCTGTATTCTGAACATAATATGACAATCTGAAAATTAGATTTTTAACAATGTCAAGTTGTTAAAGAAGGCTAAACGTCTCTGTGTTTTCATTTACCTATAAAGTAAAGCTTGATTTTACACATTAATTAGGAAAATTTGAAAATTAATTATTTTTCCAATATGGATTTATGTTTGTATAATCATACCACAATGTTACTCTATTTAATTTTGGCTTAATACTGAATACATCTTATAAACAACCTTGAAAAATATGTTTTTCCTCCTTTACATGTTATAGCATCATACAACTGGGTCACAAAGTCCACTCAAGTTATTAAGCACAGTTAATAATTGTCTAGATTTATTATAACAGGATAATCCACATTTAATAAATAGGAAAATAAATAAATTACCAGATGAAATCGTGCTTATCAAGATTATTTCCCAAACGTTCATGTCCTATATCCTGTTCACAAACGTATATTTTTATTTGCACAATCAACTTTATTAATGTTTTCTACATGTAACTGATAATATATATTTATCGTGCCAGACTAACTTCAACCGTAAATAGAAAACAAGTATCTGACATGTTTCTATAATGCATTTTTGGGATCTTGATTATTTGATTTGTTTCTTTACGGAACTTTTTAAAATGCTATAGTGTTAACTAGCTTCTTCCTATTGCTCTGTGTGTGTTCTTATTGAGTAATAAATGTTTCCATTAAATATAAACTTTGATTATTTGGGGCTAAGACTTTTTTCCTTTATCTGAGTTTGATGAAGGAAATAATATCATTGTAGATAATAAGAAATTTGTTGTTTTTTTTCAGTGAAATAAAATTCCATAGAACATTGTCTCCAAAATGAATTCAGCCCTGGAAAACATTTTGGGTTTCAACGAAATTATTGTAAACTCAGGACCTCAAAATGGCTTCAAAACATATGTATTTATTTAATCAATTCTTGAAAAATACTAGAATCATTGTGATGCAAATATCGAGCTTAGCATTTTATTAAACAAGGTTACAATATTCTTAAACAACTTTTAGAATGTGTTTCATATTCTAGTCTAGGGTTTCCCAAACATATTGATTTCATTCTCAGATTGTAGGTTGTTAAATTCTATTGTTCCATTTTTTGTGAATAGGGATTCCATAAAGAAAATACTCAAAAACTTGTCTTTCTTAAATCTTTATGATGGTATTCAGAGTATCATTTTAAATTTCATAGTACAGTCATTTTGATGGAATTTTTAGGCCATTTGGGTATGATTGCGGGGTGCTCGTGAGGATGTTAGAGAAGCCATTGTGGAGTACTGAATAGTGCTCTATATATTGTTGCATTATGTGTGTTGGAGTACATGATCATCAGAGTGAGCAAATAGCCCACATCATAGTTGCCTACCTTCAAGGGAGAGAACCATCCATTATATTGACAATACAAATTGTACAATCCAGTAAAAGGGTACTGGAATAAATTCAAGTTAAAAAAACAATCATAATTCACATATTGTATATGAAATACAGTAGGATTGTACATGTTTTAACTGCATATATTTCTGATGCAAAAGTGATGGGCCACTGTAATGGTAAATACAGATAAAAAGGTAATATATAGGAATGGTTACTTCATAATAGCTAGACCAATGTGTAGATACTATATCTTCCATACTATAAATATTTTCACATAGCGAGCAACAGCAAATAGTGGGTACACTTGTCTATCCATATTGATAATAATATCTAAGTGATAGTATTTACAACCAAAATCCACACAGTTGTTATGAGGGGTATTCCACAAACATGGAATAATGCCACACATTGTTTCCAAGAAGAAAATGTATTGGCATAAAGTTTGGACCTTTGGAAGTGTCAAAATATAAGACAATGCCTTCACAAACAAGGTGTTCTAAGTAGCTTTATTTGTGACACTGATTGTTGCATTGACTGAAGAAAAGCTGGACTGTGACCGTAAAGGACCTCTGTGATCATATTCTAAAATGTACACTTTGAAGAACCTCACTTGAAAATGCGTCAAATGTGTGAAGATCTGTTTCCCTAACCAGGCGACTTTTGGATCCTGTAGCCATTTTGTCAAAGGACATGTAATTCCAATTCTTGTTCACAAGATGTCACTGCAGGACGTTGGGGTAATTACAGGCCCTTTGTTCTGTTTGCCGCTCTAATGCCACGTGGGATCGGCCCAGTGGTCCACCCCCTAAGGTGGGCAAGCCAAGCCCCCAGTTGTCCACTGATATTATTGTGAGATGCTAATCTGGGCATGGAATATGAATGTGTTCAGCCAACTGTGATCTAACTGGGAGAGGGAAATCCTTTTGTCTGGGTTCAGTTCCTGTTTGGAAATGAAGTGAGAGAGTCCATATTAAAAAAAAAACATGCTTTCTGGAATACATAGACAATAGACTGCTGGTCACCGAGAGACCCATTCCTTCTGAGAAGATTGCCAGCCTTAAAGGGGAATTCCTGTAGCTAAAAGACAGGAAGTGTTGGAGCTGAATAGCGCCTCTATCTGGGATCTTCACAAAATGTTTTAGAATATAAAAAAATACAGCCTCAAATGTGTACATTTCTTATAATCATTTATGATTCTTTGTAATCTGCCACTTTGCTTCCAGTAGCCCAACTACATTCAGTGCTTTTACAACAGATATAGGATACACACAGCTCGGGAAGTAACAGGAAAAATGAGGCAAGAAAAAAATGAAATCCTATAGCAAAGAACAATTGCATGTGAAAGTTTCAAAATGTACTTTGTGTTTAACTTTTTTGCTTTCTAATACCACTTTACACAATATCATGTTTAGTTCTACAAAAGACCACATAGAAAGAAATTGACCACAGTGGTCCTTTCCCTGCCAGTCACCTATTGGATTTTGACTGTGTGATTAATCTTTCTACTGTAAATCCTTGACAAGCAACGGTCTCATACAGAATATTCAGATCTTGGTCTAATATTCTGAAGATGATATATTTGGTCCAAAGGAATAGATTCTCATTTACAACCTTCTTACCCCAGATTTGATATTAGTCTCCACACCCACAGGATGGTAAATGTAAATGAAATAAGCATGTTGAAGAGCAAAATAACAAGCTTTTGTTTTCTTCTAAACATTGTTCTGATGCTAGATGTAATATAATAGTTTCTAACTGTAGAATGACTTACCAGCATTGTTTAATAACCCTAAAAGACACAATAGTTTCTCCCAAACCAAACTGTAACCTTGTAATCCTGATGGATATAAATTTTGCTGAATTGGTGGGAAATATTCATACTACTGTAACAAATAAATACATTGGATTCCACAATGGAAGGGGTATAATTTTACTATATGATGCCTCCTGCCTTGGTAAAGCAAACTGATGGAAGCTGTGCAAAGTTTTAAACCAGTGTTTTATTGTTTTCAGGGAATACTACTGTATATAATGTTAATAATCAAGCCTAACGTTATATAATTGGATTAACAGAGATTTAATTAAGCTAGATGCCACTTACATATCTTTTTTTAGCACTGTAGTTTCTATTTAACTGTCTATATATTGGTATAGGACTGCAAAGTAAATTCATATTATTTCCTGTTATTTAAGAGTTGCCAGAATATTCAAATGCATTTTTTTGTGAAGCAAGCAACAAATAGGACAAAATAACAGAAAAAGTCAATGAGCCATAACTATTCACCTCCCTAGAGTCAATACTTTGTAGAGCCACCTTTTGCAGCAATCACAGCTCCAAGTCGCTTTGGATAAGTCTCTATGAGCTAGCCACATCTTACTACTGGGATTTTTACCCATTCCTCCTTGCAAACCTGCTCCAGCTCATTCAAGTTGGATGGTTTGAGCTTGTGAACAGCAATCTTTAAGTCTGACCACAGATTTTCTATTGGATTGAGGTCTGGGCTTTGACTAGGCCATTTTAACACATTAACATGTTTCCCCTTAAACCACTCCAGTGTTGCTTTAGCAGTGTGTTTGGGGTCATTGTCCTGCTGGAAGGTGAACCTCCGTCCTAGCCTCAAATCACGCACAGAGTGGTACAGGTTTTGCTCAAGAATATCCCTGTATTTAGCACCATCCATCTTTCCCTGAACTCTGACCAGTTTCCCAGTCCCAACTGCTGAAAAACATCCCCACAGCATGATGCTGCCACCACCATGTTTCACTGTGGATGCTGTTCTTTGGGTGATGTGATGTGTTGGGTTTGCGCCAGACATAGCGTTTTCTTTGATGGCCAAAAAGTTCAATTTTAGTCTCATCAGACCAGATCACCTTTCTTCATACATTTTGCGAGTCTCCCACATGCCTTTTTGCAAACTCAAAATGTACCATTTTGTTTTTTGCTGAAAGTAATGGCTTTCTTCTGGCCACTCTGCCATAAAGCCCAACTCTATGGAGCGTACGGCTTATTGTCATCCTATGTACAGATACTCCAGTCTCTGCTGTAGAACTCTGCAGCCCCTCCAGGGTTACCTTAGGTCTCTGTGTTGCCTCTCTGATTAATGCCCTCCTTTCCCTGGCCGTGAGTTTTGGTGGGCGTCCGTCTCTTGGCAGGTTTGCTGTTGTGCCATGTTCTTTCCATTTGGTCATGATAGATTTGATGGTGCTCCTGGGAATCATCAACAATTTGGATATTTTTTTATAACCTAACCCTGACTTGTACTTTTCAACAACATTGTCCCTTACTTGTTTGGAGAGTTCCCTGGTCTTCATGGCAGGGTTTGGTTAGTGGTGCCTCTTGCTTATGAGTTGCAGCCTCTGGGGCCTTTCAAAAAGGTTGTGTATATGTAATGACAGATCATGTGACACTTAGATTGCACACAGGTGGACATCATTTCACTAATTATGTGACTTCTGAAGGTAATTGGTTGCACTAGAGCTTTTCATGGGCTTCATAACAAATGGGGTAAATACATACGCACATGACAATTTTCTGTTTCTAAAAAATAGCTTTATGTATATATTTTTCTCATTTCACTTCACCAACTTAGACTATTGTGTTCTGATCCATCCCAAACAAATCCTGATTAACAAAACATTGAACAATTAAGGCTGTAATGTAACAAAATATGTAAAAAGTCAAGGGGGGTGAATACTTTTGCAAGGCACTGTATGTATCATAAATAATACAAACATGACATAAGGATATAAACAGAGGGAGATCAATGCAGTAATGCACCCAAATTATATATTACAATCTTGCAGAATCATGGAATATACAAGACGTGAATAGTGCAATAGTGATGGATGAACTAATAAGACAGTGTAAGATAAATGAACATTAATCAAGATTTAGTGACTAGAACATATGGCCACAAAGTTATTTTTCCAAAGTCTCAATTTATATAGCCATTGGAATTTGAACAATGTCCAGCTCTAATACAACTATGTTATTTGATGAGCTTGACAGAGGAGATACAATAGTTGGGAAAGGAGAAAAGAATCTACACAAATAAATGTCATATGCAGAGTTTGGATTGGAGTAGACTTTGCAGAATTTAATTTATAACACATCTTAAGTTTGGATTAATGTATTTGTCTTGAAAGCAGGAAAATGAGCAGGTTCTCATTATTATTCAATCAGAAGAAGATCCCTATCAAGTGATTCCAGTGTTATTAATTTTGCTTTCAATAATGATGTATGGGAAACCCAAATAGCTAAAGTTCCACTAGGCTTCTTGATGAAGTTTTTAAATGAAGATATTCTAAAAGCTGCCAACTTCAGAAATGTGTTAACATTCCAATAAGGAGTTCAAAAGCATTGCTGAAAAATAGTTTATTTGCAGACACATTGTCCAAGGGTTTTATAATTGCAGCACACAAATTAATGTTTTGGTAATAGTTAGACTGAGAGATTACTGTAATAAACATTAAATAACTCTACTGATGAGCTATTAGTGGCTATTGTATTCAAACATTTCACTTCATTATTCATGTCTACAGTTTCATGTCCATATTTGTGCTATTGATTTTGTGAACTAATAGAAGTGATGTATTAACTGCTAGTATAAACAGAAAATATATTGAATTATACTTATATTGCTAATTAATGTGTTAAAGGTAATAGGTGAAATTGCATGTATTAACTCAAACCATACAGGCAGTGGCAGAGCTAGTGAATGGGGGGCCCAGTACAAAAGATTTTTTTTTATTGTAACCTATACATAAATATAATAAGAATGTTTTTTTGTTTTTTTTTACCATATTTAGTTTGTCAAACATACCATGTTATTTCACACATGTCTTGATTTTTATTAATGAACAATGTATTACACACATTAATTAATGTTGGAGAGTGTGAAGTTACATTTTTTCATATCTCCTGTGATCAGCAATATTGAATCCAGAGGAAAGCAAACAGAAAAAACCCCACTGAAACATAGCCAATTGAGTCAAAGGGGAAATAAATTCCTTCCTGACTACAGACACTGGCGATCGGATGACTCCCAGGATTAATACTGTCTGCGTAATGATACAGTAAAAGTACAGCAGAAATACAAAGTGTCACAGTCAAACACTTGCAAAGTGTAAAATAATATTTTCAGCTGTAGTATATAATAGTTTTTTTTAACATTTTTATTTAACCTTTACATTTAATATACAGCACAAATAGAGACAGTTTAGAATGCATTTTTAAATTTAGGCACAGTAACATTATTAAATTAATAATCTTGAGTATTTTTTTTTTTTTAGTCCTAAAAAATTAACATTAGCTTGTCAAATTTATGAAGCATATTAAATAAAATATCATATATAAGTAATGTATTTCAATCTAAGTAATGTACTTAAATAAATACTGTACCTCTTCCTTCAACGTTGATTTGTTCTGTCAGTCAGGCCAATTTTCTGTCATCATCAATTTTAGGAAAAAAATTATAATCAACATTTCAATCTATTCTTACACTTTATAGGTCTCTGTAACAGAGACCTATAAAGTGTAAGAATAGATTGAAATGTTGATTATAATTTTTTTCCTAACATTTACATGTATTAGCAAAAACAAATATATGCAGCTTATAATATGTGAAAGGGCATCGGGGCAAAATATAAAATTTAGCATAAATTATTAAATTAATAAATAATAACAATTCAACTGTTAGAGCTTACAATGTCTTAAATGGCATCATATTTAAAATTAATATATATTTAAAAAAACATTTAACAATCTAAATAATCAATTAATAACTTAGTAAATAATATTACTTTACCTATTATTTGTGAATGTATTTGTTAAAAATCATAAAGAGCTATCAATCTCTTCCTAAAATTTGGCCACAGAGAATGTGCAGGCACACAGTTGATCATCTGAGGAGAAACTGAGAAGCTTCTGGAAAGTCTGCAGTATATATAGAGTGTTAGCTCGAGGACAAAGTTGCACATGCTCAATTTAAGGGTTTTCTGCCATTTTAGGTTCTTAATGTGAGTGTTTCCTAGTTACAGGCTTGCTTCTTACAAAATGTTGTTGTTTTTTTTTCTATTTCCCGCGTACCTTGCGTTATTGTAAGTGTTACTGGGTTTACCTAGGTTTTTACTACGTTCGTGTAAGAGTTACTGGCTTTGTTATCTCTTTTACGTGCCTCTGCCTCGTTTTCTGCGCGTTACTTTTTTTCAGCAGCCTTTTTTTTCACGCTTTCGTTTGTGAATAAACGCAAAATATGCCTCAAAATAAGTTGCAACCTCATTTACAGGCACCCTGGCTTTCCCCCTGTGCTGTGTGAGTGTGAAAGTTAATTTGATGCATATTTGTGTGTCTTTGAGGTATTTTCATTTTGGCCGTCCGGCGTTAAAGTCTTATTTTTGCGAGCCCCGCAGTCCATCTACGTGCTTTGTGTCCTAAGTCATACGGGTCGTAATTTCACGGCCGTCGCTAAGTCTTTGCAGCTAAATCCCGCATGTTTCAACTGTTCGTGCACAAAGTCCTATTGGCCTCACAAGGAATCGATTGTGGGTAGCTAAAAGAGGACAATTTAATAGCAGTAACTTTTGTGGGCTACATTACAAGCTGTGTCATGCTCCAAGGTTTGTGTCATGCTCCTAGGTTTGAAGGTAAAATGAATTTATTGAAGAAGCAAAAGTATTTTCATAGGAAGACGGCGGGCGTAAAATGGTGTGAGGGCAGATGGCTAAACAAGCAGATAGGTAATGGCTTTCACTTAAACAAACAGAAGTCTAGTAAATTGAACAAGTAGATCAAAATGACACAGAATTTGTTGTTACAGTCTAAGGTAAGGCCAGGTCAGAAGCAGGATAATCAAATATATATGCTGCCGGCACTGGGGAGCTACAGTTCATTGAGGGAACCATGAATGCCAACATGTACTGTGACATACTGAAGCAGAGCATGATCCCCTCCCTTCAGAGACTGGGCCGCCAGGCAGTATTTCAACATGATAACAACCCCAAACACACCTCAAGGACGACCATTTGCCTTGCTAAAGAAGCTGAAAGTGAAGACGATGGACTGGCCAAGCATGTCACCAGACCTAAACCCTATTGAGTACCTGTAGGACATCCTCAAATGGAAAGTGGGGGAGTGCAAGGTCTCTAACATCCATCAGCTCCATGATGTTATCATGGAGGAGTGGAAGAGGACTCCAGTGGCAACCTGTGATGCTCTGGTGAACTCCATGCCCATGAGAGTTAAGGCAGTGCTGGAAAATAATGGTGGCCACACACAATATTGAAACTTTGGGCCCAGCTTGGACATTTCCACTTAGGGGTGTACTCACTTTTGTTGCCAATGTTTTAGACCTTATTGGCTGTGTGTTGAGTTATTTTGAGGGTACAGCAAATTTATACTGTTATACAGGCTGTACACTCTACATTGTAGCAGATTGTCATTTCTTCAGTTTTGTCACATGAAAAGATATAATAAAATATTTACAAAAATGTGAGGGGTGTACCACCTTTGTGAGATCCTGTATATATATATATATATATATATATATATATATATATATATATATATATCACATATAATAGTTGTCAAACTACAAAACGTCATCACGCTTTGCAAGCTTGCGAAGCGAGCTTACAAGAACTGCGTCCCTCGCAAAGCGAGGGGCCGCATTTACGGAGGTGAAGGCTCCCACGTCGGCTGCAATGAGCCAAAGGCTCAAAGCAGGCCGCAAATGCGGACCCTCGCAAAGCGAGGGGCCGCATTTGCGGAGGTGGAGGCTCTGCAAGTGGTTACAAATGCCCACAGAAGCGGGACTTTGAAAAAAAAACTCTAACACGCAATGACTAAATACGGACTTACACAAAAAAATACAAACCGCGGGACTTAGAAAAAAAACATATGAACTCGCAAAAATACGACCAAAACGGCTGACCCGAGCACAACGGAAAACATAAAAAAAAAACACTAAATACACACAAAAATAAAATAAAAACCTTACCCACAGCAAGGGGGGGACACCAGGACGTCTGGAAGTGAGGTTACACCTCAATTTAAATTCAATTTACTGAGTTTAGACATTTGAAAATCCCCTAAGCGATAGAAAAAATGGGCGCCAAAAAAACTAAAACGAGGCTACACGACCCCTAAAGCCGCAAAACACCACCAAGCACATACGACTTTAAAAAAAAGCTGTACAAGGTACAAGGTACACTATTAGCAAGGACGCTAAATCATCCACACCCGCGTACCACATACACATTCGCCGCCATTTTACAACACTAACTTATAGAATGAGGAAGTACACAGCTACACTAACGGTTTACCCTCGCGCACGCAGCCTATTTACACTACACACTGCACACATTGCTGACACTTACACAGCTCAACAACAGTGCAAATCTACATTGTATGCTGCAGGAACATCAAAACAGATTGTTAGCTCTTCAGCACATTGCTTGCTCATTAATTAATGAATTATCATGAAAAACTACATATACACAAAAAATAAATAAACACCACCGTATCGCAATAAACAGCAGAGCCCTTCACCGTGCGCCTCACAAGGAGCGCCAACGGTGCTCATAGGACACAAACTACACCAGGGGACAGGCTTGCAATAAGCGCAAAAAGGAGATCAGCGCGGACCTTACAATGACAGCAAAAGCGCCTCTGATAACAAAAAAATACACCAACCGAGAGGCTCGCAATGAGTGCCTTAAAGGCGCTCAGAGCACGGCTCGCAATGAGCGCCGAAGAATTTCAGACGACCAAAACACTTATAGTCTGTGGCAAACAGCATTACCTGCCTTACAATTTTATTGCCCCGTCATTTTTGACTGGCAAGTCGCTAGTATATATATATATATATATATATATATATATATATACACATATATAAATGTGGCCAGGAAAATAATGTTATCTGGTATTTGTGGGAGGGGCCCTCTCCCAGAGGTCAAACGCTCGGGGTAGCAATAAGAACTATGGCCCTCCGGCTATGGAATGCCCTAATGGACAAGTGGAATAATGTGGCGAGAGGTAGCCAAGAAATGCCGGGTGCTACCGGACATCCGTCCTGCTCAGAGAGCCAGATGAGTCCTTGCACAAAGCAAGGACTGCTGATACGCCTGGGAACAGCAGCCATAGTGGATGAGGTCGCTAGTGACTTGAAGGTGGGTCTCCAGAGAGGAGTGACGAACTGCTGGTAATGGAGGGAAAGAGTATTAGGCGATAAATGAAAAGACATTAGCTTCAATAGACGAGAGAGCTAGTGTAGGTCGTAGGAGGAGTGGTGTGATGGTGCCTAGCAATGGCTGATCTTGGGTTTGCGAGTATGATGAAGCCTAGAGAAGGCAAGTGCAACTATGAAATTGAGGTGGAGCCTAGAGAAGGCTGATGTGGCTTGCAAATGTGATAGAGCCTAGGGAATGGGACTATGAAAGCGTGATTGAGGCGATGCCTAGCGAAGGTGAATATAGGATTTATGGAGGTATCAGAAGTGGTGCCCAGAGAGGGTCGAGTAGATAGTGTAAGGAGGGTAGATGTTTCGTAGATCTGGGCCAGAAACCACATGAATAAGGCGTAGTGCTACCAAAGTGCTACCTTGTACATGGACAAGGGCATAGGCAAGTAGGTTCAGGCCCAGATCTATAGTTGGAGAGCGTAAGGATGTCAGGATAACTTACCTTGAGAGGAACCATCACTCTCCAGCAATGAGAGAGCCCTTTTGGGCAAGCAAAGTGGTTACGAGTAGATAGCACAGATGCTGAAGGCAGGAAATATAAAAGCTACAAGACAAAGCAGTTACGAGGAGGTATGAACAGATGCTGAAATGAATGAGCTGAAAATGGTGGAGAGAAGCAAATAAACAATGAAAAGGCATAGGAAGATGACAGAGCTGAGAAGCATACTGCAGAGCATAGAGTCAGAATGAGCAGAGGTGCAAACAACTCAAGTGAGAGATCTTACCTGTATAAAAGACACCTGTCCAGAAAAGTAATCAATCAATCAGATTCCAAACTCTCCACCATGGCCAAGACCAAAAGAGCTGTCCAAGGATGTCAGGGACAAGATTGTAGACCTACACAAGGCTGGAATAGGCTACATGACCAATGCCAAGCAGCATAGGGGGGAAGGTGAAAACAGTTAGTATGATTATTCGCAAATAGAAGAAACACAAAATAACTGCCCGTCTCCCTCGGTCTGATGCTCCATGCAAGATCTCACCTCGTGGAGTTTCAATGATCATGAGAATGGTGAGGAATCAGCCCCGAACTACACGGGAGGATCTTGTTAATGATCTCAAGGCAGCTGGGACCATAGTCACCAAGAAAGCAATTGGTAACTCACTACGTCGTGAGGGACTGAAATCCTGCAGCGCCCGCAAGGTTCCCCTGCTCAAGAAAGCACATGTACAGGCCTGTCTAAAGTTTGCTAATGAACATCTGAATGATTCAGATGAGAACTGGGTGAAAGTGTTGTGGTCAGATGAGACCAAAATCGAGCTCTTTGGCATCAACTCACCGTGTTGAATGGGGGAAGGCTGCCTATAACCTCAACAACACCGTCAAACATGGAGGTGGAAACATTATGCTTTGTGGGGAGGGGGGGGGGGTTCTGCTAAGGGGACAGGATAACTGCACTGCATCAAAGGAACAATGAACGGGGCCATGTACCGTCAAATCTGGGGTGAGAACCTCCTTCTCTCAGCCAGGGGATTGAAAATGGGTCGTGGATGGGTATTCCAGTATGACAATGACCCAAAACACACAGCCCAGGCAACAAAGGAGTGGCTCAAGAAAAAGCACATTAAGATCCTGGAATGGCTTAGCCAGTCTCCAGACCTTAATACCATAGAAAATCTGTGGAGGGAGCTGAAGGTTCAAGTTGCCAAACATGAGCCTCAAACCCTTAATGACTTGGAGAGGATCTGCAAAAAGGAATGGGACAAAATCCCTCCTGAGATGTGTGCAAACCTGGTGGCCAACTACAAAAAAAGTCAGACCTCTGTGATTGACAACAAGGGCTTTGCCACCAAGAACTAAGTCGAAGGGGTCAAATACACACTGACCTGCAAATCAATTTATAACTTTTTTGACATGTGTTTTTCTTGTTTGTTTTTTTTTGCTATTCTGTCTCTTACTGTTAAAATACCCCTACCATTACAATTATAGACTGATCATTTCTTTGTCAGTGGACAAACGTTCAAAATCAGCAGGGGATCAAATACTTTTCCTCCCACTGTATATATATATATATATATATATTATTAGGCACAATATTAAATCCAAATGTAGCAAATGTATGTCACAACATTTGTTTTTGATTTGTAGAATCACCTTATTTCAATACAGTGACTGTCCTCTTCTTTTTAATGGATTAAAAAGGCAGCAGATTGAATGTCTGCATTTTAGAGGAATATGTGGTTAAAATGTGAAAACTGATAAAAAAAATCACATATATTCTCAATTCTGACACACATTCTCAGCTCCTCACCACCCTCACTTGCCCTGACATTGCCACCACACAGTACAACATGATTCTAACTTCCAACCTTGACACTCTTGCCCTCATACCCACAGGCACAAGCCCTCACCTTCATCTATAACCATGGCATACTACACAAATTTGCTAAATTCCAGAGGTGCATCTTACACTTCAGCATATCTCCCCCATTACAAGTTAATTTTGTACTCCTATTTCTCTGCCCTCATTCTTGTCAAATAACACTACTTTTCATCCTTAATGTTGAATCTGTCCTCCAACCCCAAACATTTGTTTGCCACATTCAACACTGCCACATCCAACTCCAGTCCCTTCCTGTCTCACTGCTGAAAACTTTGCCAGCCACAAATACAATTTAAAACATCTGAAACAAACTCTCCTCTCAACATGGTCCTAACACACCTTCCTCTCAGAAAACCAACAACACCCAGCCTTTATACTTTCCTATCTCACAAACATTATGGACTCCTTTGCTCTGTAACTGAGGCTGAAATGTCTAGTCTACTATTAACCTCTTGCCTTACAAATTTTCTACATGATCCTATTCTATCACAACTAATCCCCTCCCTACCATACTTAACCCAGCTCTCACACATCTTTTCAACCTTTCCCCCTAAACACTGGCAATTTTACATCATCTTTAAAACATGCCAAATTTTAACAATTCTTAAGAATCCTTCCTCTTGCTCAGCTTCTGCATCTAACTATCACCCTATATCTCTACTTCCCCAGGCTTCAAAAATGCTTGAGGGAGACTTCTTACCAAGTTTATTTTTTCCAACTTGACACCTTCCAATCTGGCTTCCAACTCCAACAGACATAGCTCTCACAAAAGTCATTAATGACTTGTTTACCGCCAAGTCAAAGAGTCACTTGTCTAATTCTCCTGGGTCGCTCTGCTGCCTTTGACACAGTTGACCACGCTCTTCTAATCCAAATCTTTCATTCTCTTGGCATCCACAAGACAGCTCTGTCATGGTTCACATTATAACTAGAAGATTGAACATTTAGTGTCTCCTTCTCTGGCACCTCTTCTTCACCTCACCCTCTGACCAGCGTACCCCAAAGCTCAGTCCTAGGCCCCATCCTCTTCTCCATCGATACATCTTCCCTTGGTACCCTAATAAAATATTTTGGATTTTAGTAGCATCTATATGTGGATGACTCCCTACCACTCAGCACCAGACCTATCCGTCTATTCTACCATGAGTTGCCAACTGCCTCAAATTTAACATGTCAAAGACTGAGCTCCTAATCTTCCCACCCTTTATTACAGCTTCCACCTTCAGCGTTGACAATGCCATCATCACTTCTACCTCCCAGGCCTGTTGTCTTGGGGTTCTACTGGACACTGTCCCTCTCTTTCATTTCTCACATACAATTAATCACAAAATCATGTCATTTTTATATAAAAACAATCTCCAGAAATTGTCACGGGACAGCTAAAATCCTAATCCATTTTCTCATGATATCTTGTCTCGACTACTGCAACTTGCTCCTTGCTGTCCTCCCTTTCCCCAGTCTGTCTCCACTCCAAACCATAATGCTAGGGGTCTCTAGATGTTTACTCCTTGCTCACTGTGCCTTAGGGAGTTCAGCTACA
This sequence comes from Discoglossus pictus, assembly GCA_027410445.1. Taxonomy (NCBI): domain Eukaryota; kingdom Metazoa; phylum Chordata; class Amphibia; order Anura; family Alytidae; genus Discoglossus; species Discoglossus pictus. Next base: position 216,036,522 of record CM050165.1, on the reverse strand, counting down.
CCTCACTGACAAGGCCCAAGAAAGGCTGAAATGTATATGTGGGGTTTGCTGTTTCTTCTGTTCAGGGTACAGTTGACTGGCATTTTGGGGCTGGCTCACTCTTTTGAATGAGACCAGACAGATATACTACAGGATATTTCTCCTCTGTGAAGGGCACACGTGAGTTTAAAAAAGTGCTGCTCTATGACTATCAGGCCTACAAAACAAATCTGCCTAGGTGTTGTTCATTCTCAGATTGAGCGCCTCTGACTCTGTTTTGTGTTACAAATATAGGATAATAATAATAATAATTCTGGACTCCATCTTTCTTCTGAAATCTTAGACAAAAAAGTCAAAGAGGATTTATAGAAGTAAAATGGCACTTGATCAGACTACAATAGAGTGATTATCAGCCTTATTAAATTGCGATTCGGGCCAATTGAACAGGGCTCTATTTAAGCACAGAGCATATTTTTTTTACAGACGTTTTTAGTTAGTGAAGACCTTGCTTTTGGATAGAAGTTCACTAACTAAAAACTTCTGTAAAAAAAATATGCTATGTGCTTATATAGAGCCCTTTTCAGTTGGCCAAATCGCAATTTAATAAGGCTGTAAGTGTGGTAATGTTATCTCAAAAGACGAATATTTTGAAGACTAGGAGGGACAGGGGTTCTCTTAAAAGAGAAACTGTCTCTCTAAAGAAGTGACACTTCAGAAGTATAAACATATTAGTCCCACACAAGGCATTAAGTGATCCATCACTTCACTGGACTCTCCCCATCCTGCAAGGACATCCATGCATGACTCCTTTACTTATTTACAGATCTGTTCCCATTTCCAATACAGTAGATGCCTCCTACTCATGTATTCAGAATCTCCAGTGTTTTACCTTATATTATAATAACTAGCTACTTGCCCGTCAAAAATGACGGCAACAAAATTTGAAGCCATGGCAATGTTGTTTGCCACACAGTGTAAGGCTTTTGCTCCTCTGGGGAACTTCAGTGCTCACTGCGAGTCTCTCCTCTTAGGCGCTCATTGCAAAGACAGTGTAAAATATAATTTTTTTTAGTACAGTGTAAACTATCCATTTTTTGGAGGTCTCAGAGCATAATAAAGTGATTTAAAAATGTAACTGCTTTGATAGTCCTATCTCTGTCAGCCAATGAGAAGAATTACAGATATGTAAGTGCAGTGTAAAATATTTTTTTTTTTAGTGCAGTGTAAATTCGATATTTTTTGCAGGTCTCAGAGCATAATAAAGTGATTTAAAAATGTAACTGCTTTGAGAGTCCTATCGCTGTCAGCCAATGAGCAGTAATACATATATGTAACTGCAGTGTAAAATAAATATTTTTTTAGTGCAGTGTAAATTCGAAAATTTTTGCAGGTCTCAGAGCATAATAAAGTGATTTAAATATTTAACTGCTTTGAGAGTCCTATCACTGTCAGCCAATGAGCAGTAATACAGATATATAAGTGCATTGTAAAATGTAAATGTTTGTTAGTGCAGTGGAAAGGATTTTTTTTTAATCAATTATGAAATTTATGTACATTAACAATTAATGAATGAATGAATAAATAAATGTATTAGAAAGTGCAAAGCATTTATGTATTCATGATATAAGAGCAGTGTAAAATATGATATTTAGTCTATTTTTATTTTTTATATATATCGTTTTGTTTATAATAATTAATTAATAAATAATTATACATTACCAATTTATATTTGATACGCAGCAATCAATATCCTGAAGCGCCCACAATCTCTTGGGATTTTCAGGCATCAGAAAATGTACAGTTGGACTGTTGATCACCAGAGGAGAAAGTGTCAGCAATGTACCAAGTGCGCAGTGTAAATAGGCTGCGTACACGAGGCCAAATCGTTTGCTTATTCGGGTAAATCGCCATTTTAGAATCCTAATGTTATTATTTGCAAGTTATTGTTGTAATATTCTTGTTTTTCCTGTTTTTCAATTTTGCCCGTTAAATTTCTATTTTTGCAAGGCTGTTTTTTTGTTGCCCCCGAGATTCCGAGGTCGGAATTTTTTTTTCTAAGTTCCTCATCTGCTTGCAGCCTAAGTAAGTCCTGTGTTTCTTAACTCCCGTGTTTCTTAACTTAACACTCCTGCGTGTTTCAATGCCTCAACGACTCGCCACGCTTTACAAGGTTGCAGGACGATGAGCACCTTCGACGCTCATTGCCTAAGTGCTCCGAGCTCGGAAGGCTTCTATGCCTCAATGACTCGCCTCGCTTTGCGAGGCTCGCGAGCGTGACAACAACTTGCAGTTTGACAACTATTATATGTGATACACTAGTATGCTCTATCAGTTTCTTTCCAAATGTTCATGTCTTATGTGAGTATTGACCCGACAAAGAGAGGAACGCTCTTGAAAGCTCGTCATTAATCCTATGAAATATACACTATATACTGCAATACTCTGATTATTCATATGAATAAACTATAAGATAATATATATTCTGGATAACATGCTATGAATGCCCTAGGACCCAAAAGTCTTGCTCTTCTTTTTAACTATCTGTGCTGGGCTTAATAGCAGCTTTTATATTTGTCACACTGAATTTAGTTTTGCCCTTGTTCTCATCTATTCTGCTTCTTTTCCACTGTAATCACTATTAAAAATGTCCCTCATTATCCTTTGCGTATATACTGTAAAACCTGTAGATACAGCAAAGAATGCAATAATATTTTGAAATGTCTCATCATCATTTACACAGCAACAATATACAAATGCAAACACATGAGATGATTTAAGTTACTTACCTCCACTTTCTGCATTTTATCATTGTATTCTTCCTTTTACCCTGTACAGCGCTACAGAATATGTTGGTGTGATACAAATAAAACATAATAATAATTTACAACAATTAATAGTATTAATTTAAATATATATATATATATATATATATATATATATATATATATATACTTGTCAATGTATATATTAAATGCTGAAAAACAATTTCAATGTGTGGAAATGGATGGCCTCAGCATTGTTACATACAATAACAATCACATCCTGCCATCTTCAACCAAGAGATAAATATTTGCAAAGTAGGTCCTTATTTTGCCCGATCGCATTGTTGCCCTAAGGATATACAGTAAAATGATGCAATATTTTGGGATTTGTTGCAATTATATACAAACTAGCGACTTGCCCGTCAAAAAATGACGGTCAATAAAAGAAAGTGTTGAAATGCTGTTTGTCACACAATGTGAGTGTACTGTGTGCCTCAACTATATAGACCCCTCTAACACACTAATGAACGCATGTAGTGACACTATAAGTGCCATGGGGGTCATCTAGGACCCTCATGACCCAAAGTGTAAGCACTACACCATTTTAACCCGGTCACTTATGGGGGTCTATCCAGACCCTGATAAGCCTCTATTTAACCCCATCAGTCCCATAAGGGTATATTATGACCATTATGGGCCTGTTACAACCCAACATTAACCACATAAGTGCCATGACGGTCCTCAATGGTGGCTTCTGATTGGCTGAAAACGCTGTCTATCAAATTCAGCCAATGAGAAGACGCCAATTGTGAACCAATGAGAAAGGGATACACCCCAAAATCCCACACTGATTGGATAATGCACCTGTCAATCTTTATTTGAACCAATCCGAAGGCTTTATTGCCATCAGTGAATCACAATGGGATATACCCCCATGCAGTGATTAGCTGAAGACATCTGCGCCTTCCCATTGGCTGTAATACTGATTGACATTGACAACCGCCAATGAGAAGGCGCAAATGCCTTCACCAATCAGTACGTGGGGGTGTATTCCATTGTGATTGGCTATTGTCAGTGCAACCAATCAGAATGCGCAGATGCCTCCAGCCAATCACCCTGTGGGGTTGTATTCCATTATGATTGGCTGAAGGCATCTGCGCCTTGTGATTGGTTTAAATAAAGATTGACAGGTGCATTATCCAATCAGAGTGGGATTTTAGGGTGTATCCCTTTCTAATTGGCTCACACATTGGCACCTCATGATTGGGTGAATTTGATAGACAGCGTTTTCAACCAATCAGAAGGCGCAATTGCCTAATTTCTTCCGGAAAAGTCTTTGGGAGCCTCATTAGCGTCGGGAATGTCTGTGAGTGCGGATGTGTGTTTTTTTTTAGAGCGCGGTTCCAGGGCGGGGCAGACAAGGAGGAGGCCGAAGACATCGCGGGGAGGTAAGTACAATGTAGATTATGTTTATTTTATTTTGTTTTTATGCTTATGTATGTGTATTAATGTTATGTTTTTTTTAACAGGGGCTGCAACGGAGAAGAAGGTCGGGACATGCTGGAAAGGTGAGCAGAATATTTAGAATGTTTAGAATGTTTATTTACTGTAAATGTGTTGCACTAATTATTTATTATTTTCTCTAGGTGGCTGATCTGAAGGGACATCTGCAAATTAGAATTAGATTATTTTATATATAGATAGCATTTATTGTATGTTAGCTAGGGTTATGTGTTTTATATAGATAGCATAGCATGTATTGTATATTAGATTGTGGTATTTATTTAGAAAGATTGGTGGCTGTATATTAGATAGATAGGATGTATATTAGATAGATAGATAGTATTTATTGTATATTACATAGATTGTGTGATGTATATAATATAGATAGGATGTATATTTGATTATGGTATTTATTTAGGGGGATGTATATTAGATAGATAGAATGTATTGTATATCAGATAGGGGTGTATTGTATTGTATTTCATTGTATTTGTATTGTATGCATTTGTATTGTATGCATTTGTATTGTATGTATTTGTATTGTATGTATTTCCTTTTCAGGTGTGTATTTTTATTTATTTTTCTGTAGTGAGGGGGGGTTGTAATGTGTTTTTTTATTTTCTGTAATGTTCCTTTTTTATTGTTTGTGACTTAGGTTTTTTTATTTTCTGTAATGTAGATATTTAATTTTTTGTGATCTAGGATTTTTATTTTATGTAATTAGAGTGGTGGGGGTTATTAGGGGGTAGGTAGGTAGTGTAGGTGTTAATAGGTTAGTGTATAGGGTGTTTAGTTGATATTTAATGTTTTATTGGGGGGTATATTGCAGTGTAGTGTTTATACTTAGTGTCATGATGGTCCTTGAGGACCTTCATGGCACTTATGTGGTTAATGTTGGGTTGTAACAGGCCCATAATGGTCTTAATATACCCTTATGTGACTGATGGAGTTAAATAGAGGCTTATGAGGGTCTGTATGGACCCCCATGAGTGACAGGGTTAATTAGCGGTTTATGGGGGTCTGTATTGACCCCCTGAGTAAGAGGCTTAATGAAGTGCTTATAGGGGTCTGTATTGACCCCCATGAGGGACACAGTTAATGAAGGGCTTATGAGTGTCTATATTGACCCCCATGAATGACAGGGTTAATTAGGGGTTTATGGGGTTCTGTATTGACCCCCATAAGTTAGGGGGTTAATTAAGAGCTTATGGGGGTCTGTATTGACCCCCATGAGCGGGGGGGTTAATGAAGTGCTTGTGGGGGCCTGTATTGACCCCCATGAGTGACAGGGTTAATGAAGGGCTTATGGAGGTCTGTATTGACCCCCATGAGTGACGGGGTTAATGAAGGGCTTATGGGGGTCTATATTGACCCCCATGAATGACAGGGTTAATTATGTGTTTATGGGCATCTGTATTGACCCCCATGAGTGACAGGGTTAATGAAAAGCTTATGGGGGTCTATATTGACCCACATGAGTGACAGGGTTAATGATGGGATTATGGGGGTCTATATTGACCCCCATGAGTGACAGGGTTAATGAAGGGCTTATGGAGGTCTATATTGACCCCCATGAGTGACAGGGACCTTTATGGTCCTTTAGGACCCATAACGCGGGAATTTAGAATTTTCATTGCGATGGTTAATGTGGTGTTAATGCAGGTCTCCGAGCTTATCTCGGATCCCGTGGTGTTAATGCGGGTTTCCAAGCTTATCTCGGCTGCCTTCTTGGCTAAGTTGTACGTGGCTGGGCATTCCTGGGCTTTGAGCCTCGTTTTCATTTTTTTTGGCGGCCATTTTTTCTCTTGCTTAGGGGATTTTCGTGTGTCTGAACTCGGGAATTTGGACTTAAATGTAGGTGTAACTTCACTTTCAGAGGTCCTGGATGCCCCCCCCCCCCCCCCCCCTTGCTATGGGTAAGCTTTTTATGTATTTTTTGTGAGTATTTGGTGTGTTTTGACTATGTTTAGGTGCGCACAGTTCGGCCGATATGGTCGTATTTTTCGTGCGTGTGGGTGTTTGTGCCGTTAAGGTTGGTTCTGAGGTCTTTTTTTTTTCTAAGTCGTGCGTGTGTGTGTGTGGCTGGGCAGTCCTGGGCTTTGAGCCTCGCTTTCGTTTTTTTCTGCGGCCATTTTTTCTCTCGCTCAGGGGATTTTCGTGTGTCTGAACTCTGGAATTTAGACTTAAATGGAGGTGTAACTTCACTTTCAGAGGTCCTGGATGCCTCCCCTTGCTATGGGTAAGCTTTTTATGTATTTTTTGTGAGTATTTGGTGTGTTTTGACTGTTTTTAGGTGCGCGCGGTTCGGCCGTTGTGGTCGTATATTTCGTGCGTGTGGGTATTTGTGCCGTTAAGGTTGGTTCCGAGGTCGTTTTTTCTTCTAAGTCATGCGTGTGTGTGTTTTTAACCGCGTATGAGGCGCCTTTGAGCCTCCACCTCCGCAAATGCGGCCCCACGCTTTGCAAGGGTCCGCATTTGCGGAGCAAAGTGTATCCCTTGCTTCGTAGTGACTAGCGTGACGACGATTCATAGTTTGACAACTATTATATGTGATCAGTATGTAAGAGACTAGTAAAAGATGGTTTTTCTCACATACTTTCAACTTTCTACTCTAAATTAGAAAACATCTAAAACTAAAGAAACTATTTTTTTGCTGATTACATGAGATAAGTAGATTTTAAAAAGATATGTTTTTAAAGGGATGCAGAGAATCAGTGTATTAAAATATTTAACTGATCTGGGGGCTTGAGCCTGTCAGCCAATAGGCAGTAATGTAACTACTGTATGTGTGTGCCAATTAAATCTACAGACGGGCATATGCTCTGTGCATTTCCTGTTATTTTTCATGCAAAACAAAACTTTGGTAATGTTTAATGCATGCTCTTTAAATGCATGAAAAAAAGGATTGTCTTCCATGTCTCTTTAACTACAACCTTTTCAGTCTCAACATATAACATCATATATTAAAACATGCTGTCCATTGTTGGACTCCTAAAGAAGCACTATAGTGGCTGGAATCTATAGAAATATTACCATAGTGATTTCTACTACTTTGTCTCCTCAGTAATGCCAACTCTAACATAATTATGTTGCGATGCCAGGTCATCTTGAAGCACAGCAGGAACCAACAACTGAAACTACTAAATGGGTGGACAAAAATATTACTGCAGTGACTTTACATTACACAAAACATTTAGCCACATTATATTCCCTCTGCGTTGAAAACCGCAGCTTGTAACGTAGCCCGCAAGACTTACAACTATTAAATTGTCCACTTAAACCAACTCGCCGACGATTTGCCTGGTAGGAGAGAGAAAACCCTACGAAACGTGAGAATTGGACTTGCGAGCCTGCAAATCCTTTGATCTGTCAAGCCCGTAACCGATACGTTCCAATTGAGCTATTAAATTGCATCAAAATCACTGGCGTTCAACCCCGTAACTCACAAATGGAGCCAAGAAGCCAATGAGTGCTAGAGAGGACCTGCAAGGAGGGTAAAGTCCAATCGTAGCACTTTAAATGCCCATATACACACAATACTGTACTTTTATGAACAGGGAAAGTGATGTTAGGTCTGGGAATTAATAGCACAACATTCTCAAGCCTGCAAATCGGCCCCAAAAAATACTTTATTTCATGTTTAATTTCCGTGTTATATCGATCCCGGCAATCAATACATGGAACTCTCATGTAATAGAATATCAAGTTTATGGCTTTATCAATATTGCATTATATGAGTTTGACTAATTGATCACGTTCACGACCGCACACCCAACGAGAGAAAAATGGTTTACGAGTTTGCCTCTCAAGCACGTAGCTCGCAGCTCGTTCTAATTTAATAGCACCGTAAATCTGCGGGTCTCATGATGCACTTACGGTCTTCAAATTTAATGTGGCTGATTGTTTTTATACCAGCTTAGAAGCTTCAAGATCAATCCAAACAACAGTGCCTTTTAAATAACAAAGTATCTGTGTGCTGTGATCCATAGAATACGAAGAGCCGGACATGACTGAACCACTGAACAACAATAATGCATATATATTTTTCAACTAATATCCTACCAGCTAAGATTTCTACGCATAGCAAATGCTTTTCAGCTGAGAGCACTTTCCAGCATTTCAATTTGCATTTAATTGCAAATGTGGGGTTTTAGTGTTGCTTTAACTCCAAGTAAAATTAAGTTGACTTTACAAATAATAGTGTATGAGTTGAACTATTTTCAATAGACTGGTCTTTTTCTCTGTGGGACGCGTATTTATCATATCAGCTCTGTCTGAAACACTGAACATTTATGTGAGATATTACTTTCACAAGTTCAATATTTTTCTTTTTTTTCCAGATCCTTGGTTTATTTTATATATTTTTCTCTCTTGGGCGATTGTTGAAATTTGTAATAAATGAACCCCACAAGCTCACGTTGTTTAGTTAAAACCTTCCACCCTTTGGAGATCTTTTTAACAGCATGACACTGATATTTGTAGCACATGCCTTAAACTTTATGATGCTTACTGTCAATTAAGTAAAGGTGGCACAGAGGTCAGTACCATCACCCACATTGCAGCTTTTCTCCAGTATTAATATACTAATTATTGCTTTTGTGTTTGTTAGCATGACTAATTGTACTGTCTCTGCAATTGCAATTTTGTACATTTGTACTATGACTAATGTACTATTTTTGCAGTGTTAAAAGTGCTATATAAATGAATGTAAATAAATAAAATAGTTGGCAATTCCCTCCCTAGAGCTCTCAATAAACTATCTTCAGTGGAAAGTCATGTACAAAAAAGGTATATTGTGGAGTCTTACACACTAGAGAGTAATTTACATCTTTTTTTTTGCACGCGGTTTTTATTGACTATAGTACATTTTACCCGGGTGTAACAAGCAATTATTAGCAAAGATCTACAATTAGCAACAGATATAAAATTACCATAGTCAGTGGATTCGAAATTTAAAAAAGTTAACAAATGCAAACTTCCATTTGTTTGCTTTAGGAAAATGCATTTTCTAAAAAACATGCTAAAATAGTTATTATTACTTATCATTTTAAATTATGTCATCTGCTTTGTCAAATTAATTTTGTGATGAAACCTTTAAATATTGTGATCTGCACATCATAAGTTTTGACACTATGGATACTAGCACTCTTATAGCCAGCACACACAAAAATATATGCTTAATTATAAAGTAAAATAAAGAGAAGCCATAGGACATTTCAAGTTTTTTGTATTCAACCGATTGTCCTATTTTGCGAGCTTTTTCAACATTATGTTAATTCTCTAAATCCGATGCCTCAGGTCGGGGCCTAAATAACTTAATGATCTTATATATGGCTCTCTAAAAAATCAGTAACATTCTTTTTCATTTATCAATGTTCCATAATAATTGTTGATGAATGCTAGAAACCTCAAAATACAATGAGTGCTTATGATGAGAAGAATTATGAAGATTGTCTGAAGGGACTTTCAGAAAAATACAATATCCCAAGGATTTTCAGACCTATGTATTATTATCCTTTAATTGCAATTCATCGACATCTGGCTTTATTCTATTGCCTAATTCGTAAATGTTTACACACTCTAAACTGCCCTTAATACTCCCCGCCAACAATCACTACGGGCTGGGCAAAGACAAAAAAATGGCCTTAGAACTCCATTGGTTTTAGCACAGCTTGAATATTATGAGCTCTAAATATTTAAAGTTACACAAAATCATGGATACCGAAGAGGCTGAAGTTGTCCAACTCTACAAAGATATTCAACACGTCATAGATGTTAAAATCATCAAAGGAGATGGGAATGCTAAAGTTGGAACCAAAAGACACCTGGAATATCTGGCAAGTTTTGTGTTGAAGTACAAAATGAAGCAGATCAGAGATTAGTAGAATTCTGTCAAGATAATTCTCTGGTCATAGCAAACATCCTCTTCCAACAGTCTCTGAGATAAATCTACACATGGACATCACCAGATGGATAATATAGAAATTAGATGGAAGAGCACTATACAATAAGCAAAAACTAAATCTGGAGCTGAGCTGACTGCTGCTCAGACCATGAGCTACTTATTTAAAAGTTCTGAATTAAACTGAAGAAAAGAGGGAACATCATCAGACCAAGCAGATACAAAATAAATAATAACCCCTGTGAATATGAAGTGGAAGTAAAGAATAGATTTAAGGGACTAGTCATTTAAGATAGAATGCCTGAAGAACTTTGGATCGAAGTTTGTAACATTATCCAGCAACAAAGAATATCCCTAAAAGGAGAAAACTAAGAATGCAAACTGGATATCTGATGACGCTTTGAAAGTAGCCCAGAAAAAGAAGGAAGTGAAAGGTACTGCAGATAGCAAAATATTTTTCCAACTGAATGCAGTATTCCAAAGGATAGCAAGAAGAGAATAGGAGACATTCTACAATGTGCAATGCAGAGATCAAATAAGATAACAGAATGGGTAAGTCAAAAGATATCTTCAAGAAAATTGAGAATCTCAAAATGCCAAACTGAGTGTGATAAAGGACAAAAATGGTAGGGACTTAACAGAAGAAGATCAGATAACTAAGAGGTGCAGGCATACAATGAAGATATATACAGGAAGGATCTTCACAGCAGTGATGACCTCAGCAGTTTGTCCAACAAGCTGGAGCCAGTCATCTTGCAGAGTGAAGTGAGATTGGCTTAGGATGCCTTGCTGATAATAAGTCTGCATGAGTTGATGGAATCCCAATTAAACTACTCAAAATGGTGAAAGTGTTGCTTGCCTTATGACAACAAATTTGGAAAACTCCTCAATGGCCAACAGACTGGAAAAGATCAGTCTACATCCCAATCCCAAAAATACAGTGCCAAAGTGCTCCAATTATCGAACAATTGCACTTATTTCACATGACAGCAAGGCAATGCTTAAGATCCTACAAACTCGACTCCAACATTTGTTGGACCCGGGAACTACCAGATTTGCAAATCAGATTCCTCAGAGGAAGAGGCACAAGAGATAATTGCCAGTGTCAGATGGATAATAGAGAAAGCAAGAGAGTTCAAGTACAACATTTACTTCTGCTTCATAGAATATTCTAATGCCTTTTGACTGTGTGGATCACAACAAAATGTGGCAAGTTCTTAAATAGACGATCATCTCATCCGCCTCCTGAGGAATCTTTATTTGGACCAGGAAGCCATGGTCAGAACCAAACACGGGACAACAGAATGGTTCAAGATTTGTAAAGGTGTGCAACAATGCTGTATATTGTCACCTTATTTATTCAACTTATATGCAGAGTACATCATGGATAAGGCCAGGCTGGATGAATCCAAAGTCAGAATCAATATTACCGGAAGAAATTTCAACAACCTCAGATACGCCAATGATACTACTTTGATGGCTGAAAGTGACTATTGATGAGGGTAAAAGACTTGCTGCTCAATGTTAAAAAGATAAAGGTCATGGCAACTTGCAATCTCAGTACCTAGGAAATAGACAGGGAAGAAGTGAAGGCAGTGACATATTTTATTCTCCTGGGATCTGAGATCTCTTCAGATGATAACTGTAGCCATAAATGTAAAAAACATTTGCTTCTGGATTGGACAAGCTAGTTAAAAGTAAAGATATTAACCTATCAAGAAAAGTCACATAGTTAGATCTATGTTATTCCCAGTAGAAACTTACAGATGTGACGTACAGTGCCATAGAAATGACGTCTTTGAATTGTGGTGTTGCTGAAAACTACTTAGAGTCCCTTGGACTGCAAGAAGATCCAATAAATCAGTACTTCAGAAAATTAAGGCAAACTGTTCACTGGAAGGTATGATAATGAGGCTGAAGTTCAAACATTTCGTTTATATCATGAGACAACAGGATTCCCTAAAAAAACTCTGATGCTGGGAAAGATATGAGGCACACAAAGAAGGGGACAATAGAGGCGGAGATGGATAGATGATGTCACTGAAGCAGTAAACATAAACGTGGTGGAGCTCAGAGGGGCAGTGACTGAGAGATGTACCTGGGGTGCTGTGGATCAAAGGGTCACATAGAGTTGGACGTGACTGAACAACTAAACAAACGGATCATTATTGAGCTAGGTGGGTGAGAGGAGTGCAAATGGGTGGAAGAAATACTATGGATGCAGAAAGTGCAGTCATGCATAGGAGTACATTTCTTGAGAGGTCTACAGTGAGTAAGTACATTGATTGAGAGAAACACAGAAGTGGAATTTACTAAAAGGACCCTCAATGAGCCTCGATTAACAGCAGCTCATCGCACATCAGTGCTACTCTGGTGTCCATGTGATTTACTAAATTTGTGGTATTATAATAAGGCCTGTGATAAGCCATGGTAATGCGCAATGCTGCACAGTGTATCCACCCGCTATCCACCACTTAAAACATTACATCTGGAGTAGGACAAGTGTGTTATAGGGGTCAGGCATGCTCAGAGCAGTCCATCGGTGCAGGAACCATATTTATTGGCAAACCTTCAATGGTTGGCAATATGTCAATAATGATGTATAATAACAACAAACCCTGTGAAATAATACCATGCCTGTGCATGGTCAGTTGCACTACATAATAATACAATATCTATCTAACATTAACACACTACAGTAGCCTTTTATCCCCAAAGAGTCTTGGTATCCCCTGAGATCTCCTCTTAACACTCAAATGGGGCCATAGGTCCCACCTCCCATCACCTTTTATGTTGGCTGTGGGGGCCCTCTAAGTATAACTATTGGGGATCCCCATGGCACCTAACATTGACCCATTAACATGGGGGTCCCAAGGGACCCTAAAAGTAATGTAATCAATAACCATGGGGATCCTTATGAACCACCATGGCACCTAACATTAACCTGTTACAATGTGCTTTTCCCTGCGGATCCCTTCAGAGTGGGAGGGGGTAATACCTGGGGTACCCCGATTTACAGTACTCTAATCTTGCGGATTCCTTGGCTCGTAGATAGTATGGGTACAGGAGGGGATCCATGGGATCCTCCAAATATGTATGGTGTCGGATATAATAAATCAATCCTTATATCCAACTCAATTGAGGTGTTATAGTGTTCTTAGCATCAAATCTGAGGCATTTTCCTTCCTCTACGTGTGCTATGGAGTACACTTAAGTTTAGGGAGGAAAAAAGGGGCATACACATAGTATGTTAATTGTGTTTTTAAAGGATATTTAAATAGGACAGGTCACTGTAAATTGACAGATCTGATTATTTTAGGCTTTTCAGTAATGGTTTTGCTCAGAGCTAAAATGTTGGTGTTTCCCTGCTAAGTTGTAATTCATCAAGGGAAATTACACTTTATTGTATTTTATCCTTTAAATTGCTGTTATATGCCTAAAAACCTTATAAGATGTCTGGGAATAAATTTAATACAAGATACTTCTGACCTTTACAAAGCAAATTTTCCACCCTTATATAAGAAATTAACAGATGACCTTTAAAAATGGAATTCATATAAACTGTGGTGGAGAGGACACATTAATGCTGTCAAAATGAATACACTACCAAAAATATTATATTTTTTAGAACCTTACCCATCCACATTATTTATAAAGATCTGGAGAAATGTCAAAAAGCTATTTTTAGATTTATATGGCAAAACAAATGCCCTAGCATTAACAAATCAATTATACCAAAGTTACAAGAAGAGGAGTAGTCTTAGGCCGCGGAGCTAATCCTCGAACCCGTATCTTCTGGGACAAAATTTGAAAAGCAAAAGCAAAACTAATGGTACATATAGTTTGTTTTATATGATTTTAAAATATTATATTTTATTATTTAGTTAGAATGTTCTTATAGAAATGCAATGAATAAAATAACACTTGTTTATCCTAGTTGCATTCTAGTTACAAGGTCTAGATACAATATAGAAGGTATAAAGAAAAGAAAATAAAGACCTTAGTAACCAACAATACATCACATATATAGTTGTGAGCGTACGAGTCGTTGCTCACGCTTGCGGGCTCGCGTAGCGAGCCCGCAAGAACTGCGTCCCTCGCGAAGCGAGGGACGCAGTTCACCGCAAATGCGGGTCCTCGCGAAGCGAGGGCCCGCATTTGCGGTTGTGGAGGCTCAACGTCGGCTGTGTTAACACACACATACACACACACGACTTTTTTAACAGAATAAACCCAACCGCCCAGCCAACAAAAACCCAACAACGTCCCCGCAAATGCGGATCCTCGCGAAGCGAGGGTCCGCATTTGCGGTGGTGGGAGCATCCCAACATCGGCTGTGTTAACACACATACACACACACACAACTTCATAACAAAAAAAAACTCAAAGTCGCCTCACACCCGCTTACACCCAGACACACAGACGCAAGACTTAACAAAAAAACAGTAAAAAAGGCCCTTCACACGCTCTTAACACACATACGCACGACTTAGAAACAAATACACTGCGTCGTACACGTAAAAGCTAACTGCGTATATAGCAAAAAAATACGGCAACATCGCAACAAAATACGGCCGCATCGGAAAAAAATACGGCCGCGAAAGACCCATTCCAACCGCCGCGCATCAAAACATCACAAACACAAGAAATAAACACAACAAACACATAAAAAGCTTACTTACAGCACGGGGGGGCATCCGGCACCTCCAAAAGTTCATTTACACGTCCATTTAAGTCAAAACAAAGAGTTTAAACGACCGAAAATCGGCTAAGCGAGAGAAAAAATGGCCGCCGAACAAAACGAAAACGAGGCTCCAGACGTAACTACACTACACTTACTCGCAATAATGAAACACATATTATGCGGAACGGATCACACTCATATTAAACACCATTTTAACCACTACTACGCACAAAATGGCGGATGGAACGCAAATTGTAAGCTGGAACGCAAATAGCGCATGCGTATTCCGTTCTAACGGTCTAACTTTCCAGAATGTTCTACAAGTTTATAAATACTGTCTATTTGACAGAGAAAAATACATTTCTCCTCAGGTGATGAACAGAGTGACTTCGGAGATAACTGCTGCTAAAACTTGAGAAGATAATTCTTTCCTAATTTACTACTTTACATTGTGCAAATTACAACTGAGAGGTAAGCTATAATATATTACTTATTTTATTATCAAGACAGGACATCAAATTTTTTTTTTAAAGAAGACAAAGAGGTTTATGTATACTGACACGCACATATATGCGTATAATGTATACTGACATGTGACACGCACATTTATGTGTATAATGTATAGTGACATGTCACACGCACATTTATGCGTATAATGTATAGTGACATGTCACATGCACATTTATGTGTATTGCCCCTGCAACAAACTAATTAAACAACTACATTTAAATTACATTAGAAAAAAATAAGTTGGGACTATTAAAATACTATTAAAATATGAGTCATGTATACTGATATGTGACACGCACATATATGTGTATCATCTATAGTCACATGTCACACACACATTTATGTATGTTGGCCAAAAATAAAAATAAGGTTAATTTAACAATTAAAATATGATTCATGTATAGTGATATGTCACACGCACACAAAAAAATTACTTTCAACTATGGAAATGTGCTTCATGTATGTGACATATGTGTGTAGACCCCACCAAAAAATAATGTTAATCAATGAAATTAATTTACTGCAATTTAATAGATCACCTAAAACTCAATCTTTCTACTTTTTTTAATATTCAAACAGACTCTGCATCAACAGCGTCTCTCAACAATTTGCACCGTGCACTGTGAAGCACAATCCCTTTTAAAGAACACCAACAAAGAAGAAGAGGTAAGATACAAAAATACTTTAAATGCTGAAAAGGCCATGGTTTGTTAAATACAAATAAAAAATTCTATAATTCACTATTTCACTTTATTTTTCAAACAGACACTACAAGAAGACCGTCGGATTAAGATTGGCAGGAGGGGACCCTCTGTCATTCCACACTTCAATCAAGGTACAGTATTAAGTATAAAAAAGAACCGAACCATGAGCCTTATTCAATTGTGAGTTGGCTAATTGAATAGGGCTTTATATAAGCACATAATAGATTTTTTAGACAGACATTTTTAGTTACTGAACTTCTAACCACAATCAAGGTCTTCACTAACTCAAAACTTCTGTCAACAAATATTTTATGTGCTTATATAGAGCCCTATTCAATTGGTCAAAACGCAATTGATTCAGGACCTAAATATGTTTAATGGCCGAGGGCCTCATTCAAATGTGATTTGCCCATTTCAATAGGGCTCTATATAAGCACATTTGGCTCAATTTAACTAAAAACTTCTGTTCAAAAATATTCTCTGTGCTTATATAGAGCCCTATTGAAAAACCAAATTCAATGAGGCCCTCACAATATAACAAATCCAGCAAACAAAGGCCCTCATTCAATTGATATTTTGGACAATTCAATAGGGCTCCAAATAAGCACATTTACAACCCTATTGAATTGGCCAAACTGCAATTGAATGAGGGCCAAAGTATGCAACATATGGTACACACAAACTGGTACACACAAAACAGGATTGTAACAAACACATAGCAAACTAAATTTATATTCTTTGGCCCTCATTCAATTGCGATTTTGCAAATTGAATACGGCTCTAAATAAGCACATAATATATATTTTTTCAAGAAGTTTTTAGTTTGTGAAAACCGTGCTTTTGGATAGATGCTTAATAAGTTAAAACTTCTTGAAAAAATATATGTGATGTGCTTATTTACACCCCGATTCAATTGGCCAAACTGCAATTGAATGAGGGCCTTTTTGTTTAACAACCTATAACCATTAGAAAAAACACTACATAAGTATAACAAAAGTGGTGCCCATCAAATAGGATTGTACGAAAACTCACACAAACACATAGCAAACTACATTTAAATTCTTATTTTAATGTTTAACAACCTATAAGCCTTAGAAAGAAGCCTAAATAAGCATACCAACATTGGTGCCCACCAAACAGGATTGTATGAAAACTCACACAAACACATAGCAAACTACATTTAGATTCTTATTTTATGTTTAACAACCTATTAGCATTACAAAACTACATTAATAAGCATACCAACAGTGGTGCGCATCAAACAGGATTGTATGAAAACTCACACAAACACATAGCAAACTACATTTAGATTCTTATTTAATGTTTAACAACCTATAAGCCTTAGAAAGAAGCCTAAATAAGCATACCAACATTTGGTGCCCACCAAAGAGGATTGTATGAAAACTCACACAAACACATAGCAAACTACATTTAGATTCTTATTTTATGTTTAACAACCTATTAGCATTACAAAACAACATTAACCAAGGTACAGTATAAAAAGTAATATCTATCATCTATCTCTTATTTGTCTTTTAGGGCCAATAATCTTTAACACTAAATACAAACTTCAATGTAAACTTAAAGAATAAATTGGCATAGTCCAAAAAAGTCTAAAAACACAGAATCTATACAATTTGTCATTGTAACATTCCAGTCCTAAACCCTAATTTAATTGCCATTTGACAAATTGAATAGTGCTGTAAATAAGGACATAACATCTTTTTGAAAATACCTTTTTAGTTACTGAAACACTTGCTTTTGGATACATGTTTAATAAATAAAAATTTCTTTAAATAATTATCTGATGGCCTTATTTAGACTTTTATTCAATTGACCGCATTGAAATTGATTAAGTATAAAATGTTAACACACTATTCATAACTATTTGTCATGAAAAACAACTTAACATCTCAAAATAAACTAATGGTACATTATTTTATTTTTACAGATTAACATGGCTGATAACGAGAATAAACAAGAAAAGAAAAGACGCCAAGCTAGAGAACGACGACAGAGAGCAGACAGCCAGCAGACACCGGAGAAGAAGGAAATTCGACGAGAAAAAGAACGCAAAAGAATTGCAAGCAAAAGACTGTCACTTGCAGAAATTAAAGATATGTCAAAAAAAACAACAAAGAAAATAAAGCATTTACAACCTGTTGCTCAAACATCAGATGACATTTTACCAGAAAAAATACAAGAGATACCAAAAAAAGCAACAAAGAAAACAAAGCATTTAGAACCGTTTCATGAAATATTACATGACATTTTACCTCAAACAATACAACATATACCAAGAAAAGCAACGAAAAAAACAAAACATTTAGAACCTGTTGTTGAAACATTATATGACATTTCACCTGATGAATATGAAAGTCAAAATCCTATATGCTTTGCAAATTGTCCTCTACTCAAGTCTTTAGCAGTAGAGGTTCATAGTTGTGGGGACATGACTACTCAATGTCAGTTTTGTGAGGCTTATTATTTTAAACAGGAGAGACCCAGAGATGGACAATTTATTAGTTGTTGTCAAAAAGGCAAGTTCAAACTTCCAGAAAGGAAAGAATTTCCAATTTATTTACAAAATATTATGACTGAACCTACTTTTCCAAACTACAAAAATTTTAAGACAAACATAAGATCCTACAATAGTGCCATATCCTTTGCATCCATGGGGGCAACATTAGCTGCTAATGTACCAGGACATGGTCCTTACTGTTTTAAAGTCCAAGGACAAATTTATCATCGCACTTCCCATTTACATCCAGAGGAAGGAAATAAAAGAAAATTCGCTCAACTATATGTTCTAGATACAATGGAAGGTGTTGACCAACGTATGCAGATGGAAGAAAATAAAAAATGCTTACCCACTGTTTTCATAGAGCTAAATAACATTATGGACAACAATCCCTACAGTAAAGCTTATAAAAAATTGGCAGAAGTAGAAAATGAACAACTACTTCATTCACAAACACATCAATTACCAATGCCGAAGGTTAATATGGTGCTTAAAAGAGACAGACATACTGATAAACGTCGTTATAACTTGCCAACAACAAATGAGGTTGCAATGGTGTTTCAGAATGATGAAGGAGAACCACCATTTCAAAGAGACATTCGAATATATCCTAGAAATGAGGACCAACCGTTTATTAATATGAGTATCTTAAGTCCAAATTTAGATCCAATGACATATCCCATCTTTTTCCCACACGGAGAAGCAGGTTGGCAACCAAAATTAACTCTTCCCAGTTACCCAAATGCTAAAGCCAGAATCCGAAATAATGTTTCTATGCTTGAATTTAAAGTAGCTCAAATTGCCATTCGCAATGTATTTAATCCAATTTTATGTGGTGGGAAACTAACACAACAATGGATTATTGATTCATATTTGCAAGTTGAGGCAAATAATTTAAACTTTATCAAATATCAACAAGATAAACTCCGTGTAGAACAATATTCTGGACTCATGGACTATGTTGCTGACGTGGCTACAAGCAGAGACATGACAGCTGGCAAAGCCATCATTTTACCATCTTCCTTTCAAGGATCTCCTCGGAATATGAGAGAAAGATACAATGATGCTATGGCTATTGTGACAAAATTTGGCAAACCCGATCTATTTGTGACATTTACATGTAATCCACAATGGCCAGAAATTACACTAAATCTACTTCTTGGACAAACTGCTTCAGATCGACCAGAATTAGTAGCCAGAGTTTTTAAGATTAAATTAAATGAATTAATACGTGACTTCACTATAAATCAGTTATTTGGCAAATGTCTTGCTTATGTATATACCATTGAATTTCAAAAAAGAGGCCTTCCACATGCACATCTTCTAATAATACTTCAAGAAAAAGATAAATTAGATACTTCAGACAAAGTGGATGCAGTCATTGTTGCTGAACTACCAGATCCAGAACTATATGGTAGACTATATGAGATTGTTACTCATCGCATGATTCATGGACCCTGTGGTGACCTTAATCCACAATCACCATGTATGGAAAATAATAAATGTTCCAAAGAATTTCCAAAAGATTATAGAGACAAAACCTATGCCAATTGTGATGGATATCCACTTTATAAAAGAAGAGAAGGAGATAGTGCCATTATTCGTGGAAAAAAAGTGGACAATAGATATGTAGTACCCTACAATCCACATTTACTCATGAAGTACAACGCCCACATCAACGTAGAAGCCTGCACTTCCATCAAATCCATTAAATATGTCTACAAATATATTTACAAAGGTTACGATGCAGCTACTGTAGTCGTCAAAAGTGCAGACAACCCTGAAAGTAGTGAGTTAGTACATGATGAACTTGCATCTCATGTAGATGCTCGCTATGTCAGTGCGCCAGAAGCTATGTGGCGGCTTTTAAAATTTGAAATGCATGATAGATCACATGCAGTATATAGGTTAACAGTACATTTGCCACAACGACATTTAGTCTATTTCCATGCTGGAAATGAAATGAATGCATTGGCCCAAAGTGAAGATCGTCACACTACACTAACTGCATGGTTTGCATTAAATTCCACTGATGCTGAAGCAACACAATACTTATATATTGAAATTCCATATCACTATGTTTTTGTGAATGGATTATGGAGACCAAGAAAAACCAGAGGCAATAAAATAATTCCACGAATTTACACAGTCAGTCCAAGAGATGTTGAACGTTTTTGCTTACGGATATTACTTTTAAATGTTCCAGGAGCACAAAGTTTTGAACAATTAAGAACTGTTAATGACATTGTATATGAATCCTTCCATTTAGCTGCAAGACATAGAAACTTACTCGCTGATGATACAGAGTGGGAAAGATGTTTAGAAGAAGCAGCACAATGTCAAATGCCACGACAGATGAGAGAACAATTTGCTTTTATTTGTATCTTCTCAAATGCTCCAAATGCATTAGCTTTGTGGGAGACTTTTAAAAGTAATATGGCTGAAGACTTTATGCGACGATACAATGAACCCATTGCACACTTAAAAGAGTTAATGGAAATCCAAGAAGTCTTTTTAACTCATGGATTAAGTTGTGCAAGTTTTAATTTGCCTGATCCAGGTCTTATAGATGACATTAACTTTGAAGACTATGACATTCAACTACAAGCAGAAAGAACAGAAGAAAGACTTGCAACTTTAAATACACTACAATTGCAAGCATTTCATGCCATTAAAAATGCTATAGATGATGACATGGTGACAGAGCGTTATTTCTATCTTGATGGACCTGGCGGATCAGGAAAAACATATTTGTACAATTTATTAATGAGTTCAGTACGAGCACAAGGAAAAATAGCAATGGCGTTTGCCACTACTGGAATTGCTGCACTTTTATTAGAAGGTGGAAGAACTGTTCATAGTGGATTTAAACTGCCAGTGCCTATTTTAGAAAATTCTGTGTCAGATATTCGCATGACATCCTTACAAGCAAAGAAATTGAAGAAATGTAAATTAATTATAATAGATGAGGCCACAATGATGTCATGCTATGCCCTCCAATGTATTGACCGTTTGCTTCGTGAAGTCATGGAGAATACTTTTCCATTTGGTGGAAAGGTAATGTTGTTGGGTGGCGATTTCAGACAAACATTACCTGTCGTTGTACATGGAAATCGAACTGACATTATCGAAACATGTATAAAGTCAAGTATAGTATGGAAACATTTTACCCATCTTCAACTGCAACAAAATATGAGATCAGAAGGCCAAACTGATTTCAATGATTGGCTTATTAAAATTGGAGAAGGCAGAACAGAAAAAATACTACATTTACCTGATGACACTGTAGAGATCCCACCTCATATGATTTGTCAACAAGATATTATATCGGCTATATTTGAAGGGAGCATAAATAACGAAGAATATTCCGAGCTTGCCAACCAAGTCATACTGACGTGTAAAAATAAAGATGCATTAATCCTCAATAATGAAATCTTAAAAAAAATTTATGCACCACAAAGAAATTATCACAGTGCTGATTCTGTACTTGCTGATGACAATGAAAGTCAGGCTAACTTTTCGACTGAATTCATAAACTCTTTAACTCCTTCTGGAATGCCACCACATATTTTGCAGCTAAAGAAAGGTGCAATTATCATGTTACTGCGAAATATGAACCCCAAAAAAGGCCTATGCAATGGCACAAGATTAATTGTTCAACAATTAAAGGACCATTTTATAGATGCTGAAATTTTAACTGGGACCCATAAAGGAGAGAGAGTTTTCATACCAAGAATAGATTTAGCACCAAGTGAAAGTAGTCTCCCTTTTATACTTCAAAGAAGACAATTTCCCATTATTATGGCATTTGCCATGACCATTAATAAATCACAAGGTCAAACTTTCAAATCTGTGGGTATTTTCTTGGAAGAACCAGTTTTTGCACATGGTCAATTGTACGTTGCGTTGTCACGGTGCAAAAATCCACAGGCTATTAAAGTTTACATTGAAAACAATGAAAGTCAAGGTGATTTATTAGAAGATGGACGTATTTTTACTAAAAACATTGTCTACTATGAAGTACTATAACTTTGAAGGATACAAATTAACGATGCCAAGATTTTTTTAAAGCATTGCAAAATACATAACAATTGGTTGTTTAATTCAGTCATAATTAATGGAAGTCATGTTTATGAATGATTTGCCTCACAAAATACTTGCCTTGCATTGTTAGTAAAAATTATGTTAAAATGTTAAGTCACTATGTTAATGTTTCTAATGTTACAAGTTTAAAAAATATATTTTCAAGTTATTTCATTCAACAGATTACAAAGTGGATGTTAACAGGTCAAGCACCTTTTAAGTCACAATGTAAATATTGTCTGTTATCTTAAGATTACTACCTACATTAATGTTTATCGCCAGTTTATGTGCTCAGTAATAAATTACTTTAATTACGTACGTTTTAAGAAGAGTTTTACTGTATGCCTTCCTCTACATTCAATGTATATTCAAGTTAACAATTATTGTGATAGAAATTGAATTTTAATACTGATTAATTTAAATGTCAATTGTTTTTACATTCAAATGTTAATACTTTTAATAAAAAATTAGGTTACAAAATGTATTCACTATGTTCCTGTTTATAATGTTCAAAATTATACAAATGTTTTGTTAACTTCTAAACTTACATAAAAAATAAAGTTCAAGTTTAAAAATATATACTTTGATGGTTATTGCTTACATATAGTTTAAACTTCATGTTAAAATTCGCAACGTTTAAAGAAGGGTTTTTACTTTTTGCTTTCCTATTCATTCAATGTATATTAAAGTTAACAATTCTTCAGATACTAATTACATTTTAAAAAACCATTACATCAACATTTTACAAAAATACACGTTCATATTAAAATACTTACAAGGGTCAAAAATATATGTTAATAACTAAACAACTTGACAAACATATACATCACATTGCCGTCATTTTTTGACGGGCAAGTCGCTAGTCACATATATAGTTGTGAGCGTACGGGCCGTTGCTCACGCTTGCGGGCTCGCGTAGCGAGGTCACTGGGCAAGGGCCTCAGTTGCTGGCATAAATAAAAATAAAACACTTTAGACACTAATAAAATCGCTAAGCGAGAGAAAAAATGGCCGACGGACAAAACGAAAACGAGGCTACAGCACTCTCCAGACGTAAAACACCACACCACACTCGCAAAACACCACACGAAACTCGAAAACCACTACAAACCAACAACGGACAATACGCAAAGACGCACAACACACATAAACCGCCATTTAACGCAAATGCGGAAGTACGACACTACGCGCACGGTTTCGACTCGCGCACGCACAGTATTACACTGCACACATTCACCACGCTTAGAGAGCAGCTCCACAACACTAATGCTGCAGCAATGTCAAAACACATTCACATCTCTTCAACACAATGCTTCCAAATATGTAAAGTATATTCATTTATTAATGTATTATATCTTTACTATTACACACCAAACAACATTAGCTACCTTACAATTTCATTGCCGTCATTTTTTGACGGGCAATTCGCTAGTTACATTATAAATGGAAAAGGAAAGATATGTTGAAGGAATCACAATGTTGTTTATGCTTTAGACTAGGCCAAAGAAATTAATGTTTCACTGAGTAGATTGAACTGTTTTGACCTGCAAGTCATACTTTATTACTTAATTGAAATGTAATTGACATTGATGATAATAAGAAATATTGAGACAAAAAAAATGCTGTTATTACCACTGTAACAAACTTTATCAAGTATAATTTATAGCGATATTGACTTTTATATTTATTTTCACTTTTAGAACTTTGTAAGTCTCTTTGTACACTAAATATACACTGATATATACCCTTTATAGAATAGTGAGTATTGGCTTCTATTCTGTGGGCCTCATTCAACTGCTACTTTTTTTAGATCTGGGTTTGCAAGTGGAGAGAGCAAGTTACTTTGCTATTCAATTGCCTCCTACTTGTAGGCTCCAATCAGGTTACTTGCTGACCGCTACTTTCCATTGCGATTCTGCTAATCGCAATTACTTCCCACAAAGCCTATGGCCGCAAGAGTCCCAAGCACAAAAAACGCCACTTCGCTATTCAATTGCTCTGATTACCCCTTCCGCCAAGCCCGTAAATAGCAAAAAGCCAACTCCAGCTTACTTGTACCAAGGAGGTGTTGCAAGGGCTTGCAAAGCCCTTACGTATGCTCCCCATTGCTCCCAAATCAAGCACCCATGGTGCGAGGGTCCCGATTAGGACCCCCTAGGGGCCCCATATCAACCCCTTGCTGCAGGGGTCCCGATTGGGACCCTTACAGCATTTAAAAAATCAGGTTACTTGCTGACCGCTACTTTCCATTGCGATTCTGCTAATCGCAATTACTTCCCTCAAAGCCTATGGCCGCAAGAGTCCCAAGCACAAAAAATGCCACTTCGCTATTCAATTGCTCTGATTACCCCTTCCGCCAAGCCCGTAAATAGCAAAAAGCCAACTCCAGCTTACTTGTACCAAGGAGGTGTTGCAAGGGCTTGCAAAGCCCTTACGTATCCTCCCCATTGCTCCCAAATCAAGCACCCATGGTGCGAGGGTCCCGATTAGGACCCCCCAGGGGCCCCACATCAACCCCTTGCTGCAGGGATCCCGATTGGGACCCTTACAGCATTTAAAAAATATAAATTCCCAGGTGCCTGTCTTAAAAGGGCCCGCAGCACACTAATGGTTGCCCCCATGCCGCGTGGGGTACAGTAAGTACCCCCATGGCAACTAACAATAAACCCCCCATTCTGCGGGATCCCCATCGGGACCCCCGGAGGGTCCTCACATTAACCATTGTCACTTGAGGGTCATGTTGGCAACGTTAGTGGTATAATTTAAACTTTATTTTATTGCTAGGTGTGGGTTTTGGTTTTAGTGTGATAGGATGTGTTTTTTTTTTTGGTTGTAGTTTTTTGTTTTATGTGAGTATTTTTTTATTTTATTTCTGTAAGTAGTGCGGTTTTTATTGTCTTAAATGGTGCTTTTTTATTTTATGTAATGTTTTTTCTGTGATGTTCGATATTTTATTTTCTGTAATCTAGGTTTTTATTTTTTGTAATTAGTGGGGGTTTATTGTGTTTTGTCATTAGTGGGGTGTTGGGGGTTTAATAGGGGGTTAGGTAAGTAGTGTAGGGGTTAATAGGTTAGGGTAGGTGTTAGGTAGGTACTGTAGGGGTTGATAGGTTAGGGTAGGAGTTAGGTAGGTAGTGTAGAGGTTAATAGGGTAGGGTAGGAGTTGAGTAGGCAGTGTAGGGGTTAATAGGGTAGGGTAGGAGGGGGTTTATAGGATAGGGGTTCACTGGGTACATTTGGGTTTAAAATGGCCCAGTTAGGGTTAAATAGGACTGGATATGGTTGAATAGGTCTAGATGGGATTAAATAGGACTAGACAGGGTTAAATAGGACTAGATGGGGTTAAATAGGCCCAGATAGGGTTAAAGGAGGACAGTTGGGGATAATGGGGTACAGTTGGGTTAATGGGGTTTAGTTAGGGTTAATGGGGTACAGTTAGCATTATTGGGTTAATGGGGTATAGTAAGGGTCAATAGTGTAGTGTAGTGCTTAGACTTTGTGTCATGAGGGTCCTGGAGTACCATCATGGCACTTATAGTATATAGATCCCTATTGCACTGAGGGGGTTAATTTTAGTCTCATGAGGGTCTATATTGACCCCCATGAGTGATGGTGTTCGTTTTAGGTGCCGGTGGTTACTTATAGTACCCCCGCGGCAGGGGTTATTTTTTTTATTTAGCTCGTGTACTTTAAGGTCCTTTCAGAACCCGCAAGGTGGAGTTTTTGAATTTTAAATGCAGCGGGTTCCTGGTGGGGACCCCCGCTGCAAGGGTTAATATAGGGGCATTGCAGGGGTGCTGATAAGGACCCCCAACATTGGTGGGGGTTAATTTTAGGTGCTGCGGGGGTACTTACAGTATCCCCGCGTCCAGGCGTTAGCTAAGGAGCCATGGTAAGGGTCCTGTAAAAAAAAACTGTTAAACTAACTCCAAGGAGTGCAGTTGCTCTATAGTCCTAATATGTGCTTGCACTCTGCACCCAGGAGATTCTGAGCCTGAAGCTCAGTAGTCTCCATAGCAACGCTGCAGAGGGTACCCACAACGTGAACACACTACACTAGATCCCCCTTCCACCTCCTAGCTCCTATGACACAGAGCACCCCCTATGATTCTATAGACCCCCATGGCATATAAAATTAACCTCTATACCATGAGGGTCTCCATAGATCCCCATGGTATATTCCACTATAACCATGGGGGGGGGGACCTATGGCCTCCTATGGCACCTAAAATGAGCACCTACACCACAGGACATCTAAAATTAACCCCCATACCATGTGGCATGTAAGATTAACTCCCATATCATGGAGGTCCTTCATGGACTCCCATGTCTACTAAAATTACCCTTTGTGCAAAGGAGATTCCCATAGTACCCACATGGTGGCTCATGGGGCTAGATGTAATAAACCCTTGTTTCAGGTTTGCGAAATTAAGCCTCAAATCTGACACAATTAAGGGTAGCATCAGATTCAACACATTTAGTCTTCTGGAAGATTTTTTGAGCCCGCACAAGTGAGTGATAGTACATGTAGGCTTTTGTAAAAAATGTCAGCATTCATAAGGACTTATGATTTAACTATGAGTGCTGAGGTTTCACTACTGGAACAATAAGATGGCCTTTTAGAAAATATCAATGAGACAGGTACTCATGGGTTAGATACCTAACAAGGGCATTTCTTGTAGGTTTTTGATGGTGAGTGAAGATATTGCTAGTAACTGATTTACAAGAAAACTTTATTTGGTATATTTGCAACAGGAGACATGGAATGGGGGCCATAGTCTATTTCACAATTTTTATTGGAAGCAGGTTAACCTATATTCCAATTTGTGATGAATCACTTTACACTTGCACTAGTACTTTATAAATAATTTAATATAAATATATTCACGCTGTCTGCATTAGAAGAATTAGGTCTGTAATAAGGAATTAATCTGGAAGTGGAATACTGGAGTCCAGAGGGGAGTAAGCTTGTTAATTGCAATTAATATTCTATTCAAAATCAGCTAAGACCCCCATGTTTTATCCTATCATTAGATGTGGAGAAAGAAGTTTACAGGATAAACTGCAGATTCATGAGATATACACAGGGACAATTTGGATTTAAAGGAACAAATATTTGTTTAGTTTTGGCTCTCTAATGTAATTGAATTGTTAAGATGTATGGCAGTGGGTTTGGTTCTGCTACATTTAAACTATCCAATAGAACTAGGCAGGGATACCACTGTCTCCCCTTACTGTCTGCATTGTAAATTAAACCTCTTGCAGGAGCAATAAGAAAAAATGCAGATATTAGGGACTTCAGGTGGATAATAAGGAACATAAAATCTCAATGTTTGCAGATGATGTTTCATTAGATCTAACTGAATTTAATAAATATTTGAATAGTATTGTTAAGGTTATAGAAGTGTACTCACTAACTTACTAACTATAAATTGAATGTGGAAAAAACTGAAGCTATGCCAGTAGAGTTGACTTTTGACTATAGATGTTTCATCACTTTGTTAGGTGATTATTTTAAGTTTGGTGGTAAATATTATCTCCAGTTATGTGGGACTGCAATAGGGCTATATTTGCCACTGCTTTTGCTAACCTATTTATGGGTTGGTGGGAACAGTCTAGGGGTGTAGGAGCCAGAATAATTCTAGGGGGGATACAGCTCATTGTATACACAGGCCGTAAAATAGCTTATATATACATACATGCAATCTTAGAAAAATCTGGGGCGATTTGTCCACCCCATCCCCCCAGTTCCCAGTTCCTACACCCATGGAACAGTCCCACATGTTTGGAGGAAAATTAAGATTTAAGGATTAAATGTTTGTATATGACCTTTTTTATGAATGGAAGGGTAGTGAAGATGATATTGTCTTATTTTTACTGTACCTTTGTATCAAACTATCATTCTTGTCATTTAAATAATGGTATATTTAAAGGACAGTTTATGCTTCTTACACGCAAATGTTAAGAATTTTGAGGATCAATCTGATCTATTAAAACAAAGATTATTAAAGATAGAGGTTATCCCATACAATCTATTGAAAAACATATCAGGTGGTTACAACGACATCGTGTAGTTATCTCTTGCAAAATAAAAACAAAAGAAAGATGAATGATAATGGAGAATTACTCTTTCTTAGTCATTATAATTCAGACTATACAATGATAGAAATCAGACTATACAATGATATGCAAAAATATATTCTGTTAGGCCCCCATTAAGAAAACATCTCTTTATGCCAGCTTGCCATTTGTAGCTAAAAGGAATTAATCTTTAGGCAGTATTATTTTTCCTTCTATGACTTCAAACAGATAATTGCCTAAATCTTCTCGGTTAACTGTAAAGGGTAATTTTAAATGTATTTGTAAGTACAGTGTTGTTCAGTCATTCAGTCATATCCTACTCTCCATGATCCTATAGCCTGCAGCACACCAGGCACATCTGTCAACCACTACCCATCTGAGCTCCCTCAAACTTATGTCATTGCTCCAATGGCCTCATCTATATGTCTCTGCATCTGCCATTCCTTTCCTTGTGTGCCATCAATCTTTCCCAGCATTAGAGTCTTCTCTAGGGAAACCTGTCTTCTCGTGATATGGCCAATATGGTACCAAACCTTACAAACAGAACTCTTTCTAAACTATGTCAGCACTTATGTAAAGCCACATACAACAAGTCATATAACATCAAATTACATAATACTACAATGCACTGCATGTGAAATGAGATGTTACATTGGGTAAATCAGCCAAAAATGACATATAAAGATGAATCTATACAGACATTCTATTAACAACACAATAATTATCCAAAAAGGTAATTTCAGAAACATCCATGAGAGCAAAACATTCACATTATTTAACACTAACTGTACAGCACTTGGGCTTTCTATCATGTTATCAAATTTTTTTGTTATTCTCCCACATTCACAGGTTTTATTGTTGCTTTTAAACTCATTAATATGTGTGGGTATTTACAGCCCTGACTGATTTATAAGACAATGGAAAGAAAGATAACACTTTCTTTCCTCTCAGACCCTGTATAAAAACTCACACACTTGACCAACTAAGGGCTGGATTGAAATCCCTAATTTATCTTTGCAAAAGAGGCCACTTGCAAATGCTGCAGGTTTTTTTTTTGTACCGATAATGTACAAATCAAAAGCTCAACTATTCTAAACCCCTCCATAAACTGGGGATGACACATCAAAGCTGTCTGACCACAGCCCTGATGCTGCCATGGTCCTAACGTGACTGCTGTGAAGACTACTGCTGTTTGTTCAAACAACCCCCTCCATGGCTAGCGTAGTTTGTAGATTGGGAGTAGTAATGGGGATCAGGAGTAAGTGGAGGAGGATATCCACAGGGGTTTTCTACTCCACATTGGAGGAGGGTCTACCTGGGGATCCCTTCAGTGTGTATGTGGGGGGAGGGATCCTTGGGGTTCCCCCATTTATTGTACTGTAATCTGGGGATTCCGAGGCTCATAGAAGGTAGGGGTATTAGGGAAAATCCATGGGATCCCCAAGTATATATGCTGTTAGGTGCACTTATTACCCCTCAATGTCACTTATTAATCCCTCAATTATATAAGACATCAAGCCTTATACCCAACTCAGTTATGGATTTATGCTGTCTTCAGCATCACATCTGATGCTTGAATAATTTTCGGAGGCATTTGTCTGCCTCTACGGTTGTTGTTCAGTATGTGTACATTTAGGTAGGCAAAATGAGCTTAAGAATGGCCTGTGAATTGTGAACAGCACCATTTAAAGTGATTAGAATTGTTTGGATGGGAACTTGAAGGAGACAAGTCACGATATTTTGTAGAATCTGCTAATTTTTGCCTATTTCAGTGATTTCGATTGACAGGTAACGAAGTGCAATTTGCACAGTAACTCCCTGCGTAAAATATTTTGATTGCGTCTTAAGTGGGTTTCTTATTATTTCTCTGTATGTTCCAATACTCATGTATCCTTAACCATTATTGCTTCTGACTGATAAAGAGAGGAGCAACTATTGAAAGCTTGCCACTCCAACTAAAATGTTTTGCCATTAAGAAAGTCCTATTATAATGCAGTTATTATTTATTATGTATTAACCTTGATTTGTAATGTGCCAACATATTCCACACATCTAAACAGGGTAGGTACAAGTGATTAACAATTTCAACAAATTACAAAAGAATGGAAGGTCATATTATTGAGTTTAAATCAAGCGTACAAAATGCTTCCTCTAAAGAACCTAATAAAGTAGAAAACTCACAAACAGTCTAGAGACTATGTGTGAATTATAGAGAGGTAAGGTACAATGTATTGTGCATATTATGGGTGAAGGTAATGCGCTTCTTTAAACATATTAGTTTTTAGTGAGGTTTTGAAGGATTTGAGGCAGGAGTATAGCCTAGTGGAGCAAGGCAGGGAGTTTCTAAGAATAGGGGCAGCACAAGAAAAGTTCTGAAGGCGGGAATGAGAGGAGGTGACAACAGAGGAAGAAAGAAGAAGGTCATTAGTGGAGTGAAGAGGACTGTTGGGAGAGTATTTAGAGACAAAAGCAGAGATATAATAGTGTGCATTATTGTCAAGGGCTTTTTACGTCAGGATCAAGATTTTACATTTTATTATATACTGTATTATATACTGCAATATTTTGATTATTCATCTAGATCACTGGACATTAATGGCTACCAAACTCTTCATGATATGGCCAACATCTTTGAGCTTTAGACTTATGATCAAACCTTCCAGTGAACAGTTTGGCTTGATTTCCTGTAGTATTGGTTAATATCTTTACTTTGTAAAAGCTTGCTCAGAATTGCCATAGCTTTCCTGCCCAGATGCAAATGTCTTTGAATTTCATGGCTGCAGTCACCATCTGGAGAGTTCTTGGAGCCCAGGAAAATAAAATATGTCACTGACTCCACTTCTCCATCAATTTGCCAGGAACTGAGATTGTTTCAAATGTTCTTCATCTTTTTAAACTTGAGCAGCAGGCTTTTGCAGTTTGTTTCACTTTCATCAATAGGGCCCTTAGTTTATCCTCACTTTCAGTCATTAGAGAAGTATTATTTGCGTATCTGAGGTTGTTGATATTTTTCCTGTTTTTGGTTTGTCCAGCCCAACCATTCACATTAGATATTCTGTGTATAAGATGAATAAATAAGGTGACAATATACAACAATGTTGCTCTCCTTTGCTGACCTTGAATCATTCAGTTGTCCTATATTCACTTATGACCAATGGTTCCAGGTTCACATAATGATTCCTCAGGAGGCAGTTTAGGTAGTCTGGCATCCACATTTCTTTAAGAACTTGGCACATTTAATTGTGATGCATGCAATCAAAGTCTTAGAATAGTCTATGAAGCATAGCTAAATATTTTTTTTTCTGGAATTTTCTTGCTTTCTCTTTTATCTAGCGGGCATTGGCAAATCCATCTCTTCTGCCTCTGCAAAACCGAGCATGCACATCACAGTTCTTGGTCCATATATTGTTTGAGCACAGCATCATCTTGCAGAATTTTGAACAGTTCAACTGGGATTTTATCAGCTCAATGGGCAAACTATTGAGGTTATCAATACTGTTAAGATCCTTCCTGTAGGTATTTTGTGTATTTCTGCCACCTCTTCCTTATCGGATCTGCTTCTGTTAAGTCCATACCATTTTGTAATTTATCTATTATGTAAAGTCCCTTAAATCTATTATTTACCCCCACTGCTTATTCATAGGGGAAATGATTTTATTTTTTATCTGCTGATCTGATGACTGTACTCTGTCTCTCAGTTTAATTCTGAACTTTGCAATAAGAAGTTCATGATCTGAGCTGCAGTCACATTCAAGTCTTGTCTTTGCTGACTGTATAGAGCGTCTCCATTTTACCTATAAAGCATATAGTCAATCTGGTTTCTATATTGTGCATTTGATGATGTATATGTATAGAGATGTATAGAGTTGTCTCTAAGGCTGTTGGAAGAGGGTGTTTACTATGAATTATCTTGACAGTATTCTACTAATCTCTGACCTGCTTCATTTTGTTCTCCACGGCAAAAAATTTCCATTATTGAAACATATAATTTCATTCCCTACTTTAGCATCCCAATCTCCATTTATGAGATTAACATATTTTCTTGGTGTTGTATCTAGTAGGTGTTAAATATCCTGGTAGAAATGGGCAACAGCCTCTTCATCATAAATGATTGGCACATGGACTTTGATCAATGTGATGATCACTTGCCTTTAATTCATATTGAAATAATGCTGTCATTTACTGGGTTGTATCTGAGCACTGCTTTGGCCACACTTGATTCCCTGGGATTCATGAGCACAGTAGAAGATCTGGAGGTTGTCTGATATGAAATGTCCCATGCCAGTCCATTTGAGTTCACACATTTCCAGGATATCAGGATTTAATATTGTAATTTCATATTGATCATGTCTACTTTGCTTTGGTTCATTATAGTTATAGTTATAATGTTCCAGTTTCCTCAATTGTTCTTTGCAGCAGGGGACGTTCCTTTCACCTCCAGACACATCTGCAGCAGGGCATCTTCTTCTCGTCGGCCAAGCTATTTCATTAGATCTGTTGCTACTTCCACTCGCCCTTTGCTGTTCCCCAGTAATATGGTAGACACATTCTGACCTGAGGGGTTCATCTACCAGTGCTATATCATTATGTCTCTGTGAAATTTTGAAAGCCTGAGAGCATCAGCCTCTCCAGAAGGTATAGAGAATTTGCCACATCCCAGGAGCCAATATCTTTATTAATATTACTACTGTATGCTTATTATATTTGAGGAGATTTATTAGATTTATTAGGTGAGATTTAGGAGAATTATTTCTGCCTATATTTCAAACCTCAAAACAAATGTTTTTGCTGTTTTCTGCTAGCTATCCCCACCCTCTCCCACCCTTCCACCATTTATGGCTTGCATAATTTACCTAAATCACCTTCTACTAACATGTCTTAGCCTGTCCTGCCTCTTAATATCTCTCTCTTCCTCTCTTACCCCTCTCTCCTGTTTCCATCTGTCCCTCACTCCATGTCCCCATTTTCTTTTACACACATGCCTCACTGCTAATTCTGTGACATCCTGAAAGCACTTCACTCCCTCTCTGCCCCTCACCCACTACCCCTATTCATATTCAATTTATAAAGGCATGGAAATCACCTGACTTCCTATTTGCAGATTATATTATCTCAACACTAGGGGTCAGACAACATAATACATAATAGAGCCTTTCACCTTACTAACTCTCACTTTCTTCCTGACCCTTGTTATTCCTTATCTGTTACTCTTTCCCAGGTCATTGCCCCTTTAATTCCATTTAGATTGTAAGTAGTGAGCTTCCAGTCTTGTAGTGTACTTTGGGAAAAAGCACTTTCTACAAAGATTCTAAGCTCAAAACAGGACCCTCCATTTTCTGAAGTTTGTTACTAATGTACTTTCCTTGTTCTTATATCCTGTACAGCATTACGGAATATATTGGCGTATTACAAATAAACGTTTATAATAATAATGTCTCTTGTTGAGCTTATCCACAAGGTCACCTTGACAAAGATAATAAGTGGGGTTCCAGTTCCTTCTCCAGTGGGCTTCTATTAGTCTGACCTCTCTGCTATGACCTGCCCATTTTTGTTGACCCTACATGGTACACAGCTTCACCGATGTACACTAGCCCCATGACAAGGCAGTGATTCCAAAGGGGAAGTGTGGTATTACTTGTTGTTATAAAATTGCTAAAAGCTTTTACAGCTGTGCCAATAAATGTACCTTTGAACTCAGAACACATATTATTTGTGATACAATTTTTGTATTCTATTTTATTACATGTACTTTTTGTTTGAAACAATATCTAAGAGGCACTTTTCATTATCTACAATTGTGCTTTAGGGAACACGTTTCTCAAATTATTAAGGGAAATACTTGCTGTCCAATTACAAGACATTTTATTGAAGAGCATAAACATGATTGTCAAAAATGTCAAGATCAGGGTATAGACGAACTTAAACCATGTGTAAGTGGTTTCTACAGACTTAAAATCCACAGACGGAAGGTAAGTTTCTTAAATTTCTACAACAAAAGAGTATTTGGATATAAGGTTAACACCAAATGGGTCAAAGGAAATATAATGGTTAAAGGAAATTTACATGGTTAGAATCTTTGGGAACAGTACTATAAATTACTTCAAGTTTGGTGTAGGGTTGTCATTACTTTATTCAGGAAAGGTGTCTGAAGAGAAAAAGAGATATATTAAATAATATATACATAATGTTATGCATGTAATAACGTTTACTTTCCTAAATAATCAAACAAATGAAAACATTTATTTCACATGTAAAACATTAGTTAAATTAAATATAATTACACAATAAAGATAGTTTCAAAAATAAATGGCATTCTAAAATATGGCTAGTGATTTGATTCCAAAAAGAAAAGTATGTCTGTAGCGAGAGATGCAGCTACACATTGCAGCTAACTGGTTTACATTGTTTCAGTGAGTACTGATCTTGTGTTTTACAGTATTTTAAAGGACCTGCCAAGAGGAGGGGGTAAGAATTCTTGAATCCCTAAAGCAGGTCAGCCAAGCCCTCACTCCAATTAACACCTTTTTAGCCCTCCATCTCTCTTCTCCCCACCTTTGCAGATACCTCCTTTATGTCACCATCATTTTTGTCACTCCTGCAATTCTATGGACCCATCCTCAGCTTCTTGGTCTCTGGCTTTATCCCATCCATTCAAATTTTTGTATTCTGTTTTCACTGTTGCCCTGCTCTATGTGCACATCACAAAATGCCCCAGTAACTACTCATGTTTAGTACTTGCTTTTTAACCTCCTAAGATTACCAACACAGATATACATGCATGAGTAATTGCACTTTCACAAACTATCACATATAAAGTTGTGAGCATACGAGTTGTTGCTAACGCTTGCGGGATCGGGTAGCGAGCCGCGGCCCTCGTAACTGCAACCCTTGCAAAATTTACGAGGGGCGCAGCTGCTGGCAAGGAGCGCCAAAGGCGCTCCTTGCCTGCAACTGCGCCCCTTTGCAAACTTTATGTCGTAACGAAAAACAAAATATGAGACACGTTACGACCAATTACGACCTCGCAAAAATCGTCCGCAACCCGCGGACATGAAAAAATGAAAAACAAAATAAATATAAACAACACATACATAAAAAGCTTACCTACAGCAAGAGGGAGCATCCAGGGCCTCAAAAAATGAAGTTACACCTAAATTTAGATCAAAATAAAAGAGTTTAGACACTAAAAAATTCTCTAAGCGAGAGAAAAAATGGCCCCCGAACAAAACGAAAACGAGGCTACAGGACTCTAAACACGCAAAACAACACAAAACAGCTACCGATATTCCGCTACAGACGCATACCACACATTAGCCGCCATTTTAGAACAATAACTTATACAGTGCGGAAGTACACAGCTACGCTAACGGTTTTGTCTCGCACACGCACACTATTACACTGCACACATTCATCACGCTTACACAGCAGCTCCACACCACTAATGCTGCAGCAACATCAAAACAGATTGCCAGCTCTTCAACACAATGCTTCCTGCATATATTACTTTAAAATAGGTAAAGTATATTACTTTATTAATCTATTAGTTATTTTATTATTATACACCAAATAGCATTAGCTCACTTACAATTTCATTGCCGTCATTTTTTGACGGGCAATTCGCTAGTTCTTATATAATTTAAGGTAACGAAAGTACTAAAATATCAACAAAGGTCTGCATACTTAGAACTTTGATATTCCCAGTAGTAACATATGGATGTGAAAGCTGGACAATAAGAAAGCAGAGTTCCATAGAATCGTGCTGCAAGAGAAAACTTCATAGATACCCTTGTACTGCAAGAAGCCAATCAATACCAGTGGAAATCAAGCCAAACCATTCACTTGAAGGTTTGATCATGAGGCTAAAACTCAAACATTTTGTCCATATGATGAGAAGACAGGATTCCCAAGAGAAGATTCAAATCCTGAGAAAAATTGAAGGTACACGAAGAAGGGGATGGCAGATGTGAAGATGGATAGTTGAGATCATTGAAGCAATGAGCCTTTAGGGAGCTCAGAGAGCAGTAACTGAAAGATGTGCCTACCATTCTGTGGTCCATAGGGTCATGTAGAGTTGGGGACAAATAAATGACTAAACAACAACAACAAGGAAAGTACAAGTTGTAACTCTGCTGACAGTGTTTGAGGATGTTAGCTGAACTTTGCGTTCTAATCTAGAGTTTGGTTGTAAGTTTCGTAGAGAATGGACCATACAAAATGGATGCACATTTACTATAAATTGCTGAACACGAGAATGTAAGATAGAAGTAAAAACAAATACTTCATATTTCAATTACATAAAAGCAGCATAGGTCAGTACACTTTAAATAGTGAATAAAAGTTGTACTTTCCCCAAATTTCACGTCCAGGTGAACTCTTTGACTCAAACCTTGTCAGTTTGCACAGCCTACTTGTTCCCCCAATTACAAATAAGCATAAATATTCATAGTAACAGCAGTAATAGTGTACATATATATATATATAATGTTGATATCTAGACTTTTGTAAGGCACAAGCCTAAGGCACAAGGCACAAGCCTAAGACAGCACATTTTCAGGGAGCAACATGCAGAACATTAAAATACGTTTATATATGCACAGAAATGTATATATGCAGTAATATTTCTGTCTGTAAGTTACTTCACACATTCTGACATACCATATATTTACATAAACACACATAGACATATGAATTGGGGGGGCGTACAAATCTGATTGGCCTAAGGCAGTATAAAACCAAAATACACTGCACATTTTCCACGTTATAATAATGTCTCAGATTATTTTTTCTTATTACACATTTTTAGATTTCTTAACAAGATGTATAAAAAATTTAATATATAAAAACATTGTCAGTGCTATGGAGGGAAATAATATGAATATTATAAGTAGTAAAATACATACTGAGACTATTTTCCCATGTGAAATATTTTTAAAGAAGCTGATATCTATTAAAAACAAACATTTAAACTAGTGACAAAAATCAAAACCCTCTGTGTATAAAATGGTTCATCAAGTTTGTAGAAAGTTTGTGGAGCTGAGAGCTGATGAGAATACTGGATTCCAGGCAGCCGGGAAACAAGTGCTCTTAGAAACCATGGGCTGCTTTATGAAGAATTTGGCACAGTATGAATACAAGTTGAAAGGAAAAACATCACTGGCTGAAACTATTAATGTGAAGAGCACCATAGGCTACTAAAGAAGACATCTTTTATATATATTTTTTTAGTATAAATCAGTTTGTACCATTTAAATCTAGATAAGTATTATTGTTTCACAACTGAGATATGCAATAATTGCCAGATAATAAATCAGTTGCTATATATTGTGTATATACCTATATTTAGGCTTGTGATTTGTAATTGGATATTTTTGCTAGATGTTCTCACTAGCAAGATCTTTTTAGCACAGCAGTAAATAAACAATGTGCTTAATTTATGCATATTAATCTATTATACACTATGGAAGAGGCAAATTAATGATCCACTGTTGACCTATATTTACATTTTGCTAATTTGAAGAACTACAGATGATAATGGACATAATGTTTTTAGAAAGTAGAAAATACATCCTTTAAAATATTAATCATTGTGTGCAATTATGCTACAGTGGAAGTCACTGTTTCTGTTTATGCTGATCTACTTCGAATTCAAATGGAGAAAAACTTACATCTGCTACAACAGCAATTTAGAAATCTTTAGGGTTAGTGTTTGCAATAGGACCACTGAACAATTTTATATAGCAGATTGTAAATATAAGGCTGTCCTTGTTTGTATTAACTTTTATAAAAATGTGCTTATTATTAAACCTAGTTCTTCAAAAGGTTCTCATGTAAATGTGCGA
Source organism: Discoglossus pictus (assembly GCA_027410445.1). Classification (NCBI taxonomy): domain Eukaryota; kingdom Metazoa; phylum Chordata; class Amphibia; order Anura; family Alytidae; genus Discoglossus; species Discoglossus pictus. Next base: position 215,997,954 of record CM050165.1, on the reverse strand, counting down.
TTACAGCCTTGGTTTAAGTGGAAACAGATAATTAAATAAAGAGGTGGTAGTTTAAGTAGGTGTTGTTTGATCCATGGAGTCCACAGGCCTCACATTTCAAAAAGCTCCATGGGATTACATGGGGGTGGGAGTCACCTCACCCATCTGATGACAAGTTCTTAACTTAGTGGCTGAGCCGAGTGTTTCTTGTATTATGATAAGGATCACATCCATGATGCCCCACTTCTAACAGGTTTGGATAAGTACTGGATGAAACCCTATTATATTTAGGAATTTGTGTTTTTTAGTACCACTGCAAATCTATTACTGTTCAAATAAGCAGCTGAAAGAATATAAAAGCCAGTATTATGGCAGTGTGCCAAATACCAAATCTTAAAAAAATAAAAAATATCAGTGTTCCTTCACACAGAGCTAGTAAATAAAATGGTTTTCCAGGTGGTCTCAGAAGGGTGCCTGTGTTTTGTTCCATTAACTGTTATAAATACTTTATGGATAGAATCAGGGTAAGAATGGCTTGAGCCTCAGGTTCACGACTTATGGTACTCATAATACGTGAGTTATGCAAGCTATAAACATATGGTACACTTCATGCGTGCTTCTCTCACCTCCTAGTGTGAGTCTTTAGAGGAACTGAAGCAGTCATGTGTGGCTTGTAAGGGGTTCTGCAGGAGGTAATGAGTGATTGTTTTTTGCTATAAATACACATCTGTTCCTACAGTGTACAGAGAGGAAACATGTAGGCAACTTATCTGATAAGTTTATATCACAGCCTCTTCTAATTTGTAATATATATTGTAAGTAAATGTTGTAGTTAAGGTATAGAATGTCTGTAAACTATAATTTAATTTATTATTTATTCAAAGCTGGTCTCCTTAAGAACCAAATGTACCGTAACTATGTTGACCTACAGAACACTGCTTTTTTGCAACAAGACTGTTGTTGCTTACTGATTGTTCTTGGCCCATGGACGGGATGTTTGGTTCTGCTAAATGAGAAAATGGATAGATAAATCTTTCAGAATGACTTTCAATTTGTTCGGGATCTCCATTGTTGGGAAGGTGGTTTGTCTAAGGGGTATCCTGGCATACCTTATCCATAGCAGAAAGGCTTGAAACTCAAATTTAAAACCAGGGAATGTGTCTGTATAATAATGGTTTCATTTCATCTGTACCTCTAAGTGTCATAAACAGCCAATGTCTAACATACAATATTTTAGTAGTTTGCATTTTTATTATTCCTGGAGGTTTACCTGGTTTCTTATAGCCCTAAAAATAATAGGTTGAGTGCCTTCCATTGATAGGTTATCCTGTGGCTATTTTGCAACACTCTTGTGGAAAAAGACCACATTTTGTCAGACACTTAATTCACTGTATACTGAAAGTATAAAGCCAGCCCACAATATCAGCAAAAATGTGTCACAATACAGTCAGCACAGGTTTGATAAATGCTTAGCATTAAAGGGGAACAGTGTATACCAGTGTTATCAACCAGTTAAAGGACCACTATAGTTCAAGGAATACAATGCCTTTGTTACGATACTTAAAAATGGTTCAAATTTACAACACACCCCTCACTGGCTCAGAAGCAGACTACTTGCTCCAGTAAATGCAACTACAGCTCCCCAGAAATGTAGAAACGTCACTCACACACAGAATTTCAACCTACATATAATACATTTATCCAGGGTCCAGCAGAGGCATCAACATTTATTTCTTATTTTCTTATTAGAAACTAACTTTATGAAACTAAAAGTTTTCAAGTAGTCAATTGTTGCAATCTGAAAGCTGCCCTTAGGGGGTGATGTGGTACAGAAATTCTGTGTCAGGCCAAAGAGGTCAAGACTGCAGTAGGCCTAATTTTCCTTGACAAAGATTTGCAAATAATCAGTTTCTTAGAGGCAATGGCATATGTAATCCTGCAGTATATGTTACCTTGTGTATTCTAGTAGTCTTCTAAGTGACTCATTTCTTCTCAAGAATTTAAGGCTAGGAATGTCACACCAGGAAACAAATGCCAGCTCAGAAGCTTTGCACATTTTGTTAACAGATAAACACGGTTGTTACAGTGTGACTGGAATTGCAGATTTTGCAAGACTGATGAAGGTGCATTTAATGTGATAACTACCTAACAACTAGCACAAAGCTACATGGATGAAATATTGATCTGAATCAATATACTGAACACATGGCTTGCATGTTCTTTCAGTTGATAATAAAGTACATTATCTCTATCTCACTTTTCTTACTACAAACGTATTTTGTAATCCTATTAATCAAAGGGCTTTGGAAGTTTGAATTATTACATTTGGAAAGTGAAAAATGTTTCTTTAAAGTAAAAAATAGCAATACAGGCTCTAATTTGCTACTATGTTTTTTCTAAGTATCGCTCTGGTTAGTTTGTTAACCTGGTTTGTCATCCGGGAGAGGACATAAAATTAATATAAGGATTAATAAAAGGATGTATAGCAAATGCTTTTAGTACGACTAAATCGTTCTTTCAAGGTCCACTTTCATAACAGGTAAACAAATAAAATAATGACTGTCCCCACTATAGAATAATTGTATTTATTTAGTAGTTCATAAATTAGAGGTTACAGTTGCTTTCTCATTTTCTTTTTATTACTAAGCTGCATTCTTCAGAAGAGTATACTGCGCATATGGCACTTGATGGTCCCTTACACTTTGACCTGTGACATTCTTTTCTCTTTGATCCACCACTATTGCTTTCATTGTTTTTTCTCAGTATGATTAGAAGAGCAAACATATTTGAAAACTACATTCAAGCACATTCTGTGAAAACAAATGAAAAGATATGGCAAACACAAGTAAACAAAGAACATTTTGTTTTTAATGTTTTGCCACGGTATTGCAAAATTTCTCACAAGTAGTGACCTTTAAACTCCTGAACATCTCTGTTCGTTGTTGTGTGATACAAAAAGATGATGTGACACATAGACTTGTGTTCAGAAAGAAAGAGGCACAAATTAATGTAAAAGAGCTGGATGTAATGATCTAACTATTGAAAGATAATACCCGCCACATTATATCTTCAGTGGTAACACATGTAGGAACCAGGAATACATAGTTTGTGTGTATTTACCAATATATTGACATAGCACAATAAAGAAGGCATTATGGTAATGCATCTTCATGTCTTCCTGTACCTGCAACAGCTTAAAACAATATAGGTATCTTAATATTAATACTCTCATTTAACACGAAGAACCAGAGTAGGTAATGTTAATTTGATTATCTTCCTGTTATAAATAGGTGTTGCTATCAGAAAAACTAAGCAGTGATTAACTTACCTGTGCAGAGAATTACTGGAATCCAGGCCTGTGCTAGTTATAGATGTTGAAGTCTTAGCACTTGCTGTTATATCTTTGTATATATACAGCCTTATTAAATTGTGATTCGGCCAATTGAACAGGGCTCTATATAAGCACATAGCATATTTTTTTTACAGAAATGTTTAGTTAGTGAACTTCTATCCAAAAGCAAGGTCTTCACTAACTAAAAACTTCTGTTAAAAAATATGCTATGTGCTTATATAGAGCCCTATTCAATTGGCCGAATCACAATCTAATAAGGCTGTAGGTGTTTTCAGCTGCTGAAGAACACAGAACATGAATGGAACTGTCACAGCCTACAACTCGGCTGTAGTTTGATTGGCTCTTGAGCTAGCTTTTGAACTCACACATTTTTGTTGATGTTAAGTCGTTCCGTCATGTCTGACTATCAGTGACCCTAAGGACCGCAGCATGCCAGGCACATTTTGTGTCTGGTTGTGCTCATCCATAAGGATGCTGGAGTGGGGTGCCAGTTATTTCTCTTAGATATCTGCTATGACCTGCCCATCTTGGGTGACCCTACATGGTATAGCTCACAGCATTATTGAAGTACACAAGCCCCTACACTACGACAAGGTAGCAATCCAGAAGGGATCACATAGTTTGTTTATGACAACTCACCTGCAGTTTGATTGGCTCTTGAGCTAGCTTTTGAACTCACATAGCGCAGTTTCAATGATAAAAATCCACTTTAAATGGCAGGTTCCACTCTCCACAAACATGGAGGATTACACAGTGTTACACAGTGGTTTATGTGACTGGAGAAACACCAGAAAGGTTGTCAACCTGTACTTCTTTATACACTAAATTAACAACACAAGTACTGAAAAGAGTGCCACAGCTTTTTTTTTACGTATATGATTACTGTTTTTTGAAACCTACTGAAGGCAATTCGCTGCATCACCCCCATTCTATTATTTATACAATAAGTGTTTGGGTAGGTGGAAGTACATTTTTATATTTTAATCCATATTTTGCACTGAAACCAAAGCCCCCTTTCCTTTAAACAAGATGCAAGGTAGGAATTACTTTGAGGATGCAAGAACCCCCCAACAGAAGCTAAGTATTGTTTTTTTTCCATGTAAATAGAACCAGCCACTGCCAATCATTACTTAAATAGGTGAGTGGTCCTTTATCTATATCTAGAGTATTTACTTTAGTTATAGTAAACTTTCTAGTTATAGTAAAACATTAAACATTTATTTACAAAAAATGCTGGCTTCTTTGCCAGATCTGTTGTGGATTCATATCTTGCTAATGGAAGAAGCTTGGCAGACAAAAATGTGAGAAACTGTAATTATTACTGGTAACTGGGAAATCAGATATGATGGACACTACTTAAACATGGTCATGGCTGGACAGCGTATTTGGAGGAGTATAATGGATTTGGGAGAAATGGTGTGTTTGTCTTTATGTTAAACTTGATTTAAAGCAAATGGTCAGAAAATATATTTATATGCGCATAGTGATAATGTGGAAGCCTCTGACTCTGTTTTTGCATATGTAAATGATGCTTGTGAGATTCGTCGCCCTAAGGGTGACAGGGGATCCAGATGCTGCGCCCTTGCTTGTCTTACTGACAGGGCAAAACTAAGGCTGAAACGTACCTCTGGGGGTTTAATGTTTTTCCTGTTCCATGTGGAATTGCACACTAATTTGGGGCTGGGTAACTCGTTTGAGAGAAACCGGACTGATAAACTATAGGATATTTCTCCCTGTGAAGGGCATACGAGAATTAAACAAGTACTACTCTATGAGTGGAGGGCTGTGTTTGAGGATATTACTGCTGTGTACAGGTGAAATGATTACTTCTTAAGTCATCATGATTGACTCACCTGTGCACTGAAAGGGAATCCTCAAATCCAGGCCTGTGCATGGCCCTCTGGGACTGAACTTGTCCACTACTGTTCTAAGGACATCATAGAAAGCGGAACCAAGGATGGGCAGGTACAATTCAGAAAATGAATCAACAACATTTAAAGCTTTGCTAAATAATCATATATATCAGCACATGTCACATGAACATAGAGTTAATCAGGAGGCATGGGGTGTAATAATGATTTAAATATCAAAATAAGAAATAAAAACCTGCCAAATGTATTATACAAGAAGGAGGGAACAAATACAGCTTTACAAGGAATGTATAAATCATGTAAATAAGTTATTAAATTGGCTAAAATAGAAAATGAAAAGTTAAGGGTAATACTAGAAATGGAAATATTGGTGCCGTAATATGTGAGACAGGCAGGCTGACTAATAGTAATCAAGAAAAGGCAGATGAACTAAATACATTATTTTCTTCTGTATGGAAAAGGGGGTACCAGTTCAGGACAGAACAACAAAATTGGATTGTGATAACTTCACCAAATAATTGGTAAAGAGAACTAAAAAGTGTCTTTAAACAATACGTGTTAATAAAGCACCAGGTCCTTATGGAATACATCCAATGGCACTGAGGGAACTGTAAAGTAATGGATAAAAGCAGATGTTTATTTTAAAAGGGAAATAATACAAATCCAGACAACTATAGACCAACAACTCTCACCTCTGTAAAAGGGAATCTCTTGGAAAGGTAGTATACATGAATATATGCATGTGTGCAAGACAAAACAAATAGCACGTGGATAGAAAGATGGATATAAGACAGGAAACAAGGGTTGGTATAAATGCAGTGGCGTAGCTAGAGCTTTTGCTGCTTGAGGCTGTCCCTGAGTTTTCCGCCACCAGTGCAAATATATTTTTTATATATATATATATATATATATATATATATATATATATATATATATATATATATATCGCCTTCTCTCTCACACTCCCCTCTCTTATATACCCTCTCTTTCTTTCTCTCTCTTCCTCCCCCTCTTTCTCTCCCTTTCTCTCCTCTTCCCCCTCTTTCTCTCCTTTTCTCTCCATGTCTCTCTCCCTATTCCCCTCTCTCTCTCCCCCCTCTCTCTCCCAACCCTCTCTCATTCTATCTCTCTATGTCTCTCTCTTTCCTCTCCCCCCTCACTTTCTCTCCCTCTCTCACCCCCTCTCTCTCCCTCCCGTCTCTGTCTGCTTTCTCTTTCTCTCCCTATCCCCCAGTCTCTCTCTCCCCTCCCTCTCTCTCCCCCTTTCTTTTTCTCCTCTCCCCTCTCTCTCCCTCCCCCTCTCATTCTATCCCTCTCTCTTTCTTTAACTCCCCTTCTTTCTCTCCCTCTCTCTCTCCCACTAGCCCAATGTATCCCCCTCTCCCCTCATGCCTCTCCCTCCATGTGTATCCCTATTTCCCCTTGCCTCTCTACCCCATTCCTCTCCCTCTCTACCCATGCATCCCTCTCGCCCATGTCTCCTACTCTCCCTCCATGTCTCCCCTTGCCTCTCCCTCCCTCCATGTGTCTCCCTCTCTTCCCCATGCCTCCCTTTCTCCCCCATACCTCCCTCTCCCTCCATGTCTCCCCCATTTGTCTCCCCCTTTCCCCTTGCCTTTCTCCCTCTCCCCAATGTCTCCCCTCACCCTCCACATCTCCCCCTTACCTCCCTATCCCTCCATGTGTCCCCTTGCCTCTCTCCCCCATGCTCCCCCCTTTACATCCATGTCTCCATCTCCCCCATGTCTCCCCCTCTCCCCCCATGTCTCCCTCTCCCTCCATGTCTCACCCCATACTTCCCTCTCCCCCATGTCTCCCCCTCTGCCCCTCGGTATCCAGCGTGCAAAGGTCTGCGTGCCCTCCTTCTTTCCCCATGCCTTTCCCTCCCTCCATGTCTCCTTCTCTGCCCCCATTCCTCGCCCTCCCTCCATGTCTCCTCTCCCCATGCCTCCCTCTCCCTCCATGTCTCCCCCTCTCCCTCCATGCCTCCCTCTCCCCCTCATGTTTCCCCCTCTCTCCATGTCTACCCCTTCCCTTTCTCTCCCTCCATGTGTCTCACCTTTCCCCCTATTCCTCATGCCTCTCCCTCCATGTCTCCTTCTCTCCCCCATGTCTCTCTTCCCCATGCCTCTCCCTCCCTCCATGTCTCCTTCTCTCCCTCACTATGTCTCCCCCTCTCCCCCATGCCTTCCTCTCCCCCCTCCCCCTCTATGTCTCCACCTCTCCCCCCATGCCTCCTTCTCTATGTCTACCCCTCTCCCCCATGCCCCCCTCTATGTCTCCCCCTCTCCCCCTATGCCTCCCTATCCCCCTATATGTCTCCTCCTCTACCCCATGCCTCCCTCACTATGTCTCCCCGTCCCCCCTCTATGTCTCCCCCTCTCCCCCCATGCCTCCCTCTCCCCTCTTTGTTTCCCCCTCTCCCCCCATGCCACCCTCTCTATGTCTCTCCCTCTCCCCCTCTATGTCTATGGAGGTATTCCAATCCAGCCATCCTCAAATCTCCTCATAACTTACTGAACATGCATCAAGCCTGTTCTCTTGCCCTAATGTATGCAAGCAGCCTGCTCAAAAGAGACACGGAGTCTGAAGCTCAGTAATCACTGTGAAGCAGTGCTGCACAACACAGCCCTACCTCCTACCCCTATCAGCCTTGTGATCTCCTTAATTCCCTCATTTAAATTACACTAAACTGGGAACTTTGGGGATTCCCCTCTCCCACATGCTGAAGGGAACCCTGGGGATTCCCTCCTACAATGCTCTGAAGGGAACCTTTAGGATTATCTCCCCCAATAAACTCCTGGTTCCCACATACACAAAAAAACATGAGGGTCTATATATGGTAACTAAAACCCCTGCCACTGATGTTTTTAAAGGATCTCTGTGCCCCCTAAGAATTACCCCTCTACCACGTGGGGTACTGGTACTGGAGATTAACTCCTATGCCACAGGGGACCTGTAAGGGGAAGGTAATCCTGGGGAATACCGGGGGTCAAATCTGAAACTTGAACATTTTTTATGCCTCTTCGGGTATGTCTGAGTACACATATGATTTTAGTGCTTTATGAGGACTTACGCGTCCTCAGTAGGCAACATATATCGATCACATTTAGGATTGGAGTGACTTGGGTCAGCTATACCTAAATTGCGTGTTTAGATATTTTTAGGCTACTTTGGGTGAACTTCTAGTATGGCTGATTTTTTTGGGGATTGGAATAGCTCGGTAGTGTCAACTTGACTCGTAACTCAGCTCAAATCTCTTCCATAAGCTGCTAGTAAGCCTTGATGCATGATTTCAAGCAAGTAGTATTCTCATTGTTTGTTGTGTAGTTTATTCTAACGTATACTAAAATATTTATGTTTTCTAGTATCCTGTCAAGTATTTTCTTCTTTCATGTATACACATTTTTATTTCAGTGTCTATTTGTGCAGTAATGGCACTTATATTTACTACTGCCTCTTGTTCAGTAATATTAGTTTTGTTAAAATGTATTGAATTTTCTTTTTTCTTTGGAGGGTTGCATAGTTTACATTTCTTGTCTTGTAGCCACAGAACATTCCCAACAATCCAGACAGTCAACGAAAACAAAAACACCAATAGGTAGACCGGCAGATTAACCAGTACATAACTTCTCTCACTATATGTTACTCACTGGAGAATACTTTTCCATACAACATTTGATGAATAACCAGTTGTTAAAACAAAAACATAAAACCTCCGAGGTAGCACCATGAGGAATATAACTTTCTTTCCTTGAACATTCCTGGATTCTGACCTGAGAACCAGATCCTCCCTTCTCTCCTTTAGAGACAGAATTCAGAAGGAATGTCTTCTTACAATGATCCTAGCTCCAGTATCTAAATTCCCAATTTATCAAAACTGAAATTAGTTTACAAAACTATTACACTGAACATCTCTTAACAGATTGTCCTAATAATTCACAGTTTAATAACAAGCAAATTAATGTGCACAGATCAATTCTTCTCCACAGTATGTAATACATTGAGATAGTTCCATAACAATTTTTGTGACATAAGTAAGAACATCTGTTACGTAAAAAGCATTAGCCAACTTTAACTTGCTTCCAAAAGTTTAACTTATTTAAATATTGTTCCAAATTAATCAGTACATTTTATAAATATTTTAAAATATGTGGTCTATGGTTTATAAGTAAACCACCTTTCTATGCTTTCCTCATAATTGTGTTCTATTAATTTAACAGCAACAAATTATTTTTAGCCACTGTTTAACATAGCCTCAGTGTTATTTTAAAGAATTGCTAAAAGTATCTCCAATGTAGGTACGTTCTGCTTGGAATTTTGTGCATGGGATTCAATTTTATGTTTTCCATTATAATCACTTGGTAACCTCATAAACATACTACTCTGTAGTATTAGGCAAATTATTCTGCGTATCTCATATGACATACTTAGATACCTTACTTTGTTTGTTATCAAGATATATAAGATATGAAATACTTTTGGCACTTTGTTTATCTTTCATGAGTGAGTATGGAAAATAATCTCACTATTTCCAAACTTCTGGTTTAAAAGAGATCCCATGTTACAGTACTTTTTGAAAGAATAGAATTGATAAAGAGCAACACATTTTTATAAAGTTCTTAAATATATGGCTTTAGCTTATAAAGTAGTATAGGTACATATGTGTAGGGGTGTTTGCTTACCTCTTTTTGCAGAGTGTGTGGCTGAGAATGGACTTAGTTGCTAATAAGATTTCAGTTACTACTGAAAAGCTTTCACTAGAAACAGTGGAAAGTTTCTAAGCATCTAGCTTTCTGTGTAAGGCAAGGGGATAAAAAAAAAAACTGCAAACACTGAGAACCTTGGGATTCCTTTTTCCCACATGGTATAGGAAACCTCCAGGGATTCCCTTGTCCCACACAATGGTGAAGGGGAGCCCAGGGAATCCCTTCTCCCATGCGGTAAAAGGAACCACAGGGATTTGTTTCCCTGCTCATTTAGGAACACCACGGCACATTCGGGGTTAATTTAGATTTACAATGGGGACTATATAGGGTTCATTTTTAATACCATGGAGGTCACAGGAGGTTACATTTCGGGGGTATGGAGGTCCTTCCAGGACCTCCATAGCATAAATCTTAGTTATTATGACTAGGTAGGGAGTAGATGCCATAGGGGTCGTACATGTGTGCCTCCGTGGTAGGAGTTAGCATTTAGGTCAGAGGTCATTTAAGAACCTCCATGGCACACTGTTAATTTGTAGACCATAGATGGTAATAGTTTTGAGGAGTTATGGCTTGTTTGGTGTTAGAGTTAGATGAACAACATATATTGTATTCAAAATACAGCAGAAAAGGCTTGTGTCTACTTTTCCCAATTTTTTAAGTTTTGTTGCATAAATTACAATTTAATATGTCATATTATGCCAGTACTAATTAAAAGAAAAGAAAAAATATATATAGAAAAGAGAAAGAAAGGAAAAGAAGGTGGGGGGGGGGGAGATGGGATGGGGGAAGCTTAGTATAATATTGTCCCTAAGGTATGTATATGTATCACCTATTTTTTTATGCTAACATCCGATTCGTAGTTCCCAGACGTCCCAACAGGATGCCAATCTCATTGAATGTATGTATTTAAGTTTTTTCAGTACTTCACCAAACACAGGAATGGACGTCTTCTAAGTTTTAGCAATAGTGTTCCTGACTGCTAAAAAGTTTTGGTTTGATTGAAGTTGACCCTCTTTGGAAAGGCCAGTGATAGGGAGACCGAATAAAGTTTCCTCTGGTTTCTGAGGGATTCTGTGTCCCCATAGCTTCTCTAGAGTGTCATAGGTTTCTGACCAGATGTGGGCTATTTTAGGTCAGTCCCATAGTATGTGGCTTAGTGTTCCGGTGGAATTACAACCTCTAAAACAGTTGCCATCTAGAGAAGGATATGAGAGCTTTAGTCTAGCAGGGGTCAGGTACCACCTCATGATGGTTTTGTAGGAATTTTCTCTCAAGATTATGTTCAGGGAGGAGTGTGTTGCATTTTTATGGATTTTACTCCATTGCAAGTTATCTAAGTTAATGTTAACTAATGTTTCCCGCAAGGACTGGTGGTGAAGGTTAGGTGGTGTGGCCTGGTCTAACAGGTAATTGTATATGATGGAAATGTTTTTATTACCATTTGAGTTATATATGCAGCATTTTTCAAATGGGGTTTTGCAGGCCAATTTGTTAATTTTTTGTATGTTGGATAGATTTGAATTGATTTGTGCTAGATTGAGCCATTCTTTAAGGGGTAGGTGGTTCTGTTCGCTAAAAGTCGAGGGGGACCAATGCTGATTTATACTAAATATGTCAGCAGCGACAGTCAATTTTTTAAATATCCACCATGCTAGCTGGGACATTCTGTTAATTGAAGTGTCTCTTTGGGCTAACCATAAAGGAGTGAACCATGATCCTGTCTCTACTAGGGACTTCCTCCTATTTATTTGAATCCATAAGGTTAGGGAATTAGCCACATTGCTAGGAGGGAGGAAATGGTTGATTTTATAGTGCCTTAGCCAAAGCAGCTGGCTAGTTAGGAGATTCTGTTCCTTAAGGAAGTAGTTTTCAATTTCTACCCACACAGGTGGGTATTCTTTAATGAACCACTTGGACAGTTGCGCCAGTCTTGAAGCTTTAAAGTATTCTACTAAGTCTGGTAGGGCTAGGCCCCTTTACTTTTAGGGGCCATCATGGTGGTTTTGTGGTCTCAGACAAAGCAGGAGATTGCCCTCTGGAGAATTTGTATGTGTTTTGGGTTAATCGCTGCTAGTATTGTGCGAAAGAGGTATAAAAGCTTTGGAAGTTTGTTCATTTTTATAGCATGGATCTTTCCCAGCCTTTGGCGCTCATTGCCAGCCTTTTTCAAAGTCTTGTGGGCCTTGTGATAAGCGCCTTTGGTGATCATTGCCAACCTTTTTCCAAGTCTTGCGGGCCTCACAATGAATGCTTTCGTGAAACCTGTAACTTTCAGTCCTCACGATGAGCGTCCGTAATTTTTAACATTGCGTGACGACAAATCGCAATTACAACAACTAATATATGTGATATGTGTATTTGTATCATGTGTAATCTGTAAATATGTGTAATTCCAGCTCAAGATGCCTATGACCACATCACTTATGACATAGTTGAGCTGTGCATTGCATTTTTCCGGTTTAACACAGTAATAAGTCATGTGGTCACAGGGATATTGAGCTGGAATGGAAATTAGTGAAAATCATGATAGAAAGTGCACCTAAATATAGGTGTAGCACAATAAGAAGTTATAAAATACACATATCGCAGGACTCAAGCACTGTATTAATAACCAATGCATTTCCAATTCATGTGATCTTTTCTCCTGCCTTAAAACCATCTAGTGGCCAGATGCAGCAGTAATTGAAACATTCTGCATATAAGACGATCTTCCTATTTTAAACTTAAAAATTTGGTAAATTTGGTAATTTGCTTTGGTATTGTCTTATACACAGAAAAACATTGTATGTTAACAACTCTAAATTCAGTACATTTGAAGGTTGTAAGTGAAAATGCGTGATTATGGTGAACAAACTCACTGTTAAAATAAATATGATACTAAGTCTCAAACCTAGTAATACTAATGTGTGTAAGGTGTCATGTTGAGATGTTGTATCTAAAGTAACCAAACTCTAAACTTGTCATTTTATCAAAAGATACTTTATAGTAAGTATCAAAGTGTAAAAAAAACATAAAAACTACCTAAGTGTGCAAAACATAAGTGAAGCCTATAATGCTGAGTGATCAATGTAAATCATCTTGTTAGAAACTAATGATGCTATTGAAGAATGAACTATGAGTAATAGAAATAGATAAATAGCTAAACAATGAAGGCATATTTGACTATAGATATGGCTCACTCTAAAATGGACAAGTGTCCACCAATAAAACCTGGTCAATCAGACATACATATTAAATTGATGGTAAGTAAGAAAAACCTTTGTGTGACTGTTTTTATAGAGGGTGTAGATCCATTGATTCTTTCTAAAAAAAGAGACATCTTACAGTATCACTTCTGTAAGGTTCCCACTGAACATTGTCTATGACACGTACTCTATGCTGAATGTCAATAGATGAACAGCTGAACAGTATTGTCATATATAGTCATGACTATGGTGATGGCTCATATTATGATGGATGATGGACAATGTCTACCAACAATAACTGGTCCATTCATAATTTAAAACAATCTTAATTGTAATTAAAATAGTATAAAATAATAAAACCGTAACTTCCTGCTCTGAAAAATCCTACTACTCTCCATCTCACTGAAAAAAACACCAACTCCAGGACCTGTGTGCTACTTCGGAAGAATCTACACCACAATCAACGCATGGGCGTGTAGAACGCAACTTTATAATTTCACTCATTCAATCATCTTTGGCTAGCTCGCTTTCTATTGGCTGAGAGGCCTGTGTTGCACTCCGTAATTATGGGATTAGATTGTAACTGTGAACTGCTTTTATTCCAGCCCACTAACAGCTTGTGGGCGTGGGAAGATTTTACGGTCTTGAGGCTTTGGCCCGTAACTTGTGGCCTTGTTCAATTGAATCACTCCGTAATTGTAGTGAATCTCAAGCCCGCAGGCATATGGCCTGTAGCCCGCAAGCTGCAGCCTTGCAATTGAATGAGGCCCTTAGAATAGCAAAAAATCTTGAGAAAGTAAGTGGTAGTCATCATTTGCAAAAGGTTCCACGTTAGGGGTTTTGACACGAGCAACAGGTCATATGTAAGTTATTTTTTAAGTGAAATTCAAACATACAAATTTAATCCACTCTGTTGAATGTTTGTATGAGGATAATATTTATGATTGTTTATACTATCAATATTTACAGTGCATATCAAATGCTTAGATGTTGTATATATTAGAACTGTCTCCCAGGATCAAAAGACTTATAAGCTACAAAAATTATACATTTGGAAAAATATTTATTGTAGATGGTAGGTGTCACAATCCGGTGGTAGGGGCTATTACTGACCAGGGCCACCTGCTATAGACAACAGGTTAACTACCCACAAGGATCATTGGGTTCTTGGAAATCTCGGCACCAGTACCATGATATCTGGCTTCTGTATCAGCCAGAGTCTCTCCATCAGGAATCAGCATTCCAGGAGTCACAGTAACCTTCCTGTGGTAGTGATCAGGACAGGTTACTTGTAGGGTGGAGATAGGAGCAGTATCACAGCCACCAGGAGAAAAATAAGAGTGACACAATTTCTATATGTCTCCAGAAGTGAACTGTTTTATTTTGAAAAGTCAGCAATATTTATAGCAGTTAGATACAGAGGGGGTGTACACAATGTAAAAATTAGAGGGTGTGACAGACAATTACAGGAGATGACCCCACATGGGGTCTAGCAGTAGCTTCCTGAGAGCAATAGGCTTAACCTTCAATACATATCCTGCCATCTCTAACACATATCAGATGTGATTAACCTTATCTGGCAAGCAATGGTACAAAACAGATTACAAATATAATGGAGGTGTTTAGGTACATAATCCAGTGGTTATAGCCAAGCTGTCCTTTAATGGGCTAAGAGCCAGTACCAGGAAAAGGCGTCTGTGACAGTAGGCAATTTTATCATAGCAATTCGTTTTCAAAAAGCATAACCATTAAAACTAACTAAATAAAATGAAGTTGCACTGATGAATGAAAAAATGATCTAACACAACCACTTAAAGAAGCTTAGACTTCCTTTCCATGGCTTCTTTAAAAACTCCCATAAGACTGACTCACAACTACAGGAGTTTTGAAAAGCTAGTTTGGTAGGCTCTTACATGGTATCTGCAATAAAGAGCCACATAAAACTTACTGACTTGTACACAGGGGGTTTTGCCAGAAGCTCCCTAGCTCTAATGTGTGATCGTAGCCTGGTTGCTGGAGTCTGAATCTCAGTCTCCATAGCAATGCTAAAGAATGATACTGATACCAGGGAGCACTATGAGCCTGTGGTCCCCCATCTAATGGATAACCATGGAGGTCCTTATAGACCCCATTGCACCTAATATTAAAACTCATGGGTATCCTCAATGGATTCCTGTGACACCTAACATTAACCCCTATACTATAGGGATCTCCATGGACCCCCATGGTGTGTTTAACTATACACACGGTGGTCCCTATGAACCCCCATGACACCTAATATTAACTCCCTCACCACTGTGGTCCTCAATGGACCCCCAGGGCACCTATCATTAACTCCATACCATTGTCAATCTGCAAATTCTGATTGATTAAATATTTAACCAATCAGATATGGGGCAGGTGCAATTGAAATACTTTATTCTGATTGGCTGAAATATGCTTGCCAGCCTTAAAATTAGTTTTTAGAAGCGAAGTTAAGCTTCAAAAACCATTAGTAAACACGTTAGTTCCTCAGAGGAGGAGCTCCATTACCAGTAGATCTTTTTAGATGGGCATGTTTTTTAAGCAGGCACATTTCCATGGACTAAAGATGAGTACTGATGGCTTCAGTCAAGACTGAAAAACATGGATGTATTTGTTTCTATCAACATGGATGTGCCCGCTTATCCAATATAGTGAGGACTTCAATGGATAGGAATTGTTTTTGCCTCATTACAAGTGTAATTATTTTTTTTAATTTAGTAGTGCTTTTTTGGTGAAGTGTTAGGGACTATATGGGTAGTTATGGACCTCATGGGGGATTTTGGTTCATGCGATACCTGTGGTAATAAGAGGGTAACATGGTAGTCTGAACTTTGCATGCCATAGGGGTCCATGAGAATCCTCATGGCACACATGTTAATGTAAGGTTCCATGGGGGCCCTTGTACATAGCGGGTAGTAAGGGGGAATCCCAGGATACCCCCAGTCTCATAACAGCAATATGGTAGGAAGGGAAGGGATTTTTTCTTCCTTTATGGGGAATTAAATGTGCCCATAGGCTTTTTCAAAATGTTGGGCACTAGGAAAGACTTCTGAGTTAACCTCAGCGAGATCAGATATTGTTACGGGAGGCATGTGATATAAATTTGTAAAATAGTTATGGGACAAACAGTCAGGGTTTATGATATTAGGAATATTTGGAGCATTTGGATCGTATTTCTTGCAGGTTAGATTTAGGTGTGTAATGTGATAGCAAGTTAGTGAGTTACAAGTGAAATTCATTAATATTTTTAAATATGGTAGCAATGGTATGGAGGCCTTTGTTGGCAATTAAATATATAATTGAGTGATAGAATGTTAAAAACAGAACATACAGAAAATGAAAATAAGAAATATTTGCTTAATAACTGTAATTTTCAATAGTAATAGCTAGCAAACCTTCATTGTCAGCAAATTAAAATAATATAAACTAAATAGAAAGTTGCAACTGTGATCAGTCTGAAAATTAATTGGTTACACATTGTACCACTAGACTGTCCTAAATATTTGTAGCATTGTATAATCTGGTAATTTGTGCTGCCACTAGTTTCCTCTCAATATTATGCAACCAAATGTCTGTAAAATTCCCCAGGTAATATGACATTTTTTCAGCAGTGTTTTCAGTGTATTGTTTCTTATAGTAATCGTTTAATATGCAATTTGTTGAAGTTAGTCATATAATTATTATTCAAACAAATCAACATTTCTTATGGTAGAGACCAACAAGTGTACAGGTGGCTCAAGGTGTGACAAAGATATGGGTATTAAGGGGTGCTACTAGGTATAAAGACAATTGCTAACACAAAAAGAGAGATGAAAGGTATCCCTTATCAAATAGTGCACACCCAAGACCTAATGACAATATAGAGAATAATGAATAATAAAACTTAACATTTAATAGTGTCTTTAAAATACAAGGTTAAAATCTTGATGCTCTGACTTCTTCATGAAAAATAATAATAATGATGAGAAGTGGGAAAAACTCCAAAGTCACCATGTAATTATAAAACCACTGGGTCCTCTTGTAGTATGACCAAGTGATAAAGTGCTATAGTGCTGTAAACAGTGAAAAAAAATACAGCAATACAAAAAAAAAAAAAAGAAGAAAGGTGTAAAAATTCTAATAATAAAAATTGATAGTGCTAAATCAACACAAATAATACTTATATTAAAGTGCTGAATATTGAGAGATATATCTAAAAATATTGATATATCAAAATAATTAGAGGACCGATATTAGTGGAAAATGCTAGTAGTATTGGCCAGGTGTATTCATTTATTGATTTACAACCTTTCTTCACTTGTGCAATATAAAAACATTTTGTATTGCTATATATATATATATTTTCACTGTTTACAGCACTATAGCACTTTATCACTTGATCATACTACAAGAGGACCCAGTGGTTTTATAATTACATGGTGACTTTGGAGTTTTTCCCACTTCTCATCATTATTATTATTTTTCATGAAGAAGTCAGAGCATCAAGATTTTAACCTTGTATTTTAAAGACACTATTAAATGTTAAGTTTTATTATTCATTATTCTCTATATTGTCATTAGGTCTTGGGTGTGCACTATTTGATAAGGGATACCTTTCATCTCTTTTTGTGATTTCTTATGGTAGAGATTGATAAATAATAACTATTATATAATGGGCATGAGGTTTTATGCTTACCCCACAAAAAGTGTTGTAACATGTGGTATAATTACCCAATTTTAAGAAAACATTGAAGACGTCAAGCAGAAATGCTCTAAAATGAGTAACTTGATTACATTTTTCAATGACCTTTTGATGCAGCTTCATTTTAGCATCTTCTAAAATATCCTATGGGCCTCATTAAATTTGCAGGAGTTAGAGAGCGATTAAATTGAACAAGCCCGCAAGCATGGGTCCGAAGGATTAAACTCCCAAACCCTGGTTCCATATGTAACATTTCAGTTCCTGATCATGATCAATGAGGCAAGCCCGTATGTTGCTGCTGAGACAGAGCCAATAGTAATGCCCCCTCCCTTCCCTCCCAGTTCCTACACCCATGGTCATCATGACGTCAGTTAAAGGTGCGGTTTAAACGTCAATCAGCTAGTGTTCCGAAGTCCGATATGCAATCAGACTTGTAATCCAGCAATGTGAACATCAATAAAAATGAATGAAGAAACCGGTATAGTTCATGTGGGTGGCCTGATATGTATAAATCCCTTGATTCCTGAAATTGATATAACATGAAAATAAAACGTAAAATAAAAATAATGTTATTGCAGATTTGCGAGCTTGAGACTGTTGTGCAATAATTCTAATGTCTTTCATCACTTTCCCTGTATTATAAAGTGCAGTACTGATTTTTTATTTGCACTTACAGTGCTATGACCAGGTGTTTAACCCCCTTGCGAGTCCACTCTAGTACCTGTAGGATTTTTGGCTAGATTTACCATTTATAAGTCTGAAAACATTTGCGGGCCTGAGGAATTGTAGCAATTTAATAGTGATTTGTAATATTTACAGGCTTGAAAGATCAAAGGAATCTCCAGGGCAAAGCATACCTTTACTCTCCTGTGCCCATGCTATGAAGGCTGAGAAGCCTTCAGGCCATCCCATTGTTTCTGGGTGCCTGTCTGTCTGCTCTCCAGCTGTGAGCTTCCCATTGTTAGTTCCCTGCTGGACACTTAGCTAATGGGATTAACAGGCCTTTGGGAACAAAGGAGGTTTGGCTGTATTCAACGGCTTCCCCTCTACAATATAATGACATACTAATATAATAACATACATTCATATTTACAAATACAACACACAATGTTTCACACACATACAACCAACACATCCCACCAGCTCCCTCACATGACACCCATTACAATGAGCCTAAACATGGAAGGGATCTTTTATCCCCTAGACCACAACATAACAATATATCCATAACAAGTGGGCCCAAAACCTTTTCTTCCACAGCAAGAGCCATGCACTTTGTCCAACCCTTATGGCCACTGGCTGATTCATGACAGTTACGATTTTGGCAACCACAGCTGTTTTTAAGCCTGTAACCCTCATATTGTTTGGGGTTGGCTAAAAGAGGTTGATTTAATAGCCGTAACTTTTTAGGGGTCCTTGACGGGCTCCTGTAAATATGATTTGGGGAATTTAATGAGGCCCTATAATAACCATGCAGGTATCCATGATAGCTTGGTGGAAGTTGTGTGTTTGACAGGGTCATTTACATTTCTGGAGGGCAGGGTTTGCATCGATTGATGTAAGCTGCCTGATTCTGGGCCTGGGAGGGCATAGAGACTGTTATCAATTTCAGTTGGATCTGATTATCATAACCTCTCCCTCTTCCCTACTACCACACCCATCCTTCCACTGAAGTGATGCAACAAAGATAAGACTAAATTCTCTACTCAAAAACAGGTTGTTACTTTAAGAATTTTTATTAACAAAATTAGAATACAGGTAGTTAGCAAAAATACCAAAATTGGGCCTATGTAGCCTTAAGTATTGAGGTCCATAAATCACCATGTGCCATAGCTTGCATGTTGCAGGGCACAGTTACATAGCCGAACAAGATTTCATACAGGACCATGTGCTGAACAAGAAAACTTGCAGCTTAGATACTGGAACAAGAGCACATGCAAGATTAGATACTGGAACAATATCTAATATAGGATTAGGTACTGGAATAAGAGCTCATGCAGAATTAGGTGCTGAAACAAGAGCTCATGCAGGGTTAGATACTGGAACAAGAGCTCATCTGGGATTAAGTGTTGGAACAAGAGCTCTTGCAGGGTTAGATACTGGAACAAGAGCTCATGCAGGATTAGGTGCTGGAACAAGACAGCACAGACACTGAACTGGACCTCTGACGCTGTCAGGCACAGTAGTAGAGGACCATTCCTGTTGTGTGGCAGCTATCATGGTGCTTTTGCCATTTTACTGCAGATTTTACTCACTGGAGTAGGAAGGAGATGGGTGAGGTGGGCATACTGCCACAATTGTCATCTCCTTGGGGGAGGCACCAGCTCAGTTGCCGCTCAGTTGCTGCTGATGCCGCCCCGCGTGTGTCTGTGTCCAGTCCCAGACCTATTGCTTTCTCCTCTTCACAAGTCCGGTTGGAGGTGAGAAGGAGCCGGCAGGTGGAGGAGTCAAAAGTGGGAGAGAGAGAGAAACAGGAGAGAGAAAGAGAGGGATGGAGAAAAATGGGAGAGAGTCAGGGACAAAAAGAGGTTGAGAGAAGGAGGGGAGAGAGAGAGAAAGAGGAAAGAGAAAGGAGGTGAGAGAGGTAGAAAGAGGAGTAGAGACAGGGAAAGAGACATAGAGAGAGACAGAAATACTGGTAGAGAGAGAAAGAGGGGACAGAGAGAGGGAGAGAGAGAAAGGGAGAAACAGAAAGAGGGAGAGAAAGAGAAAAAAGGGGAAAGAGAGAACGAGAGTGAGAGAGAAAGGGGGGAAAAGAGAGAGAGGGAGGGGAGAGAGAAAGAAAGTGAGAGGGAAAAAAAAGGGGAGAGAGAGAGGGGAGAGAGAAAGAGGAAGAGAAGAGGAGAGAGAAAGAGCGAGAAAAGGTCAGAGAAATAGCAGGGAGAGAAAAAGGGAGAGGGGAAGGGGAAGAAAGAGGGGGAGAGAGAAAGATAGGGAGAGAGAAAGATAGGGTCAAGAGAGAGGGAGAGAAGGGGAGATGGAGAGAGAAAGGGAGAGAGAAATAGGGGAGTGAGGGAGAAATGGGAGAGGGGGAAGAAAGAGGGGGAAGAGACAAACAGAAGGGAGGGAGAGAGAAAGAAAGAGAGGAGGAGAGGGCTCAAGGGAGGGGAGGGTAGAGAGAGAAAGAGGGGGAGAGGGAAAGAGACATGGGAGAAAAAGAGAGGGGAGAGAGAGATGGGAGAGAAATAGAGAGAGAGAGGAAGAGCGGAGGAGACAGAAACAGGAAAGGAGAGAGAATGAAACAGAATAAGAGAGGGGGAGAAAGGAGGAAGAGAAAGAGGGAGACAAAGAGAGGGGAGAGAGATAAAGAAGGAGAGAGAGAGGGAGAGAGAAAGATGAGAGAGGGAGAGAGAGAGGGATAGACAGAAAGAGTGAGAGAGACAGAAACAGAGGAAAGAGAAAGAGAGAGGCAGAGACAGAGAACGAGGGAGAGAAGGGGGGAGAGAGAGAGAAAAGGAGAATGAGAAAGGAAGGGGAGAGAGAGAAAGGGAGGGAAAGAGAGAGAGAAATGGAGTGGGGAGAGAGGCAGAGACAGAAAGGGGGGTTGAGAGGAGGGACAGAGGAGAAAGAGAGAAAGAGGGAGAGAGAAAAAGGGAGGGGAAAGAGAGAGAAAAAGGGTGGATAGGGAGAGAGAAAAGGGAGAGGGGCAAGAGAGAGGAGAGATACAAATAGAGGGAAGAGGGAGAGAAAGAGAGAGGGGAGAGAGAGGGGGAAGGAGAAAAAGATGGTCAAGGGGGAGAGAGAGGGGGAGAAATAGAGATAGGAAGAGCGAAAGAGAGGGGGAGACAGAGAGAGGGAAGGAGAGAGAGAGAGGGAGAGAGAGAGAGAGAGAGAGAGAGAGAGAGAGAGAGAGAGAAAGGGGGAGATAAATAGTAGAGAGAGGGAGAGAGATAAAAAGGGAGAGGGGAGGGGGGAGAAAGAGGGGGAGAGAAAGATATGGTCAAGAGAGGGGGACAGAGAAAGAGGGAGAGAAGGGGGAGAGAGAGAGAAAATGAGAATGAGAAAGGAAGGGGAGAGAGAGAAAGGGAGGGAAAAAAAAGAGAGAAATGGAGTGGGGAGAGAGGCAGAGACAGAAAGGGGGGTTGAGAGGAGGGAGAGAGGAGAAAGAGAGAAAAGGAGAGAGAGAGAAAGAGGGAGAGAGAGAAAGGGAGGGGAAAGAGAGAGAAATAGGGTGGAGAGGGAGAGAGAAAAGGGAGAGGGGAAAAGAGAGAGGAGAGATACAAATAGAGGGAAGAGGGAGAGAAAGAGAGGGGAGAGAGAGGAGGAAGGAGAAAAAGATGGTCAAGGGGGAGAAAGAGGGGGAGAAATAGAGATAGGAAGAGCGAAAGAGAGGGGGAGACAGAGAGAGGGAAGGAGAGAGAGATAGGGAGAGAGAACAATAGGGAGAGAGAGAAAAATAGGGGAGAGAGAGAGAGCGAGAAAGGGGGAGAGAAATAGTAGAGAGAGGGAGAGAGAGAAAAGGGGAGGGAGATGAAAGAGGGGCAGAGAAAGATATGGTCAAGAGAGGTGGACAGAGAAAGAGGGTGAGAAGTGGGGAGAGAGAGAGAAAGGGGGAGATAAATAGGGGAGTGAGGGAGAAAGGGGAGAGGGGGGAGATAGAGGGGGAAAGAGACAAACAGGAGGGAGAGAGAAAGAAAGAGGGGGAGAGAGGGTCGAAAGAGATTGGAGGAGAGGGAGAGAAAGAGGGGGAGAAGGAGATGGGAGAGAAGAGAGGGGAGAGATAGATGGAAAGGGAAATAGAGAGAGAGAGGAAGAGAGGAGGAGACAGAAACAGGAAAGGAGAGAGAATGAAACAGAAAAAGAGAGGGAGAGAAGGGAGGAAGAGAGAGAGAGAAAGGGAAACAAAGACAGGGGGAGAGAGATAAAGAGGGAGAGAGAGAAAGAGGAGAGAGAGGGATAGACAGACATAGCGAGAGAGACAGAAAGGGGGGAGAGAGAAAGAGAGAGGCAGAGGCAGAAAGGGGGTGAGAGGAGGGGGAGAGGAGAGAGAGAGAGAAGGAGAGAAAGAAAGGAAGGGGAGAGAGAGATGGGGGAGAGGGAGAGAGGAAAAAGGAAGAGGTGGAAGAGAGAGGGGAGAGAGACAAATAGAGTGAAGAGGGAGCGGAAGAGAGGGGAGAGAGAGGGAGGGAGAGAGAAAGAGGAGAGACAGAAGGAAGAGAGAGGGATAGACAGAAAGAGCAAGAGAGACAGAAAGGTGGGGGAGAGAAAGAGAGAGCCAGAGACAGAAAGGAGGATGAGAGGAGGGAGAGAGAGAGAGAAAGGAGAGAGGGGGAAGAGAAAGGGGGAGAGAGACAAATAGAGGGAAGAGGGAGAGAAAGAGAGGGAAGGAGAAAGAGATGGGTGAGGGGGAGAGAGAGGGCGGGAGAAATAGTGAGAGGAAGAGAGAGAGTGAGGGAGACAGAAAGAGGGAAGGAGAGAGAGGGGGAAGGGAGAGAGAGGGAGACAAAGAGAGGGGGAGAGAGAGAAAGAGGGAGATAGAGGGGAGAAGGGTGGAGAAAGAAGGAGACAGAGAGGGGGAGAGAGAATGGGAAAGAGGGAATGAGATAGAGAGGGGGAGAAGAGAGGGAGACAAAGAAAAGGAGAGAGAGAGAAAGAAAGAGTTAGAGAGAGAAAGAGAGAGAATAAGATGTAGAACGCAAGGGAAAGAGAGAGACAAAGAGAGGGGGGAGAGAGAAAGAGGGGGAGAGTGTGGGAGAGAGAAAGAGTGAGATGGAAAGAGAAAAAATGGAGAAAGAGAGTGGTAGAGAGAGACAGAGAGACAGACAGAGGGGGAGAGAAAGAGGGAGATGGAGGAGGAAGAGAAATAGAGGGAGTGAGAGATTGAGGGAAGGAGATAGAAAGAGGGAGAGAGAAAAGAGGGGAGAGAAGGGAGGAAGAGCGGGAGACAAAAAGAGCGGTAGAGAGAAGGAGCGAGAAGGAGGTGGAGAGAGAGGGAGAAAAAAAGAAAGAGTGAGGGAGAGAGCAAGACAAAGAGAGGGGTAGAGAGAGGGAGAGAGAAAGAAGTGGATATAGAGGGAGAAAGAAGGGGAGAGAAAAAGATGAAGAGAGAGACAAAGAGAGGGGGAGAGAGGGAAAAAAGGGAAAGAGAGAGCAGAGAGAAGGGGATGTCAGTGAGAGCGAGAAGGTAAGAGAGAGATAAGTGGAGAGAAGGGAATATATATATATATATATATATATATATATCAAAAAAAAGGATAAAGAGAGGAAAGAAAAAAGGGGCAACTATAATGGGATTCAACTTATTATATCAATTACAGATTATGGAGAATGCAAATGGTGATACGGGAAAATTCCTCATACCGATAATATACTAAAAGGACAAAACATGAATAAACCAAGGGAACCACTCATAGAATGGCCTAGGATTGTGCATGCAACACCACCTAATGCCCAAACCAATCAAATCATAGCGGACCCCCAAAACACTAAATGCTACATGCAAGATGTCATAATGAAAAAAAATAACTTTAATTCTAAAATTATCAACAGAAGCCGAGACTAGAAAAAAAAAAGGGGGAGAGAAAAGAAGAAGGGGGGAATGAAAATGGACAAAAAGGATAAGAGGGGAGAAAGAAAGGGGATGTAGAAAAAATAATGTTAAAGTGCTTGAGCGGTGGGACATATGTAGTGTAAATATCAGGATAAGAAGGGGATCATACTCTAGGAGAGTCCCTATCCACAAATAGAAAATTAATATCTGACTGATTTTTGTCCTGTTCTTTTGAATAAGGACTATTAGAATAATTTACGGTCAAATATTAATTTTCTATTTGTGGATAGGGACTCTCCTTGAGTATGATCCCCTTCTTAAATGTGATGATCTGTTAACTTACAGGTAATGGCTGTATAATAATACTGATGCCTAGTATCTATTAGAGTCACATGTGGTCATTACACCACAATAAAGATAATTAGATTAATATAAATCTCTGGGGCTTCCACTGCCCAGCATGGAAGATTATACACAGGTCAGAGTCTGGGGGGCTTCCACTGCCCAGCATGGAAGATTATACACAGGTCAGAGTCTGGGGGCTTCCACTGCCCAGCATGGAAGATTATACACAGGTCAGAGTCTGGGGGGCTTCCACTGCCCAGCATGGAAGATTATACACAGGTCAGAGTCTGGGGGCTTCCACTGCCCAGCATGGAATATTATACACAGGTCAGAGTCTGGGGGCTTCCACTGCCCAGCATGGAAGATTATACACAGGTCAGAGTCTGGGGGGCTTCCACTGCCCAGCATGGAAGATTATACACAGGTCAGAGTCTGGGGGGCTTCCACTGCCCAGCATGGAAGATTATACACAGGTCAGAGTCTGGGGGCTTCCACTGCCCAGCATGGAATATTATACACAGGTCAGAGTCTGGGGGCTTCCACTGCCCAACAGGGAAGATTATACACGTTGCCTCTGTCTGCGTTATTATAAGGTGTGTACTGTTAAGTAGTACTATTCCTATCGGTTTAATCCCTGTTACGTCCACTATCAGGGGACGTGTATATGGCATTGATTTTTGGAAGCGGGAGATGGAAAAAGATGCTTGGTCGGTCCTCCCACTTCAAATTTGGGGCACTGCACGTGCAATCTAAGGTGCCACCAGATATGAGTGTCACTGTGCACTGGCAAATGTTGGCAGAGTAGATGCAATAGGCTTCACACACACGCCTGTAGGCAGGCAACTGATATTCAATCGATTACAGTCAAAAAAGTGTTGTTTTATTTCACTGAGCACAATATAAGCTGTTAGGTGTCAGCCTGTCACACACACACGCTGGCAGGCAGGCATATGCAATTAGCTTACACAGAAAAAAATTATAAAATAAAATAAATGATGTTCTAGCCCTAAAAAGGGCTTTTTGGGTTGCTGTCCTTCAGATGGAAGGCTCTGGAAGGGAGTGTATGCTGCTGATTGGCTGGAATGTGTCTGCTGACTGTGAGGTGCAGGGTCAAAATTTCCTTAATGATAAAGAATAGGGGGCGGACCGAAAAGCGCATATGTTCGCTGCGAGTGCGAACATGCCAAAATCGCTGTGAATAGTCCGCGGGCGAACTGTTCGCGATATCACTAATCCTGACCAATTGCAGATATTTAGCAATGATGTGGGATCTCACAGGGAATGTTTAGCTGTGACTACAATCAGAAGGGGAGGAGTACCATTCCTTATCTCTATATGATATAGGGTTGCCTCATTGATATCACATATTAAATGTATATATATATATATATATATATATATATATATATATATATATATATATATATTTTATCATATGATAACTGGGTTTGTTATATCATGACATGTAAACATCTAAACATGTAGACATGATTTTTCCTGACAAACAAAGGTCATTATCTTTATTATATTTTACTAAGGTCAGAAAGGTGAATCTGGTCTGATATTTTTAAGAAGAATGACATGCTTAGCTCACTCTTATAACTGCTGGATTTGATTAACATGGGGCCTCATTCAATTGCAAGCCCGCAGAATGCGTCCTACAGAGCGATTCAGTTGAACAAGCCCGCAACTTACTCGCCAAAAGCCTAAACAGTAAACCACGCAATTGTATGAAGCATTTATGAGACCATCGTCATTACATCAGTAAAACATGGAGGTTACATGTCAATCCATTTTTATTGCAGATTTACAAGCTTCAGGCTGTTGTGCAATTAATTCTAATGTCTTTCATCGCTTTTCCTGTCTTTTAAAGTGCAATATTGACTTTTTTAATTGCATTTACAGTGCTACCATCAGGAGTTTAACCTCCTTGCGAGTCCTATATGGTACCCTTAAGATTTTCTTCTACTTTTGACATTTATGGGTTTGAAAATATTTGCAGGCTTGAGGAATTGTAGCAATTGAATAGTGATTTGCAGTCTTGAAAGATCAAAGGCTTAGATGGGTTGTAAGTTACGATCTTGACAACCTTAAGGATTTCCAGCCTGTAACCCGTATATCATTTGCGGGTAGCTAAAAGACGCCATTATGGGATCCTGTAAGCAACAATTGCTCAATTGAATCGAGGCCATAGTATTGTAGGACTATGTAATTCCACAGCCATATGCGCACTGGTACATATTAAATGCAATATACGTCATGGTCTTTAAAGCATCATATATGTGTGTATTTATGGCAAGTGAGATAATTCTGTTGAAGAATATCATCATCTGTATATATCAACTGTATATAGCTTGTTTAGTCGTTCAGTCGTGTCCAACTATCTGTGACCCTATGGACTGCAGCATGCCAGGCACATCTGTCAGTCACTGCCCCTTTGAGATCAATCATGCTAATTTTCATTGCTCCCCCTTCTTCACGTGCCTTCAATTTTCCCAGCATTAAAGTATTCTCTAGGGAATCCTGTCTTATGGCAAACCTATTTGAGCTTCAGCCTCATGATCATGTCTTCCAGTGAACAGTTTGGCCTGATTTCCTGAAGTATTTATTTCTTGAATCTTTTTGCAGTCCAAGGGCCTCTAAGTGGTTTTCACCAACACCAAAATTCAAAGGAGTCAATTCTACAGTGCTCTCTCATCTTTGTGGTCCAGCCCTCACATCCTAATTAGTTTTCATCAACACCACAATTCAAAGACATTCATACTATGGCTCTCAGCCTTCTTTATGGTTTTCTCACACATACAAAAGTGAATACACCCTCACATTCTTGTAAATATTTTATTATATATTTTCATGTGACAATCTTTTTGCAAGTGGATTTACCTTACAAGTAAAGGCTGATAAATTGCAGAGTGCACTAATTGTGCCCAGGTGAGAGGGGTGTGGCTTGACTGTTAAACTAGTATAAATGGTTTGTGAGCTGTTTGGGGCTGTTCGCAAGTGGATTTTCCTTGCACTTATTGTGCCCAGGTGAGAAGGCAGAAGTTAATATAAACAGGAGAAGGGGCGAACTTGTGAGCTTGCAAACAAACAAAAAGTAAAAGCGTAGGAGTTTAAATAAAAGGATGGACTTCAAAGAAAAGGGAGGGCAGATTTATAGAGGAAAACTTTATAAAAATATTTTATTTTATATTCTTTATTTTTCCCACTGAAAATTTCTAGACAATAATGATAATTATGAGTCAGTCCCGTGGCAACCTCACTCAGTGTACATCCTGTCATATGTATGCAATACCGGAACAGATGATCCAGGGTCCACACCTCTGTGGGAGGTGTGAGCATGTTGCCACTCTGGAAGCTCAAATTGGAGATCTGGAGAGGAGAATTACAGCACTTAGTGATATTGCTCCACTGGAAGGGGGGTTGGTGCTCACTGAGCATACTTTAGCTGGGCCCAGCATGGAGGGTGGAGCTGGGGCTAGCGAGGATGTCCAGGGAGGTAGCTGGGTTACAGTTAGAAGGGGAATAAGGGGGAACAGGAGGAGGCAGGCCAGTTCTGAGTTGGCAAACACCAACAGATTTGCCAGATTGAGTGAAACTGTTGGGGATGTCCATTCAGGAATAACAATGCCAGATAGAGCTGTTTCCTCTAACAGCCGGGAGAACAGCTCTACTGGAGAAGTGGGAGGGGAGAATAGGCCGAGCAACAGGCAGGTTCTGGTGGTTGGGGACTCTATTATTAGGAAGGTAGACAGGGTGATTTGTCACCCAGATCCCAGCAATCGAACAGTTTGCTGTCTCCCGGGTGCTTGGGTTTCGGCATATTGTGGATCGGTTAGGCAAATTATTGGGAGGGGCTGGAAATGAACCAGCGGTCTTGGTACATATTGGTACCAATGACAAAGTTTGTGGAAGATGGAGCGTCCTAAAGAATGATTTTAGAGAACTAGGTAATAAGCTGAAGGCAAGGACCTCCAAGGTAGTATTTTCTGAGATACTACCAGTGCCACGTGCTAGCCCAGCGAGGCAGAAGGAGCTTAGGGAGGTTAATGCGTGGCTCTCAGCACTGGGCTGACTTCTCACTTCGGTACATTCTCTACAGCAGGGATTGCACCTTAATGATGAGGAAGCTTTTGTGCTAGGGGAAAGGATGGTAGAAAGGGTGCAAAAGTTTTTAAACTTGTAGGTGGGGGGGAGGGATGAGATAGATGTAATGGCGTAGAAAGTGTAGAGGTTATAAGGGATGAATTAACAACTCATAGGGGAGGAGATGGGGGAGGGGTAGTATAGTCAATAGGGAGGTAGTACTAAGTAACTCAAGTACAGTGGCAGGCACTTCAGAACTACAGACTCATAACATAAGGTGTATGCTTGCTAATGCCAGAAGCTTGCCAGGAAAAATGGGAGTTAGAATTATTAGCAATTAATGAAAAATGGGATTTAATAGGCATTACTGAAACATAGTGGGATGAATCTCATGACTGGATGGTTATAACCTATTTAGGGAAGATAGAGGCAATGGTAAAAGAGGAGGAGGGATTTGTCTGTATGTTAAGCCTGAATTTAAGCCTATAGTCAGGGAAGATATTTGTGGTGGACCTAGTGATCAAGTTGAATGTTTGTGGGTAGAGTGAAATAGCGGAGGATGCAGCTAAGTATGGGCAAGTTCTAATAATGGGAGATTTTAATTAACCTGAAATAAATTGGATAAATGAGACCAGCAGTTCAGCTAAGGGGAGCAGGTTCTTGAGTACACTCAGGGATCATTATCTGACCCAGGGTATACAAGAGCCTACTAGAAATGAAGCTATCTTAGATTTCAGTCATCACAAATAATATTGGTATAGTATCAAATGTTGGAATAGGGCAACCTTTGGGAAACAGTGATCAAAGCACAGTCTCATTTGAGATTGAATTAAAAAAAAAAACATTTTAAGGGGCCAACAAAAACTCTTAATTTTAAAAGGGCAGATTTTAAAGGTCTAAGGGCAGCAATGCAAAGTATAGACTGGGACAGAGAACTGATAGGTAAAAACACTGAACATAAATGGACAACATTTAAATCCTTACTAAATATACATACACATCGGCATATACCGTGTGGGAATAAAAGTAAAAGGAGTAAATCCCATCCAATATGGCTTAACAATGATTTAAAGATCAGGATACAGAGTAAAAAACAGGCATCTAAATTATACAAACAAGAGGGGACAGGGGCTGCTTTATGGGAGTACAAGGAAATCAACAAGGCTTGCAAAAGCGCTATTAGACCGGCTAAAATAGAAAATGAAAAATGAATTACAAAAGAGAGTAAGACTAACCCTAACATTTTTTTTAAGTACCGTATATACTCGAGTATAAGCCAAGTTTTTCAGCCCTTTTTTTAAGGCTAAAAATGGCCCCCTCGGCTTATACTTTAGTCACTCTCCCCCCGTGTCTCTCTAACCCCCCGTGTCTCTCTACCCCCCCCGTGTCTCTTTAACCCCCCCGTGTCTCTCTACCCCCCCTGTGTCTCTCTACCACCCCGTGTCTCTCTAACAACCCGTGTCTCTTTCCCTCCCCCCTCCTCATCCTAAACCCCCCCTCCTCATTCTAATCCCCCCTCCTCATTCTAAACCCCCCTCCTCACTTTACTCCTCTAAATACCTCCCCCTCTCCCTTTCCCCTCACTTACCTTCATCTGCAGCTTCTCCTCTGGCCTCCGCTCCTTCCTGCGTCGGCACCCGGTATATGCTAATGATGTGACGCGCATGTGACGTCAAGTCATTAGCATATACCGGGTGCTGATGAGGAGGGGGTTGAGGTTGAGGAGGGGGTTAAGGATGAGGAGGGGGGTTGAGGATGAGGAGGGGGGATTGAGGATAGGGGGGTTGAGGTTAAGGAGGTGGTTTAGAATGAGGAGGGGGTTTGAGGAGGTAGGTTGAGGAGGAGGGAGGTTGAGGATGAGGAGGGAGGATGAGGAGGGAGGTTGAGGATGAGGAGGGGGTTGAGGAGGGAGGTTGAGAATGAGGAGGGGAGTTGAGGAGGGAGTTTGAGAATGAGGAGGGGGGTTGAGGAGGGAGGTTGAGAATGAGGAGGGGGTTGAGGAGGGGGGTTGTGGAGGGAGGTTGAGAATGAGGATGGGAGTTGAGGAGGGTGACAAGGGAGGGTGGGAAGAGACACAGGGAAGGGGCAGGGAGAAGAGACACAGGGAAGGGAGGGGGGAAGAGACACAGGGAAGGGAGAGGGGGAAGAGACACAGGGAAGGGAGAGGGGGAAGAGACACAGGGAAGGGAGAGAGGGGAAGAGACACAGGGGAGAAAGAGGGGGGACACAAGAAAAGGGCACACAAGAGGGGGACACAGAGGGCACAAGAGGGACACAGGGGACAGCACATTTCCCACCCTCGGCTTATACTCGAGTCACTCATTTTTCCCAGTATTTTGTGGTAAAATAGGTGCCTCGGCTTATACTCGGGTGGCTTATACTCGAGTATATATAGTACATTGATGGGAAGAAGGCTAGGAAGGAAGCTACAGGAACATTAGAATGTTAAACAGGCCATCTGAAAATCAGTGACCAGGAAAAGGCAGATGAGCTAAATAGGTTCTTTTCTTCGGTATACACAAGGGAGGTGGTTGGGACACTGCAACATAATGGGGCTACACTACCTTAGCCAAATAATTGGTTAACACAGGAAGTAATCTCAAAGAGGTTGGAAAAAAAAAATGTTAATAAAACCCCGGGTCCTGATGGAATACATCATGGGTACTGAGGGAACTGGGTTCTGTAATAGCAAAAGCATTATATTTAATTTTTCCCGATTCACTTAACACAGGGTCTCTACCAGATGCCTGGAGAAAAGCAGATATGATACCTATATTTAAAAAGGGAGCAAGAGCAAATCGCATAGATGAGCCTCATCTCTGTAATGGGGAAGCTTTCAGAAGGGTTAATTAGGTATAATATACAAGAATATATCTATTTGAACAGGATAATAAGTAGGAGTCAACATGGATTTATGAGGGATAGGTCATGTCAAACAAATCTAATTAGTTTCTATGAGGAGGTTAGTAGGAACCTGCATCAAGGCAACTCAGTGGATGTAGTCTTTTTGGATTTTGCAAAGGCTTTTGATACAGTGCCACATGGGAGACTATTGTGCAACCTAAGGGATACACGAATTGCAGTAAATATCTGCTCATGGATTGAGAGCTGGCTAATAGACAGGAAGCAATGGGTTGTTGTAAATGGAACATACTCTGATTGGACTAATGTGGTAAGTGGGGTTCCACAGGGTTCAGTATTAGGTCCTCTACTTTTTAACATATTTATTAATGACTTAGAGGTAGGATTGGAGTGTGGTGTCTCCATCTTTGCTGATGACACAAAGTTGTACAAGGTAATTAAATCAGATAATGATGTGCTTTCCCTACAAAGGGATTTACATAAAATTGAAGAATGGGCATCTAAATGGCAGATGAGATTTAATAAGAATAAATGTAAAGTTATGCATCTGGGAAGGAAAAATAGCCATGCAATTTATAATCTTAATGGAGCAAATCTAGGTGTATCAGATATTGAACAGGATTTCGGTAGTGCTTGTGGACAACCACCTAGGTAACAGTGCTCAAAACCAAGCAGCAGCTGCAAAAGTGAATAAAATATTAGCATGTATTAAGAAGGGTATAGAAGCAAGGGAAGCAAATATAATTCTGCCACTATACAAATCTCTAGTACGCCCTCATTTGGAATATGGAGTACAATTTTGGGCACCACTTCATAAAAAGGACATTTTAGAGCTGGAAAAGGTACAGAGGAGGGCAACAAAACTAATAACGGGAATAGAGGGGCTAAGTTTTGAAGAAAGACTAACCAAATTAAACTTATTTTCGCTAGAAAAAAGGTGTCGAAGAGGAGATATGATTACCTTATATAAATACATACAGGGTCAGTATAAAGATTTGTCAAGGGAGCTTTTTGTGCCAAGAGGTTTTCAACTGACAATAGGACATCCCTTGAGGTTAGAAGTAAAAAGATTCCACCTTAACGAAAGAAAAGGGTTCTTCACAGTAAGGGTGGTTAATCTGTGGAATTTTCTACCAGAGGAGGTGGTGACAGCGGATTCGATAGATAACTTTAAAAGGGGACTGGATTTATTTCTAATTAAAAAGGGAATTCAGGTTTATCATGGATAATTAGAGAGACAGTATTGACCCAGGGAGAAATCTGATTGCCAGTATCTGGGGTCAGGAAGGAATTTTTTTTTTCTTTCTGTTTGCCTTCCTCTGGATTAATTAATAATTAAAACTAAAATAAAAATAAAAATTAAATAGATGATTAATAATTAATTAACAACTAATTAATTAATATTTAATCCGCATATTGCAGATCAGAGGAGATCTTAAAAGGTTGAACTTGATGGACTGAAAGTCTTTTGTCAACCTTAATTACTATGTAACTATGTAACTTTGTAAAACTGAAGAAATTACACTCTGCTACAGTGTAAAGTAGTAAGTGTACAGCCTGTATAACAGTGTAAATTTGCTGTCCCCTCAAAATAACTCAACATACAGCCATTCATGTCTAAACTGTTGGTAACAAAAGTGAGTACACACCTAAGTGGAAATGTCCGCATTTGGCCCAACGTGTCAATATTTTGTGTGGCCACCATTATTTTCCAGCACTGCCTTCACCCTCATGGGCATGGAGTTCATCATAGCTTCACAGGTTGCCTCTGGAGTCCTCTTCCACTCCTCCATGATGACATCATGGAGCTGGTGGATGTTAGATATCTTGTGCTCCCCCACCTTCTGTTTGAGGATGCCCCACAGATGCTCAATAGGGTTTAGGTCTGGCGACATGCTTGGCCAGTCTATCACCTTTACCTTCAGCTTCTGTAGCAAGGCAGTTGTTGTCTTGGAGTTGTGTTTTGGGTTGCTACCATGTTACCTGTGGCCCAGTCTCTGAAGGGAGGGGATCATGCTCTGCTTCAGTATGTCACAGTACATGTTGGCATTCATGGTTCCCTCAATGAACTGTAGCTCCCCAGTGCCGGCAGCACTCATGCAGGCCCAGACCAAACATATATACACATATGTCTATATGTGTATATCTGTTTTCTATAATATGGTATGTTAATTCCCCCTATATGAATTTACTTGATGATGTCAGATGCTGCCTCCACTCTCTCTGCATCACTGTTTACGTTCAAACTCAGGGTTTCATCTCATGTCAGTGTTTTCGTGTTCTTTGTGCCTTATCGGTTTATCTGTCATTTAGGGATTATTTTAGCTACCTTTCCTCAGTATGGATGTGTACTTTTGGTGGTGTGGGTGTCATGGTCTGGGGCTGCGTGAGTGCTGCCGGCACTGCAGAGCTCCAGTTCATCGAGGGAACCATGAATGCCAACATGTACTGTGACATACCGAAGCAGAGCATGATCCCCATTTCTGTTGTCACATGAAAAGATATAATAAAATATTTATAAAAATGTGAGGGGTGTACTCACTTTTGTGAGATACTGTGTGTATGTTACTATTGGGAACACCATAGCTACAATTATGCAGATATTTGTTGATAATGTGACATCTTTCATTTTTATTAGCTTGTGCAGATTTGCCATAGTTTTCCCCCTCAAAAACAAATATCTTTTAATTTTATCGTTCCAGTCACCATGTGCAGAGATCTTGGAGCCCAAGAAAATAAAATATGTATATTTACTTACATTATTTTGTACCCCTACTTGCAGATGAACATACTGCCTTTATGGATGTAAAATTTGCAAAAAATAAATAAAACAACATTGATTAATCTATAAAAATATGCTAAATAGGGACTACATCATCTCTTCTCAACAACATTCCTCAATGACCATCAGTTGGCAAAATGTTAACCATATGTGTCCACAGATAAGATTATCATGTGGCTAACCACATGGCTTACTATATAAACCATCACATAGACAATTTACCCTGTGGAAAGGCATGAGTAAGTTAACATTTTGGTCAATAGAATTTCCCTGAGGAGTGTATTTGAGAAGGATTAAATTAGATTAAGCCACTATCTTCTCCACTGTCTAGTCACAGTGCACCCCCTCCTAATCACAGGATACCTCCTTTATCTATGCCTCACAGGTGGAAGCATCAATAGAGGTGAAGGCATCGCTGATGGAGGTGGAGGCATCAATGCAGACAGGTATTGGCCAGGTGGTCGGTCGTTCAGGGACTGCTCTGGCATGGATAATGCTGTGCTCACCGAAACCCGTTGCTGGAGATCCATGTTTATCTGTATCAGAGCACTGCTTATGCATTTCTTGCAACAGTCTATCCAGAAAGGACTCCACCTGCCTATTGTGCCTCCTCATCTCCCTATACATTCGTTGTTGTGTGGATGCTGCCATTGTTTGGACGGAGGACATGCCCATAAAGAGACTCACTAAAACCACTGTCTCCTGCTGTCTTTGGTAGGTGGACAGTTCAGTGATGCTGACATCTAATGATGGCCCTAGGGGGAGGGATTTTACTCCGGTCAGGGCTGCAGAGGTGAAGGTGCAGTGGGTAGGTGCTGAGCTGGTGGTGGCATGGTGGGGAGATGTTAGGGTGGTGGTGGTGATCTGAAGGGTGGACTTCGCATCCACTGTCCTGGAGGAGGTGTTGGTGGAGAAACAGTTCAAGGTGTTATCGGAATCGGAACAGTAGGAGGTCCCAGGCAATTAATTTATCTGGTAATCTTGTATTTTAACAGTGAGAGACAGAATAACAAAAAAAAAATCAAGAGAAACGCATGTCAAAAAAGTTATAAATTGATTTGCAGGTCCGTGAGGAAAAAAGTATTTAACCCCTTCAACTTAGTACTTGGTGGCAAAACCCTTGTTGGCAATCACAGAGGTTAGACGTTTCTTGTAGATGGCCACCAGGTTTGCACACATCTCAGGAGAGATTGTGTCCCACTCCTCTTTGTATATCCCATCCAAGTCATTAAGGTTTTGAGGCTGATGTTTGGCATCTCAAACCTTCAGCTCCCTCCACAGATTTTCTGTGGGACCAGGACCTTAATGTGCTTCTTCTTGAGCCACTCCTTTGTTGCCTTGGCTGTGTGTTTTGGGTCATTGTCATGCTGGAATACACATCCACAACTAATTTTTAATGCCCTGGCTGAGGGAAGGAGGTTCTCACCCAAGATTTGACGGTACGTGGCCCCATCCATTGTCCCTTTGATGTGGTGCAGTTGTCCTGTCCCCTTAGCAGAAAAACACCCCTCAAAGCATGGTATTTCCACCTCCATGTTTGACGGTGGGGTTGGTGTTCTTGGTGTTATAGGCAGAATTCCTCCTCCTACACACACACCGCGAGTTGAGTTGATGCCTAAGAGCTCAATTTTGGTCTCATCTGACCACAACACTTTCACACAGTTCTCCTCTGAATCATTCAGATGTACATTAGCAAACTTCAGTCCTTCACTGCGTAGTGTGTTACCAATTGTTTTCTTGGCTATGACTATGGTTCCAGGTACCTTGAGATCATTAACAAGATCCTCCCGTGTAGTTCTGGGCTGATTCCTCACTGTTCTCATGATCATTAAAACTCCACGACGTGAGATCTTGCATGGAGCATCAGATCGAGGGAGAATGAAAGTTATTTTGTGTTTCTTCCATTTGCCAATAATCGCACCAACTGTTGTCACCTTCTCGCCAACCTGCTTGGCGATGGTCTTCTAGCCCATTCCAGCCTTGTGTAGGTCTACAAGCTTGTCCTTGACATCCTTGGACAACTCTTTTGGTCTTGGCCATGGTGGAGAGTTTGGAATCTGATTGATTGATTGCTTTTGTGGACAGGTGTCTTTTATACAGGTAAAAAGTTACCTGTATAAAAGACACCTGGGAGCCAGAAATATTGCCTATTGATAGGGGATCAAATACTTATTTTCCTCACTGACCTGCAAATCAATTTATAACTTTTTTGACATGCGTTTTTCTTTTTTTTTTTGTTATTCTGTCCTTCATTGTTAAAATACACCTTCCATTGAAATTATAGACTGATAATTTCTTTGTCAGTGGACAAACGTTCAAAATCGGCATGATGTGTTGATACTACATGGTTCAATTAATTGCCATTGTAAGGAATTTGTATTAACTAGAAATTATCACTGATGCTATTGATGTGCATTATGAGCTCTTTTTGTACTTCCTAACACCAATCCTGCTTGGCTCTGCCCTCTGCAGCGCATAAAGACACATATTCTGCTGTATTTGCTGCATACTTTGCAGTGGGCACATATATACAGGGATTATATATTTGACGTTCATTCACTGTATATATATATATATATATATATATATATATATATATATATATATATATTTTAACTAATTCTCATTGTAACCTAGTATCTCAAAGTAATTAGACACACAGGTAGTTTATATACCTAGTCGTATACAGGAACCTTACATGTTCCTTTTAATAATCAGCAGCATTTACATTGGATGTTTTTTATCTATGTGTGTGGTGTACATGTTTGAGTATGTGACAGGCTGATAGTGTTTATGATATTCACATGGCATGGTCCCTGCCTGCATGGTGTCTGACGGCCTGAGAAACCAACCACGATTGCTGGGTCGATCCAATCCCTCGGCATCCACTCCCACTTGCTGAAATGGACTGTACCTGGAGGACCACCACCTGTCGCTCTGGCATGTGCTGCCTCCACAGACATCTTCTTACTCAACTTGCACTGGCAGTCATTGTAGCAATGCTCCACGGACCTCACATCAGTCAAATACACCCCCAGGGCTCCTCCCTCCCTCTCTATCTCCTTCCACATCTTGGCCCTCTGGCCAGGACTTGCATCCCTGCCACTGTGGAGAATATTGGAACGGACACAGATGGACCCAAAGGAGGACCATCATGGGTGTAATTGGGGTCTCTGTGGGTCCGCATTTGCGGAGGTGGAGGCTCTAAGGCGCCTCACAAGGGGTTACAAACACCCACAGAAGCGGGACTTTGAAAAAATACATCTAACACGCAATCACTAAATACGGATTTACACAAAAATATACGAGCCGCAGGACTTAAAAAGAAAAAATTACGGACTTACACTAAAAAAATACGAGCCGCGGGACTTAGAAAGAAAAAATTACGGACTTACACTAAAAAAATACGAGCCGCAGGACTTAGAAAGAAATAATTACGGACTTACACTAAAGAATTATGAGCCGCGGGCCTTAGAAAAAAAAAACAATTACAAACTTGCAAAAATACAACCTTAACGGCCGATCCGCGCACAGCTGAAACAATTAAAAACACAATAACTACACACAAAAATGACATAAAAACCTTACCCACAGAAAGGGGGGGGGGGGGGTGTGCACCCAGGACCTCTGCAAGTAAAGTTACACCTCAATTTAAGTCCAAATGACCGAGTTTAGACACACGAAAATCCCCTAAGCAAGAGAAAAAATGTCCTCCGAAAAAAACGAAAACAAAGCTACACGACCCTAAAGCCGCAAAACACCCCCAAGCACATACAGATTTTACAAAAAGCAGTACAAGGTACAAGATACACTTTTAGCAAGGACGCTAAATAGAGATGTCGCGGACAGTTCGTCCGCGGAATATTCGCAGCGATTTTGGCTCTTTCGCGCTCGCATCGGACGGCGGACACATGCGCTTTTCGGTCCGCCCCCTATTCTTTATCATTGAGGAAACTTTGACCCTGCACCTCACAGTCAGCAGACACATTCCAGCCAATCAGCAGCATACACTCCCTTCCATAGCCTTCCATCTGAAGGACAGCATACATTTTAGA
Source organism: Discoglossus pictus (assembly GCA_027410445.1). Taxonomy (NCBI): domain Eukaryota; kingdom Metazoa; phylum Chordata; class Amphibia; order Anura; family Alytidae; genus Discoglossus; species Discoglossus pictus. The sequence continues at coordinate 215,959,533 of CM050165.1, read as the reverse complement.
ATCATTCTGAAGCTGCATTCGTTGTGAGAGGACAGATAGTGTAGCTGCTGGAGAGTTAATAGGGAAATAGATAGCCAGGCTGTGTATTTAGCTTCCACTACAGACCTGAAGGACTCATCTGATATCTGCTGCAAGGACAGCAACCCAAAAAGCCCTTTTAGGGCTAGAAAAACATTTATTTTATTTTATAATTTTTTTCTGTGTAATCTAATTGCATATGCCTGCCTGCCAGCGTGTGTGTGTGACAGGCTAACACCTAACAGCTTATATTGTGCTTATTTTCACTACTCATACCTGGTGGTGTACCATACATTAAAAACAACCATTTTTTTCCTGTAATCTAATTTCAGTTGCCTGCCTGTGTCAGGCTCACAGTTAATATTCTGCTCTGTTTCACCAGTCATAGGTGGTGTACCATACATTGAAAAAAAACAACCCTTTTTTCCTTTAATCTAATTTCAGTTGCCTGCCTGTGTCAGGCTCACAGCTAATATTCTGCTCTGTTTCACCAGTCATAGTTGGTGTACCATACATTGAAAAAAAAAAAAACGTTTTTCCTTTAATCTAAATTCAGTTGCCTGCCTGTGTCAGGCTCACAGCTTATATTGTGCTCAGTGAAATAAAACAACATTTTTTGACTGTAATAGATTAAATAGCAATTGCCTGCCTACAGACGTGTGTGTGAAGCCTATTGCATCTACTCTGACAACTTTTGCCAGTGCACAGTGATAAGTCATATCTGGTGCAACCGTAGTGTACAGTGACATAAAACAACACTTTTTTGACTGTAATTGATTGAATATCAGTTGCCTGCCAACAGGCGTGTGTGAGGCCTACAGCGCCTACTCTGCCAACTTTTGCCAGTGCACAATGACACTCATATCTGGTGGCACCTTAGATTGCACGCGCAGTGCCCCAAATTTGAAGTGGGAGGACTGACCAAGCATCTTTTTCCATCTCCCGCTTCCAAAAATCCATGCCATATACACGTCCCATGATAGGTGACGTAACAGGTATCAAACTGATAGGAATAAATAGTACAACTTAATACACCACTCCTATCTGGTGGCACATTACATTGCACGTGCAGTGCCCCAAATTCGAAGTAGGAGGTCCAACCAAGCATCTTTTTCCATCTCCCTGTTCCAAAAATCAATGCCATATACACGTCCCCTAATAGTGGACCTAACAGGGATTAAACCGATAGGAATAGTACTACTTAACAGTACACACCTTATAATAACGCAGACAGAGGCAACGCAGAGAGAGGAGTCTGAAGAAGAGTAGTCAGAGGAGGAAGGTGGCTTTGAGGAGGTGGAAGACCAAACACAGCAGACGTCCCAGGGGTCTTGTTGTCACCTTTCGGGGACCCTTGGTGGCTGGGTGGAGGAAGAGACCTTCAATGACATCAGTGAGGACAAGGAACGGGACATGGCTAGCTTGGTATCCAACCTTGTGCAAATGGGGAGTTTGCGGTTGTGCAAAGGGACTGTTTGCGGTTGTTTGCGGTGCATTTAACGGGAAGATTGGTCTGTTACTGTGAAGCGGGTGTAACCCTTACACTACCTGATCGATACAACATCATACCTGATTTTTTAAAGCATGTTATTCCAAACAATTTAGGAATGTTAGGTGATTTATGCCCTTTATGGCTTAAAACCAAACCCGTTTGCGAACATTTGATGAAATTCGCGTCCGCGGTTCGTGAACCGAAAATTTTATGTTCGCGACCTCACTAACGCTAAATCATCCACACCAGCATACCACACTAACACTAACAACACTAACTTACAAAATGCGGAAGTACACAGCTACACTAATGTCTTCCCTTCGCGCACGCAGCCTATTTACACTGCACACTGCATACATTGCTGACACTTACACCTCAGCTCCAGAACACTGCAAACTTACATTGTATGCTGCAAGAACATAAAAACAGATTGTCAGCTCTTCAGCACAATGTTTCCTGCATATATTACTTACAAATAGGTAAAGTATATTCATTTATTAATTTATTCATTATTTCATTAGCATCCAAAAATACATATACACAAAAAAAAATTGTAAAACTGTATCGCAATAAACACAAAAGTCATTCACTGCACACCTCACAATGAGCACCAATGCTGCTCATAGCACACAAACTACACCAGGGGACAGCCTTGCAATAAGCGCAAAAAGCAGATCAGCGCTGACCTTACAATGACAGCAAAAGCGCCTTGAATAAAAAAAAAAAACAACAACCAAGAGCCGAAGGCGCTCATTGCGAGGCATGCAATGAGCACTGAAGGTCCTCAGAGTAAAAAACGATTTACATTATGTCTCAAACAGCATTCCCTGGCTTACAATTTCATGCCCGTCATTTTTTCACAGGCAATTCGCTCATATTTTATAATACTGACCTAGCTGACCATGGTTCACATGTGCTGAAGTGTGATGAGTTAACATTTAGTGATTTTATTTCACCTGAAATAAAATTATTAACTTCTATGATAGAAAATGCTATACATATAGGAAGGTGGAAGTGGGGATATTTTGGGTGGTATACAGTGCCATGCAAAAGTATTCACCCCCTTGGCATTTTTCGTGTTTTGTTGCCTCACAACCTGGAATTAACATGGATTGTTTGAGGGTTTGCATCATTTAATTTACAGAACATGCCCACAACTTGAAGATGTTTTTTTTTTATTGTGAGCCAAGCAACAAATAGGACAAAATAACAGAAAAAGTCAATGTGTATAACTATTCACCCCCCTAGTCAAGTCAATACTTTGTAGAACCACCTTTTGCGGCAATCACAGCTCCAAGTGGCTTTTGATAAGTCTCTATGAGCTTGCCACATTTTACCACTGGGTATTTTGCCCATTCCTCCTTGCAAAACTGCTCCAGCTCCTTCATGTTGGATGGTTTGCGCTTGTGAACAGCAGTCTTTAAGTCTGACCACAGATTTTCTATCGGATTAAGGTCTGGGCTTTGACTAGGCCATTCCAACACATTTTCATGTTTCCCCTTAAACCACTAAAGTGTTGCTTTAGCAGTGTGTTTGGGGTCACCTCCGTCCTAGCCTGAAATCATGCACAGAGTGTTACATGTTTCGCTCAAGAATATCCCTGTATTTAGCACCATTTATCTTTCCCTCAACTCTGACCAGTTTCCCAGTCCTGGCTGCTGAAAAACATCCCCACTCCATGATGCTGTCACCACCATGTTTCACTGTGGGAATGGTGTTCTTTGGGTGATGTGATGTGTTGGGTTTGCGCCAGACATAGCGTTTTCTTTGATGTCCGAAAAGTTAAATTTTAGTCTCATCAGACCAGAGCACCTTCCTCCATACATTTTGGGAGTCTCCCACATGCCTTTTCATAAACTCAAAATGTGCCATTTTGTTTTTTTATGAAAGTAATGGCTTTCTTCTGGTCACTCTGCCATAAAGCCCAACTCTATGGAGTGTACGGCTTATTGTCATCCTATGTACAGATACTCCAGTCTCTGCTGTGGAACTCTGCAGCTCCCCCAGGGTTACCTTAGGTCTCTGTGCTGCCTCTCTGATTAATGCCCTCCTTGCCCGGTCCATGAGTTTTGGTGGGCGTCCGTCTCTTGGCAGGTTTGCTTTTGTGCCATGTTCTTTCCATTTGGTTATGATAGATTTGATGGTGCTCCTGGGGATCATCAAAGATTTGGATATTTTTTTATAACCGCACCCTGACTTGTACTTATCAACAACATTGTCCCTTACTTGTTTGGAGAGTTCCTTGGTCTTCATAGCAGCGTTTGGTTAATGGTGCCTCTTGCTTAGGTGTTACGGCCTCTGGGGCCTTTCAGAAAAGGTGTGTATATGTAATGACAGATCATGTGACACTTAGATTGAAGGTAATTGGTTGCACCAGAGCTTTTCATGCCAATTTTCTGTTTTCTATTTCTAAAAAATAGTTTTATGTATATATTTTTCTCATTTCACTTCACCAACATAGACTATTGTGTTTTGATCCATCACATAAATGTCAGAATAACAAAACATTCAACTTGTGGCTGTAACGTAACAAAATAGGTAAAAAGTCAAGGGGGGTGAATACTTTAGCAAGGCACTGTATTTATCAAGCTTTGATACCAGTTAAGATAAATAACTGGAGTTTAATATCCACATTCCTTATGTTTCCTATAATGCTGTGTATCATACAAAGGTTTACCCCACTTGAAACAAAAAGCTCCCATAGAAAGCATAGAAAGTGGATTTAGTTTATGTTTCAACTCAGCATTATTCTGTTTGTCGCCACATTTATATCCACGTATCCCCACTTTTATCTTTGCTTCATAAATATACGCCTTTATGTTTTAGCTACTCCACAACTCCTCTTATATCCACTTATCCCCACTTTTAATCCCTGTTTGATAAATGTATCAATTTAGTCAAAAATTCATGTTTTTTTGTATACGTAAGGAAAAATGAAACATTCCTTTGAACATCTGAAGCCATATGATATCTACGGAGGGCAAAAATACTAAAATTATATTGTACCAAATTTAGCTACTGGCATTGTCTGTAAGAAGAGATTATATCCCTAAACAAGATGTGTGCATTGCACTTTCCGGCCACCATCTAGTGAATGCTATGAAGTTTACTGTTGAGGTTATGTAGTGGAAAATATTTTAAGAGGAAAATTTTCCATTTCATACTGCATATTTTCCTTTTGTAGAAATCTGAACCACCTGTAGCAGGAGCCCCATGGGAACAGCAGAAGCAGTACAGATTGCCCATTAACGTCGTGGACCCCTCCTGTTTGCACTGCAGCCCAAACATTTTTCAGCAAACATTTCATGATCTTCTACACTAATTATTTGGAATTCATTTGTAATAAATGCCTTATGTTTCCCTTCTTGAAGCACGCACATTTAAATACTTATACTGTTTGTGTGGTAATCACTATAAGCAAGCACAACTATAGGATTGCAAAGCGGAAAGATAAACGTTTGTTTGAACGATGTTTATTTTACAACAGATGACAAAGTAAATTAGTTCCAAGTTTATTTCCGTCAGAGTTGTGTCAATATACTTTTCCATTTATTGACGGGAAGCAATTAAAATAGTTTGTGGGTGCAAGTTTCCTGGATCTATGCAAAATGTGAAAAAACAAAATGGAGCCAACCAGAAAAAAGTAATATGTTATTGTTGAACAAGATTTTTAAGGGACCACGACATCTGATAATGTGCAAAATGTTTTAAGAAAGTTTAAAATACATCACGGATGTATTTAGCTTGTATGCTATGCCCTATGTCCTATTTCAACTTGCAACTTTGCCTATTAATATTATTTCCTTTATTTGTAATGCACCAACATTTTCCATACCACCTATCTCCTTTCTATATCTTAAATCAAAACTTTATGTGTTTATGTATTTATATATATTTATATGGTATGTCAGAAAGTGTCAAGTACACTTACAGTCCCTTGCAAATGTTCCGACCTGGGCCTGAGCCTCTTGGGCTTATGCAGAATCGTACCTCTGAAATTGTTTAAATTATGCTTTGATGGAGGCAGATATTTTCCTAACAGGAATAAGACTAGGGGGGCTGAAGAGATAGTGATAGTAAATATAATCCAAAATCAGGCCAGGTATATTATAAAGATAAAAGGGGTGTTAGGTGTGAAATAGGTTATTCTTATGAAGACATATTTAAATTATATCAGGATTTGGACCTATCCGGTTTTATGTGCACCGCTGCTCAAGCGTGCTGCCGCAGTAGAGCAAAATAACTATTCTTTCCTCAAACGTGGCGTAACTCAACGCGGCAGCACTTGAACAGCGGTGCACAAAAAACAGGATAGATCCCAGTATTTTTAACATTATATTACTGTTGTTAATGTTTTAATATGTGTCTGTGTAAATAACTGTTAAATTGACCACAACCCAACCTGCATAAATAGACAGGTGTATCTAAAGTAGCTAATTACCTTGACCAAGTGGCTTATGTGCTGTGAAACAACAGTCAGCATGTTTTTTGAACATGATTGAGACATTGCTCGCTATACAGTATATCCCTAGCATGTGTTTACTTATTCTGTGTTTGTTTCTGCACCTCTAGCATTTAACCACTCTATTTTAGCTCCTTTTCTTGAATAAACAAAACTTCTTACCTTTAGGCTTGCCGCAAAAATGCTCCTTTTTTTGAGTCAACAAACAGCATCTATGAGAAATGGGAAGAAATGGGAATTTAGAAAAAAACTTTATCCAATTCAGTTAAATGACTACCACTATGAATGACAATAGAACTAAAAGGAAGAGCAAGACCAAGTAGAAGAACCTCCCTCCTCATGCTACAGGTCAACTAACAGTCCAAAATGGAAACTCCCTTGACACAAGCATTATGAAATATTTTGTTTAAAAATGTGTTTATGCTCATGGTTTACATAGCTGCTTGTTGTGTTAGATTCCTACATAATACAGTACATGTGTTTCTAAGAATATAGTGGTCCTTAACAGTAATCATCCATAATCATATAAAAATTATAAACATAATTGTAAAAATATTTACTTAAGTTTTATTTGATGTAGAAGGAGATATAAATTAACTCAATTTGTATTGCATCCCATCATAATGTTGGCTTTTTTTTCTTAACACATAAAAATGATCCATAGAAACAATTCTAAAAATAATGTAATAATTCATTCTATTGCCAGAAGACACAATATATTATTAAACAGTAAGTTTCCAAAAAAGAAATGTCAAACTATTACTCCAAAAAGATATTAGGCTCTGGTCTCCATTCCATGGCTTCCTTAAGAAAATAACCAAGTGACGTTCACTCGTAAATTATTACCGAATTATCACATCCCACAAATAGATCTAACCTCCATGAAATGCAATCTGAGTGCTCAAAATGTCTCTAATATTGTAAGCCCTGAGTATCTGTCCCATATCATTTTTTAAATTTCTATCACATGCCTCCAGTAACAACATCCGATCTCACTGAGTTTACTCAGAAGTCTCTCCTAGTGCCCAAAATTTAAAAAAAGACTATGAGTTCTCACAACCATTCATGTAGGCAGATGCCTTCAAGAAGCCTGGGTCCTTCAAATCTGTTGCTATGAAGACCTAAATTACATCTGATTTAAGGCCTTTTTGATTAAATCTGACATAATTAAGCGATTAATACTACTACATTCTATTGTCGAGGGAATCCCCGGGATGCCCCCATAATAACCTCTAGCCATATGAGCCCGGTTATCCCCAGGGATTCCTCCTTAATATCCACTAGCCCTAAAGTATAACCAAAAATTAACTATTACCATGGGGGTCCATATGGACTCCTATGGTACCTAATATTAACCCCCATGGTATACTAAACTATGACCATAGGGGGCACAAAGAATGATCCCTTATACCAAAGGGGGGTCTATAAAAAACACATTGGCACCTTATATTAAACCTTATGCCATAGGGGTCCCAATAGATCACCAGAGTATGCTAAGCTATGATGATGGGAGTCCTTATGGACCCACGGGCAACTAAAGTGAACCCCATGGATCCTAAGCCCCCATGTTTTACAAAGCTGTCCTCTTGTTTCTTCATTGAAAGCCTTGTTCCTCATCTTCGTTGAGTGGAAACATGGTACAAAATGTCAAAGGACTGCAAATCTCTTGCAAGGATGGCTTGTTGCCAGTCAATTCTATAATTACCCAGCTATCCGTAAGAATTCTTGGTTCCCTACACCCCTATGTTAATAATAATATTATTATAATAATAATAATAATAATAATAATTATTATTATTATTATTACAAAGAATTGGTAATATTTTAAATGCATTTTACTTCAAAACTACATCAGGATATGTGTGATGGGTGAACAACCATACATGCATCATATGGTATATCAAAAGGCAGATGTGGCACATTTTTCCCACATAACTAAACTTAATAGGAAAAGTGTTTTAGAAAGCAAGAAATAAATAAATACATTTTATATTTTGTAACTTTTCCATGAAATTATTCTTTATTGCAGGCTTTCATTGTGTTTACTTGCCTGCTGCTGCTGTGTATTCCTTTTTTAAGGAGGATGTGTCCTTGTAAACTTGTGAGCTTCCCATTAGTCCCACTGAGAGTACTGGCAGCTGAAACTGCCAAATTCCTATAGACTTCCTGTAAATTCAAAGTCTCCTCCCACTTTACAAAGCTTATCTGCCAAAATCAAAATGGTAGATTCCACAGCAGCATAACTACATAGAAAAGGATATAAATTAGATATATTATTTATTTTAAAAACTAAAAATATGTTGCCTATTTTGTAGTTCCCTAAAATAATACATTTTAAAAATATGGGCAAAGTGATCCTTTATTACTTATTTTTTTTTTTTTATTAGAGGCTCACGTGTTTTCACATGTGTAAATTGGGTCAATTGAACTAAAGTGAGAGGTTTTAAGGATTAAAAGAGAACTTTTTGAGAATATCTCAAGATCCTATGTTATACTAAATGGCATGATGTTAAATATTCAACTGTTATTGAAGAACTTGTACGGTAATACATTATATTGCCCTCAGTTTTTATTTTATCACAATAAAAAAGAATGCATGTGAAAGAAGAGAAAGTTTACATCTCATTCATACATATATACTTCTCCTTACTTCTACTGTGAGAGCAACCAACTTAAAAAGGGGCCTCCTGTGATCATCCCAAATCAAGCAGTTTTTAAGGTTATTCATAAAGAGCATGATCAACTAGCTATAGATTGTATTAGCAATTTATTTCTGAAGTGGGCCATTCTTGAGAAATTCATAATAATTTGTGCTGCATTTTTACGTAAATGAGCAGCCCCTGAACACTAACAGCCTTATTAAATTGCGATTCAGCAAATTTAAAAGGGCTCTATATGAGCACAGAGCATATTTTTTTTACAGAAGTTTTTAGTTAGTGAACTTCTATCCAAAGGCAAGGTCTTCTGTAAAATAAATATGCTCTGTGCTCATATAGAGCCCTTTTAAATTTGCCGAATAGCAATTTAATAAGGCCGTAAAAAGCGGTTTTGCAGCCCTATTAAATTCCCCCTATGTGTTAAACCGTAGCTCGTAATGTAGCCAGTAGGACTTATGGCAATTAAATTAGTCCTGTAAATCAAGCCGCAGACGATCTGCGGGTTTGGATCGAAAAAAAGCCTAAGGGACGTGAACTTGGAACTTCACAGCCACAAATCTTTTGTTCCCTCAAGCCCGTAACCGCTATAATTACATGCTATTAAATTGCACGATATCACTTACCTTCAACCCTGTAACACGCAAATGTAGCCAAGAAGCCAACGAGTGCTAGAGAAGACTTGCAAGGGGGGTAAAGTCCAACTTGTAGCACTGTAAATGCAAATATTTCCACACTACTGTACTTTTATTAAAAGGGAAAGTGATGTTAGAATTAATAGCACAACATTCTCAAGCTCACAAATTGGCCCTGAAAAATACTTTATTTCGTGTTTAATTTCCGTGTTATATCGATCCTGGCAATCAATGTGTTAATACATATACTGTACTCACATGTAATAGAATATCATATTTACGGCTTTTTTTAATATTGCATTATATCTGGCCTAGGGGTCCGATCGTAACTCGTAATTGAACCCCGTAAGACTTTAAAATCCAACCTCCATTTTTCAGTAATGCAATAATGATGATCTCTGTTTGCTTTGGCTCCATCTAAACCCGTAACTACAGGTTTGAGTAACTGATCACTCGCCTCCAACGTTAAACAAATGGTTTACGGGTTTGTGTCTCAAGCCCGTAACTCGCAGCCCATTCTAATCTAATAGCTAGGTAACTAGGCCAAGTTTCAAGCCTGCAGCTATTGTGGGTCTCACGTTGCACTTACTGGCTTAGAATTTAATGAGGCAGTATGTGTGCTAATTAGAATCAAAGTCCCTGTAGTCGCCAAAACAATAACCCCAATGATGACCTTCTCCATCATCCTTATCATGTACTCTGAGCCACAATATAGCATATTGAAGAGGACACTAGCTTCAAAAACAATGCTGTATCTTGCAAGAATTATCATATAATTATGTATATAATTATTGTTTTATAGGATTCATTCTCATCCCACCTCTTGCCAAATATCTATAAACATAAAATACACATTAAATATATAATTAATGATAGGTGGCAGGAAATACACATGCTCATGCTTGGTGAAATGACATGCTTTAACACATTTAATTTCTCCAAATGTTAAAAACCTTTATCAGATTGACAAACCAAGATAGGTATCATAATTGATTCAGTTATTATTCTTGTGTGTTGGCTGAAGAGCCGGCTGACAATGAGACAGCCAGTTGATAGAATCATAATGCTCTCACTCTCATCTCATCATCACAAAACTGACAACATCTGAGTCTTCTTGGAAACATAACTTAATCATTTGGTTATTATTGAAACAAGACCGAACATAAAAAAGTCTCTAACTAAAACTGAAAAAAAATCATCTATTAGGCTTTTATTCTTAGGAACAAATAGTTCTTCCACTTCTAGGTAGATTAGGATATGATGTTTTCAGTAAGGCAACTAGGAGTTAACTTCCTTTGTATGTGGACAGATTATACTAGAGGGAACCAGGAATCACAAAGTCATTATTTGACATGGAAACAACTCAAAACCTGTCTCCAACAAAGACAAGTTCAAACTTAAAGGGATCTTATAGCACTCCATTATTAACTGAGTTATGACCAGTGCACTAACATTCACACGGATGCCTTGCCCTTCGCTTGTGCTCCAAGTACTGTAATATATTAGAAGTGTGAGCAAAAGATATTGAACACAAGCATGTTTAGATTGATAGCTATACAAATTTTTGGCTGCATAAATGCCTTTATCAGTGATGATGTTGTAAGATGTTCAATGAACAGCTGAATATGAACAAAAACATGATTTAGTGCAATGGACAGAAAAAACATGAATGCTATTAAATTGGTGAGTGGTGAAGGCAAGTCCCTCTTTAAAAACACCAAATAGACAACTGTGTAATTAATTCCAAAACAACATTTAACTGCAGGGAGCTCATGGGAAACATTTAATTGATTTTAACTGGGTAATAGATCAAATAATTTCTAAAATAAATTTAGGTTGTATGATGTCTCATTAATGGCTAATTCTAGTTACTCCTACCACTTCTCTTATTTTTTGTCCTTTTTTTTAAAGGGACTGTGACTGTTACACCTAAATGAAGTTGTATTTTTAGGTTATTCTTAAAGAGCATAAAAAATGGCTGTATGTTGTGTTATGCAGTTTTTATAAGGTAAATCAGTCCTGGGAATTTCCATGCCATGTTTTAATGCTCTTTAGAATTAACTCAACTTGCTGTTGGGGTGACGGAGTCCCTTTAATATTTTGTACTATTCTTTGCTGGAAATGTAATCACATATAATAGTTGTCAAACTGCGAATCGTTGTCAGGCTTGCGAGTCTCGAGTAGCGAGGCGAGCCGTTGAAGCACAGAAGTCTTCCGAGCTTGGAGCACATAGCTGATGAGCACCTAGTGAGGCAAACAGGTAAGAAACTGAAACTCAGAGCACTTAGCATTGAAAAACGCTGGACTTAGCCTCTAAGCAGTTAGGAAACGTGGGATTGCCTTAGGCTGCAAGTAGTTGAGGAACGCGGGACTTCGAAAAAAAAATAGCGAGGCGCAGAACTTAGAACAAAAAAATATGAGGTTGTAAAAATACCAACGGCCGAACCGCTCAAATCGAAAACCACAAAAAAAAACAATAAGGACAGCCAGGATGTCTGGGAGTGAGGTTCCACACGAAATAAAGCTGAATTTGGCGAGTTTTGGCATTTGAGGGAGAAAAAAAATGTCGGATGATAAAAATTAAAACAAGGGTACACGACCACGAACCACGCAAAACACGGAAAATGCCTGCAAGCCGCGTAGCACATAGACAATCACCGCCATTTTAAAACACTAACTTGCAACTAATAACATTAAAATCTAAAATGGAGCTTTACCCGGCTAAACCAATGGTTTGGCCTCGCGCAGGGAGACTTTTTATACTGCACACTTGGCATATTGCTGAAACTTTCTCATTAGGGCAGCAACAGTCCAACTGTACAGTGCATGCTGCAGGAAAATCAAAGAGATTGGTAGCTCTTCAGTATATTGATTGATGGATATATTAATTAGAAATAATTAACTTCACTTAGTGTACATCCTGCCATATGTATGCACTACTGGAACAGATGATTCAGGGTCCATACCTCTGTGACAGGTGTGAGCAAGTTGCCTATCTTGAAACTCAAATTGGAGAACTGGAGAGGAGAATTGCAGCACTTAGTGTTATTGCTCCACTGTAAAGGGTGTTGGTACTCACAGAGCACAGTTTAGCTGGGCCCAGCATGGAGGGTGGAGCTGGGGCTAGTGAGGATGTCAAGGGAGGTGGCTGGGTTACAGTTACAAGGGGAAGCATGGGGAACAGGAGCAGGAGGGAGGCTAGTTCTGAGTTGGCAAGCACCAACAGATTTGCCAGATTGAGTGAAACTGTTGGGGATGTCCATTCAGGAATGGCAAAGCCAGATAGAGCTGTTCCCTCTAACAGCCGGGATAACAGTTCTACTGGAGGAGTGGGAGGGGAGAACAGGCAGAGCAACAGACAGGTTCTGGTGGTTGTGGACTCTATTATTAGGAAGGTAGAAAGGGTGATTTGTCACCCAGATCTCAGCAATCGAACAGTTTGCTGTCTCCGGGGTGCTCGGGTTCGGCATGTTGTTAATAGGGTAGACAAATTATTGGGAGGGCTGGAAATGAACCAGCGGTCTTGGTACATATTGGTACCAATGACAAAGTTAGTGGAAGATGGAGTGTCCTAAAGAAGGATTTTAGAGAACTAGGTAATAAGCTGAAGACAAGGACCTCGTGCCTTGTGCTAGCCCAGGGAGGCAGAGGGAACAGGGAGGTTAATGTGTGGCTAAAAATGTGGTGCATTAAGGAGGGGTTTGTTTTTTTTAGAGCACTGGGCTGACTTCTCACTTGGGTACAATCTCTATAGCAGGGATGGATTGCACCTTAACGGCTGGGGGAGTTTTTAAACTAGTAGGTGGGGAGGAGGGATGAGATAGAAGTAATGGGGTAGTAAGTGTAGAGGGGGCAAGGAACTTATTAACTAGTCATGGGGTAGGAGATGGGGGAGGGTTAGTACAGTCAATAGGGAGATATTGCTAAGTAACTCAAGTACAGTGGCAGGCACTTCAGAACTACAGGCTAATAACATAAGGTGTATGCTTGCTAATGCCAGAAGCTTGCCAGGAAAAAATTGGAGAGTTAGAATTATTAACAGTTAATGAGAAATTTGACTTAATAGGCATTACCGAAACATAGTGGGATGAATCTCATGACTGGACTGTTAATCTGGATGGTTATAACCTATTTAGGAAAGATAGAGGCAATGGTAAAGAAGGAGGAGGGATTTGTCTGTATGTTAAGCCTGAATTTAAGCCTATAGTCAGGGAAGATATTTATGGTGAAACTAGTGATAATGTTGAATGTTTGTGGGTAGAGTTAAATAGCGGAGGATCAAATTCTAAAAGAATATTAATAGGAGTATGATATAAACCACCAAATATAGCTGAAAGGTAGGAAATGCAATTATTGTTACAGATTGAAAATGCAGCTAAGCATGCTCAAGTTCTAATAATAAGAGATTTTAATTACCCTGAAATAAACTGGATAAATGAGACCAGCAGTTCAGCAAATGGATGTAGGTTCTTGAGTATGCTCAGGGATCATTATCTGGCCCAGGTTATTCAAGAACCTACTAGAAATGAGGCTATCTTGGATTTAGCTATCACAAATAATATTGATATAGTATCAAATGTGGAAATAGGGCAACACAGTCTCATTTGAGATTGAATTAAAAAAAACATAACTGTAAGGGGCTAACGAAAACTCTTAATTTTAAAAGGGCAGATTGTAATGGTCTAAGGGCAGTGATACAACATATAGACTGGGACAGAGAATGTACAGGTAAAAATACTGAACATAAATGGGCAACGTTCAAATCCTTTCTAAATAAACATACTTATTACCATATACCATGTGGAAATAAAAGTAGTAAAAGGAGTAAATCACAACCCATGTGGCTTTAAAATTAATTAAAGATGAAGATGCGGAGTAGAAAACAAGTGTTTAAATTATACAAACAAGAGGGGACAAAGACTGCTTTACGCAAGTACAAGGAAATCAACAAGGCTTGCAAAAGGGCTATTAGACTGGCAAAAACGAAAAATTATTGGCAAAGAAGAGCCAGACTAACCCTAAAATATGTTTTTAATATATTAATGGGAAGAAGACCAGGAAGGAAGCTATAGGAACATTACAATGTGACACAGGCCATCTGATAATTAGTGACGAGGAAAAGGCAGATGAGCTAAATAGGTTATTTTCTTCGATATACAAAAGGGAGGTACCAGTGGTTGCAACATAATGGGGCTACACTACCCTCACCAAATAACTGCTTAACGCAAGAAGAAATCCAAAAGAGGTTGGAAAAAAATAATGGTAAGAAAGCCCCAGGTCCTGATGGTATACATCCCAGGGTACTGAGGGAACTGGGCTCTGTAATAGCAAACCCATTATATCTAATTTTTCAGGATTCACTCTACACAGGGTCTCTACCAGATGACTGGAGAAAGGCAGAGGTGATACCTATATTTAAGAAGGGAGCAAGAGCAAATCCGGGGGGATTATAGACCAGTGAGTCTCACTACGGTAGTGGGACAGCTTTTTGAAGGGTTAAAAAGGGATAATATACAGGAATATGTATAAGTTTGAGCCAACATGGATTTATGAAGGATAGGTCATGTCAAACAAACCTAATTAGTTTCTATGAAGAGGTTAGTAGGAACTTGGATCAAGGCAACTCCGTGGATGTAGTCTATTTGGATTTAGCAAAGGCTTTTGATACAGTGCCACATGTGAGACTATTGAGCAAACTAATAGATACAGGAATTGCCACAAGAATTTGCTTATGGATTGAGAGCTTGCTAAAAGATATAAGGCAAAGGATTGTAGTAAATGGAACATACTCCGATTGGACTAATGTGGAAAGTGGGGTTCCTCAGGGCTCAGTGTTAACTCCCCTCCTTTTTAACATATTTATTAATGACTTGGAAGTGAGATTGGAGTGTGGTGTCTCCATTGTTGCTGATGACACAAAGTTGTGCAAGGTAATTAAATCAGAAAATGAGTACTTGTGGACAATGGCCTAGGTAACAGTGCTCAATGCCAAGCAGCAACTGCAAAGGCAAGTAAAATATTATCATGTATTAAGAAGGGTATAGAAGCAAGGGAAGCAAATATAGTTCCACTATACAAATCCCTAGTACTCCCTCATTTAGAATATGGAGTACATTTTTGGGCACCACTACATAAAAGGACATTTGAGAGCTGGAAAATGTACAGAGAAGTGCAACAAAGCTAATAAAGGGAATGGAGGGGCTAAGTTATGAAGAAAGACTAACGAAATTAAATGTATTTACTCTAAGAGGGGATATGACTACCTTATATAAATATATCCAGGGTCAATACAAGGCTTTGTCAAGGGAACTTTTTGTGCCAAGAGGTTTTCAACCGACAAGGGGACATCCTTTGAGATTAGAAGTAAAAATAATTCACCTAAAAAAAAGAAAAGGGTTCTTCACAGTAAGGGTGGTTAATCTGTGGAATTCTCTACCAAAGGAGGTGGTGATAGCAGATTTGATAGATAACTTTAAAAAGGGATTTTAAATATTTTTTTAATAAAAATGGCTTTAAGGGCTATCCTGGATAAACAGAGAGGGAGTTTTGATCCAGAGATGAATCTGATAGCCAGTATCTGGGGTCAGGAAGGAATTTTTTTCCCTGTTGAGAAAATTGGCAACGTTTCACTGGGTTTTTTTGCCTTCCTCTGGATCAATTAACAATAAATCTGCATATTGCAGATTAGAGGAGATCTAAAAAGGTTGAACTTGATGGACTAAATTCTTTTTCCGACCTAAATTACTATGGCCCTCATTCAATTGCGATTTGGCCAATTGAATAGGGCCCTAAAAAAGCACATAGCATATTTTTATTAAAGAAGTTTTTAGTTAGTGAAAACCTTGCTTTTGGATAGATGCTTGCTAACTAAAAACTTCTTTAAAAAATATATGTTATGTGCTTATTTAGGGCCCTATTCAATTGGCCAAATTGCAATTGAATGAGGGCCTATGTAACTATGTAAATAGGTAAAGTATATTAATTTATTAAGTAACTAATTATTATTATTAAAAAATATATATATAAAAAAAACAAAGTACGGTAAATAGCATATTTTACACTGCCGTTACTTTATGAATACATTAATTCTTCGCACTTCCTAATACATTTGTTCATTCAGAATGAATTAATAACGTACATTAATTCAATAAGTATTTATTAGTAATGAAAAATAAACATTTATATTTTCCACTGCAATAAAAAATGTATAATTTTTACACTGCAGTTATATATATCTGGGTTACTGCTCATTGGCTACCAGCGATAGCACTCTCAAAGCAGTTACATATTTTAATCACTTTATTATGCTCTGAGACCTGAAAACATTTTCTAATTTACATTGCACTAAAAAAAATGTATATTTAACACTGTACTTATATATCTGTCTTTGTGATTAGCGCCGAACATGATTGTTGCAAAGCACAAAACTTGAAGGACACGAGGGGAGAGGCTCGCAATGAGTGCCGAAGGTGCTCAGAGGAGCAAAAGTACACAAGGAGAGACGCTCGCAATGAGCGCAGAAGTTACTCAGAGTAGCAAACGCTTTACATTGTGTGGCAAACAGCATTGCCATGGTTTCAAATTGTATTGAACCGTCATTTTTGACGGGCAAGTCGCTAGTATTTAATAAGGGTAAAATATGGTGGTAGGACCGTGAGCTGAAGATGGATGATAGGTGTTGAGATATGTATAACACTGGGAGTCTGGATAAGGAAAGTACATGGTGGGAAGACGTCTGAAAATCTTTTCCAAGGTTCCTGGGAAAAAAAGTTAGGGTAAGCACAGAACATAACAGAAAAGTAGAAAGATAGGATAATAAGAATAGTGCTAGTATAAGTAATTTAAGAGGCATGCTCAGGTTTATATCTGTAAGTCACAAGGGAGAGAGCTATGAAACATAAGGAGTTGTAGAGAGACAATTGTAGGGTGCCTTTTATAATAACACTATAAAAATGCAAGGGTTTAGAGATAAAATTGAGTAAAACAAAATTTTCACTCACTTGAAAACATGATACAGGAAACATGCATAGCCTGTCTGTTTTAAGAGTATGTGCATTAAGAGCAAACACATGGGACACATCAACATGAAATTATTTCAGAGTAGGATCTTATATGGATTATATGACACAGCACAATGGAGCCACTGGTTATTTGAAAAAGGAACATTTTTGTCAAAGTAATGGATTTGAAGAATTCATTTTGGTATCCACCTCAGATAATGTAAAATGCAGACTTTGTGTTGACTGTTTTCTTAAAAAATGACTTTCGACACATAAAAGCTAGAGATTTGGAAAGAGGAATGTGTTGCAATTCTTTCCAAACCAAAACATTTGGCATTTCTTTTTGTTCTCTTTTCTTTTTTTATTGCAGAACATAACTTCTGAGGAGACAGCTTGTATCTGTATTAAGCAATGATCATTAAATATAGGAAAAAAATGTAGTTTAATCATACAGATTCAATAGTACAGAGTTCCCATGCTATTAAAATATATAAGTGTCTTTGCCACTTACTGGATGACCCAGTAAATGAAGTGGACCTCCACACATAAATCTATGGAGCTGTTGGTTCTTTAGTTTCTAATTTCAAACTAAATGGCATTCCTGCTTCAGCACATCATCCATACTCAATGGCATTGCAAAACCATCATTTTATTAATAGTTCTTGACTATGGAAATTAACAACCATTACATCATAATTTGTATTATTTAACACAATTGATGCCTATTATTATTTACTAAATAAAGTATAAGAAACAAAATGCATTGATTCACATGTACAATAAAACATATTTTACCTCTTGGTTCTGCATTTTGTTAATACATTATTCTTATTGTTTTACATTAATATAATGAGATGTTAATGCAGTGTATGAGCTGTACTAATGGACCTACAACAGCTTTGTGTAGCAATCTATTTAAAAATCCTAATATGCCACCTCCCTCTAATAGTAGCGACAAACCTGTATGAATTTTTTAATTTTCTTCCCTGTAATCACATGCAGTAAGATGGGTCCATAGCTGAAACTAACACATAATGTGTCACATATAACCATCCTATTTTTCCATGATTACAATATACCTTTACTATCCACAGCATTAGATAACACTTGTAAATCTAGACTAGGTTAATGTCAGTGTTATGACACTGTCTTACAATTATATAACACATTGATATTATTATTATTATTTTTATTATTATTATCATTCTTTATTTGTGGCACAGCAACATATTCCATAGTGCTATACAAAGATTAAGTACAAGGGAAAATGCAATATTAAACCCATGGCAAATCCCCATATGTCAGACACAGTGTTTGTTAAAATCAGTACCTCTAAAATATCAGATCACTTTATCGACCTGGTGGAATACCATGTATGTTTATGGTTAAGCTTGATCAGTATTTAATGAGGGCAATGGAACTTACATATTATTTTTATGAAGATAGCAGACATAAACAAACCAGCATTCAGTACTTGACCCAATAAACATCAAAGCTGGGCCATCACATTTTCTCCTTGATTACTTCACTAGTATGAGTATAAGTATGAGCAAAAGGGATTTTCAGTCCTATAATCATACCACACCCTCCTGCTCCTTCTTCTGCTTCAACCAGAGGGGGTCGTAGATGGCTGTAAGATTTTGCAATTGATTACTCCACAGCTTCGTATCAAGCAAAAATCCATAGGCTAGACTTCAAAGGATCAAAGTGTAGTACCACCACTATTAAATTGAGGGAGTAATGCTAAGAAAATGTCAAAAGCACAACAAAATTGATTATAGCACCACAGAGCTTGAGATTTTCTTGATTTGTCTGACCACAGTACAAAAAAGAAGTTATCTTGGACCTCTCACCTAGGCCTTTCAAGAGTCCTGAATTCCATATCGATGGGCTTATCTGTTTCTTTTCAGTTTCCAGAATAATGGAATGGTACAAGCTATCAACAGCCTACAGGAAGAAAAAACTACAATTCCACCTCCTGCTTTTCCAGATGAGCAATATCGAGAGCCAGATATTGCCTTCCTGTAGTTAATATTGACACTGGTACTCAAAGGAAGTAAACGGAAACTATCCTAATATGACCAATAACTGAAAACAATAGTCACCAATAAATTATCTATCAAAATGACTAACTAGATCACTTTCCATTTAAAAACCCACAAATATATGTGCCAGACTGAGGGCCTCATTCTATTAGCGGCCGTAAATCGTCCGTAAGACTGCGATTCCTTGCAGGGGTTCAGTTAACTCGCGATTCTATTATACGGCCCCGCAAGGATCTCCTCTTACGGCCGGCCGCATATCTTGGAACCGGCCGTAATCTCAGAAATCTAAAAACTCAAAAATAAATTCAAGCCTGCACTGTACAGCTCTGTAAATGCTAGGGATCATATTGGGGGACATGAGGATTAAAAGGAACCCACTCTCAAGCTTGCACATCTGCCCAAACCCGAGTTCAAATTAACTGTTTATTTTCCGGCTGCGGCGTGGGTGTGTCTGAGGTGCTCCAAGCACTCTGGACTTTTTACGGATATTAAAAATAAAATATTTTACGGATTTGAGTACAGGATAATTATGTGCTATTTATTCTAACACCTAAAATCCCTTTATAGTCTTCTCAAAGTGCAGGATGGCTTTATTTGAGCTATTTTATGTGCTTAATTGGTGCTAGCGAGACCTCTTTCCTGCAAGTAAGCTGTGGCTCGCTTTTAGCCTTGCAGAGAGGTTTCCCGGAGCAATTGAATTGCAAAACTCTTGCGGCCGTTTTAGATCAAAGGCTGTCCTCTGGCGCGAGCGGCCGCAAGAGATAGCAAGGCACCGGCCGCAAGCCTGCCGGAGCCTCCGGCCGTAAGGGAATAGAATAGCAGAATAGCTTGCGGCCGGTCCTTGCGGCCCCGCAACGGCTGCGGCCGCTAATAGAATGAGGCCCTGAGTGTGGATAATCTAGGCTACTCACACAATAGTCCTCCATCAAAAGTTGAATGCTAGACTACAGAATGTCCAAGTATTTAAATGTCTTTTACCCTCTTCTCTCTTTCCTACTTTCGCTTACTTATTCCTTCTTTTCTACAATCCCAGGAACCAAACATCTACTCAAAAGATGTAGTCTTAAGAGGA
Organism: Discoglossus pictus; assembly: GCA_027410445.1. Lineage (NCBI taxonomy): Eukaryota > Metazoa > Chordata > Amphibia > Anura > Alytidae > Discoglossus > Discoglossus pictus. Next base: position 215,939,155 of record CM050165.1, on the reverse strand, counting down.
ACTACCGCCCAGTGCTGTCAAAATTGATTTATTTTCTTTATTACATTTTTTTTTCAAATTTGCCCCTGGGGTCCCCCCACCCCATGCCCGGATGAAGTCATTTAGGATTCTCTGCTTATGAAGAGGTAGTTCACTACAAGAATGTTTTGTAGACATTCAAATGTGAACACAAATGTACTATTTATATACTGTACTACTGTTCGGTGGAGGGCTTCTATCGCTCTTTTCCCCACCATATATTAAATGATTGTTGTGGTGAGCTACCTCCTCATAAGATCCAAAACACAAGCTGAGATCCCGCTCCATGCTGATGATAGCCAGTAACCTTGAAATGGTTGTTCAAGGGTAGGAACATTGGCTTTGCAAAAAAGCATTGGACATAAACTTAAAGGAAGCCATGTTTAAAATGGTTATGGACGGAAGAGGGAAGCATTTGTGGGCACATTTGCATGTCCCTGCTCAGCTTCCCAAAATGCAGTATAATAACTGTATTTCTTGGAATTCTGAGCAGGAAACAAGATTTTAACATTGACATTATATATATATATATATATATATATATATATATATATATATATATATACACATACATACATACATACATTATTTTGCACATTCACTAGCTCTACCACTGGCTAAGGGTTTACTAATATGGTCTTCAACAAACACAAGCTTTCAGAGGATATGCTATAACTAAAATAATCTGAAGTCCTCCCACAGGACACATGCCCCTCAAGCTTCACAGCATAAAAATCCACAATATTTATATGGATGCATAATAAAGTGTATATTCATAAACATACACCATGTAACTAAAATTTGGGGAGAGATATCTCAAATCATATCCAATATAATGGGCAATGATTTCCAAATATCTCTTCAGGGACCCCCAGACTGGTCAGGATTTAGATTTAACATTGTGTGAATATGTGTGAGGCAATTAGAGACTACACAGTCTGTTAAATACGAATAGTCTCACCTGTGTTCCCACAATGTTAAACCTAAATCCCGACCTGTCCTGGTTCCTTGAGAACAAAGCAGGACTTCTACAAGATTCAGGTAAACACAGGATCCCAGTGTTTGTGGCTGAGCACCACATTGATTCAACATTGAAAAATCATCTCTCACTAAAACATATAAAAAAATGTTACAAAATGTCTATGTATGACCTAAACAAAATGACAAACACCATCAAATGTAATTCACAAAACCAGTGACCACAACTTACTATAACATTGCTGACATGAGTAGCTAATATCTGTCACATACTGATAGTCTTTCTTCTTCTAATCCTAAGGTATAACAAATTAATTATCAAAAGTAATATCTGAAATAATTCAGCTATTTAAAAGAATACCTTTTAGGATTATATAAGTAAGTTAATATTTAACTTTTATTAAGCACATTAATTAAAAACTATTAAAACCAAATAACTTTATCCTTTTAAATGTTCTTTTTCATTAGTATCTAAAGGGTGAACCCCCCTCCCACCCCCCATGACCCCAGGAAATAAATGGTTACTCCCATCACAGACCAGTTCCATTTTATTTCTGATATTTCAAGATCGTTATAATTTTTTTTACATATTTCTAATATTAATATACTGCTTTTGGTTACAGCATTTATTTGTATACTACCTACTGAGGGGTCTTCCTTACAATGCCTTTAAATTTCACAATACTATATATAATATCACGTTTTAAGAAAATGACTCATTAGTGGGCCTTTCTAATATAATGCTTTACAGCTAAGAGCAAATAGTAAATGTATAAGAAAGCAAAAACTAAATTGTGCTATTTTTCTATTCTGTACAGCAACAATAACTAGGTCAAGTGAAGTTCTCTGGCCCTCATTCAATTGCAATTTGCCCAATTGAATAATGGTCTAAATAAGCACATAACATATTTTTTTGAAAGAAGTTTTTAGTTAGTAAAGATCTCTCCAAAAGCAAGGTTTTCACTAACTAAAAACTTATTTGAAAAAAATATGTTATGTGCTTATTTAGAGCACTATTCAATTGGCCAAATCGCAATTGAATGAGGGCCTCTGAGTTTAATCATTTAACCCAGTAAAATGCCTTCACTAAAATCAGGATTTGAATACATACCCATACCTATGCAGCTTTTTTATATTTTGTCTTAATCTGTGTATCTGCGGTTCCAAGTTTTTACATGCTTGCTGATACTCAATATAAAATAAAATCTTAAGGCTTATATATTTAAATATTATGTGCTTAAAATTTAGAACTTTAAAAGTGATGAAAGATTTGCACAGTAATTATTTGTATTTTAACACTGACAAGAACACTTGAAATGGTATGCACATATTGGCAGGCAGTAATGTTCCAGGTTAGATATGGTGCATAACATGTGGTAACAGTTAATGGTAAACAAATCGTGGCAGGAGAAAACAAGTAACAATAATAGGAACCAGCTTTCTGCTACTGGTTGACTGCAAAAGGTAATGAAAAGCATTGATTTGTTTTATAAAATGCAGGTTAAAAATATTGTGTGTGTTAAATGTGTGGCTCAATCTAGATTTAAAATCTGAAAAAGTTCACTGAGGCATTAAAATTCTTTCAGTCAGCATTTGTTTCTAAAAATGTAGACAAATTAAATGTAACCCTAATTCGGAAGTGGAAATTTTAAATTTAAAGCAGGAATATGCCCAGAATCTCAAAATTACAAAACAGCTGAGGGCAGATTTCAAATTTTCGATTATACTAATGGCCATATTAACAATGTTGGGGCCACTAAGCATTTATGCATCAGTTTCTTCTTCCCCCAAGCAAAACTTATTTTAATATCAAGGTCCCCCATGCAAATCCACATACATAAAAGACTTCTCGCAACTGTTCAAGCTTTTTTTGCATTTTACGTATCTATTCAAATTATGCTATCCGAGTTTTATGTAGTAGACTTGCAACTTGTAAAGCCATGTACTGTCCGTTAAATGCTTGCATATATGATATAATATGATTACATGACGTATCGGCAAATCAGGCAATCCACGTAGTTTACTACATTTCTTACTATGCCACAGCCCTAGGAAACAATAAAAAAAGTAAATATCACATTAAGTGACAGGAACAGGTCATAAAAGAGCAAATGCTGAATGTTACCAGTTAACACACAGGTCTTAAGCGTTGGTTGTTTTTTGCTGTATTACATTGGAGTGTAGGAGAGTTGTTGCTAAGTTGAATTAGGAAGAAGTTTTTTTGTTTTTTCATTCACTTAAATAGTAAAATTACACATAGATTGCATGCTTCACATAATATACTTACACATAGATTCATACATTTGCACATATTCCCGGTGCCGGATCTACCTTTTTGGAGCCCCTAGGCAGTGAAGTGGAGGACCCCCTGCGAGTGAGTACGCAAGGCATGCACAAACCTATTTTTGCCTTTTTCTGTGTGTTTTCAGTTACTTTTCCTATTGTAACTCTCTTTTTTCTAGGTAGTTACCCCCTAGAAGCCAGTCTATTAACTGCTGCATTTCATTTTTGCTAAGCCAGGAACCATTGTTTTTTAAAAAGTGGTGCCCCACACATGGGGGCACCCCTGGGTGGCTCCTAGTTGGCCTAATGGGTACTCTGGCCATGCATATTCCACCCATTAACTTTAACCCCATACCCACATCCAATAATAATAATACACATATGTACTGGCTCAATTCAAAACAATAAATTTTGCTAGGCTCTGCAGCTCATTAAGACACATACTCTTCAACATTCTGGAACATGCTGCTTAAATTTGGTCCCTAATAGGCTAGGACACTACACTGCACATCCAGAACTACACAGTCTATATCTGCATATGCTGCAGTTGGCACACCCAAACAGGAACTCTCTATTTGATGTTTATTCACTTGCATTATTGTTAAAATGATACTCATTGAAAAGTGCTCAATCTAAGTATTTAGAAACACAGTTTGAAGAGTGAGCCTACGAAGTCCTGGGATAGGAGGAAGAGGACCATACATATATGTGGGCAGTGGGGACACCTGCCAGTCCGTCCGCCACTCCTCCCCTACTACACTACTTCCTCGTCCCACAACCATAACCTCCTGTGCACCCTCTACCAGTGGTACTATTACCACCACCAGCCACACCTCAGTACTTCCCCACTCCTCCTCCACCATCTGCTTCTCCAACAATCACCTCCAAACTGGCAGTTTACAGACCCCCTCACCCACCTTGGAAGGTACTCTGGAGAAGATGCTGGCATTTGTGTTTCATAGGAATGTTTCAACTTTTTTTGCTTTAAACAATATTAGCCTCTTTGCAAAAAAACAAACTATTTTAACCTTAAAAGGACCACTTTAGTTTCCATGTGTTAATCTATGAAGAAGAACGATATCATAGTTCTAGTTGCCAAATGTATCCAACACTTGGCTTGTCCATTGTAATCATCATTTAAAATGTGCAAGGAATGCAAGGAATTCTATGCGCTGACACCTTGGAAAAACAATTAGGATCTTAGGTACTGTTGGAAATTTTTCAGACATTTCAACCTCTGATTGGAGGCTCTGTAGGGAGACAAGTCACCACAATATACAAATGGAACATTTTACGGTGAGGCTACTCCAGGTGGTGCAGAACCAGAGTGAGTTCATCCAATTCAATGTGGACATCTCCCAGTGCGTTCTGGTCATAAGCACCACCTCATTGACACCTAAAGTGTTACCTACTTACCTATCAGCAGCCTGGCCCCTCCATGCCTCCTCCTCCATCAGCTGGTATGCCTCCACATCCTTCAGCAATCCTTCATCAATCCCACCTAGGCATAGGAGCAAGAGTGGTGGCATGGGGGGACTTGTGCTAAGGCAGATGCGGAGATAGGGATGACATCTAATTTTTACCCTCTCAAAAAGCCTCCTCAGTGAAAATGTATTGGTCAAAATGATAAAATACTCATGCCTGTCCACTGAGTAGATGATCATGGCCTATGAGATAGTGATACTTAGTAACTGTGTGGCTACCCACCATCACATAGTCCATAATACTCTTCTCTGTGCAAAAGTGTGGTTATGATTAACATTTCACCAATTGATGGTTACTGAGGAATGATGTTTAAAAGAGAAGATGTAGTCCATTTTTTTAAACTATTTTTTTACTACTGTTTTTTTATTTTTGGAAGATTTCCCATACATTAAGGTATTTGTTCATCTGCAAGCAGTGCTACCAGATAATGTAAGTAAACTATATACACAATGGCTTTCAGATATCCATCCCATCAAGGAATTAAACACATATATCACGTTTTAAGCACCATGAATGCTGTTATGTATAATTTGTACCAATGTACATATGACTGCGTAATTGCATAATCCTACAATACTATGCTAATCAAACCCAGAAGTCTTAACAATATGAGACCAGATATTTTTTTCTGATCTAATTAACAGACATTAAAGTCATATCTGAGTTTCCTGCATTATGAATGCTTCTGATAGAGGAGAAACAGTAGTGTATGCAAATACGTTTTGCATGAAAAAATACGAAAATAAACATTTACAAACTCACCTTGATGTTTGCTAAATCTTTACAGTTGGCAAGCTGTTAGTGGACACCCCTGAAAATCCATGCTAAGATTAGGATACAGTTTATAATTTGTTTTGGCCAATCATGAGAAAGCAGAGGTTAGCTGATACATTTGTATCATACTGTGGGGTTCCTGTGTTGCAAAGCAGTCTGGGATATGTAGTCTCTATCTCTCTCTATCTTGTGCTCTGATTCAGCTCTGAGTTCAGACCCCACCCAACCATGTGAATCCATCCTGCAGCAAGTACTTTGTTTGAAAGCTCTGTACCTGGCTTCTTTCCTGTAACCTTCCTGTCGGTGTGCAAAGCTGGATTTTACTTTCCTGCCAATAACTTTGTAAGCACACTGACCTTATCTATATGATACGTATGGTATGTGTTTAGATGTCATGATATCATAACATTCAGTTATCATCTGAAAACACATGTATATTCCTAAAAAATGTGATAACAATGTGGCTGAACAATATCATATAGAGATGGTGGTAATACTCTTGCGCCACTGTCTGAGGTCACAGCTTAGCATACCTTGTGAGATCCTGCATCATTGCTATTGGTCATAGCAACTGATTTTGGTCATTGCACTGCTTGTGGATGAACATAAGGTAAGTCCGTTTATTGTTACAGTAACAGTATAAAGCACTGAACAATACATTTGGATGTTGCTAGATTTTTCTCTTGCTCTTTTTTTAGAATATGACCATACACTGGTAATTTTTTCGTTTTTTTTTCTGATCACACTGTATGTATGTAATGGATTTAGAACTGAGCAGATGAAGATACACTGTAAGTACTATCTGCATTACTACTTACTTCTATTATGTGAAGTGATGAATGATGAGATTTATATTCATCTAATTATTGCTCCTGTAGTGTAATGACCACATGTGACTCTAGTAGATGCTATGTATCATTATTATTATGCAGTATTACCTTTAACCCTTCTTTTTTCTCATTTAAAAAAAAGAAAAGACTCTTGACCTCTTGGGTCTCATGCACACATGATATTAATGCATGGTGGGATACAGTTAGGACTGTTTTATTATTGTACTTTAATCCATGTGTCCATGTGTTTCTAATGCTCACTGATTTAGTACATTATCCAACATTACATTTAGTTAGCAATCCTATTTGTGAATATAGATCATCTCTCAGTATACCCATCCTGTATTAAAATATAGTTGATGTGTATAAATTATCTTTTAAGAAATCATCTGCAAATATTAAGGTATTTTTACAATATTTACATACACTATCTCGATATATGTAATTGATTAGTCTATCTTTTCTTTTTTGCATAGCAACAACAATGTTATTTTTCTATTGTTTTCTGGTTGCTAGGCAACCGGGATGCCATTTTACTGCTGTTTGGCGATAAAATTGTATACAAATACCCCCATGACTATGGAGGGGGTAAGCACTGCTCTTTATTCAATTGGAAGGCATTTTTATATCCTGTGCCTTCAATACTTATTATATGTCATTGAGAAAGACTGTTATAGTCGTAACACGTTTGGCACCTTTATCTCTTTGTTGAGCTTTATACTTTTATTTTATATTTTATATGCACTATTCGTTTGTTTTATTAGCTATTATCGATTTGTTTTTTTGGCTGTGTGTACACTCTGTGATTCATACATTACTACATGGTGAGAGCTGCACCTCTGTGTTCATCTATGGTGTATACCCACCGCTAGTGATGTCGCGAACATCAAATTTTCGGTTTGCGAACAGCGGACTCGAACTTCCATCAAATGTTCGCGAACGGGCGAACCCGGCGAACCGCCATAGACTTCAATGGGCAGGCAAATTTCAAAACCCACAGGGACTCTTTCTGGCCACAATAGTGATGGGAAAGTTGTTTCAAGGGGACTAACACCTGGACTGTGGCAAAACTCCCACGGAAAATTACATAGTTGATGCAGAGTCTGGTTTTAAGCCATAAAGGGCATAAATCACCTAACATAACTAAATTGTTTGGAATAACATGCTTTAAAACATCAGGTATGATGTTGTTTCCATCAAGTATTGTAAGGGTTACACCCGCTTCACAGTAACAGACGAATCTCCCCGTTTAATGTACCGCAAACAACCACAAACAGTCCCTTGGCACAACCGCAAACTCCCCATTTGCACAAGGTTGGATACCAAGCTAGCCATGTCCCGTTCCTTGTCCTCACTGATGTCATTGAAGGTCTCTTCCTCCATCCAGCCACCAAGGGTCCCTGAAAGGTGACAACAAGCCCCCTGGGAAGCCTGCTGTGTTTGGTCTTCCACCTCCTCAAAGCCACCTTCCTCCTCTGACTCTTCTTCTTCAGACTCCCAGAGTCTGGGGCTTCCACTGCCCAGCATGGAAGATTATACACAGGTCAGAGTCTGGGGGCTTCCACTGCCCAGCATGGAAGATTATACACAGGTCAGAGTCTGGGGGCTTCCACTGCCCAGCATGGAAGATTATACACAGGTCAGAGTCTGGGGGCTTCCACTGCTCAGCATGGAAGATTATACATAGGTCAGAGTCTGGGGGCTTCCACTGCACAGCATGGAAGATTATACGCGTTGCCTCTGTCTGCGTTATTATAAGGTGTGTACTGTTAAGTAGTACTATTCCTATCTGTTTAATCCCTGTTACGTACACTATCAGGGGACGTGTATATGGCATGGATTTTTGGAAGCGGGAGATGGAAAAAGATGCTTGGTCGGTCCTCCCACTTCAAATTTGGGGCACTGCACGTGCAATCTAAGGTGCCACCAGATATGAGTGTCACTGTGCACTGGCAAAAGTTGGCAGAGTAGATGCAATAGACTTCACACACATGCCTGTAAGGCAGGCAGTTGCTATTCAATCTATTACAGTCAAAAAAGTGTTGTTTTATGTCACTGAGCACAATATAAGCTGTGAGCCTGACACAGGCAGGCAACTGAAATTAGATTACAGGAAAAAAATGGTTGTTTTCAATGTATGATACACCACCAGGTATGAGTAGTGAAAATAAGCACAATATAAGCTGTTAGGTGTTAGCCTGTCACACACACACGCTGGCAGGCAGGCATAGATTACACACCAAAAATTATAAAATAAAATAAATGATGTTCAAAGTTTCCTCAGTGATAAAGTATAGGGGGCGTGAACCAAAAAGCGCATGTGTTCGCAGTTCACGGCGGACGCGAACACGCGAAAATCGCCGCGAATTGTTCTCCGGCGAACTGTTCGGGACATCACTACCCACCGCTTATCTATACAGTACTTTTATGACTCATTATCTCCTAGTGTTTTAAACTGTTAGGGCCTTTGGCTCTTAGTGTTTGCAGCCATTAGGAGAGGGTTTTTTAGCCACTTACGCTTGAGTTTATACTGTTTTCCATATACCTATTATATGAAGTTTATCCTCTAGGAAATACAGCTTTTTTCTCACCTGGAAGTTTTTGGAAGATATTCCACTATTACAGTGAGCATCGATAGAATCTGTTGTGTGTATATCGATCAGAGACCTACACATGTGAGCCTATGATTACGTTTTTTACAATTACTGTAATTTTTTTTTAAATACATTGTATTGTTCTGCACCATCAAGATTTCTTGGCTCTTCTTTCCCCCATTCCCTCTTGTTTTAAGTTTGAAATCATGATGAAATGTTTAGCCTTTTTTACTCTCAAAACAGTGTCATGTAAACAGCATAGGCAGTGGCGAGCTAGTGAGTGGAGGTCCCCGGTGCAAAAATACAATTGGGGCCCATCATCGGGTGTGGGTGGGGGGAGGGGGTAGTTGGTGGTGCAAAATGTTTTTCCTTTGTTGGGCTCTGGTGATAATATAATAGATATATGTTTATATATATTACTAGCGACTTGCCCGTCAAAAAATGACGGTCAATAAAAGAAAGTGTTGAAATGCTGTTTGCCACACAATGTGAGTGTACTGTGTGCCTCAACTATATAGACCCCTCTAACACACTAATGAACGCATGTAATAACAGTATAAGTGCCATGAGGGTCATCCAGGACCCTCATGACCCAAAGTGTAAGCACTACACCATTTTAACCCGGTCACTTATGGGGGTCTATCCAGACCCTCCTAAGCCTCTATTTAACCCCATCAGTCCCATAAGGGTATATTATGACCATTATGGGCCTGTTACAACCCAACATTAACCACATAAGTGCCATGACAGTCCTCAAGGACCATCATGACACTAAGTATAAACACAACACTGCACTATACCCTCCCAATAAACATTAAATATCAACTAAACACCCTCTACACTAACCTATTAACACCTACACTACCTACCTACCTACCCCTAATAACCCCCACCACTCTAATTACAAAAATCCAAAAAACTAAAGTCATCAAAATTCCAAAATCTACCTTACATAAAATTAAAAAAACATAAATCACCAAAAATAAAAATTGTACATTACAGAAAAAAAAAACTAAGTCACAAAAAAAGGAACATTACAGAAAATAAAAAAATACATTACAACCCCGCCCCCACTACAGAAACAAAAAATTACACACCTGAAAAGGAAATACATACAATACAATACAATACAATACAATACAATAATACAATCTAATACAATACAATACACCCCTATCTAATATACATCCCCCATATCTAATATACATCCGCTATCTAATATACAATACTATCTAACTAATATACATCCCCCTATCTATCTAATACACAATAAATACTATCTATGTACTATACATCCACCTATCTAATATACAATAAATACTATGGGCCTCATTCAATTGAGATTTTACCAATTGAATAGGGCTCTAAATAAGCACATAGCATGTTGTTTTTAAAGAAGTTTTTAGTTAGTGAAAACCTTGCTTTTGGATAGATGTTTACTAACTAAAAACTTATTTAAAAAAAATATGTTATGTGCTTATTTAGAGCCCTATTCAATTGGCCAAATTGCAATTGAATGAGGGCCTATGTATATACTATACATCCCTTTATCTATCTAATATGCAGTACATGCTATCTCAGTACAGCAACCCTAATTCTAAGCTACAATAAAATAATTAAGACAACTTACCTTTGAGATGTTTCTTCAGATCACCAACCTAGGGTAAAAAAGATTTTAAAAATTACTACAACACGTTTACATAAGATAACTAAACATTCTAAATATTCTAATTATTCTACTCACCTTTCCAGCATGTCCCGTCCCAGCATGTCATGTCCTCCATCATCTTTGCTTCTGCTGTTGCGTGGCCCCTGTTAAAAAAAGCCCATTACATTAGCACACATATATAAACATGAAACAAAGTAAAATAAACACAATCTACATTATACTTCCCTCCCCGCAATGTCTCCGGCCTCCTGGTGTTCTGCCCCGGAAGCATTCACGCTCTTTAAAAAAAAAAAAACTACACACATCTACCCTGGCGGATGTCTCCGACGCTAATGAGCTTCCTACGGAGTGTTCGAGAATAAAATTGGCAATGGCGGCTTCTGATTGGCTGAAAACGCTGTCTATCAAATTAAGCCAATGAGAAGACGCCAATTGTGAACCAATGAGAAAAGGATACACCCCAAAATACCACGCTGATTGGATAACGCACCTGTCAATCTTTATTTGAACCAATCCGAAGGCTTTATTGCCATCAGCCAATCACAATGGAATACACCCCCACATACTGATTGGTGAAGACATCTGTGCCTTCCCATTGGCTGTAATACTGATTGACATTGACAATAGACAATGAGAAGGCAGATGCCTCCAGCCAATCACCCTAGTGGGGTGTATTCCATTGTGATTGGCTGAAGGCATCTGCGCCTTGTGATTGGTTTAAATAAAGATTGACAGGTGCATTATCCAATCAGAGTGGGATTTTAGGGTGTATCCCTTTCTGATTGGCTCACACATTGGCACCTCCGGATTGGGTAAATTTGATAGACAACGATTTCAACCAATCAGAAGGCGCGATTGCCTATTTTCTTCCGGAAAAGTCTCCGGGAGCCTCATTAGCGTCAGGGATGTCCGTGAGTGCGCATGTAAGTAATTTTTTTTTTTTTTACAGGGCGTGGCAAAAGAGGAGGCGGAGGAGGCCGGAGACATCGCGGCGAGGTAAGTACAATGTAGATTATGTTTATTTTGTATTTCTGTTTATGTATTAATGTTATGTTTTTTTTCACAGCTGCCGCAACAGGGAAGAAGAAAAGAATAAGGACGGGACATGCCGGAAAGGTAAGTATAATATTTAGAATGTTTAGAATGTTTATTTATGTACTGTAAACGTGTTGCACTAATATTTTTATTTTTTTTCCCCTAGGTGCCTGATCTGAATGGACATCTGCAAAGGTAAGTAGTCTTAATTATTTTATTTTAGCTTAGAATTAGATTATTTTATATATAGATAGCATTTATTGTATGTTAGCTATGGGTATGTGTTTTATGTAGACAGCATAGCATGTATTGTATATTACATTGGGGTATTTATTTAGATAGATTGTGTGATGTATATTAGATAGATAGGATGTATATCAGATTATGGTATTTATTTAGATAGATTGTGTGATGTATATTAGATAGATAGGATGTATATCAGATTATGGTATTTATTTAGATAGATTGGGTGATGTATATTATAGATAGGATGTATATTAGATTATGGTATTTATTTAGATAGATTTGGGGGATGTATATTATATAGATAGAATGTATTGTATATTAGATAGGGGTGTATTGTATTGTATTTTATTATATTGTATTGTATTGTATGTATTATATTGTAAGTATTGTATTGTATGTATTATATGTATTTCCTTTTCAGGTGTGTAATTTTTTTTTCTGTAGGGGGGGGGAGGGGGCAGTTGTTATGTGTTTTTTTATTTTCTCTAATGTTACTTTTTTATTTTTTGTGACTTAGGTTTTTTTATTTTCTGTAATGTAGATTTTTTTATTTTTGTGACAGGTTTTTTATTTTATGTAATTAGAGTGGTGGGGTTGTTAGGGGGTAGGTAGGTAGTGTAGGTGTTAATAGGTTAGTGTAGAGGGTGTTTAGTTGATATTTAATGTTTTATTGGGGGGGGATAGTGCAGTGTAGTGTTTATACTTAGTGTCATGATGGTCTTTGAGGACCATCATGGCACTTATGCGGTTAATGTTGGGTTGTAACAGGCCCATAATGGTCTTAATATACCCTTCTGGGACTGATGGGGTTAAATAGAGGCTTATGAGGGTCTGTATGGACCCCCATGAGTGACAGGTTAATTAGCAGTTTATGGGGTTCTGTATTGACCCTCATGAGTGAGGGGTTTAATTAAGGGCTTATGGGGGTCTGTATTGACCCCCATGAGTGACAGGGTTAATGAAGGGCTTATGGTGGTCTATACTGACCCCCATGAGTGACAGGGTTAATGAAGAGCTTATGGGGGTCTATATTGACCCCTATGAGTGACAGGGTTAATGAAGGGCTTATGGGGGTCTGTATTGACCCCCATGAGTGACAGGGTTAATGAAGTGCTTATGGGGGTCTGTATTGACCCCCATGAGTGACAGGGTTAATGAAGTGCTTATGGGGGCCTGTATTGACCCCCATGAGTGACCTGGTTAATGAAGGGCTTATGGGGGTCTATATTGACCCCCATGAGTGACAGGGTTAACGAAGGGCTCATGGGGGTCTATATTGACCCCCATGAATGACAGGGTTAATTAGGGGTTTATGGGGGTGTATATTGACCCCCATGAGTGACAGGGTTAATGAAGGGCTTATGGGGGTCAATATTGACCCCTATGAGTGACAGGGTTAATGAAGGGCTTATGGGGGTCTGTATTGACCCCTATGAGTGACAGGGTTAATGAAGTGCTTATAGGGGTCTATATTGACCCCCATGAGTGACAGGGTTAATGAAGTGCTTATGGGGGCCTGTATTGACCCCCATGAGTGACAGGGTTAATGAAGTGCTTATGGGGGCCTGTATTGACCCCCATGAGTGACAGGGTTAATGAAGGGCTTATGGGGGTCTATGTTGACCCCCATGAGTGACAGGGTTAATGAAGGGCTTATGGGGGTCTATATGGACCCCCATGAATGACAGGGTTAATTAGGGGTTTATGGGGGTCTGTATTGACCACCATGATTGACAGGGTAATGAAGGGCTTATGGGGGTCTATATTGACCCCCATGAGTGGGGGGGGTTATTGAAGTGCTCATGGGGGTCTGTATTGACCCCCATGAGTGACAGGGTTAATGAAGGGCTTATGGGGGTCTATATTGACCCCCATAAATGACAGAGTTAATTAGGGGTATATGGGGGTCTGTATTTGACCCCCATGAGTGAGGGGGTTAATTAAGTGCTAATAGGGGTCTGTATTGACCCCCATGAGTAAGGGGGTTAATGAAGTGCTTATGGGGGTCTGTATTGACCCTTATGAGTGACAGGGTTAATTAGGGGTTAATGGGGGTCTGTATTGTCCCCCATGAGTGAGGGGGTTAATTAAGTGCTTATGGGGGTCTGTATTGACCCCCATGAGTGACAGGGTGATAGTGTATATTTATTTTCTTTTATAATGGGACCTTTAAGGACCTTTACGGTACTTTAAGGACCCGTAACGCAAGAATTTTGCGATGGTTAATGGTTAATGCAGGTCTCTAAGCTTATCTCGGATCCTGTGGGTTAATGCGGGTTTCCGAGCTTATCTCAGATCCCTTCTTGGGTAAGTTGTACGTGGCTAGGCTTTAAGCCTCGTTTTCGTTTTTTTTTCGGCGGCCATTTTTTCTCTCGCTTAGGGGATTTTCGTGTGTCTGAACTCAGGAATTTGGACTTAAATGAAGGTGTAACTTATAGACCCCCATAAGCCCTTCATTAACCCTGTCACTCATGGGGGTCAATACAGACCCCCATAAACCCCTAATTAACCCTGTCATTCATGGGGGTCAATATAGACCCCCATAGGCCCTTTATTAACCCTGTCACTCATGGGGGTCAATATAGACCCCCATAAGCCCTTCATTGACCCTGTCACTCATGGGGGTCAATACAGACCCCCATAAGCACTTCATTAACCCTCGCTGCACGAGCCCGCAAGCGTTAGCAACAACTCGTATGCTCACAACTATATATGTGATATATATGTATTTGTTCAAATGTCATTTATTATATTATACTAGGAAATTGCCCGTCAAAAATTAACTGGAGTAAAATTGTAAGCCTGGCAATTCCAGGCTGTGCCTTTGGCGTTCATTGCGAGCCACAATTTTCCTGCTTTGCAATGATCACCTTCGGCGCTCATTGCAAGCTTTTCACCCTGTGTACTTTATAGGCATTGCGCTTGTGTGTTACTGTCTTGGGTTGTGGTACTGCCTTGGGTTAATTGTTACTGCCTTGTGGTAAATGTTAGTGGCTTGGATTAACTGTTACTGGCTTGCATTAAGTGTTACTGCTTAGGGCTCGTTTTTAGTTCTATGTGCTAGTTTTACGTCCTCCGGCCTCATTTTTGTTTTTTTGCTTTTTTTCAGCAGTAATTTTTTTTTTTGCTTAGAAGAAAATATGGCTCACATTAACTTGCAACCTCACTCATAGGCTCCCTGTCTCTCCCACTGTGCTGTGTGTGAGTGTGTAAGTTAATTTGAGGCATATTTGTTGTTATTTTCAGGTCTTTTAAGTTCCGTGGTTCGGCCGTTAAAGTCGGATTTTTGCGAGGCGCACAGTGCATGTACGGGTTTCGGTCCTAAGTCACACCGGTCGTAAGTCCAGCGTGCACAGCTGGCAATGATCTCCTGCGGTGCTCATCGCGAGGCCTGCAAATTTTTTTGAAGCCAACGTAGGAGCCTCCAACTCCGCAAATGCGGCCCCTTGCTTCGCGAGGGACCGCATTTGCAGTCCGAAAGTCATATGGGGTCGTAGAGATGAGCGCCTATGGCTCTCATCTCCACCAGCGCAAGGAGCGCCTTCAGCGATCCTTGCCAGCAACTGCGGCCCTCGCTTCACCTATGTAACAGTGCTCAAAGCCAAGCAGCAGCTGCAAAGTCAAATAAAATATTAGCATGTATTAAGAAGGGTATAGATGCAAGGGAAGCAAATATAATTCTGCCACTATACAAATCTCTAGTACGCCCTCATTTGGAATATGGAGTACAATTTTTGGCACCACTTCATAAAAAGGACATTTTAGAGCTGGAAAAGGTACAGAGGAGGGCCATCTCCCATTATTAGAACCTGCCCATGCTTTACTATAGGCTTAAATTCAGGCTTAACATACAGACAAATCCCTCCTCCTTAGTGCACCACATCTTTAGCCACGCATTAACCTCCCTAAGCTCCTTCTGCCTTCCTGGGCTAGCACGTGGCACTGGTAGTATCTCAGAAAATAGTACCTTGGAGGTCCTTGCCTTCAGCTTATTACCTAGTTCTCTAAAATCATTCTTTAGGACACTCCATCTTCCCATAACTTTGACATTGGTTCCAATATGTACCAAGACCGCTGGTTCATTTCCAGCTCCTCCCAATAATTTGTCTACCCGATCCACAACATGAAGTACCCGAGCACTCGGGAGACAGCAAACTGTTCGATTGCTGGGATTTGGGTGACAAATAACCCTGCCTACCTTCCTAATAATAGAGTCCCCTACCACCAAAACCTGTCTGTTGCTCTGCCTATTCTGTCCTCCCACTCCTTCAGCAGAACTATTCTCCCAGCTGTTAGAGGGAACAGCTCTATCTGGCATTGCAATTCCTGAATGGACATCCCCTACAGTTTCACTCAATCTGCCAAATCTGTTGGTGTTTGCTAACTCAGAACTGGCCTGCCTTCTCCTGTTCCCCCTGATTCCCATTCTAACTGTAACCCAGCTACCACCCTGGACATCCTCACTGCCCCCAGCTCTATCCTCCATGCTAGGCCCAGCTAAACTGTACTCAGTGAGCACCAACTCACTTTCCAGTTCAGCAATATCACTAAGTGCTGCAATTCTCCTTTCCAGTTCTCCAATTTGAGCTTCCAGAGAGGCAACATGCTCACACCTGCCACAGAGGTATGGACCATGGATCAGCTGTTCCAGTATTGCATACATATGACAGGAGTGAGGTTGCCACTGGACTGACTCATAATTATTATTATTGTCTACAAAAATTCAGTGGGAAAAATAAAGAATATAAAATAATATATATGTATAACATTTTGTAAAAAAAAAAAAAAAAGAAAATAAATAAATAAATATAAATATATATATATATATATATATATATATATATATATATATATATATATATATATATATATGTATATATTTCTTCCCCTCTTTTCTTTGAACTCCCTCCTTTTATTTAAACTCCTACACTTTTACTAGAATTGCAGTTATATTAGAAATGTTTGCAAGCTCACAAGTTCGCCCCTGTTTATTTTAACGTCTGCCTTCTCACCTGGGCACAAGTAGTGCACTCTGCAATTTATAAGCCTTTAGTTGCAAAAGGAAAATCCACTTGCAAAAAGCCCCAAACAGCTCACAAACCTTTTATACTAGTTTAACACAGTCAAGCCACACCCCTCTCACCTGGGCACAATTAGTGCACTCTGCAATTTATCAGCATTTACTTGCAAAAAGGAAAATGCACTTGCATACACTTCTTGTGCTAGACACTCTTGTCCATATACTAAACACAATCATAATTAATTATGCAGGCCAGATAACCTGGAGCATGCTCACTTTGCAAAGGGGAGGGAAATTTATGGGATTGCTGCCATAGTCCCTTCTCGTACAGAGTATGCTCCAGGTAATCTGTCCTGCATAATTAATGGAAACTATGATGATTATATTTGCCTTTTGGACTACAGTCCAGTTTACAGAGGCAGATAGAGGAATGTCTCACTACTGTGGTGAGACCTCTTCAGTTATTATATTTTATGAAGTTTGTTCACTAATGTGTAAAGATCTATACAACATGAAAAAGAGGCAACATGGATTAATTTGAATTAGAAAAGTCTTATGTCACTAGTGATATTCCATCTTGGAATCTGCATACATACCTCCCTTTTCTTACCATTTGTTTAAATGCAGTTCCATATATCGGGACCACTGATATAACTGTACTGATATGTTAAATTTAAAAATTTGTTGAGCTCAATATACTTAGTATCAGCAACATTTTAGAGGACCAATGTAGTTCAAAGAAAGCCACTTGTTTCTCAAATATTGCAAACTATTAACATTAGTATGTGAAAGCTATGTACATAAACATGTTGGTGGGAAAATCAGAACTTTTCAAGATTTGCTTAAAAGTACAAGATTCCATTTTGTGTTTGTTACATCACTTCCGGGGGGCTGGATGATGGGGGTTATCAGTAGAGGCTTTTAATTATCTTTCTTTAATTAAAACTTTATGACCTTTTTCTATGCTTAGTTCTGATTATCAAAGCTTTCAAACACACACACACAAATACAATGAGATTATATATACATATAAATAAATATATATAAATATATATATATATATATATATATATATATATATATATCACATATATAGTTGTCATTAAGCGCTCCTTGCGCTGGTGGAGATGAGAGCCAACCCCCTACGACTTTCTGACCGCATTTGCGGAGGTGGAGGCTCCCACGTCGGCTGCAATGAGCCACAGGCTCATTGCAAACCACAAATGCGGACCCTCGCAAAGCGAGGGGCCACATTTGCGGAGGTGGAGGCTCTACGGTGCCTCACAAACGGTTAAAAGCGATCACACAACTGACACTGAAAAAAAAACAACACATAAACACGCAATTACTAACTACGGACTTACACAAAAATATACGAGCCGCAAAAATACGACCTTAACAGAAAAAACGTGCACACCAGCAAACATTTAAATAAATAAAAAATACACACAAAAATAACATAAAAACCTTACCCACACCAAGGCGGGACACCCAGGACCTCTGCAACACTGCTTAAACATCGAATTCTGTAAAACTTACAAAGTTTAGCCACTCGAAAATCTCCTAAGCAAGAGAAAAAATGGCCGCCGAAAAAAACGAAAACGAGGCTCCACGACCCCGGACTGCCCAGCCACGTACAACACCCAAGAAGGGATGCGAGATAAGCTCGGAAACCAGCATTAACCCCACGGGATCCGAGATAAGCTCGGAAACCTGCATTAAACCACATTAACCCTCACAGTGGGGGTCTCCGATCAAATGCGATCCGTGACCCCCGCTGCAATGAAAATTCAAAATTTCCACCTTACGAGTCCTTAAAGGACCGTAAAGGTCCTTAAAGGACCCGTAATAAAAAATAAATTAACCCTATCACTCATGGGCTCTATACAGAGCCCCATCAACCCCTAAAAAACCCTGCCAATCATGGGGGTCAATCCAGACCCCAATAAACCCTTAAATAACCCTGTCACTCATGGCGGTCAATACAGACCCCCATAAGCCCTTCATTAACCCTGTCACTCATGGGTGTCAATACAGACACCCATAAACTCCTAATTAATCTTGTCATTCATGGGGGTCAATACAGACCCCCATAAGCTCTTAATTAACCCGTCACTCATGGGGGTCAATCCAGACCCCATAAACCCTTAATTAACCCCGTCACTCATGAGGGTCAATACAGACCCCCATAAACCTATAATTAACCCTGTCACTCATGAGGGTCAATACAGACCCCCATAAACCTATAATTAACCCTGTCATGCATCGGGGTCAATACAGACCCCATAAGCACTTAATTAACCCTGTCACCCATGAGGGTCAATACAGACCCCCATAAACCCATAATTAACCCGGTCAGTCCCATAAGGGTATATTATGACCCATATGGGGCTGTTACAACCCTAACATTAACCACATAAGTGCCACTACATTAACCACTACACTGCACTATACCCCCCAATAAACCATTAAATATAAACTAACCCCCTCTATACTAACCTATTAACACCTACACTACCTTTTTACCTCCTAATAAACACCCCCACCACTCTAATTACAGAAAATAAAATAACTTAAGTCCTGAAAAATAAAAATCTACATTACAGAAAATAAAAAAATACTTTACAACCCCCCCCCACTACAGAAAAAAAAATTACACACCTGAAAAGGAAATACATATACAATACAAATGCAATAAAATACAATACCCCCCTATCTATCTAACATACAATCAATCCTATCTATCCAAAATACATCCCCCAATCTATCTAATGTACAATAAATCCTAGCCATCTAAAATACATACCACTATCTTTCTAATATACAATAAATCCTAACTATCTAAAATACATACCCCTATCTATCTAATATACAAAAAATCCTAACTATCTAAAATACATACTCCTATCTGTCTAATATACAATAAATCCTAACTATCTAAAATACATACCCCTATCTATCTAATATACAATAAATCCTAACTATCTAAAATACATACCCCTTTCTATCTAATATACAAATCCTAATTATCTAAAATACATACCCCTATCTATCTAATATACAATAAATCCTAACTATCTAAAATACATACCCCTATCTATCTAACATACAATAAATCCTAACTATCTAAAATACATACCCCTATCTATCTATCATACAATAAATATATATTTACATACAGAAACCCTAATTCTAACCTAAAATAAAATAATTAAGACCACTTACCTTTGCAGATGTCTGTTCAGATCACCAACCTAGGAGAAAAAAAAAATAGTACAACACATTTACATACAATAATTAAACATTCTAAACATTCTAAATATTCTACTCAGCTTTCCAGCACATTCCCGTCCTTCTTCTTTTCTTCTGCGGCCCCTGTTAAAAAAAAACATTCCATTAGTACAACATACATAAACATAAAAGAAAAGAAAATAAACATAATATACATTATACTTACCTCCCCATGATGCCCCCAGCGTCCTCCTCTTCTGGCCCGCCCTGGAATAATCTAATGAGCCTCCTAGAGCCTTTTCCAGAAGAAAATAGGCCATGGCACCTTCTGATTGGCTGAAAACACTGTCTATCAAATTCAGCCAATCAAAAGGCACCAATGTGTGAGCCAATCAGAATGGGATACATCCCAAAATCCCACTCTGATTGGCTAATGCACCTGTCAATCTTTATTTAAACCAATCACAAGGTGCAGATGCCTTCAGCCAATCACAATGGGATACACCCCCACAGGGTGATTGGCTGGAGGCATTTGCGCCTTCTGATTGGCTGTTGTCAATGTCAATCAGTATTACAGCCAATGAGAAGGAGCATATGTCTTCAACCAATCACCCCGTGCGGGTGTATCCCATTGTGATTGGCTGATGGCAATAAAGCCTTCTGATTGCTTTAAATAAAGACTGGCAGGTGCATTATCCAATCAGAGTGGGATTTTTTTGGTGTATTCCTTTCTGATTGGCTCACACATTGGCACCTTCTGATTGGCTGAAAACGCTGTCTATCAAATTCAGCCAATTAGAAGCCGCCATTGACAATTTTCTTCTGGAAAACTGTGTAGAAGGCTCATTAGCAATGGGGAGGTCCGCGAGTGCAGATCTCCGTTAGTTTTTGTTTTTTTTACACAGCAGATTGTTCCAGGGCCCATCCGGGGCAGAAGAGGAGGAGGCCGGGGACATCGCGGGGAGGTAAGTACAATGTATATTATGTTTATTTTTATTTATTTTTTAGGTTTATATATATGTTGTAGTAATGTATTTTTTTTTTTTTTTAACAGAGGACGCGCCGGATAAGAAAAGAAGAAGGACGGGGACATGCTGTAAAGGTGAGTAGAATATTTAGAATATTTACAATGTTTATTTTATGTAAATGTGTTGTACTATTTTTCTTTTTCCCTAGGTTGGTGATCTGAAGGGACATCTGCAAAGGTAAGTGGTCTTAATTATTTTATTTTAGCTTCGAATTAAGGTTTGTATATGGAGATAGCATTTACTGTATGTTAGATAGGGGTATGTATTTTAGATAGTTATGATTTATTGTATGTTAGGGGTATGTATTTTAGATTGTTAGGATTTAGTTTATATTATATAGTATTTATTGTATGTTAGATAGGGGTATGTTTTTTAGATAGATATGATTTATTGTATATTAGATAGATTGGGGATGTATTTTAGATAGATAGGAATGATTGTATGTTAGATAGATAGGGGGTATTCTATTTTATTGTAATTGTATTGTATCTATTCTATATGTATTTCCTTTTCAGGTTTGTAATTATTTTCTTTCTGTAGTGGGAGGGGGGGGGGTTGTAATGTATTTTTTTATTTTCTGTAATGAAGATTTTTTATTTTTGTTGAGTTAGTTTTTTATAATTTCTGTAATGTAGATTTAGTTTTTTTGACTTAGCTTTTTTTATTTTCTGTATTTAGACTGGTGGGGGGGTTGATTAGGGGGTAGGTAGGTAGTTTAGGTAGGTAGTGTAGGTGTTAATAGGTTAGTGTAGAGGGGTGTTAGTTTAGATTTAATGGTTTATTGGGGTGGGTTTAGTGCAGTGTAGTGTTTGTACTTAGTGTCATGAGGGTACTGGAGAACCCTCTTAGCACTTACGGGGTAATGTTAGGCTTCTAACTTTCCCATTAAATACCCTTATGGGACTAATGGGGATAAATAGAGGCATAGGAGTGTCTTTATAGACCCCCATAAGAGACCGGGTTAAAATGGTGTAATGCTTACACTTTGTGTCATGAGGCTCCTGGATGACCCTCACTTATAGTGTTATTACATGCGTTCATTCGTGTGTTATAGGGGTGTATACAGTTGAGGCACACAGTACACTCACATTGTGTGACAAACAGCATTTCAACACTTTTTTATTGCCCCCTCATTTTTGACAGGCAAGTTGCTAATATATATAGATATATATATATATATATATATAATCAGGTGAAAACCTGAAATTGTGGGAGGGTCCCTCTACCCACACCACCTATATAAACACCCCACTAACCCAACTACAATCAAGCACGCCACAAGTCAATCCTTGGTGATTCCCTGACGGTCTGCTCCTCTGATCATTTCAGCCCTCCAGTTCGTCTCCCTGTTCTTTGCCGAACTCGTAAGTCTCCTCGCCTAACCACTCTCCCTTGCACCCTTTCCCTCTGTCTCTCCCTCCTCCCATTCCTCTACTTCACTACCTTCCTCCTCCTTACCCTGCTGTCCTCAACACGCCCCCCCCCTCTGCACTTTCTCACATCTCTTCTCATTGGACCCTCCCCTGCAGCACACCGCTCCTGCCCTCACTGCCATTAGCGCTGTGCGTGCTGCCTTGCTTCTCAGCTTCTTACAGCCTCTCCCAGCACCTGCCCGCCCCCTCTAACCACTCGCTTCTGTCCGTCCGACCACACTGCCTCCCTCTGCCGCTCCTCTCAGCTCGGTGGTTCCTCTTACCCCGCCAGTCAACTCATCTGTCTTCCTCCATTCTGCTGCCTCATCTCTGCTCCTGCTCCCGTCCCCCCTCCAGGCAACGTGCCTCTGCTGCCTAACATGTCATGTCAGTACAACTTTATCCAGCAGAATTCAAAGGGCTACAGTGCCCTGCTGCTGGGAGCTTATAATCTACAGAGTTTCCCTCACAGTTGGTGAACTGGACTAATGTCTAAACACCACAAGCTCATTTTCTCCTTAGCTTCGTAGCAATTAACACTTTATTGTCCCGCTATACACATTTTTCTTTTGTAATTGTTTTATTTTCATTCAGCTATATCTCTCCACTCTATTTTGTATATTATTATCACATTCATGTATTTTTTTGACGTAGCAAATATGTTAGTACTATATTACCACTGTTCCTTGCTACTCAGTTTTCTCTAGTCCCTCTACTCACGTGTCTAATCTCCAGCAGCAACCACGCAGAGCCCCGTTGTTCATAAATCAACCACACAACTTATTATTCTATTTCCCACGTGTGTATAGCGTACATATTTTTGTATTGTATATACATTTATTTCCCATGTGTGCACATCAATATATCATTTATTATAATTATTTCTCATGTGTGATTACCACTATGTTATGTATTATAATTATTTTCCCTGCCCTGTTCATTGCATACTTCCCAAGCCGATAGCTACCAGTCGCTCCAACCCCACTCCAACAGTCGCTATTCAGTAACTCTATAGGGTGGCAGGCAGAGTGACAGATAAAGTGCCCCCTTTCACTTGCTTTCCCAGCCGCTCTGCCTGTCACTCTCTTGGCCACTCTGCCTGTCGCTCTCTTGGCCGCTCTGCCTGTCGCTCTCTAGGCTGCTCTGCCTATTGCTCTCTCGGTCTCTCTGCCTTCCTCTCTCTTGGCCACTCTGCCTGCTGCTCTTTCGGCCGATATGCTTTTGCTCTCTCTCGGCTGCTCAGCCTCTGCTGGTCTCTCTCTCAGTCACTCCGCCTGTTAGTCACTTGCCCGTAGCCCTATAGTCACACTCCCAGTCGCTCTATCTTTCACTCCGCATGTTGCACATCCAGTCATGTATCCACTCGCCATTCCTGTCGTCTCACTAGCCACACTCCTTACCACTCTCTCTCTCACTATCAGTTGCTATCCTTCAGCTCATCCCCTTCGCCCTCATTCCACAACGTACTTCTCAACAGGATGCTACCACTCCTCAAACCAAAGCTAGGATTGGGCTAGGAATCCTGCCCATGTACAGCTGCTTTTCAGTGTGGGGCAGGTTCCTAGCTTGTGTAATAGATTGTATGAGGATGTTATTTTCCACAACAATCATTTAATTTATGGTTGGCAAAAGAGAGACAGAAACCCTCCACTGTACAGTAATTCAGCAAATAAATAGTACATTTGGGTTCATATTTGAACGTCTAAAACAAGTTAAAAACACATTTCCTGCTCAGAATTCAGAGAAAGACAGTTATTACACTGCGTTTTGGCAACCAGGGCAGGGACATGCAAATGTGCCCACAAAGGCTTTGCTCTTGTAATCCATTACCACTTTAAAAATGGCTTCCTTTAAGCATATACACAGCTTTGGGCAAAGCTCAGGTTGGATTATACACAAGGAATCCTACCCACGTACAGCTGTTTCAAGGTTACTACCTCTGATCAGCATCATTCCCCTGTTTGTCTCCTTCCCCCCCTCTTCTCTTTCCCCTGTGTCTCTCTTCCCCTCCTCCTGTCCTTCCCCTGTGTCTCTCTTCCCCTCCTCCTATCCTTCCCCTGTGTCTCTCTTCCCCTGTGTCTCCCTTTCCTTTCTCCTCTCTCTCATTGCCTGCTGCCTGCGACATAAAATTACAACCCGCGGCACTTATAATAAAATAATAATAATAATAATAAAAACACAATAATAATAATAAAAAACACTCACTGACAGCACGGGGGGACAGCCAGGACGTCTGAAAGTGAGGTTGGATGCAAATTTAAAACTGAGGCACCAAGACCCAGGACTGCAAAAAAACACTGCTAAACATGTACAAGTTTACCTAGAGATCCGAGATATGCTTGAGAACCCACATTAACCCCTTGCAGCGAAGGTCCAATCGGACCCCCGAACTGTTCCCACATTAAGCCAATGCTGGGGGTCACCATGGGGGACCCCGCAATTTCCCGACATTGACCCTTGCAGTGGGGGTCACGATCGTGCCCCCTCTGCATTTAAAAGCTCCTTAAAGGGTCTGCGGCACACAAACACTTAAGGCAATACAGATCCTCATAAGCCTCTATTATTTAACCCCATCAGTCCCATAACGGTATATAAAGACCTTTATGGGGCAGTTACAACTCTAACACTAACCACATAACTGCCATGACGGTCCCTCATGACACTAATTACAAACACTGCTCTATGCCCCCTCTACACTAACCTATTAACACCTACACTACCTATCTACCCCCTAATAACCCCCCCATCACACTAATTACAGAACATAATACAACCTAACTCACAAAAAATAGTAAAACCTAAGTCACAAAAAATAAAAAATCTACATTACAGAAAATAAAAAAACTACATTACATCCCCCCCTCCCGCACACACTACAGAAGAAAAAAAAATTACACACCTGAAAAGGAAATACATACAGAACATCACAATGCAATACAAATAAAATAAAATATAATACCCCATCTAAAATATATTAAATATACTATCTAAAATGCACACATACCCCACTATCTAAAATACAGCGCCCGATTTAATATACAATAAATCCTATCTCCATATACAAACCCTAATTCTAACCTAAAATACAATAATTAATACCACTTACCTTTGCAGATGTCCCTTCAAATCACCAACCTAGGGAAAAAAAACAACACAAATTAGTACAACACATTTACATACAATAAATAAACATTGTAAATATTCTAAATCTTCTCACTTTTCCAGCATGTCCCCATCCTTCTTTTTTTCTTCTCTGACGCGGCCCCTTTTAAAAATAAACATTACATTACTACAACATATACACAAACAAAATAAAATAAAAATAATATACATTGAACTTACCTCCTTTGACATCCCCAGCCTCCTCCTCTTCTGCCCCGGAAGAATCTGTGCTCTAAAAAGATACTCCCCAACACTAATGAGCCTCCTAGAGACGTTTCCGGAAGAAAATTGGCAAAGGTGCCTTCTGATTGGCTGAAAATGCTGTCAATCAAATTCCAGCCAATCAGAAGGTGCCGAGGTGTAAGCCAATCAGAATGGGATACACCCCCATATCTCATTCTGATTGGCTGATGCATCTGTCAATCTTTTTTAAACCAATCAGAAGGCTCTATTGCCTTCAGCCAATCACAATGGGATACATCCCCACAGGGTGATTGGCAACCTCACTCACAGGCTTTCCCAATGTGCTATGTGTGAGTGTGTAAGTTAATTTGAGCCATATTTGTTGTTTTTTTAATGTTTTTACAGTACAGTGATTCTGCCGTTAAAGTCGTAATTTTGAGAGGCCCACAGTACATATACGCGCCTCTGGTCCTAAGTCCTACAAACCGTAATTTTGTGGCCCTCTCTAAGTCCTATGGGCCTTGCGATGTGCGTCTTTGGCGCTCATTGCAGGCTAAGTCAGCTGAGTCCCGTTGCCGTCGCGATGAGCGCCTGCGGCGCTCATTGCAGCCATAGTCCTGCACCACTGCCTACTGCTCGTAACGGCTCACCTCGCTTTGCGAGGCTCGCGGTTGTGGCCCTACGGGCTGCAACAGCATGACCAACATCGTAACAGGACACACACTGTCAACTATATACCAGTATGTGATTATTTGGTCCAGCGATGATTTGGTATGTCCTTGACCTTTCCTCTTGATTGTTATACTTTTACAATCTTGTGGTCAAACCGTATGAGCTGTGGGTTTCCCTTCTTTACCCTCTCTCTCATTTTGGTATTATTGTGTTTCTCACATGTATATTATTAGTTGCCTCTTTCTTCTCTATGTTATTTATATATATATATATATATATATATATATATATATATATATATATATATATTGTAGCAGGGCGCCCCCTTCTGGCGGGGTTTGCGTCCTGCACTTTCTTATCTTTTCTTTATACAGGGAGGAAGACACAGCAGGCTTGTCCAAAGTTGAGTTTTACTGCTATTTTATTTGTTTGCATAAACAGAACAAAAACAGTGCTTGTATTCAGCAACAAAATAAAACCGTACATAAACGTGCTTACTATACTCAGGAACGCCCTGACTATATCCTGCGCAGCTTATCTGTGACAGGAGAGTGCCACCTTGTGGCCAGGATGCAAACAGTCTCTTAGTTGTGATATATCGCCACCTTGTGGCCAGGAAACAAACAGTCTCTTAACTTTGTTATATCGCCACCTTGTGGCCAGGAAACATACAGTCTCTGATGTCTTTTCCCCTACGGCTTCTGCCAATAGTGGGTGAAGCCTAGGGCCCTTGTCACCCTCTTGAAATGAGGAACTATTACTTTCTCTCAATACACTCTTCTTCCTGGGGCCTTTGTACTTCCTTTCCTCATATGGTGTAAACGTGTATTTGTCACCAACCTTTTTATCCCTTGTTGCCTTCGGCTTCCCAGGGATGGGGTCTTTAGATAATCTTCTCTCAGTGGAGTATCTCTGATACCACAGGAGTCTTCTCTGTGCGCAAACTCTGGAACTCCGCAGCCTTCCTGACTGTCTCGCTCCAGCACAAATCCCAGCTCTTAGGATCCCCGCAGCTGAGCTGTCCAGGGCTTTCACACACAGCTCACGGCTGTTAGGCCCAAGCCTAAGTGAGAGAAACTCCACCCATCTCTCTGCTGCTTTTAAAAGCAGTTCACAGCCAGGCTGCTTCCATTTAGCCACTGATAACTGAATGGAATGAACCCCTTTCATTCTCTTACAGAGCTCTCTTGTGACCCCTAGTGGCACTCCATCACAATATATATATATATATATTTATATAAATATATGTATATATCATTATATAGTTGTCCTTTTACATTCTTGATTCTTGTTTCTACAATAGTAGATGGACGGAGATGAATGAAAATGTTTCTTTTGCTAGATGGCCTTCTTAGGTTATAATAGTCACTTAAACCTTATTTTGCTTTATTTTGAATTGAACCAACTACTTTGCATCTTGGAAGCTGTTTGTTTTGTTTGATATTTTCTACTCTTTGATGTACTTAACTGCCAAGAATAGAGAGACTCTATGCCCAGTGCAGGATTTCCTTCAGTAAACATTTCAAAGGGTAATTTGTATGTCCTCAGTCTAGGAATGCTGAGAAGGTTAACTTTTGATGAAAACAAAACCATAGTAGTCCTTGAAAAAATGGTATTTTAATATGTGGAGATTTGGTCATATTATTTAAATTTGATATATACTTACAATTTAGTCTATCAAAACAATAGTTGATAATTCATGCATTACTGACCACACAACATGCATATCAGGCAACATGTGGCTTCCACAATCAGCTTCACATGTTTTTACACAATATTGTTTTCTGTATTTTTAACAATGTTTCAGTGAAACTAGGCCAAAACACGCTTTTTGCATTTTATTCCACAACAAACAACAGATAATATTGGAGTTTTACAGAATAACTTAAAAATCATAATTAAAAAGCTGCAAGTGTAATGAATAGTAAGGAAAAATGTAGCTCAATTAAAAGGGAATTTACGTATAACATTTTGGACCTTATTTAGTCGATGATAAAATAAGTTTAGTTGAACTTAACATGAAATGAAAACACATATTACCTTTTGCAGACAGTTGTAACACAATTACAAACACAAAATGTGCAAAATGTGTATAGAAAGTAAAAAAAAAGCCTTAGGTGTGTTGACTGTTACACATACTTATGTGCCATTGACTATTTTATGTAATTATGCTCTTTGCTAACTTAGGGCCCTATTCTAGTGCCCAAATCGTAAATTTACACATACTTAAAATCATTCTTAATATTGCCACATATTCTATTAGCTACTCGCATCCTGATTGCGATTTACCCGCCCACAATCACTACGGGCCAGCCAAAGACGCAACTTCTGCCTTACATCTCCGTAAATTTTGGCACAGCTAGAACATTACGAGCTCTAAATAATTGAAGTTACACAAAATCGATATTAGAACCGTAAGTCTAGCACGCAAATTAAGTCAGATCGGCACCTAGACAAAGTATCAAGTTTCTGTCAAAAATATTACAAATACAAAATAGGACGCACAAAGGCTTTTTCAAACATTATAGCTGTAGTAGCAATTAAACACACAATACTATACTTTAAAAACATGGGAAGCAGGGGGAAATACATTAGAATTGCACAACAGTCTCCACCCCACAAATATGCAATTACAAAGTATTATTTTTAACTCAAGGGGTTAATACATATCATGAAACCCACATGGACTAGAACAAATGCTTTAATGCATTTTATAGAATGCTAAAGTGATGGTTGTGAGCCCCATCGGCAGATATTACTTATTGGCTCTCATTAATTAGTAGCCTCCAATTGTAGTTAGGTCTAACTTCCATGTTTTACTGACGTCATGATGACGACTCATTTACTATTGGCTGTGTCTGAGAAGTAAATGACAGGCTTGCTTTAACATTGGAAGATCTTCAGGTTGAAAGACTTCAGTTACGGGCTTGAGTCAATAGAATGTGTCTAGGCATTTAGAGAAAAAACACCTGCAGCCAAAATTACTGATAAGAGTAAATGACTGCTTTTTATAGAATATGGCCCTTAGTTTGTTATCTGGGAGCAAGTTTGGGATACAGCTAAGATTTAAAATGTTGTTCTTTTGAAATTCCTGGCATTAAGAAATTCAAACACACAACAGGAGCAACTTGAATATAAGTAGAATATTAATCAAAGTAGATATTTCAGAGAAAAAATTATCTGGGTTATATATACTAAAAGGGTGAAATGTTGGAGAATACTTAGAGATCTCAGACTTTAGTAAAAATGGAAAGAAGGAAGCATGAGCAAATCCGGGGAATTATATACAGTGGATATAAAAAAGTCTATACACCCCTGTTAAAATTTCAGGTTTCTGTGCTGCAGAAAATGAGACAAAGATAAATCATTTCAGAACTTTTTCCACCTTTAATGTGACTCATAAACTGTACAACTCAATTGAAAAACAAACTGAAATCTTTTAGGTAGAGGGAAGAAAAAATATAAAAATAAAATAATATGGTTGCATAAGTATGCACACCCTTAAACTAATACTTTGTTGAAGCACCTTTTGATTTTATTACAGCACTCAGTCTTTTTGGGTATGAGTCTATCAGCATGGCACATTTTGACTTGGCAAGATTTGCCCACTCTTCTTTGCAAAAACACTCCAAATCTGTCAGATTGCAAGGGCATCTCCTGTGCACAGCCCTCTTCAGATCACCCCACAAATTTTCAATCGGATTCAGGTTTGGGCTCTGGCTGGGCCATTCCAAAACTTTAATCTTCTTCTGGTGAAGCCATTCCTTTGTTGATTTGGATGTATGCTTTGGGTCGTTGTCATGCTGAAAGATGAAGTTCCTCTTCATGTTCAGCTTTTTAGCAGAAGCATGAAGGTTTTGTGCCAATATTGACTGGTATTTGGAACTGTTCATAATTCCCTCTATCTTAACTAAGGCCCCAGTTCGAGCTGAAGAAAAACAGCCACAAAGCATGATGCTGCCACCACCATGCTTCACTGTGGGTATGGTGTTCTTTTGGTGATGGGCAGTGTTGTTTTTGCGCCAAACATATCTTTTGGAATAATGGCCAAAAAGTTCAACCTTGGTTTAATCAGACCATAACACCTTTTCCCACATGCTTTTGGGAGACTTCAGTTGTGTTTTTGCAAAATGTAGCCTGGCTTTGATTTTTTTATCTTGCCACTTTACCCCATAGCCCAGACATATGAAGAATACGGGAGATTGTTGTCACATGTACCACACAGCCAGTACTTGCCAGATATTCCTGCAGCTCCTTTAATGTTGCTGTAGGCCTCTTGGTAGCCTCCCAGACCAGTTTTCTACTCGTCTTTTCATCAATTTTGGAGGGTTCTTGGTAATGTCACTGTTATGCCATATTTTCTCCACTTGATGATGACTGTCTTCACTGTGTTCCATGGTATATCTAATTCCTTGGTAATTCTTTTGTACCCTTCTCCTGACTGATACCTTTTAACAATGAGATCCCTCTGATGCTTTGGAAGCTCTCTGTGGACCATGGCTTTTGCTGTGGGATGCGACTAAGAAAATTTCAGGAAAGACCAAGTAGAGCAGCTGAACTTTATTTGGGGTTTATCAGAGGCACTTTAAATGATGGCAGGTGTATGCTGACTCCTATTTAACACGATTTGGAATGTGATTGCTTAATTCTGAACACAGGTACATCCCCAGTTATAAGAGGGTGTGCAGACTTATGCAACCACATTATTTTTATTTTTTATTTTTCTTCCCTCCACCTAAAAGATTTCAGTTTGTTTTTCAATTGAGTTGTACAGTTTATAGGTCACATTAAAGGTGGAAAAGTTCTGAAATGATTTATCTTTGTCTCATTTTTTTACAGAACAGAAACCTGACATTTTAACAGGGGTGTGTAGACTTTTTATAGCCACTGTACTTGTAAACCTCCCTTCTGCAATGGAAAAGCTTTTAGAAGGGTTAATAAGGGATAATATACAATGATATGTCTATTTGAACAGGATTATAGGTAGGAGTCAACATAGATTTATAAAGGGATATATCATGTCAAACAAATCTAATTAGTTTCTTTGAAGAGGTTCGTGGAACTTGGATCAAGGTGGCTCAGTGGATGTAGTCTTTTTGGATTTTGCAAAGGCTTTTGATACAGTGCCACATGGAAGACTCTCGTGCAAACTAAGGGGTACAGGATTTGAAGTAGATATCTGCTTATGGATTGAGAACTGGCTAAAAGACAGGAAGCGAATGGTTGTTGTAAATGGAACATTCTCAGATTGGACTAATGTGGTTAGTGGGGTTCCTCAGGGTACAGTATTAGGTCCTCTCCTTCTTAACATTTTTTTAATGACTTAGAAGTAGGACTTGAAAGAAGTGTGTCCATTTTAGCTGATGGCAGTAAGTTGTGCAAGGTAATTAAATCAGAAAAGGATGTACTTCCCTTCAAAGGGATTTGCATAAATTAGAGAAATAGGCAACTAAATTGCAGATTAGATTTGTTGTAATGTCAAGTTATACATTTGAGAAGTAAAAATTGCAATGGAATTTATAATCTTAATGGAACAAATCTAGGAGTATTGGATATTGTAAAGGATTTGGGAGTGCCTGAGGACAACCACCTAGGTAACAGTGCTCAATGCCCAGCAGCATCTGCAAAGGCAAATAAAATATTAGCATGTATTAAGAAGGGTATAGAAGCAAGGGAAGCAAATATAATTCTGCCACTATAGAAATCCTTAATATGCCCTCATTTGAAATATGGTGTACAATTTTGGGGACCACTTCATAAAACAAAAACATTTTAGTGATGAAAAAATTATAGAGAAGGGCAATAAAACTAATAAGGTGAATGAAGGGGCTAAGAAATGAAGAAAGACTAACCAAATTACACTTATTTTCTGTAGAAAAAAGGCGTCTAAGAGGGGATATGATTATCTTATATAAATATATTCAGGGTCAATACAAGGATTTGTCAAGTGAACTTTTTGTGCCAAGAGGTTTTCAACTGACAAGAGGACATCTTTTGAGGTTATAAGTAAAAAGATTTCACCTTAAAGAAAGAAAAGGGTTCTTCACAGTAAGGTATATATGTTTAAATAAAAAGGGCATTCATGGTTAACCTGGTTAATTAGAGAGAGAGTAGTGATCCAGGGAGCAATCCGATCGCCAGTATCTGGGGTCTGGAAGGAATTTTTTTCTTTTTCCCTTTTGAGAAAATTGGCAAGATTAATTTGGTTTCTTTTTGCCTTCCTCTGGATCAATTAACAATTAATCTGCATGTTGCAGATCAGAGGAGATATAAAAAGGTTGAACTTCATGAACTAAAAGTCTTTTTTTCAACATAAATTACTAAGAAGTTCTCTAAGTGCTTCCCAGCACTACACTAGAAGGGACATAGAGTCATTTAGGATGCCACCGATTAAAATGACACAGTGCAGGTTCCAAATATGATATAATTTTAACCCCTAAGTAATAACAAGAATTTTACCAATTGAATGCTATAACAAAGAATAGCAGTAAAACATGTAAGATACAGTGAAATAAGAAGATTGAAGATTGAAGTTTGCTATTTTTGAGCTGTCAGTCAGCATTTATGATACAACCACCAAAAGCAGGCTGAAATGTTATCTTATTGATATATCCTTTTTTGTTGTCTGACCTGTTACCTAGGTATAGGTATGCCTAGTCTCATTTTGAAAAGCCAGCTGCACTGAAAATAATGCTTCAGAGGCTTATCAGTAATTAAATGCTCTCATTAAGATAATGAGGGTATTTTACTAAAGGATCATGGGTTGTAATGCCCCCCCCCCCCCCCCCCCGATAGCTCTAGTTAGCCCACGGTTTAGCTTCTCAGCTCATTGTGCGATTTACTAACACACTTCTCTCAAGTTATAACTGTTTGTGTCTCATCACAGCTTATTGTGAATTATAGTGAATGGGGTGTGTTATGGGCATATTAAAGGCGTGTAACCTGCATTTACATGAAAACCCTAGCTCTCCAAATTTACTAAAATCTAACCATGCTTTTTACTATCACAATGCTGATATTCAATATAGCCTCATTTCTAGTAGGTTCTTGTATAACCTGGGTCAGATAATGATCTCTGAGTGTACTCAAGAGCTTGGTGCATTTCCAATCTGTCACAATAATTGCAATTCCTCTCATTCTATTATAGTCAGTCAGCCAAATGCTCCAAAACCCCCAAACCCTCCATCCTGAACCACTTTTTAAGCCATACATTAACTTCCCTAAGCTCCTTCTGTCTCCTTGACTTAGCACATGGTAGGGGTAGTACTACCTTGGAGATCCTTCCTCAGCTTGTTTCCTATTCATGTCAAATCCTTTTTTAGGTCACTCCATCTTCCACTGTCAATGGTACCAATATTTTCCAAGGAAGTTATGTCATTTATGAATATATATTTACGAAATCCATAGCATGTGGAACCCGAGCACCAGGGAGACACCAAACTGTTTGATTGCTGGGATCTAGGTAAGGAATCAAATAATCTACATTGCTAATAATACAGTCATCTACCACTAAAGCTAGTCTATTGCTCTGGCATATCTATCCTCCCTCTCCTCCAGCAAAACTCTGCTTGTGGCTGTTAGACAGAACAGCTCTATCTGGCATTGCCATGCCTGAACAGACATCCCCAACAGTTTCAATTATTCTGGCAAACCTCGTCCTCCTGTTCCCTCAGTGCCTTGCAAAAGTATTCAACCCACTTGGCATTTTTTATGTTTTGTTGCCTCACAACCTGGTATTAACATAGATTGTTTGAGGATTTGCATCATTTAATTTACAGAACATGCCACAACTTTGTAGATGTTTTTTTTTTATTGAAAAGCAAACAACAAATGGAACAAAATAACAGAAAAAGTCAATGTGCATAACTTTTCACCCCCCTAAAGTCAATACTTTGTAGAGCCACCTGTTGTGGCAATCAAAGCTCCAAGTCGCTTTGGATAAGTCTCTATGAGCTTGCCACATCTTACCAATGGGATATTTGTCCAATCCTCCCTAAAAAAAACAGCTCCAGCTCCGTCAAGTTGGATGGTTTGCACTTGTGAACAGCAATCTTTAAGTCTGACCACAGATTTTCTATTGGATTGAGGTCTGGGCTTTGACTAAGCCATTCCAAAACATTTACATGTTTCCCCTTAAACCACTCAAGTGTTGCTTTAGCAGTGTGTTTGGGATCATTGTCCTGCTGGAAGGTGAACGTCCGTCCTAGCCTCAAATCATGCACAGAGTGGTACAGGTTTTGCTCAAGAATATCCCTGTATTTAGCACCATCCATCTTTTCCTCAACTCTGACCAGTTTCTCAGTCCTGGCATCTAAAAAACATCCACACAGCATGATGGTGCCACCACCGTGTTTCACTGTGCCGATGGTGTTCTTTGGGTGATGTGATGTGTTGGGTTTTGTGCCAGACATAGCGTTTCTTTGATGGCCGTAAAGTTAAATTTTTGTCTCATCAGACCAGAGCACCTTCCTCCATACATTTTGGGAGTTCCCACATGCCTTTTCGCAAACTCAAAACGTGCCATTCAGCTTTTTGCTGAAAGTAATGGCTTTCTTTTGGCCACTCTGCCATAAAGCCCAACTCTATGGAGTGAACAGCTTACTGTTGTCCTATGCACAGATACTCCAGTCTCTGTTCCTCCAGGGTTACCTTAGGTCTGCTGCCTTTCTGATTAATGCCCTCCTTGTTTGGTCCGTGAGTTTTGATGGGGGGGGGGGGGGGGTCTCTTGGCAGGCTTGCTGCCATGTTCTTTAAATTTGGTTATGATAGATTTGATGGATCTCCTGGGTATCATCAAAGATTTGGATATTTTTTTATAACCGAACCCTGACTTGTGCTTCTCAACCACATTGTCCCTTACTTGTTTGGAGAGTTCCTTGGTCTTCATGGTGTTTGGTTAGTGGTGCCTCTTGCTTAGGTGTTGTAGACAGATCATGTGACACTTAGATTGCACACAGATGGACATCACTTCACTAATGATGTGACTTCTGAAGGTAATTGGTTGCACAGAGCTTTTTATGGTCTTCATAACAAAGGGGGTGAATACATACGCACATGCCAATTTTCTGTTTTCTATTTCTAAAAAATAGTTTTATGTATATATTTTTTTAATTTCACTTCATTAACTTAGACTATTGTGTTGTGATCCATCACATAAAATTCAGATTAACAAAACATTGAACTTAAGGCTGTAATGTTACAAAATAGGTAAAAAGTCAAGGGGGGTGAATACTTTTGCAAGACACTGTATCTTTAACCCAGCTACCAAAAAAATAAAAATAAAATAATGACAACTTAACCCTTTTTGTTTGAACTCCCTCTTTTATTTAAACTCATACACTTACATTACTTCTGCATCACCCTGTTATTTAAACTCATGCACTTACACTACAGCTGCACTCCCCTATTTTAATTAAACCTCACACCGCAACTGCAATTACACTAGGACTGTTCGCAAGCTCCCAAATTCGCTCATTCCCTGGTTTAAGTTTGATTCTGACTACTCACCTACTCACCTACTAAACCTGTAAATTATATAGCAAACACCCTTTCCTTTCCAGCAAGTAACTCACAGACCAGATGCAAGGGAAACACACCACACTTCTCATACACAGGTATAAACTTGCACAGACAAAGACCCTCCTCCACTCACCTGCAGACTTGAGGCAAATAGCAAACACCCTTTTTCCAGTAAATAACACAATTCAGAAAGTTAAAGGGCCAGTTAATGCAGCACAACTTGGAGAACACAGCTGTAAAGTTCCCATAAAACCATGTTGAAATACTTTTGGAATTTTTGAAATATGTTCTTTTTTCACAGAGAAATTTATAAATGAAATCTCTGTTAACATAAGACTCTGACAAGCCCCCCAAACAGAGCATAACCAGAAATAGAGTTAACCCTTCCAGAATTCTTCAGAGCACCAAAAGGACTGCTAGAATCAGCTACAATGACAGTTGGGGGCTGACATCTCCTGCTTCATTGCTGAAGTTCATGGAGAAACTATAAATCTTTGTCTTCACAGAGCCTTCACTGCTTCAGTGTCAGCAGATGTTAATCATGGAACATTAAGGAGTGTGTTTGTAAACAGATCTAAGACTGTAGATTTTAAGCCCTAATTAGTGCAATAAAAAAAAAACAATAGATCATTTTAACATACAAATGTGTGCTCTTCAAGTTCTTTCTTATTTCTTCAAAATCTCATGTATAAAAAAAAAGATCACAGTGATCCATTAAACATATGTGCATATATTTAACAAACAAAGTATACATTAATTGGGGACAAGCAGTGTTAACATTTTAACCCATCTTTATATTTACCAAGAGGTTAATAACCGGGTTTTATGCGCCCAACGGTATATTGATCTATGATGGCTTTATATCAAGTAAATACAATTGCAGCCCATGTGATAAATAGCTTTAATAGAAAATACAAGAAAAGTGACTATTAATATTTTTGCAAAAAATGTAGCCCAATTGTAAATATACCCCAGTGATTTGTGCATGATAATGCAAGAGTTAATCCATTCTGTTTTCACAACACGTTCTTGAACTATTGTCTGGTATCCAAGAACTAGGCACAAAAGGTTTCTTTGCCAATTTGCAGTGCAATGATGTTTCCTGTAGAGAAGACTAAATAACATCACATTACCGGATCTCTCAAAGATCCAGCTTAGCAACTGCTTTGTTCTTCAAAAAATAATTCAGCTTGAGATCCACTGATGAATAATGCAAGTGGTACATGGAGTACAAGAAATTCCTTCTTGTGGCTTACACTGAATAATATATGACATAGCATAGTGCTAATTATAGTAAACACTCCATCTCTTGTAGTTATTCTTTATAATACAAACATGCCTTAATCAACAGTGGTTAAGTAGGCAAACTCATCACATTTTCCAAACAATGGATTTGTATACATAATTAAAGGGTGACTACTGAAATCACCCAATGTGATCTAGCGCTACGGAATATTTTGGGGCGTTACAAATACACAGTAATAATCTTCATCATAAGTTAGAGATTGAAAACTTGTGGAAAAGAGTTTTCCTTTTTTTAAATGTGGCTAAATATATGGAATTTCAAAGGGGTTAAGAGATTTAGAGTGCTTGTATCCACCCTGAACCAGCTGTATATATACTAAAGCTGCACCAGATGAGACAAGAATTAGACTCTGGTGTGCATGATGATTGAGGAAGATGTACATTGTCAAAGACTCCTTTTTCTCAGCCTGGGTGTTGGCCCATTGAACTCATTAGGGGACAGACAAATTGGCTCCAGCCACTGGATTATTTGCATGG
Organism: Discoglossus pictus; assembly: GCA_027410445.1. Classification (NCBI taxonomy): domain Eukaryota; kingdom Metazoa; phylum Chordata; class Amphibia; order Anura; family Alytidae; genus Discoglossus; species Discoglossus pictus. The sequence continues at coordinate 215,901,234 of CM050165.1, read as the reverse complement.
ACACCTCTATTGTATTTATAAACCTGATTTGTTCCATTGTTTACCAGATGAAGTTAATCACGTCTGATATGTGCTAGAGATGTCAGGATGTGTTAATCCTATTGATCTCAGGAAGCTACTATTAGACCCCATGTGGAGTTTATCTCTTGTGTTTGTCTGCCACACCCTCTCATTGTTGTGCTGTGTACATCCCCTCTGTATCTATCTCCTATAAATACTGCTGTCATTTTCAAAAAAAAAAAAATAAGTAGAAAGTGTAAAGCCTGTATTCACATGTCTGATACTACCAAATTTAGTAATACAGAAAATACTAAACAGTATGACATGAAAGATGCCATCAACTGTTGCACTACGGCAGTTATATACCTAATAACATGTCGGTGTGGGCTCCGATACATTGGAAAAACTGGTAGACAATTGCGAGTCAGAACCTTAGAACATGTAAATTCCATTGATCATAACCGTGACATTACTGTGGCCAGGCATGTTAATGAATTCCATGATGGCGAAATCATGGCTATGCGTTTTTGTGGGATAGAAAAGATCAAGGTCTCAGAAAGAAAAGGTAACGTAGAAACTAAATTGCTACAAAGGAAAGCAAAATGGATATTCTATGTAAAATCATTAGCTCCATACGAACTAAACTAAGGTTTTACTTTTGCTCCCTTTATCCTGTCTGTTTCATTTTAAATATTATGAATTCTAAGTTAGATCATTAAATATCTGGACTACACATATAAAGCACATATTATCCTAAAATGCATTAATCTCAAGTTCTCTCAACTTTGGATACCTCCTACTTACAACTTTGATAAAAGTATATATTTCTGTTTCTTATCCTACCTACTATCCCAATTTAGGATTTATAGTTGGGTAGTACATTTTGTTATTTTCCTTATTATTTAAGCCCATCTATAATTGTTACCAATAATTTCTAATACATAGAGGATAATTCTATTACCGTATATACTCGAGTATAAGCCGAGTTTTTCAGCCCTTTTTTTAAGGCTAAAAAGGGCCCCTTCGGCTTATACTCGAGTCACTCACCCCCGTGTCTCTCTAACTCCCCCCATGTCTCTCTAAACCCCCCGTGTCTCACTAAACCCCCACCCCGTGTCTCTATAACCCACGTGCCTCTCTAAACCCCTGTGTCTGGGATGGGAAGGAGGAAGATGGGAAGGGGGGGAACCGGAGGATGAGGGGGGAACAGGAGGATAATGGGGAACAGGAGGATGAGGGGGGAACAGGGGGATGAGGGGAGAACAGGAGGATGAGGGGGGAAAAGAGGAGGATGCGGGGGAAAAGGAGGATGAGGAGGGAAAAGAGGAGGATGCGGGGGAACAGGAGGAGGGTGAAGGGGAAAGGAGGAGGGTGAAGGGGAAAGGAGGAGGGTGAGAGGAAAAGGAGGAGGATGATGGGGAACAGGAGGATGAGGGGGGAACAGGAAAATGAGGGGGGGACAGGAAAATGAGGGGGGGACAGGAGGATGAGGGGGACAGGAGGATGAGGGGGAAAGGAGGAGGATGAGGGGGAACAGGAGGAGGGAGAAGGGGAAAGGAGGAGGGTGAGGGTAAAAGGAGGAGGGTGAGGGGAAAAGGAGGAGGGTGAGGGGGGAACAGGAGAGTGAGGGAGAACAGGAGGAGGATGAGGGGGGAACAGGAGGGGGAGGAGGAAGAGGGGGAAAGGGATGAGGAGGATGATAAGGGGAAAGGGAGGAGGAGATGGGGAAGGGGTAAAGGTGGGGGGGTTGAGGAGGGAGGTTGAGGAGGGGGTTGAGGAGGGAGGATGAGGAGGGTGGTTGAGGATGAGGAGGGAGGTTGAGGATGAGGAGGAGGGGTTGAGGAGGGGGGTTGAGGTTTAGGAGGGGGATTGAGGATGGGGGTTGAGGAAAGAGGATGAGGATGGGGGGGTTAGGATGAGTATGAGGAGGGAGGTTGAGGAGGGGGTTGAGGAGAGAGGATGAGGATGGGGGGTTGAGGAGGGGGGTTGAGGAGGGAGGTTGAGGAGGGGGGGTTGAGGAGGGGGGTTGGGGTTGAGGAGGGAGGTTGAGGTTGAGGAGGATTGAGGTTGAGGAGGGTTGAGGTTGAGGAGGGAGGTTGAGGAGGGGTTGAGGATGGGGGGTTGAGGAGGGAGGATGAGGACGGGGGCTTGAGGAGGGGGTTGAGGATGGGGGGTTGAGGAGGGAGGATGAGGAGGGGGTTGAGGATGGGGGGTTGAGGAGAGAGAATGAGGATGGGAGGGTTGAGGAGGGGGGTTGAGGAGGGGGGTTGGGGTTGAGGGGGGTTGGGGTTGAGGGGGGGTTGAGGTTGAGGAGGGTTGAGGTTAGGGAGGGTTGAGGTTGAGGAGGGTTGAGATTGAGGAGGGAGGATGAGGAGGGAGGATGAGGAGGGAGGATGAGGAGGGAGGATGAGGATGGGGGGGTTGAGGAGGGAGGATGAGGAGGGGGTTGAGGATGGGGGTTGAGGAGGTAGGATGGGGAGGAGGTGTTGAGGAGGGGGGTTGAGGTTGAGGAGGGGGGTTGAGGATGGGGGTTGAGGAGAGAGGATGAGGATGGGGGGCTGAGGAGGGGGGGTTGAGGATGGGGGGTTGAGGAGGGAGAATGAGGTTGAGGAGGGGGTTGAGGATGAGGAGGGAGGTTGAGGAGAGGGTTGAGGATGAGGAGGGAAGTTGAGGATAAGAAGGGAGGTTGAGGATGAGGAGGGAGGTTGAGGATGAGGAGGGAGGTTGAGGATGAGGAGGGAGGTTGAGGAGGGGGTTGAGGATGAGGAGGGAGTTGAGGATGAGGAGGGAAGTTGAGGATGAGGAGGGAGGATGAGGAGGGAGGTTGAGGTTGAGGAGGGAGGTTGAGGATGAGGAGGGAGGTTGAGGAGGGGGTTGAGGATGAGGAGGGGGTTGAGGATGAGGAGGGAGGTTGAGGATGAGGAGGGAGGTTGAGGATGAGGAGGGAGGCTAAGGATGAGGAGGGAGTTTGAGGATGAGGAGGGAGGTTGAGGATGAGGAGGGAGGTTGAGGATGAGGAGGGAGGTTGAGGAGTGGGGTTGAGGAGGGTGATAAGGGAGGGGGGAAGAGACACAGGGAAGGGAGAGGTTGGAAGAGACAGAGGGAAGGGAGAGGGTAGAAGACACAGAGGGCACAAGAGGGACACAGGGGGCAGCACATTTCCCACCCTCAGCTTATACTCAAGTCACTCATTTTACCCAGTATTTTGTGGTAAAATAGGTGCCTCGGCTTATACTCGGGTCGGCTTATATTCGAGTATATACGGTAATTAATATTAACGTATTGTGCACAGGTAGATAAGCACTTTTTTTCTGGCAAACGGAGATAACAATCACTTTCTAACTGTACACCCACTTTTCCCCCATTTACGGTTTATATAGTTTATATCTGAGACATCTAGGGAATAGGTCATACTTTAGCATTACCCTAGGAGTTTAGTTATCCACTAGTATGTTATTTGATTTCAATATAGCCTAGGAATAAGAAGGTTCAAAAGATAGTTAAACATCACTAGAAATAGGTTGAAATTCATTCAAATAGGAATTCTATAATCTACCTAGTAACAAAGGTCTCTGTCTTAATTTTCATTGGGTGATTTAATATAGACCATTAAATAAATATCCTTTTTGACAATTTAATAGTTTATTTTTTTGGCACAAAATGTGTGTTCTGCACTAAACTAAAGACCCAGTTTTATCCTTGTTGGATTGAAACAATCCCTGTAGCAACAGCATTCTGATTGGCGTATTCTTAACGCCAGACATGATGACTTCATAAGTGTAACCATCGATATAAGGGGGCATGGCTACCACCATAAAATACTGGCAAGCCAGGTACAAACAAATTCCCGTGAAGAATCCGCAGTAGTGCAGGGAAACGATTGTTGGGACCCCTCCCAAACACACAGGTACTGCTTCTCCCCTGCTTACTGCCAATTGGTGTAGTGAATTATTATTTTTACAGGCAACATATTTAGAGACAGGGATAGGATTAAATGAATAATGGGTAAACCTCTATATCCTTATCTTGTAAGTGTTAATGCTATATTATAAAGTTATACTTGATGTAATCTTTTTCCAGCATATGGATTTCCCTAATATACTATGGAATACTGGTGACGACTAGTCTCTATAGTAGAAGGGTGCACACTAATCAGCAACATTTAATGCGATCTGTAACTTCTCAACTGGGTGCATTTCAGCCATATAGAGAGTTCTGTATATATAATTGCTTCAGATACAACACTTAGTATTTATACTTAGCCCCTACTGGCATTAGCAGTAAATCATCTTTATGGGAGAAAAAAATTGCAGTCCTGTGATTTTACCATAGTGCACTCATTAGTATATAGTAATTTACATTTTCATTGTTTTTTTGTATCGTTTGCATATTTTTGAGACGTTGTGTTTTTTACATCATGATGTAAATAGGTATATTAATAAAGTTTATTATTTTTTGATGTTGCAACATATTTAAATAGTGTTTCTTTTTGCACTCAGGAAGTGAGAACTTTTTTCTCACAGTCCAGAGTTCAATTGACTATTTAAACATTTATTAACTCTATATTTTGGGTTATATGCCATAATTCAGTAATTATTTTCAAAAATAAATCAGTTTACTTGGAGATACATAGAAATTGTGTATCTCTGATTATGTTCCTGGTGGCTGCGATACTGAACCTATCTCCACCCTATAAGTAACCGGTCCTGATCACTACCACAGGAAGGTTACTGGAACTCCTGGAAATGTGGATTCCTGATGGAGAGACTCTGACTGATACAGAAGCCAGATATCAAGGTGCTGGTTAAGAGATTTCAAAGAACCCAACAGTCCTTGTGGGTAGATAACCTTTGGTGTATAGCAGGTGGCCCTGAGCTTGTATAGCCCTTACTCTCGGATCGTCACAACTGGTCAGCAGTGGTGGAATCTCAATGCAAGAACCAAGAGCAAGGATGGGATATGGTGATCTATGCAGTTTTGAAGTCCAGTACTTCAGGGCCTTGGCAGGGAAGAAGAAACCAGTCAGCGACTTTGCCAAACCTTCATATCCAGGTCCAAGTCCAAGGAAGGCCAGTCCTGGATAGAGGGGATCAGGGACCACATGGAGGCCTGCAGAGGAGAGGTGATCAGGGAGAAAAGGAGCCTCATCACCAGTATGCTGAAGGCAACAGATTGCCACAGACGAGGGTAGGTGGAGAACCATTCTAAATCAGCGGATGGTTTCCCTTGGGCTCCAGCCGGGTGAGAAGCTAGCAGAACAGCTTGAGGACCTGGTGTGTTTGGAGCTCGACTTGTAACATGAGTATGTGGACCTAATGCTTTCAACTCCTGCATCACAATGGCCCTCCTTCTACAGACTTGGACTGGTGGAAGGGTGCCCAGATGTGCTGCAGGGAGACCCAAAGAGTGGCCTTGGAACTGCAGAGCGCTGGGAAATCCTATTTGCACAGCGCCAAAAGGATGTTGAAATTGAGCCAGGTACAGCAGAAGAAATGTTGCTTAAACTGTTGCTCCATAAAGAAATTGACTGAGAAACTGTATTAACAAACAGCAAATACAAAATAGAGCATTAAACCGATTTCCTTTAAATGTTGCAAGTTCGTGTATGTATTAGCAATCATTCTGCTAATCCAAACACTGTGACAGAAATAAATATGACCTTGTAAAAAACATCACTGCACAACATGAATGTATAAAGAAACTGCCATTTCAGTATCGGAAGGTTTTAATAAACCTTTTACTCATTTTGCTCCAGAACACTTGACCTTTATGTTTGCTCAGTACAGTATGGACTACATGCCAGATTAGCAAAGTAAACACATGAATCAAAAAATCCAAAGCACTGCAAAGGTTACTTTCTAAAAGAAACAAATAGAATGGCATGTACTTGCCAAATGTTTGCAAAAGCCACATACAACTGGTGCAAAGAGAAAGCAGTAAGCATGAAACAATCAGGTGAAATTGGACTGACCATATCATGCAAATATTGAGACTGTGACACATAATTAGATAAAGGGACATGGAAAGAAATGGCATCTTTGCTGAATCAGAAAGGGTATTTAATAATGTGCCACACTTATTTTTTTTAAATAAAGGTCTCAGAACACAAAGTTTAGGGCTCTTGGGGCATGCCCTCTATTCAGCCAGTAAAAAATACAGATCTGCAGTATGCTCTCTACATTTCCTGCTTGTTTTAGTGAAGTTTAAACATATTTTACTCTTACTTTTTTCCATTCAAGCAACAACTTTTGTAACATTTAAAATATACTTTTTAAAAGCTTGAAATAAAACATGTGTGTTCCATGTCTTTTTAAATGTGAATGGATAAAGAAGATGTCCTTTGGTGCATTTTATCTGTTCAGATTGTTCTAAATAAATAATATAAGATTAGATCTACTCAGATACCAACACTCTGAAAATAGAATAGCATATATATTATAAATTATATATAGTAACCACATACATGTGGTATGTAGACACTAATGTAATGTGTTTAAAAAACTGTTAACAATTTTGACCTGAATTACTAATGACAAAATGGGGTTTAAGCCATTTGCTCTCCATCAGGATGTTAAATACAAAACCCCTTGATGGTTAATGAGATTCAACCAGTTCTCTCTCGAGCTAGATAATTTGATTAACTGCTTGCAAAGCTCATTCATTTCCTCTGCTAAGTATGCACATGACAAACATTGGCAAAGTATGCTATGAAATAAGTCTGTTAGCCCACTCAGTACAAACAAATTCTGATCCACCAAAATGCAGTTAAACTAGAGGATTATATTAATGACAAGCTATATTACTTATTGACTGATACTGAGGCTAAAAAAACAACTATTGCAACAGGCTTGCAACCATTTTTGGCTAATTTAAATCTATGAAGAGGATAACAAACAATCCCACTACTGTAAATACAGAATGAAAGGTCATTGCAGTGACACATTTTCTATCATTTATATAAAAGAGCAGACAACCCAAGGCTGCACATAGTTAAAGAGCAGTTGTTAGTCTATATGTAGGGGTCTATTATATAATTTGTTACAGTTATTTAGAAGTTTCCTATTTATCTGACAGCTCCACAGCCACTAGTTTCTATGGCTTCTCCAATTGCAGATAATGTAATTGAGCAAGCTAAGAGACACTTCTGAGGGGTACTTCTTGGTTGGCATCAGTGCTGCCAGTCAGGAAGCCTTCTCTGTCAGAGATTAATTTACCTCCTGCTCCTTTATAAAGGGGCATAGATACTACCCCAATTTGCCCCATAAGATCTGTCAGTCCGCCTAAGAGATTTGACTCTGTTTGTTACATGTAGTGGACATCAAGAGCTTCTTGGCCTGCTTGGAGAGATAGGGTGGAGGATAGGCCACTCAGGAGGGGTGCTGCCCCTTCTCCTGTTAGGCCCAACAGGACAACTACTACCACCTCAATGGAGAAGCGTTCTTCTTCTGCTCCCCACAGGAGGTGCTACCCCCTCTCATATTAGGCTTATTAACTCATCTGGTACTCCCTCTGCTCCCCCATCTACTTCACCCCAGGCAAGTAGGTACACTCACCCAACTACCGCGGGATGCACTTTGCAGCACACTGACGTCATCAGTCCGTGTCTGGGAGCTACTAAGTGCACTAGAAGTGCACAGTTCCACCGAAGGGTGATGGTAAAGAGGGGGGGGGGGCACATAAATTGTCCACATATAAGGCTGAGAGAGGGGTCAAGGAGATGAGGGAAGGCCAGATGCTGCATCACAAAATGGAGGCAAGGACAGGGGGGGCCACACAAAATGTCAGAGGGGGTGTCCATCAAGGATGGAAGGACTGGGAGCGATGACTATAGCCGAGATAGAGCTACTGGAAAGGAGGAGCCACTCAGGAGGGGTGCTACCCCTTCTCCTGTTAGGCCCAACAGGCCAACTACTACCCCCTCAAGGAAGAAGCAAACTCCTTCTGCTCCCCGCAGAAGAGGTGCTACCCCCTCTCATATTAGGTCCATTAACTCAGATGGTACTCCCTCTGCTTCCCCATCTACATCACCCCAGGCAAATAGGCACACTCACCCATCTATCGCCGTTCATGCTGCTGGAGGTATGGAAGGCTGTGAGAACACTCGCGGGGGCCAATCGGGCCGTGCAGAAGACGCTGCAGCTTCAGTAGACATGTTCCCGGGCCCGGACGCATTGGGAAGTGCTTCGTAGCACTCTGATGTCATCAGTCTGTTTCCGGGATCTGGTAAGTGCGCTTGAAGCGCACAGTTCAACAGGAGGGTGAGGGTAAAGAGGGGATAACATAAATTGGTTACAAATAAGGCCAGGAGGGGGGTCAGGGGGATGAGGGAAGGCCAGAGTCTGCATCACAAAATGGCGGCAAGAGCAGGGAAGCCACACAAAATGGGGGAGGGTTGTCCATCAAGGATAGGAAGGACTGGGGGGATACTAATTAATATGAGCCCTGTGGTGAGGGAGGCGTCCAGGGATGACCATAGCAGAGACAGAGCTACTGGAATGGTGGAACAGAGTCACTGCAGGGAGGAGAAGGAAGTGTATGGTTCTGGAAGGGAGAGGGAGCAGCCTGCACAATCCACACAGCAACATGATGCATCTTTCTAGCTTGCTATGGAGGAGGCTTATGCTTTCAGTGACAATAATGTTCTTCATGTTCAGGGCTTAGGCTTACCCTTTTCTGATCCAGATGAGGGCACATCAATGATAGCGCAAGGAATGTGTATGGATATCAGTGAGCATGTTAATGATTATTCTGTTGCAGATGCAGCATTTTCATCTACTGGTAGGAAGAGAGGATATGATACTGGAGCAACATCATTCCTTGGCGGATAAATGAAGCACAGTTAGGAGGTCGTAAAAATTTTTCCTCATCAGGAAATAAGACCAAAAAAGATGTTAGGTGGGACTAACAAAGGAGGAGTGAGTGGTGGTTCATATTGTTACAGGAAAGGGGCTCAGTATATGGGACAGGATAATCATGGTGGTGATGTGTTTCAATCAGAACAAAAGTTAAGGTAAGTTAATGTATATGGACTCATTGCATGTATTGGTAAACAGCTTGCAGCATAGGCTACATAAGTTGGAAAACAGTAAGCTGGGAGAGACGGTGGATATTACTTCTGCTTGGGTTCATAGGCACAGTAACATGACACTAACAAGGTTGCCCAACACAACTTACACAATTTCTCCAACTAATACAATTTAGTTAGGCCAGGAAGACAGCGATTCAGGGAATTCAAAGACATGTGCATCGGTGACTGTCCCCAACAACAAGAATAGTAAGGTGGAGGTCATGGTGGTAGTGGATACAGCTAGGACAATTCCTGCAGACATTAAAGAAAAAGACCTGAGTTAATTTAACTTTTTTCGCTCCTTCCCCTGTATAGTTATTTTAAGGCCAGGGAACGGAAGGGATGAAACTGAAAAAATAAGAGGAGGAAAGAATATGCAGGTACAGAAGACTCTCAAAAACCTTCTCTAATTGGTTGCAGTCTTTGTTACAATGGCAAGCAGCATTGTCGAACGTTATCCTGAAAATTGTTCAGCATTATTCTGTAACTGTAACTGTAATGAAATTTTATGTATTCATAGGACTTATGGGGTCATGGCATGGTGGTCCTATGATGAGCACTTTCGCCAGAGATTAGCGGTGACACCAGGCATGAGTTGGGACTAACGGGAAATGGGAATGTGGATGAAGATTGTCATGTCACTTAGACTGGGTGGGTCCTTTCGTAGTTCGTTCAGACGGTCATCAGTGGGAAAGCAAAACAGGGAATTCAAAAAATGCTGCTGCTGCTTTCAATAGAATTAAAACATATGCAAATGGGGCACATATACAAATTTAGGAATGAATGTAGTGAATGCGATAAACAACATCCCCTCTTTAGATATCTCAGGAAGCTCAAACCAGCAGGGGGTTCCTCTGATAAGAGCGGTGACACCGAGACAAGTAAAAAAGATGCTTCCACGGTTAAAACTGTATGCTAGGCAACCTAGCTTCACATCCTGAGTTCATTTACATTTTAAAGTTTGAAGTTTACAGGTAATTTGTTGTCCACAAGGCAATATCCAGTTATTGCAGAAAAAACTAAGAAGGAGGTGTTATTGGGTAAAATGTTAGGCCTATTTTCGGTTCCTCCTTTATCAAACGTGTTCATTTACCCATTAGGTGTCATCCCTAAGAAGGATAAAGGCAAATTCAGGTTAATCCATCACCTATCATACCCTATGGGTAGATCGGTAAACAATGGCATTGCTAAGCTTTTGACTTCTATGAGGTACGCATCGTTTGACCAAGCAAAGAGTCTGATTTGAGGGCAGGAAGGAGGGCTTGGTGAGCAAAATTTGACATTTAGTCGGCTTTTAGTCTCCTGCCTGTTCATTCAATATCTCACCATCTGTTGGGTTGCAGTTTCCACAATCGCTTTTATTTGGATCTTTGCTTACCAATGGGCTGTTCTATATTTTGCTCTTGCTTTGAAACTTTCAGTTCTTTTCTTCAGTGGGTGGTCAAGCAGGTGGTAAATTGTAAATCGAAGCGCAGAGCTTAATGAGCTGTTTTTAGGACATATCTCTTGAATTCAGTATTCCTTTGCCGTGGAAAAAAAGGAAGGGTTCTGCTACATGCCTTAGCTTCTTGGGCATTAACATTGACTTGGTTAAATTCCAGTGTTCTCTACCTGTTGATAAAGTGCTGGATCTGCGGAAGACCATTGATGATGTTAAGGGCGCAAGAAGGTAACTCTCAAAGAGATTCAATCATTATTAGGAAAGTTGAATTTCTCTTGTAGGGTCATCCCTATAGGCAGAATAATCAATAGACGTTTATCTCTGGCTACAGCAGAAATTAAGAAGCCGCATCATATTATCAGGATTACTAAGACCATGAAGGAAGAATTTTTGACAAGTTTTAATGGTAAAACACTATTCATGGAAGAGAGAGTTTCCAATTCTGATGTGTCTTATTCACCGATGCAGCTGGAGGTGTAGGCCTTGGTGCGTACTTTAAGGGCTGATGGACTCAGGGTACTTGGCCGAAGGAATGGAGGACCCTAGATTTGATGAAAAACCTCAATTTCTTGGAGCTTTTTTCCATAACTGTGGCTATACATATATGGGGTGATCAGCTCAAGGACAAACGGGTGGTCTTTCACTGTGACAATCTAAATACTGTTACGGCAATTAATAATCTATCCTCTTCATCTATGCCGGTAGTGCACTTTCTCAGGAACATGGTGCTGGGTTGCTTACAAGGAAACTTCATGTGTAGAGTGGTGCATGTGCCGGGTGCAAAAAATTCAATTGCTGATGCGCTATCACGTCAGTGGAGCAAATTTAGAAGGATGGCATCGAATGCAAGTGTTACTGCTACTCCTTTTCCAAAATATTTTTAATCTGATATCCCAAGTTTAGAGTTATAACTGCTGCCTTGAATTTATGGAATAATCAATTAATTTCTTAATTCAGTGTAACTCATGTTTTACTCACCCTGTTTTATGTAACTGACTAATATTCTACAAACTTTTACTTAGCTGTTCAGTTATTATAGAATTATGTATATTTGATCTTTCTACAGGTTTGGGTATAGCCCATGCATGGATTGTTGGACATTCTTATAAATTTTGGGCGTGCCGTACTGCAACAACCAGTGATAATGGACTCCAACTGGGTTTTGACCCTGATTAATTATTGGTAAAATGGTTTGGTAAAAGGGGGATGAAATGGGAGTCAGTTATCCTGGAGGTTGTTCAGTAAGCTTGCTTGTTTTCCCCGCCCCACAACATCCTAGTCATCCATGCTGAGGTTAATGATTTAGGATTTATGCCCCTAAAAGATTTAATTGAAACCATAAAAGGGACATTAATAGACTACATTACTTTTTCCCTTTATTAACTATAATTTGGTCATATATGGTCAATTGCCAAAAAATGGCTCCCTCTCATTTCAACATTGGTGCATAAAGTTAGGGGTAAAGGGGTTTAGCTATTAGGCATGATGACTTGGAGCATCCAGTTGGCTCCCAGGCTGCCCCATTTTTCCTATCAGATGGTGTACATTTCAATGAATATGTCCTCAGTTTATATAACTGGGATTTGTGTGAGGGTATTGCATGGGCTGCAGCATCCTTTGGTGTGAGTCACCCCCCTATTAGGGATGCGGACTGTCCCCTTTTTTAGTGTACTTGTTAGGGCTTTCGCACTCAGTCCTACTTTGAGACCGTGCCTAGTTAGAGCGGCACACTCTTGTTGGGTGGAGAGGACCTAGTTAGGTGCTTGGCCCACAGATGGTTTGAGCAACAAAAAGCTAATTTATGGTTTCACTCTTGGGGCACGGGTGCCCCTAGAGTCATATGGAAGTGGGCTACACACCCCTATTATTTTAGTTTGATAGACTTGTTATGATTATTTCCTCAATAAATGGAGCCGTGGCCTTTTTCACCCATATAATGTGTCTGTTATTATTTATGTTATTCACTGGTTGCCCCAAATTGTAATCACCCCTCAAGACAGCTCACGGCTGCAAATAGTTAAAGAGAGTGGGTATTTGACCGGGATAAGAATTGGAGATATTAAGTGAGTTAGATAGGCTGGTATATGGGTTGGGAGGATTAAGAGTGGGCCTATTACATAACAGTTGTTATTCTATATTTATATAGGGGTCTATTACATACAGTAATTTGTTACAGTCAGTTAGACGTTTCTAACTTATCTCCCTCCCTCTCTTCCCTTCTCTTTTAGTTTCATACGTGATGGTGACTTTGGGATATGAACAATTTAATTCCAGTTTGTCACAGCTCCATGTTGGCTGGGGTGCTTGCCCACAGATGGTTTGAGCAACCAGAAGCTCATTTATGGTTTCAATTTTGGAGCATGGGGTCAACTAGAGTCATATGGAAGTGGAATATGCACCCCTATTATTTTAGTTTATTAGACTTGTTACGATTATTTCCGCAATAAATAGAGCTGTGACCTTTTTAACCCATATCATTTGTTTGTCAATATTTATGTTATTCACTGGTTGTTATTCCCAAATTCTATGCACCGGTCAATGTTTAAAAAGTAATTAAGCTTTTTCAGCAAAAAATGTAGTTTATTTTTTTATAAGTTGTATTTTAATAAGCATTATATCTATAACTATTACTACTAGAAGTATTACAAAAAGAGTTGAGGCACTCTTCTGAGAATGAACAATACCAAAGTAGGTTTGCTCTGTAGCCCCAAAATAACAGGCAATTTTCCCTGAACAGGGGAAATAGCAAACCTCAGATTTACGTATTGGCTTTTGTGGATCTTATCAGTGAGGTGTAGCTTTACTCTCTAAGGCACAGTGAGTGAGAAGTCCACGTCTGGTTCCCCTATCACCCTTAGGGTGAGAAAAACTAAACAAAGAGAGTTAAAGGTGCTCATCTGAGAACGAATAATACCAAAGTAGGTTTGCTCTATAACTCTGGTTACCTACTCAGAGAGCAGCCTCTTTTAGCTCACTTGTGCCCTCTTGGAATAAGTAACCTGACCTATAGAACAAGCCTACTTACGTGTTGTTCATTCTCAGATTGATTGCCTCTACTCTTATTGTTTAATTTTTATCACCTTATAGGTGATAGGGGGAACCATATGTGGCTCGTTGCTCATTGTGCCTTAGGAAGTAAAGCTGGAACTGAATGATAAGGCCCACAAAGGTCAAAACTTATGTCTGGTGTTTGCTGTTTCTCCTGTTCAGGGTAGAATTGCCTGGTATTTCAGGGCTGGATCACTCTTTTGAATGAGACCAAATTGCTATACTGGAAATTATTTCTCAATGTAAAGGCCACAAGTGAGCTAAAAGAGGCTGATCTCTGAGTAGGTAACAAGACCTACATAGCAAACCAACTTTGGTATTGTTCATTCTCAGATTAGCACATCTGATGTTTTTGTTGTGTACGCAAATTACCCTTAGGGGTTTGTCTCACCCTAAGGGTGATAGGGGGCTCCATACGTGGTAACCAGATCTACAGAACAAACATACTGAGGTATTGTTCATTCTCAGTACTGTTTTTTCTCAGATTGGGCATCTCTGATTTTTTTTTTTGTAATAGTAGTGGTATGTTATAGACTCTTCTCTTCCCTCTTTGTTTCTGATAATTGTCAGATAAGGTCTTCAGGACTTACATTCCTCCTAGTTCAGCTGTTGAGAATCACTACTAGAGTATATAGAGTAGTGTAAATAAATAGGGAAGGGGGTCACACTTGAGAGGACATAAAGGAGAGCAACCCCTCCAACAGGTCCCACTTGCTTCCACATGACGTCCTCTGATATCTTGGTGAACATCTTCAGGCTTTCTGCAATGCTATCTGTGGCTCTTTTGAGCTTTGTGTACATCCGTTGTATCCCCACCAGGAGCTCCTCCGCCCCACATAAACATATCTTCCCCTTCATCCTCATCCCGTTCTCCCATTTTCTCTCCAACCTTTTTTCTTTCTTTCTCTCCCTTTATTTTCTCATTCACCTCCTCCTAGTTACCCTTCCCTCCTTATGTTTACTCCTTCCCTCTTCCCCCTTCTTTTGCCCCTCTCCTATTCTCTCTTCACCCCTCCTTTTCCCTATTCCCTCTCCTTTAATCTCCCTTTTCTCTTTTTCCTCTTTCTTTTCAATTACTTTCCTTCTCCATGTCACTGTTCCTCATCTCTCTATGTCTCTCCCTCTCCTTCTACCTCTTCAACCTTTATTTCTCCCCTCTCCTCACTCCTTTTCTCTGTTCCCTCTCATCTATTTTCTCCATCAGTCATCTTCTCCATTTCTCCCCTCTCTTATGCTTCTACTTCCTTATTCTCTCCTTTTTCACCCTCTCCTCAACCCCCTTTCTATCTCTTTCCCCTTTTTTTCTTCCTCTTTTCCTTCATTCTCCAGCTCCATATTCTTTCATCCTCCATTCTCTACCACTACCTCTTTTCTGCCACTTATGACGCCCCCTCTTTCCCTCATATGTATACTTTCCTACAAATTTTCTCTCCTTCTTCTCTCTCCCAATTTTTTCTAATTTTACCCATTCCTTCTCGCTCCCTCCATTTACTCACTTCCATTTTCTCTCTTTTCACTCTTCTCGCTATTCCCTTCATGTCCTTTCTTTTACCTTTTTTCCTTTCTCTCTCCCCCTCTTTCCTCTTCTCTTTTACCAGTTTCTCTCTCTCTTTCTCTCTTTGTCTATTCTCACTTCCCTTTCTTTTCTTCCCTCCTCTCTATTTCCTTCACTTCCCCTTATCACACATTTTCTCTCTACTCTCTCTTTCTCCCTTCTCTACACATATACCTCTTTCTTCCCCTTATGAAACCCCTCTCCTTACCCCTCATGTCTAACCTCACCATCCCCCCCATTTTATCCACCTCTCCTTGTGCATTGCTCATTGTGTGTTCCGGGGGAGGGACAATTCTTTTTTTTTTGCAATGTGTCCATCCATTCACTAGCTTCTTCGCTGCCCCACATCAAGCACATACTACTTTACCTATTTTAAAGAATATTACTTTGATATACAGAGGATACTGAGATAGGGAGCATTTAGGGATACAATGAGAGAACTCAAAAAGCATAGATGGGTGTTCAGATTTTGGGAATTTAGACACAGCTAAGGAACTTTGAGGAACTTTGTGTAAAGAATAACAAGATGTTTGTGTGTGTGAATGTTCTTTCGTTATTTCTTTGGCAATGGCCCGGACCCTTGTATATTCACTGATTACGTTCTTTATACCTCCCCTCTTCCTTGGCAAGAAGGCTTAACCGAGTGGCCAGAAATGTGTTGTAAAAATGAAGGCTATTTGTCACACTTTAAGAGGGTGACACACCACTGTACTGAAAAAGAGGCAGTGGGCTGCATTAAGTGAGAGAGTGAGACACATGAGTTCCCATGGCAGCCACTGTATGAGTCTTAGTAGGACAATGTACAGTAAATTGTTTCCTCATTATTAGACTTGTATAGTGTGTTAACGATTAGGGCTCAAAACTTGACAAGATGAGTATTTGGCAGAGAATAAAAAATGTAGTGTTTTGTGTTTAAAGGGTAATGAAACCACAGTTTTGCATAATGTTCATTCAAAGATAAATATATTTTAGGTACAGTCTTGTAGAATATATTACAAAATAATAAAAAGATGAAGTTACATTCATCAAAGTAAATATGAAATCAATTAAAGTCAGTCTTATTCATCAAATACTCTCATCTTAAAAAGTGGACTGGAAACTGGAACAAAAATTGCACCATTTTAACAACACAAATGAAAACACTGAGGTATTTAACCTTGTCAAATCTGGATACATTTTTGCTTCAGTTTTGCCCCAGTTTTGAAGTGGGAAGGTTTCATAAATATACTCTTTTGCACCATTTTATTAGGATTATTCATTATTGAACACCAAACAATATCAGATTGGGTAAAAGATAACTATTATAGTGATAACTTCTCTATTCATTGGCATGTACATTACACATGCATTGTTTAATTGATAATTAGTATAATTTAATGTATAACTAACATGTTAGCCCTACAGGTGTTGGTGGAGCAACATATTTAAATCTAGCCCTGTATATGAAAGTCTAGTTATTAACTCAAAATTCTATCATATACATTACTTCATTTTACAAATATACCCTGTTGCCTTTATCCATTCTAGTTCTATTTTTAATTACAGTACTATAGTACAAAGTTTATTCAGGTGAGGTAGATTTGGGTCTAGTAGCTCTCTAAATAAGACTCCTCCTGGGCCCTGCCGTGTATATGATATGTGCTTATAGGACACAGTTTTACCACTTTAGTCAGGCATCACATATATAGTTGTGAGCATGCGGGTCATTGCTAACAGTGTGGGCTTGCATAGCGAGCAAGCGGCCCTTGCCGAAGGTGCTCCTTGCCAGTAACTGAGGCCCTCGTGAAGCATTACGACCTCGCAAAAATACGACCTTACCACCCGAACCCTGCGCACAGGAAAACATTAAAAACACAATAAATGCACACAACAAACACATAAAAAGCTTACCCAAAGCAGGGGGGGGGGGCACCTAGGACCTCGGAAACTGAAGTTACACCTTAATTTAAGTCGAAATGAAAGAGTCTAGACACTCGAAAATCCGCTAAGCAAGAGAAAAAATGGCCGCGGAAAAAACGAAAACTAGGCTACAGGACCCTAAAGATGCAAAACACCACCAAACACATACGCATTTTCCGAAAAAGCCGGACGAGATCCGAAAACAAGGACGCAACCCGCGCGACCCTAAAAACATTAGAAACACAGTAAATACACACAACAAACACATGCAAAGATTACCCACAGCAAGGTGGTGCACCGAGGACCTCTGCAAGTGAAGTTACACCTCCATTTAAGCCCAAATTACAGACTTTAGACACCCGAAAATCACCTAAGCACGAGAAAAAATGGCCGCCGAACAAAACGAAAACGAGGCTAAAGTACCCTAAACATGCAAAACACCACCAAACACATACGCATTTTCCTAAAAAGCCGGACGAGATCCGAAAACAAGGACGCAAAATCAGCCGCAGCCGCGTACCACATTAGGCGCCATTTTACAACACTAACTTACAGAATCCGGAAGTACACAGCTACCCTAACGGCTTTCCCTCGCGCACGCACACTATTTACACTACACACTGCACACATTGCTGACACTTACACAGCAGCTCCACAGAACTGAAAACACACATTGTATGCTGCAGCAACATGAAAACAGATTGCCAGCTCTTCAACACAATGCTTCCTGCATATATTAATTCAAAATAGGTAAAGTATATTCATTTATTAATTTATTATTTATTTGATTATCATACACCAAACAGCATTAGCTCACTTACAATTTCATTGCCGTCATTTTTTGACGGGCAAGTCGCTAGTAATAAATAATAATAAATATATGTATGCAATAAAGTTTTCTTTTTATTAAATTAAACACATAAACAAATACTTTGAGTCATCCTTCTTCATTATACAGTGTTAACTAAACATCCTCTGATTCAATTTTCATTCAGGTTAGTGGAGATGGTTATCAGTTTGAGATATCATTCTGGTAAAAGAAAAAAAACAGTGCGTGATCCATAGCATATCACTACATTTATTTCTGTTGAAGGTAAATGTTTTCATAAAAATAAATAGTTTTTGTGTTGTACAACATAACATGCTTTCCCTTGAAACTATTTACAATGATATATACATACCATTATATGCCAAAAAACAAATAAAGTGCCCCACGCTGTTTCAATTCATGTTCTTATGCAATTATTAATAGATTATCACAACTGTAACCTCCTAATTCTAAATTAATGAAAACTAATTTCAGGGTGATTAAGCCTAATAGCATTTAATTTAACTCTAAATCCACTCTGGAAAATATATGTCAAATGCAAAGACATGCATCATACGTATGTCAATGGTTTAATACCAATAAAAAAACATTGATGTCTCAAAACTTTATATTATGCAAGGAGCTTAATGTTATCCTTAAGTGGAAAAATATCTAAAACTTTTCTACTTTACTTTTTATCCTACAGCACATGAACATTTTTGCAGCTTTTGAACAGGTAAATAGAATTTACATAGAAAAGGGCTCAGCTTTTTATACCATTGCTGGTAATCAGCTGAATATTGCTTTACAGATTCTAATTGCTTGGGCAAGCTGACACTGTGAGAGAGCAAAGCTAAGGACTGGCTGGTCTATGTGATATTTAGTAAATCCATTGATTGATGTTTAAAATATGCATTTGAAATGCATTACTGCTTTTAGGAGTGAAACTTGTGTCAGAAATAGTAACTTACCAAAGGTGTCCCGACACAAATTTCACAGATGGTTTAAAACCCATAATCACTACCACCTGCAGTGATCAAGATTGAACACATCAGTAAAGGAAAAGAAACATTAATTATTTATTATATTTAATTGTATGTATGTAGAGGAAAAAAAGGAAACATGGGGAGAAACGTACATATATGTGGGAAAAGAAGCATGCAGTGGAGAGACATTGATTGGGGGATAGGAGAAATAGAGTGGCATCAGAATGCATGGTGGGCAGAGGAAATGCTTGCAAATGATATATAAAAGGGGTGATATGGGACATGGGGTGCAGAGTAAAAATTCAGTGTAGGAGAAGCAAAAGGCAGGCATTTGGAGAAAGGTTTGGTGTAATTAGACTAGGGTCTTCTAAATAGGAAAATGGTTTTAGAGAGGTTATACAGATACAAAAGAGTAGGATGGATGTAAGACAATAAAGCTATAGCTGGAAGTAAGCCTATGGAAACATTTGTAAAGTGTGGAAATAGGGGTAAAGATGTAAGTTATGGTAGTGTAGAAGATATAGGAAGACATGGGAAGAGGATAATGTCTATATTTGTATGAAGTAAACTTCATGGTCTGCTTTAACTTCTTTAGGTCTCCTTTCCAGAAATGTATACTGTATGGGAAATTAATGGCTTGTTAAAAGCATATCTAATTTTCCTGGATTATGAATGCATCTGCATATATTTGCATAAAAAAAAAAAAAAAAAACATTTACAAACTCACCCTGATGTTTGCTAAATCTCTTGAGTTTGCAAGCAGCAGCTTTTGTGAGTTGGCACCCATTAAAATCCCTGCTAAAATTATAATAACATTCGTAATTGGTTTTGGCCAGTCACAAGCAGCTATACATTTTAATACAATGTAACAATCAGTAATGGCAGTTTGTACAAGAAAGAATCATGGAATGTGTAATACCCCTGTAGAATGGTGCTGGCTTGAATATTAGTAAAGGGTTAAAATCCATATTTCAATGCAGTGTTTCTACTGGTAGGTATCAGGGGCCTATGTAGGCAGCTCTGGGGTATATAAAAAAGTTTTATTTCTAAAAAAAAAAAAAAATATGAATGTGTATAGAATGACTCAATGTAATCTATGTTTCTGATATAAGCGACATGTGCTAGATTAAAAAAGGGTAAAAAACAGGGAAATGTAGGCCTTTAACCATGTTTTGCCCATATTGGGATTAGGCATGAAAACATCAAACATTAAGTATTTTATGAATTCATAATATAGTGGGGCCTTTATTAATCATATATCTATGTAACATTGTACATATTTGATATAAATTAGCTCAGGAGATCAAATGTATCTATATTTTATCTTTTGCTTATTTGTTGTTACTTGGTTAAATTTAAAAATAACTAAATAGAGGTGATCAATCAGAGAATGAACTAACCTTAATAGGTTAGTTCTGTGAACATGATAACCCACTCTGAGAGCAACCTCTTTTAGCTCACTTGTGCCCTTCACAGGGAGAAATATCAAAAACTAATAATACAACTATTAGGTTATAGTGATAAATATATTCTACAATATGAATAAACTTGTCTATAGGAATAATGTTATCATAACAGTGAATGTTGTTACATAATTGAATTAATTGGTTTAACAAATTAATTAGTCTGTTTTTGGACAAAAAGGACACAAAGTAAACTTCTGTATTGACAATCATATCCAGATTTATGATTGACAGCACTCTCTCTTTGTTTGTATTCATTTGTAAAATATAACAGACAAATTGTACATAACACTATTTCAATTATATTACAAAATATAATGAAAATTAATCTATACCTCACAGATTTGGAGCTTATAAAAAAGACCGTGTGTTGAATTGGAAATCTCCTCAGTTATGCTAGAAGTAATCTGTTTTGGTCTTCTCTTCAGGAGATAGTAAAAAGTTAAAATATCCCAGGAAAATCAAAAAAGAAAGCTTCCAAAAATCTCCAGGCCTCTTTATCCCAATCCTTTCCCTCTTCCCCTAGATATACCAGTTCTTATCTTGTATCCACAGTCACATGGTCCATTTCAACCAGTGGTAGAATAAATTAGGTCATCCGTGTTATCATGCATTATGGGAAAAACTTCTATAATAAAGCTATATACTGTATAACCCATATCACCACTAGAGCACACTCTTTTTCCATAACAACTGAAACCCCCCCAAAAAAGAATAATTTTTGAATATGTGAATATAAAACCCCAGGCACATGCTTATCTAGTGGAAGTACTACCTCCCTCTGCCTTGCTCCTGATCTACCTCACTACCTCCCACTGTCTCCACCTCTCCTTTGCTGCCTCCACTGATAATCCATTACTTCCTTCTGCACTCCACTTCCTCTACTTACCCTCTGCTACATACTCTTACTCTCCACTGCCTTCCTGTCCCTTCCACTGCCCCCAGCTTCTCTCTGCTGCCTACACTTATCCTTCACTGCATCCCTCTGTTCCACACAACCCCTGACCTGCCTCGCTATCTTCCACTGCTTTGACCTCCACCTGCTACCTGACACTACTCACTGCTATCAACCCCACTGTCACCACCTACCCCCCACTACCTTCTTCTACCTTTCCCTCCTTCCCTCTACCCCTTCACTGTCTTCACCTCCTGCTTGCTACTTTCATCTGCCTCCCTCTAATCTCCATTTCCACCTTGTGCTCCCATTGCCTCCTCTACCTCCTCAACCCTATATTGCCTCATTCCTCCATGCTATCCCTCTCTCTGCCTACACTGCCTGACCCTGTCAATTTACCCCCTTCTCTCTATATTCCCTTCTTTCTCTCTTCATCCTCTCATCGTCATCTCTCTCTCCTCATCCACCACTCTCTCTCTCCCCTTTTTCTTCTACTTCTCCATCTTTCCCTCCACTTCTTCTCCTACCACTTCATCCTCCTCCCCCTTCCCACTCTCCATGTATTCCCCCTTTCACCATTCTTCCTCCTTTCCCATGTCCTCTCTCCCTTCTCCTCTTTTCACTCTTACCTCTCCCATCTTTTCTCTGTCCTCTTCTCTATCTTCTCCTTTTATCTCTCCCTTGTTTTTCTTCCTCTTTCTCTCTCCCCATTTTCTCGCCCCTCATCAAGCTTCCATCCCACACCTCTCTCCTCTTTCTCACTCTTCTCTCTCTCTTCCCCTTCTCTCTCCTAATTATCTCTTTTCTCCACCATCCCTCTCTTTTCTTTTTTCCTAACCTCTCTCTCACCACTTTTCTTGGTCACCTTTCTCTTCCTCTCCCCTATCCTTTCCCTCCATCCCCATCTTTCCCTCCTCATTTCTCCCTCATCATTTATATCTCTCTTTGTTCTCTTTCCGTTACTCTTTCTCCATCTGCTTTCCCCTACCCTCCCAATTTTTCCTCTTATCGCTCCTGTCTTTCTCACTCTCTTCTCTCTTTCCTTTTATTGATTTTGCTGCTTCTTGTTTTCTCCTTTCTTTCTCTATCATTTCTCAGTTGTTTTGGAATTTGCTTTCTTATCTTGCTTATCTCTGTATATTCTCTGTAACCTCCATTCTCTCTTCCTCTATCTTTCCCTCCTTCTCCCTTCCTCCCTCTCTCTCTCTGCCTCTCCCCTTCTCTCCCTCTACATTCCTCTCATGTTCCATCCCTCCCTTTCTCTCTCTCTCTCTCGCTCCCTTTATCATTTACTCTAACTCTCCCGGTATCTATTTTTTTCTATTCTGTCTCCTTATTCTCCCACTTTTCTTCTCTCTCATTCTTTTTCCCTATTTTGTTCTGTACTCTCTTCTTTCTGTCTAGTCTTGTACATCTTCTGTTCTCACTTACTCTTACCTTTAGTCTTACCTCATCTTTTCACTATATTTCTTTCTCATTTTCTTTCTCTCTTTTCCTCCCTTTCCCCCTCTCTCCTTCCTTTTTCACTATCTTCCTTTCTTTCAATTCCCTCTCGCCTCTTCTTTCTCTTATCTTCTCTCACTTTCATGTCCTCTGTCTCTATCTTGTTTGTATTTGTTTTAATTGTATATCACTAGCATCTACCGAACTGTCTTATTTTCTCTTTCTCTTGTCTCTTTCTCTGTCCTCTTCTTGTCTCATCTCTTCTCTGCTTTATTCTCTTGTCTGCTTTTCTATTTTTCTTTCTCTCCCTCTGTTGTCTTTTCTCCCTCCTCCTTTTCTTTTATCCCTCTCCTTTCTTGTCTTCTCTCCCCTCTTCTGTTTTTTACTTTGGTATTCTCTCCTCAATTGGCTTTTCTCCTTGTTTAGTTCCCTGTTCTGTTGACGCTGTTATCTTATATCTATACTTCCATTTTCTCTAATACTATTAGCTCCTTATCTTCTGGCTCCTTCTCTTCTGTTCTTTTCCTCTTCTCCTCTCTGTGTTTAGTCTCTTTTTCCCCCACTCTTGTTATCTCTTGTCTCTCTCTCTCTGGCTCTTTGCTCCTAGAATTCTCTCTTTGCTCTAATTAGTGTCTTGCTGTCTTCCTCTCACTCCAAATTCTTCTCTCATTTCTCTCTTATTCTACATCTCCTTATGCTATCTACTCAAACCTAGGAAACTCACCATTCAAATGATTTAGTTCTCCCATTTTGGCCTTATACAGAGATATGTTAGAGGACTTGTGTCTGGTCTGAAACAGCTGTTAGGAGAGGTTTCGGTTGTAGTGCAGAACAGAGGGCCAAGGGATCTGTATTGGAGAATGGAGGCCAGAGTAACCACTGATGTCATACAGGTGAACAAGTGGGTAATGGGGTGAAGATCTTAGGTAGATAAGGACAGGCCTTATTGCATATATATTTTGTAAGGTATAGTGGCTTTCCAGTGCTGTGTATGTTTTGTAGATGATCAGGAACACTGTTTTAGTGGAGACAACCTATTGCAGCATTCAGTGCCACATACTTTTTGTCTCTTTAAATGTAATACTCCCAGAATGTATATTCACTCCTGCATCCCACTCACTCAGTTGGTGGGGATGCGGGCCCAACATTCTTTTGTGACTCTCCATACACTAGCAAAGTGTCCATAAATTTTCACCTAAAAAAAAAAAAAAAAAAAGAAGAATATATAGCTTTTTTTATATATATTGTGATCAGGATGGCCGCATATAGCGGTGGTTTCTTGAATGAAGGGCTGATACCGGCTTGAAAGTGCAGCAAATAGGTTTATTTGAAGAAAGAAATAACAGCGGTAGCCGTAGCTCTGCTTAAAAAAAACAATTACTTCTCCGCAAGGTGGGAGAATGCCACCTTGTGGCCAGGTTGTAGACAGACCTTTAACTTGGGTAGTCTGCCACCTGGTGGTCAGCTTGAAAACAGTCCTTTAACTTGGGTAGTGCCACCTTGTGGCCAGGAAATAAACAGTCTCTTTACAGGTGAGGGTCCCAGCGAGATTAGGTCGCCCTCTTCAGCAACCTCTGGGACACCGCTCCCCTCTGGGTCACAGCTCCGCTCTCTGGGACACAGCTCCTCTCGCTCTGTGGGACACAGCTCCTCTCTCGCTCTATGGGACACAGCTCCTCTCTCGCTCTGTGGGACACAGCTCCTCTCTCGCTCTGTGGGACACAGCTCCTCTCTCGCTCTGTGGGACACAGCTCCTCTCTCGCTCTGTGGGACACAGCTCCTCTCTCGCTCTGTGGGACACAGCTCCTCTCTCGCTCTGTGGGACACAGCACTCCTCTCTGGGACACAGCGCTCCTCTCTGGGACACAGCGCTCCTCTCTAGGACACAGCGCTCCTCTCTAGGACACAGCGCTCCTCTCTGGGACACAGCGCTCCTCTCTGGGACACAGCGCTCCTCTCTGGGACACAGCGCTCCTCTCTGGGACACGGTTGCGGGTGAAGCATAGGGCCCGCCCGTCTCTCCCGTATGCTTCACCCCAGGGACCCTTGCATACACAAACTCACTTGTATTAACTTCTCTTTATCTTCACTTCTTCCCTGGGGCATAATACTTCAGCAACAACCGTGCCTAGGCCTTTAAGGCAAACTCTGCCTGGGATTCCTCACTAATCCCCTTCACTTACGTGGCTTCCTTGTGACTTCACCTCCTGAGTCTGAAGTCAATCTTCCAGCTCACACGACTTGCTGTAGTCCCCGTTCTCCCAGTAACAGTCACTTGGCGATCCTTTACAGGGTAGTTCACAACTTCACTGTGTTTCCACACCAGATCACCTTCCACTCTGTGCTTGCTTCTCTCAGCAGCACAGCTGCCCAGGGCCTAGTCAGCCCCACCCCACCTTTCCATGTCTGCTTTCCAGTCTTTTAAAGGGGAGTTGCTCCAATTAGGTGTTCTTCAGAAGTTTTAACTCCTTCACTTCTGACAAGAACTCACACTCCACTTGCTTGTCATCACTTCCAAGGAGCAAACGCTCACAATATATATATATATGTTAAATAAATAGTACATCTGTGTTTCTGTGCTCACATTTGAATGTTGAAAACAACTTAAAAAACCTGCTTCCAGCTCAGAATTCCAAGAAAAACAGTGATTACACTGCATTCTGGGAAGCTGAGCTGGGACATGCAAATGTTCTTACAAATGCCTCGCTCTTCGATCCATAGCCATTAGCCATTATCAAACATGGCTTCCTTTAAGCTTATTCATGCTGTATTACACAGCTTTAATGCAAAGCCAAGGTTGGATTAAACACAAGCTGAGTTTCGTATCCATGTACATCTGTTTCAAGCTTACTGGCTATCATCAGCATGGAGTGGGATCTCAGCTTGTGTTGTGAACTTTATGCGTAGGTAGTTCACCCCAACAATATATATACAGTTATGCTCAAAAGTTTGCATACACTTGCAGAAATTGTGACATTTTGGCATTTATTTTCAAAATATGACTGATCATGCAAAAAAAAAAAAAATTATTGAAGGATAGTGATCATATGAAGCCATGTAATATTACATAGTTTTTAGCTCCTTTTTAAATCATAATGATAATAAAAATCATCCAAATGACCCTGATCAAAAGTTTTCATATGCATGAACTCTTGGCCTTGTTACAGACACAAAATGTGACACACACAGGTTAAAATGGCAATTAAAGGTTAATTTCCCACACTTGTGGTTTTTTTAAATTGCAATTAGTGTCTGTATATAGTCAATGAGTTTGTTAGCTCTTGCATGGATGCAATGCACAGGCTAGATACTGAGCCATGGGGAGCAGAAAAGAACTGTCAAAAGACCTGTGTAACAATGTAATAGAACTTCATAACGATGGAAAATTATATAAAAGATATCTAAAATCATGAAAATGCCAGTCAGTACTGTTCAATCACTTATTAAGAAGTGTAAAATGTGGGGATCTCTTGATACCAAGCCAAGGTCAGGTAGACCAAGAAAGATTTCGGCCACAACTGCCAGAAGAATTGTTCGGAATACAAAGAAAAACCCACAGGTAGCCACATGAGAAATACAGGCTGCTCTGGAAAAAGACAGAATGGTTGTTTCAAGGAGCACAATACAACAATATTTGAACAAAAATTAGCAGCAGATTCGAAATGCCAGAAAGAAACCTTTACTGCGCCAATGCACCAAAAAGCCTGGTTACAATATGCCCAACAACACCTTGACACGCCTCACAGCTTCTGAAACACTATAATTTGGAGTGATGAGACCAAAATAGAGCTTTATGGTCACAACCATAAGCGCTATGTTTGGAGAGGGGTCAACAAGGCTTATAGTGAAAAAAATATCATCCCCACTGTGAAGGTATGGTGGTGGCTCACTGATGTTTTTGGGGTGTGTGAGCTTTAAAGGCACGGGCAATCTTGTGAAAATTGATGGCCAGATAAATGCAGCATGTTATCAGAAAATACTGGCAGACAATTTGCATTCTTCTGCACAAAGTCTGCGCATTGGAAGCTCTTGGACTTTCCAGCATGACAATAACCCTAAGCACAAGGCCAAGTTGACCCTCCAGTGGTTAAAGCAAAAAAAGGTGTAGGTTCTGGAGTGGCCATCACAGTCTCCTGACCTTAATATTTCAAACGTGCGGTTCATGCAAGACGACCAAAGACTTTGTATGACCTGGAGGCATTTTGGCAAGATGAATGAGCAGCTATACCACCTGCAAGAATTAGGAACCTCAAAGACAACTATTACAAAAGACTGCACCCTATCATTGATGCTAAATGGGGCAATACACAGTATTAAGAACTAAGGGTATGCAAACTTTTGATCAGGGCCATTTGGGTGATTTCTGTTATCATTATGATTTAAAAATTAGTCAAACAACTATGTGATCTCTATACTTCAATAAAAGACACTATCCTTCAATTAATTACATTTTTTTTTGCATGATCAGTCATATTTTTAAAATAAATGCCAAAATTTCACAATTTCTGCCAGGGTATGCAAACTTTTGAGCGCAACTGTATCTCTCTCTCTCTCTCTCGCTCTCTCTCTGTGTATATATATATATATATATATATATATATATATATATATATATATATATATATATAAATATTACAAAGTGGTACCTCAGGTTACGTAACCCTTGAGTTGAGCCGTTTTTGAATAACTTTGCATCTTTTACGCAAAAGCGGCCTCAGGTTATGCCGCTCCCTCTGCATACGCCCAGCCTGTTGTTGTCAGTCAGCCCAGCCTTTGCCGGTCAGCATCAGTCTGCAAAGCCTTTGCCTTTCAGCTTCAGTGTGCTTGTCAGCGTCATTCTGCCCAGCCTTTGCCTGTCAGTGTAGCCAGCCTCTTCCAGTAAGTCAATGTGCCCAGCCTGTGCCTGTCAGAGTCAATGTGCCCAGCCTGTTTCTTTCAGTTAATGTGCCCAGCCTGTGCCTTTCAAAGTCAATGGGCCCAGCTTGTGCCTGTAAGAGCTAGCATTCCCAGCCTGTGCCAGTAAGAGCCAGTATGCTCAGCCTGTGCCTGTAAGAGCCAATTCCCAGCCTGTGTCTATAAGTGCTAGTGTGCCCAGCCTGTGCCTACAAGAACTAAAGTTCCAAGCAATAACCTTTTCCCTCCTTCTCCTGCTCTACATCGCCACCATCCCATTGGGCTCTCAAGTCGTCTCAGTACAGTTAAAGTGAAGTTAAATAAAAGTTAATTTATATAATTATTGTTGCTTATTGACCTCCCTGTCAGACCGCCTTGTTCCGCCCCCTTGTGTCGCCTATGCACGCAGGGAAAGGAACCCAGAAGAGGGATGTGTGTGATCACAAGCTTGGCTCAGGGTTGCCGCTTTAGGTACTGAACATTAACCCCCAAGCCATGCTCGGGATTACCGCTAAGGATAATATAAAAAAAATATATAAATATATGTATAGATTATTTATATATATATATATATATATATATATATATATATATATATATATATATATATACAGTATTTCACAAAAGTGAGTACACCCCTCACATTTTTGTAAATATTTTATTATATATTTCCATGTGACAACACTGAAGAAATGACACTCTGCTACAATGTAAAATATTAAGTGTACAGCCTGTATAACAGTTCCCTCAAAATAACTCAATGTCTAAACCGCTGGCAACAAAAGTGAGTACACCCCTAAGAGGAAATGTCCAAATTGGGCCCAAAGTGTCAATATTTTGTTTGGCCTCCATTATTTTCCAGCACTGTCTTAACCCCCATGGCCAAGGAGGGTTGCCACTGGAGACCTCTTCTACTCCTCCACGAAGCTGATGGATGTTAGGGACCTTGCACTCCCCCACCCTCCGTTTGAGGATGCCCCACAGATGCTCAATAGGGTTTAGGTCTGGTGACATGCTTGACCAGTCCATCACCTTTACCTCCAGTTTCTTTAGCAAGGCAGTGGTCATCTTGGAGGTGTGTTTGGGGTCGTAATCATGTTGGAATACTGCCCTGTACTGAACTGTAGCTCCCCAGTGCCGGCAGCACTCATTCAGGTCCAGACAATGACACTCCCACCACCAAAAGTATACATCTATACTGAAGAAAGGTAGATGAAATAATCCATAAATGACAGATAAACGGAGAAGGCACATAGAGCACAAAAACAGTGATATGATATGAAACCCTCAGTTTCAACGTAAACAGTGATGCTGACAGTGGAGGCAGCATCTGACATCAGCAGGTAAATACATGCACGGGGAATCAACACAACATATTATAGAAAACATATATACACATATAGACATAAGTGTATATATGTTTGGTCTGGGCCTCAAAGGCTGCGGGCTTGAAGTTCGGCGGAGTTACAGAAAAATTACATTCAACCATGTCGCAACCAAAGAGCCGGAGCTGCAAGCCCATAATCCCTTTCCGCACACACAAGCTGTTAGGGGGCTGGAATAGATGTAGACCTCATTTCCAATCCAAACCCTTAATCACAGAATGCAACGCAAGCCTAACACGCAAATAGAATGCAGGGAACCGCAAATAACGCCGCAGGAAGGGGTTTTAAATGGCGCAAAAAACTTAAATCATTGACTGTGCTGTAGCTGAGCAAGTGAACACACAGGTCTAGGCGTTGGTGGATTTGTGAGCATAGAAGAGAGAGGGAGAGAGAATGAGCTTTGTGAGTTTTTTTATATTTTGATTAATATATATTAACCCTTAATTTCCAACACACATAATTACTCATATCACATAATTCACACACATAGATTAATATGTACACATAGCTATACATAGGGGTAGGCCACAGCTCATCTACACCCCCCATACCCCCACTTACCCCCCATAAAATTACTATACTAAACATAACACTCGCATTCTTATTTTATCACATACACATACATGTATATATATTATATTGATTGATCCTTATATTCATTTCTTAAATTACAGGTGGGTAGAGGAGGGGAGGAGGGAAGTTAGGAGAGAGAGGAGAGGAGGAGAGAGAGGGGAACACTGGAGGAGGAGAGTGAAGAGAGGAGAGTGAGGAGAAGTGCAGAGGATGAGAAGTAGAGGTATGGAGAAAGGGAGAGCCAGGTCAGGTAGGGGAGGTACAGGTGGAGGATAACAGTGGGGGGGATGTGCCCCCAGGTGTAGGCACCATCCAACATCACATACTGTGAATGGTAGCTGACCCTGAAGGAGTGGATTGAGCCAGGAGTGGATGGGGTGGACAGATACCCTGCAGATATCATGATGTTTGTATGTATGTATAATTAAGCTTTTCCTCTGGATGGTGTATACAATGAGCTGTGTCCCCCTAAAATTATTCTGGCTCTTACACCCCTGCCCACACGCATAGAAAACTGACATACAATAGCACTGTAAGCCCTATGGTTATGATGAAGACATATGGGGCATAAATAACCATGTAAATCCTGGTAGCAAACATATAATTTTCATAATTTACATATAATTTTCTTAATTTTTATCAATTAAGTGTCTGGCCAATACCTGCAGTTAAAACTGATTATGATTACAATTCACTATTAGATCAAGATTGATTTGACATTCAAAAGAGAGTACATGTCTGGGTGTGCGCACTGCAGCATATATGGATACAGACTGTAGGACTGCATGTGCGTGTCATATACTGTCCTAACCTGGACCATGTCTCAGCTGCATATTAACAACCATTGCTGGGAACATGTCACAGATTGGTCAGTCTCACACACTGCACAGCAGATCCATCAGAGTACGTTTCTGATGCACATGCAGATGGCACACCGCACCTGCAGTACACATATTCACATGAGCCATGATCCACAATGCTCATTATTCAGGCCGTGGTTCATCTGTGTAACACAAGCACCACAGTCAATCACAGGTGACCATGATGTCAAGGATATGGAAACACATAGCTGTCAATTGTGTTGGGAAACCAACTCAAATATGTTTGTTCTTTTATTTCAGTACCCAGGAGGAAAAGGCCGACCACAGAGGAACAGGTGGAGGCTCCACTGGAGGTGGAATAAAATCCACCCGTGGGAGTGGTTGATAAAGAAGGGCAGAACATACCAGATGATCACTCTCATCTCAGGAGTGGTATTCACTGCCCAGGCCCTCAAATGCATCCTCCAGCCATGCACAGCTGTCCCAACCCTTTCGGGCATGTCATGGAGCCAACAAACAACCACACCAAACCTGATGATGTTATCCTGGCCCCAGCTATCATCACAGCTGTCACCTGCTACAACAACATTGAAGCCATGGCAGGCCACAACCACTCCCACACAATGGGGTCCCCCAACAAGGCCTCCCACACAATGGGGTCCTCCAACATGTCCTCTCACACAATGGGCTCCCCCAAAATGGCCTAACACTCCAGCCCACCTGTCGACACCTCAGGCCCTGCTGCCATCACCTCAGGCATTCCTGCAGTCACTTCAGGCACTCCTGCCAATACCTCCGGCCCCAATGCTGTCACCTCCGGTCCCAATGCCGTCAACATCAGCTGTAATACTGTCATCCCCACCCCCCCTGACTTTGAGGGAAAACATGGCCCGTTTTACCAGGGAAGACAGGACACGGACGAAACAATGGACGGAGAGGCTCAGATTGTTTACAAGGCATGTTCGGCTCACACACACCCTCCTGGCGAGCAACAGATCACTCCATTCTGAGATGAGGAGGCACAACCGAAGGATCGAGAGATATGAGAAAAAGGTGATTCGGGATAGACAACAACTCATCCAATTAGCCGAACGCAAGCTCATACCTCTCCAGTCTTCGGTTTCACAACTGCAACCTGACCCAGCTCAACCTGATCCCAAGCCACCCAACGTAGTGGCACCCCACGCTCAAAAACCTAGACATGGAAGAGGAAGACGGTGCGCGGGCACGGAAGGTGGGGGCCTAGTGCTGCGTAAGAGGAGGTCTTAGGACCATTCATGAAGTCCTCCTCTCGATCACTCCTCACTGAATATTTATTGGTATAGATGTTGACATACTATTGGCTAGCTGAAGAGTGTCTACATGTCTGGTTATGTTTAACATTTCAACAATTGATGTTCATTGTGGATTGACCTTGAGATGAGGTGTTGTAGTTAAGCAGGATATTGTTATGACTGATATCTTGTTCTTGTCTCTGTAGGTGTTAATAGCCAAATCTCACTACTATGAAGGCATGTTCTTCATCTTTGAGCAGTACAATAACATCATCATGTGAGTAAACACTCAACCCAGTTCCCAACAGGCATTTGATCAGTGTCATTCACCACTGCAGATGAATCTTAAATGCAATATATGACTACATATCTCTTCACTAATAAATATGACAATGAATAGTGTCCCGCTGTAGAGTTGCACAGTCCCATGACGATCTTCTAATCCAAACCAGTAGATATACATGTGTTTTTGTTGCCTTTTATCCCGTTTACATTATAAAAGCGGATTAATGTATTTCATGTCATCCACAAACACAATGGATAATTTCCTCAGTTTGACACCAAGATCATTGTGCATGTGTTTAGGGGTAATGCGAACAGTGTAATCTGTCTGGCCTTGGTACCATCCATATACCAGTGTGATGTGATATCAGCATGGCACAGCTATTCCATGTAGATAGTGATATTACTCTTTGCTAAAAGATTATGTTCACAGTAAATCATGCCTTATTGTATTACATATCCTCAACATATTCCGGGAACGCTGATTGAACAGGACAGAATCAATATGGTTATCACTGCTCGTAGATGACATTCATGTTAATTGGTTTATTGTAGTGTCCAGAGAAAAACAGCTTATGATTGTTCTAACGCCTCTCTTTATGTTTTCCAAATTCCCATCATCTATTTATGAATCAGCAGTAATGTATGAAAACACAGTGTGTGGGGTATTGATTAGTATAACATGTTCCATGATTTCTAGCGACAGTTTAATATTTAATATGGAAACCATATGGTTGCTGTATGCTCATTAATGGTTATCTCTATGAAATGGAGTGTTATATGATGTTCCCATTTCACATTTGATTATGGTTACTGTGGTGTCCTGACCACATGTGACCCTAGTAGATGCTATGCATTATCCTTATGATGCTGTCTAACAGTTAGCCCTTTATGTGTCCCTTGTTGGCCAACAGCCTCTTGCCCTTCCTGTATCTGCCCACACACACCCATGATATTAATGTGCAGTCTTATCCATTTCTGATTGGGCTCTGTGTATGAAACAAAACTTTGTTATACTGTTCTCACTATGTCAGTGTGTTTTCAATGGTTGTGGTTATGGGACATTCACATACATCCCATTTGTGTCACATTTCTATATCTGTTAAATAATGAGCCCTAGTTACTATGCAATAGATTAATATATATATATTATAATAAGATCTTAAAATATCATATAATAATATATATAATATATAATAATAAAGGGTTAATACACATGACAGGCCCAATTTGTGACAGTGTGGAGTATCAACATTCCCTGATTGGAATATGACAGTTGATATTGTGAATACATTGATAGCAAAACACTTAATGGGACGACATCAAATGATAATGGGTATACATCTTGGGACATGGCAACCAGCAATGGCGTGGGACTTTACAGGATGTCCATAGCGGAAATTGTCCCTGATGGAGGTGAGTTGGCTGTTGCTCCACGTGCTTCTGCACAGCTTCCCTGTGTGTTTGCATCCCTTCCTGATAGGTTAGAGTAAATTAGTGTGGTGTATTTTCCCCCGTTCACCTTCTGGCTTTCTGCCTTGTGGTGGTGAAGGGGCTTGTGTACTTCAATGAAACTGTGAGCTATACCACCTAGGGTGACTCTAGGTGGGCAGGTCATAGCAGAGAGGTCAGAGAAATCACAGTCCATTGGAGAAGGAACTGTCAACCCAATCCAGTATCTTTGGCATGCAAACATTGTGGAAAAGCACAGGCAGAGACCTAGCTAAATGTGCTGCAGTCCATAGGGTCACAGAGAGTCGGACACAACTGAAGGACTGAACAACAAATAATAAAATGTTCCTCTGGTACTTGATATATGTGATGTGGCCATGTAATTTGGCCCCTATTTCTTTTCCCGATGTAGATGTGATGAGCGAGATGTATATGCAATTATATATATATATATATTCCATTAACATTAGAGGGTTAATGTGACAAGCAGTTTCATGTTTTTGTGTTGCTATTTAATCAGGTAGTGTGTCTTTAATTGCTTACTGCATGTTACAGCATGGCTTTTCATATCAGCATATGCATGACCATTCCAGCATATGATAAAATAAAAAATATTTTAAATGCCTATTTTGTATTTGGGGATTGATGTGCAAGTAATTGTAATGCCTTTCAATGCTTTCTCCATATTTTAAAGTCCACTGGTGTGTTTATATTGTCTTTTACAGTGTTCAGAATTTTCCTGTAACCTATTTGCGGGTCCTATTTGGAGGCCTTAATATATTTGGCTCCATTTGTTATTTACGGGTTTGAATGCCAGTGCGTAGCAATTTAATAGCGATTTGCGATCAAAGGCTTAGCTGGAAAGGAGGCCGGATTTTGACGGCCCGTAGATCGTTTGCTGTTAGCTGAAAGATGCCAATTTAATAGCCATAACTCTTGCGGCCTCCTTTACCGACTACGAGTTTTACAGTTGGAAGATTTTAATAGGGCTGAAGATCAGTAGAGAAAGATAAATCTGAAAGAAGAGAAAGATAATTAAGCCATTGTGAGTGCGAAACTCAAAGGACAGCTTTGTTTTACAATGCAATTTATAAAAACTGGAAAAAAATGCAATTTAAAAAAACTAAAAATTAATTATTCAAAATGTGCCTAATGTTTTCCTAAGTGGCTTAAATAATACAGCTTTCAACTATAGTTTAATGTAAATTACATTTTATTATGCACTTTTTAGCTTTACTAAGATTATTTTGACTAGTATTGGACTATTTAAGTTAATGGGTGATTATGAACTTGACAGGGAGTGAAGAGGACAAAAACAATATTGAAAATAAAAATAATGGATATTTTTGGACTAGCCAGTATAAACTAAAGGGGAAAAGAAAAGTTAGATGTGAGACCACTTTGAATAAAATATGCAACTTTGCAATGCTACTCCAAGGTCTAACCCGCAACCCAAAAAGTAGGAATGGAGGGAAGCCACTAGTGGTGTCTGATACCAGTGTCACCATGGCCCCCATTAAATTGCAATGATTTTAGAAATCGTAGCCCGTAAAGGAGCATGCAAGAGTTACTGCTGTTAAATTGTCCTCTTTCAGCTACCTGCAAACGATCTGCGGGTTACAGGCGGAAAAACCCTACGGGCCATCAAAATCTGAACTCCTTTAAGCCTTTGATCTGTCAAGCCTGTAAATGTTACTATTGCAAATCGCTATTAAATTGCTACAAATCACCAAGGACGAATAGGCGTTCAAAGACGTAAATGGCAACTGGAGCTAAAAATCATACGGGTACTAGAGAGGACCTGCAAGGGGTTTAAAGTCCTGTCCGTAGCACTGTTTAAGCAAATATAAACACAATACTGTATTTTAAATTAAAGGGAAATTGATGTAAGGTATTAATATTAATAGCACATTATTCTCAAGCCCGCAACTTGGCAATAAAATATGATTAACTTTATGTTTAATTTCCGTGTTATATCGATCCCGACAATCAATGTGTTAATATAGAACTCGAATTGACTAGAATATTATATTTATTAATTATTTCAAATTACATTATTTCTGGAATGCGGATCTGATTGCAACTCGCACTTCAAAACCGTAGGTGATTGAAATATAACCTCCATGTTTTAGTGACGTAATGATGACAATGTCTTTTACTATTGGCTACGTCTAAACGCGTAACCACAGGTTTGACTAATTGATCATGTTCATGGCCGCAAATGGAACATTTTGGAAGCATGGTTTACGGATTTGAATGTTTGCCACGTACATATGGCTTGTCTAAATCGCTCTGTAACTCTGCCAAATATCAAGCCTGCAGGCTTTGCGGCTGTACCACGGCTGCTGCATTCTTCTAATTTAATGAGGCCCCATGTGTAATGTTGTTTTATTACACTTTGTGGGACATGTGCATGTCTTGTCTGGAAACATCACTGTCTATTGCATCAGTCTTTTCTCAAGGTTTTCTTTCCTAACCCAACTAAAGACTTTTATCTATCCACAAAGACTTCACTACACTACCACCCTCTCACAAAGCCCATGACAATTTCACATATTCCTATGTTGAATGCATATTTTTCTTGTTTATTTATTTTATATCATGGCTGATAATAGAGGATATCACTTGTGATTGTATCTTGCACAATAAAAGATACCCCCATGGACATCTCCCTATCCTACATACCTATCAACTGTGATTAATTCCTATTTTCATTGCATCTACTCAACATAATAAAAGGGATGAATTTTAGTTAAAATAGATGATAGATTTATGCTTGGGAGAACAAGGCATTATTAGTGGACAGTTGTTTGGCTTATGTTTTGGTAAGAAACATAGGGCCCTATTAAATTCCAGCCTCGTAAATAAGAGGCTTCTACTTAAGCCCTACGTACTGCAAAGTTTCTCTAACTTACAATGCTATTAAATTAGCCCTGCTGCGAGCAACGTATGAGCTACGCAGCAGGCCTGTACGTATCTACACTGCGTAAATGTACATGAGGAGTGACAGCCTGCGAGATGATATCGCAGGCTCCCACTCCTCATCAAGTGCTGCGGGGGTCCTAAAAGGGACCTCCGCGGCAGTCCCCCACATAAGCCCTGCCGTGGGGGGTACTCCAAACCCCCCCCTAGGCACCTAAAATGAACCCCCCCTCAATGCGGGGGTCCCTGTCGGGACCCCCGAAGTGTCCTCACATGAACACCTTGCTGCAGGGGTCCATAGGAACCCCCGCAGCCCCCACACATTAACCCCTTGCAGCGGGGGTCCCCGATCGGCACCGATCAGGCCCCCGCTGCATTTAAAACTTTTAAATTCCCCGCCGCGGCTCCTTAAAGGGGCCGCGGCACACTATTACCCAATCCCGGCCGCGGCACTTAAAATTAACCCCCCCTCTATGCTGGGGGTCCCCATCGGGACCCCCGAAGTGTCCCCACATAAACCCCCTGCTGCGGGGGGCCCCGATCGGCACCGATCGTGACCCTGCTGCAATTCAATTTTAAATTTCCCGCCTCGCGGGTCCTCAAAGGACCGTAAAGGTCCTGAAAGGACTCGCACTAAAAATATTAACCCCAGGCAACTATAATTACCCCATTAACTCATGATGGTCAATACAGACCACCATAAGGCCTAAATTAACCCATTAACCCATTAACTCATGGTGGTCAATCCAGACCACCATAAGGCCTAAATTAACCCATTAACTCATGGTGGTCAATACAGACCACCATAAGGCCTAAATTAACCCATTAACTCATGGTGGTCAATACAGACCACCATAAGGCTCTAATTAACCCATTAACTCATGATGGTCAATCCAGACCACCATAAGGCCTAAATTAACCCATTAACTCATGGTGGTCAATCCAGACCACCATAAGGCCTAAATTAACCCATTAACTCATGATGGTCAATCCAGACCACCATAAGGCCTAAATTAACCCATTAACTCATGGTGGTCAATCCAGACCACCATAAGGCCTAAATTAACCCATTAACTCATGATGGTCAATCCAGACCACCATAAGGCCTAAATTAACCCATTAACTCATGGTGGTCAATCCAGACCACCATAAGGCCTAAATTAACCCATTAACTCATGATGGTCAATCCAGACCACCATAAGGCTCTAATTAACCCATTAACTCATGGTGGTCAATACAGACCACCATAAGGCTCTATTTAACCCCATCAGTCCCATAAGGGTATATTATTACCATTATGGGCCTGTTACAACCCAACATTAACCACATAAGTGCCATGATGGTCCTCAAGAACCATCATGACACTAACTACAAACACTACACTATAACCCCCAATAAACCATTTAATCTAAACTAACCCCCTCTACACTAATCTATTAACACTTACACTACCTACCTACACTACCTACCCCCTAATAAACCTCCCCAACACTCTAATTACAAAAAACAATAAACCTACAGCACAGAAAACAAAAAACCTACAGTACAAAAAACAAAAAAACCTACAGTACAGAAAAAATAAAAATTACAACCCCACCACCCACTACAGAAAACAAAAAAATACATTACAACCCCACCCCCCACTACAGAAAATAAAAAAAATTACACACCTGAAAAGGAAAGACAGATAAACACAATACATTACATACATTACATACAATACATGACATTACATACATTAAATATAATATATTAAATATAATATATTACATATAATATATTAAATATAATATATTACATATAATATATTACATATAATACATTACATACATTACATACAATACATGACATTACATACATTACATATAATGTATTAAATATAATATATTACATATAATATATTACATATAATACATTACATACATTACATACAATACATGACATTACATACATTACATATAATGTATTAAATATAATATATTACATATAATATATTACATATAATACATTACATACATTACATACAATACATGACATTACATACATTACATATAATATATTACATATAGTCCTAATCAAATACCCCCTATCTATCTAACATACAATCTATTTAATTTAAAATAAATCCTAACTATATCAAATACATCCCCCTATCTATCTAATATACAAAAAATCCTAACTACATACACAGACCCTAATTCTAAGCTAAAATCAATAAATTAAGACCACTTACCTTTAAGATGTTGCTTCAGATCACTAACCTATGGGTCAAACAAAAAATAAAAATTAGTACAAAACATTAACATCAAATAAATAAACATTCTATACATTCTAAATATTCAACTCACCTTTACAGCATGTCCAGTCACTGTTTAGCTCTTCCGGCGCGGCCCTGTTAAAAAAAAAAAACACAATACATGAATACATGAATACAATATATAAACAATAAATAAAATACACAAATAAACATCTAAATATACATTGAACTTACCTCCCCGCGATGTCCCCGGCCTTCTCTCCTTCAGCCCCGGCTGGGCCGCGGAACCATCCGCGCTCTAAAAAAAAAAAAAAAAAAAACTAACGGAGGTCTGCACTGGCAAACCTCCCCGACGCTACTGAACCTCCCGGAGTCGTTTCCGGGAGGAAATTGGCATTGTCGGCTTGTGATTGGCTGAAAAAGCTGTCAGCCAATCAAAAGTCGTCAATGTAGGAGCCAATCAGGATGCGCAGATGTCTTCTACCAATCACTCCGTGGGGGTGTATCCCATAGTGATTGGCTGAAGGCATCTGAGCGTTGTGATTGGTTCCCAGAAAGATAGACAAGTGTTTAAGCCAATCAGGGTGGGATATTGGGGTGTATCCCATCCTGATTGGCTCACACATTGACGACTTTTGATTGGCTGAAATTGATAGACAGCTTTTTCAGCCAATCACAAGCCGCCAATGCCAATTTCCTCCCGGAAACGACTCCGGGAGGTTCAGTAGCGTCGGGGAGGTCTGCCAGTGCAGACCTCCGTTAGTTTTTTTTTCTTTTTTTTTTTTAGAGCGCGAATGGTTCCGCGGCCCAGCCCGGGCTGAAGGAGAGAAGGCCGGGGACATCGCGGGTAGGTAAGTGAAATGTATATTTAGATGTTTATTTGTGTATTTTATTTATTGTTTATATATTGTATTCATGTATTCATGTATTGTGTTTTTTTTTTTAACAGGGCCGCGCCGGAAGAGCTAAACAGTGACTGGACATGCTGTAAAGGTGAGTTGAATATTTAGAATGTATAGAATGTTTATTTATTTGATGTTAATGTTTTGTACTAATTTTTATTTTTTGTTTGACCCATAGGTTAGTGATCTGAAGCAACATCTTAAAGGTAAGTGGTCTTAATTTATTGATTTTAGCTTAGAATTAGGGTCTGTGTAGTTAGGACTGTAATTATTTTATTTTATTTTAGAATAAGGGTCTGTGTATGTAGTTAGGACTGTAATTATTTTATTTTATTTTAGAATAAGGGTCTGTGTATGTAGTTAGGATTTTTTGTATATTAGATAGATAGGGGGATGTATTTGATATAGTTAGGATTTATTTTAAATTAAATAGATTGTATGTTAGATAGATAGGGGGTATTTGATTAGGACTATATGTAATATATTATATGTAATATATTATATGTAATATATTATATTTAATATATTATATGTAATGTATGTAATGTCATGTATTGTATGTAATGTATGTAATGTATTATATGTAATATATTATATGTAATATATTATATTTAATATATTATATGTAATGTCATGTATTGTATGTAATGTATGTAATGTATTATATGTATGTATTGTATTGTGTTTATCTGTCTTTCCTTTTCAGGTGTGTAATTTTTTTATTTTCTGTAGTGGGGGGTGGGGTTGTAATGTATTTTTTTGTTTTCTGTAGTGGGGGGGTGGGGTTGTAATTGTTTTTTGTTTTCTGTACTGTAGGTTTTTTTGTTTTTTGTACTGTAGGTTTTTTGTTTTCTGTGCTGTAGGTTTTTTATTTTTTGTAATTAGAGTGGTGGGAAGGTTTATTAGGGGGTAGGTAGTGTAGGTAGGTAGTGTAAGTGTTAATAGATTAGTGTAGAGGGGGGTTAGTTTAGATTAAATGGTTTATTGGGGGTTATAGTGTAGTGTTTGTAGTTAGTGTCATGATGGTCCTTGAGGACCATCATGGCACTTATGTGGTTAATGTTGGGTTGTAACAGGCCCATAATGGTAATAATATACCCTTATGGGACTGATGGGGTTAAATAGAGCCTTATGGTGGTCTGGATTGACCATCATGAGTTAATGGGTTAAATAGAGCCTTATGGTGGTCTGGATTGACCACCATGAGTTAATGGGTTAATTAGAGCCTTATGGTGGTCTGGATTGACCACCATGAGTTAATGGGTTAATTAGAGCCTTATGGTGGTCTGGATTGACCACCATGAGTTAATGGGTTAATTTAGGCCTTATGGTGGTCTGGATTGACCACCA
This sequence comes from Discoglossus pictus, assembly GCA_027410445.1. Lineage (NCBI taxonomy): Eukaryota > Metazoa > Chordata > Amphibia > Anura > Alytidae > Discoglossus > Discoglossus pictus. The sequence goes on along the minus strand of CM050165.1, from coordinate 215,860,518 downwards.
TGAGTTAATGGGTTAATTAGAGCCTTATGGTGGTCTGGATTGACCACCATGAGTTAATGGGTTAAATAGAGCCTTATGGTGGTCTGGATTGACCACCATGAGTTAATGGGTTAATTTAGGCCTTATGGTGGTCTGGATTGACCACCATGAGTTAATGGGTTAATTAGAGCCTTATGGTGGTCTGGATTGACCACCATGAGTTAATGGGTTAAATAGAGCCTTATGGTGGTCTGGATTGACCACCATGAGTTAATGGGTTAATTTAGGCCTTATGGTGGTCTGGATTGACCACCATGAGTTAATGGGGTAATTAGAGCCTTATGGTGGTCTGGATTGACCACCATGAGTTAATGGGTTAAATAGAGCCTTATGGTGGTCTGGATTGACCACCATGAGTTAATGGGTTAATTTAGGCCTTATGGTGGTCTGGATTGACCACCATGAGTTAATGGGGTAATTAGAGCCTTATGGTGGTCTGGATTGACCACCATGAGTTAATGGGTTAAATAGAGCCTTATGGTGGTCTGGATTGACCACCATGAGTTAATGGGTTAATTTAGGCCTTATGGTGGTCTGGATTGACCACCATGAGTTAATGGGGTAATTATAGTTGCCTGGGGTTAATATTTTTAGTGCGAGTCCTTTCAGGACCTTTACGGTCCTTTGAGGACCCGCGAGGCGGGAAATTTAAAATTGAATTGCAGCAGGGTCACGATCGGTGCCGATCGGGGCCCCCCGCTGCAGGGGGTTTATGTGGGGACACTTCGGAGGTCCCGATGGGGACCCCCAGCATAGAGGGGGGTTAATTTTAAGTGCCGCGGCCGGGATTAGGTAATAGTGTGCCGCGGTCCCTTTAAGGAGCCGCGGCGGGGAATTTAAAAGTTTTAAATGCAGCGGGGGGCCTGATCTATGCAGATCGGGGCCCCCCCCCTGCAATGGGTTTATGTGGGGACACTTCGGGGGTCCCGATGGGGACCCCCAGCATAGAGGGGGGTTAATTTTAAGTGCCGCGGCCGGGATTGGGTAATAGTGTGCCGCGGTCCCTTTAAGGAGCCGCGGCGGGAAATTTAAAAGTTTTAAATGCAGCGGGGGGCCTGATCTATGCAGATCGGGGCCCCCCCCTGCAATGGGTTTATGTGGGGACACTTCGGGGGTCCCGATGGGGACCCCCAGCATAGAGGGGGGTTAATTTTAAGTGCCGCGGCCGGGATTGGGTAATAGTGTGCCGCGGTCCCTTTAAGGAGCCGCGGCGGGAAATTTAAAAGTTTTAAATGCAGCGGGGGGCCTGATCTATGCAGATCGGGGACCCCCGCTGCAAGGGGTTAATGTGGGGGTGCTGCAGGGGTCCCGATAGAGACCCCTGCAGCATGGGGATGTGTATAGGGTGCAGGGGGGAGCCTCACACTGCTGTCTCGGGCTGTTCCGAGGCAGCACGTAGAGGCTTTCGGATCCCTTGCGTGGACTTTTTGTCCACGTAGGGATTCTTACGATATGCGAGACTCGTGCATAGATTTAAGGCTACGTAGCTCTCTCGGAGCCTATTCTCGGCCATTTTCTCGCAGTCATATCGTAAAGCAGGCTGCGAGAGATTCGGTTCTCGCAAACAGCAGGAAAACTGCCTTTTGCGAGCACCGAGAGAACTACGAGGGAGAATTTAATAGGGCCCATAGTGAGCTGAAAGAAGAGGTAAAATGAGAATGAAGAGTAATGTATATGTCAGGGTAAGAGATGAAAAGTTTAAATAGAAACAAGAGAAACTGAAAGCCAAAGCAGCCAAAGAGAGATAAATGAATAAAAATATGAGGCTTGACTGCATTGCATTGATAAGGAATGTCATGAGCATGTTAGCACATGTATTAAAAAGTGCAGAAGTGCATGGAACACAGCAGAACAGCATCACACAAAATATCTATGTGACAATCAGCTTGGAGCCTATTGGTCACCACTGAAAACTTCCCCCTGTTTACCTTTCCAGTCCCTGCTAATTTCTTCACGAGAGACAGGAAATTTGAATAACAAATAGGGGTGAGACTTGTTGGCACCACAGCAACACCTGAGTATTCATCCCTTGCTGATATCAACATCCTGGACCTGGTGCTTTAGTTAATTAGTGGACAATGCAAGAGACTCAAGGGGAAGAGAGGCTTAAGTTGGGTATGTGGATGTGTTTTTTTTTTGTTTAAGGCCTTTTGTTCATTCCCCTTAGGTGCGGAAATGAGGTACTGAATATGACTGATTGATTAACTGATTAAGGGCAGGTAACTTAATCATGTTTATGGACGGAACCAAAGTTGTTTTATTATGTTTCAATATAAATGTTCTGTTTATATTGCAGCATATATTTGTTTGTTTCAAATTTCTAATTTTAATGAACTTAAAAAAGTCATCCTCAACCCCCCCATCCTTAACCCCCCATCCTCAACCCCCCCTCCTCATCCTAAAACCCCTCATCATCCTAAACCCCCCTCCTCATCCTCAACCTCCCTCCTCAACCCCCCTCCTCAACTTCAACCCCCCATCCTCCTCCTCACCACCCCCTCATCATCCTAAACCGCCCTCGTCAACCTCCTTCCTAAACCCCCCTCCTCAACCTCAATCCCCCATCCTCACCCTCAACCCTCTCATCCTCATCCTCAACCGCCTCATCCTCAACCACCCCATCCTCAACCCCCCCATCCTCAACCCCCCTACTCATCCTAAACCCCCCTCCTCATCCTCAACCCCCTCCTCATCCTCAACCTCCCTCCTCAACCCCACTCCTCAAACCTCTGTCCTCAACCCCCCTCCTCAACCTCAACCCCCATCCTCAACCCCCCCAGCCTCAACCACCCCTCCTCTTCCTAAACCTCCTCCTTATCCTAAACCTCCGTCCTCAACCCCCCTCATCAACCTCCCTCCTCAACCCCCTCCTCAACCTCAACCCCCCATCCTCATCCTCAACCCCCCATCCTCAACCCCCCATCCTCAACCCCCCTCCTCATCCTCCCTCCTCATCCTCCCTCCTCAGACCCCCCTCCTCATCCTCCCTCCTCATCCACCCTCCTCAAACCCACCTCCTCAACCCCCCTCCTCAACCTCCCTCCTCAACCCCCATCCTCAACCTCCCTCCTCAACCCCCTCATCATCCTCAACCCCCCATCCTCATCCTTAACCCCATCCTCATACTCAAACCTTCATCCTCATCCTCAACCCCCATCCTCAACCTCCCCATCCTCAACCCGCATCCTCAACCTCCCCATCCTCAACCCCCTATCCTCAACCCCCCTCCTCATCCTAAACTCCCCTCCTCATCCTAGACCCCCCTCCTCATCCTCAACCTTCCTCCTCATCCTCCTCCTCAAAAACCTCCCCTCCTCAACGCCACTCCATCAAACCAACCTCCATAACCCCACTCCTCAACCCCTTCCTTCTCAGCCCCCTCCTCATCCTCAATCCCCATCCTCATCCTCAAACCCCCCCATCCTCATCCTCAAACCCCCTCATCCGCACCCCCCCATCCTCATCCTCAACCCCCCCCGTCGTCATCCTCATCCCCCTCGTCCTCATCCTCAACCCCCTCATCCTCAAACCCCTATCCTCATCCTCAACCCTCTCATCCTCAAAGCCCTCATCCTCAAACCCCCATCCTCATACTCAACCCCCACATCCTCCTCCTCAACCCCCTCATCCTCAATCCCCTCATCATCAACCCCACATTCTAATCCTCAACCCTCCATCCTCTGCCCCCCTTCTCATCCTAAACCCCCCTCATCATCCTAAACTCCCCTCCTCATTCTCAACCTCCCTCCTCCACCCCCTCCTCAACCTGCCTCCTCAACCCCCCTACTCATCCTCCCTCCTCAACCCCCCTCATCAGCCTCCCTCCTCAACTACCCTCCTCAACCTCAACTCCCCATCCTCACCCCCATCCTCAACCCCCGTCATCCTCATCCTCAACCCCTTCATGCAAAACGAGCCCATCCTTAACCTCAACCCCCATCCTCAAACCCCTCCTCAACCTCAACTCCATATTCTCATTCTCAAACCCCCATCCTCAACCCCCCTCCGCATCCTCAACCCCCCTCCTCATCCTCCCTCCTCAACCCCCCTCCTCATCCTCCCTCCTCATCCACCATCCTCAATCCCCTCATCACCCTCCCTCCTCAACCCCCCTCCTCATCCTCAACCCCGCTCCTCAACCCCCTCCTTAACCTCCCTCCTCATCCTCAAGCCCCCATCCTCATCCTCAAACCCCCATCCTCAACCCCCCTCCGTATCCTCAACCCCCCTCCTCATCCTCCCTCTTGATCCACCATCCTGAATCCCCTCATCATCCTCCCTCCTCAACCCCCCTCATCATCCTCAACCCCGCTCCTCAACCCCCTCCTTAACCTCCCTCCTCATCCTCAAGCCCCCATCCTCAAACCCCCATCCTCAACCCCTCATCCTCAACATCACCATTCTCAACCCCCCAGCCTCAACCCCCTTCTCAACCTCCCTCCTCAACCCCCTCCTCAACCTCTCTCCTCAACTCCCCTTCTCAACCCCCATCCTCATCCTCAACCCCCTCATCCTCAACCCCTCATCCTCAACCCCCTCATCCTCATCCTCAACCCCCTCATACTCAAACCCTCATCCTCAACCCCCTCATCCTCAACCCCCTCATCCTCAAACCCCATCCTCATCCTCAATCCCCACATCCTCCTCCTCAACCCCCTTATCCTCACCCTCAACCCCCTCATCCTCAACCCCCATCCTGATCCTCAACCCTCCATCCTCAACCCCCCCATCCTCAACCCCCCCTCATCCTAAACCCCCCTCATCATCCTAAACCCCCCTGCTCATCCTAAGCCTCCATCCTCAACCCCCCTACTCATCCTCCCTCCTCACCTCCCCTCATCAACCTCAACCCCCATACTCATCCTCACCCCCATCCTCATCCTCAACCCCCTCAACCTCAACCACCCCATCCTCAACCTCAACCCCCCCATCCTCCACCCCCCTCCTCATCCTCAACCCCCCTCCTCATCCTCAACCTCCCTCCTCAACCTCCCTCTTCATCCCCCCTCCTCAACCTCCCTCCTCAACCCCCCCTAAACCTCCCTCCTCAACCCCCATCCTTATCCTCAACCCTGCTCCTCAACCCCCTCCTTAACCTCCCTCCTCATCCTCAAGCCCCCATCCTCATCCTCAAACCCCCATCCTCAACCCCTCATCCTCAACATCACCATTCTCAACCCCCCATCCTCAACCCCCCTCCTCAACCTCCCTCCTCAACCCCCTCCTCAACCTCTCTCCTCAACTCCCCTCCTCAACCTCAACCCCCCATCCTCAACCCCCCATCCTCATCCTCAACCCCCTCATCCTCATCCTCAACCCCCTCTTCCTCAAACCCCATCCTCATCCTCAATCCCCACATCCTCCTCCTCAACCCCCTTATCCTCACCCTCAACCCCCTCATCCTCAACCCCCATCCTGATCCTCAACCCTCCATCCTCAACCCCCCATCCTCAAACCCCCTCCTCATCCTAAACCGCCCTCATCATCCTAAACCCCCTGCTCATCCTCAGCCTCCATCCTCAACCCCCCTACTCATCCTCCCTCCTCACCCCCCCTCATCAACCTCAACCCCCATCCTCACCCCATCCTCATCCTCAACCCCCTCAACCTCAACCACCCCATCCTCAACCTCAACCCCCCATCCTCAACCCCCCTCCTCATCCTCAACCCCCCTCCTCATCCTCAATCTCCCTCCTCAACCTCCCTCTTCAACCCCCCTTCTCAACCTCCCTCCTCAACCCCCCTCCTCAACCTCAACCCCCCATCCTCAACCTCCCCCATCCTCATCCTCAACCCCCTCATGCTCAACCCCCCTCATGCTAAACCCCCCTTCTCATCCTAAACCTCCCTCCTTATCCTCAACCTCCCTCCTCAACCCACCTCCTCAACTCCCCTCCTCAACCTCCCTCCTCAACCCTGCTCCTCAACCCCCTCCTTAACCTCCCTCCTCATCCTCAAGCCCCCATCCTCATCCTCAAACCCCCATCCTCAACCCCTCATCCTCAACATCACCATTCTCAACCCCCCATCCTCAACCCACCTCCTCAACCCCCATCCTCAACCCCCCTCCGCATCCTCAACCCCCCTCCTCATCCTCCCTCCTAATCCACCGTCCTCAATCCCCTCATCATCCTTCCTCCTCAACCCCCCTCCTCATCCTCAACCCCGCTCCTCAACCCCCTCCTTAACCTCCCTCCTCATCCTCAAGCCCCCATCCTCAACCTCAAACCCCCATCCTCAACCCCTCAACATCACCATTCTCAACCCCCCATCCTCAACCCCCTCCTTAACCTCCCTCCTCAACCCCCTCCTCAACCTCTCTCCTCAACTCCCATCCTCAACCTCAACCCCCCATCCTCAACCCCCCATCCTCATCCTCAACCCCCTCATCCTCAACCCCTCATCCTCAACCCCCTCATCCTCATCCTCAACCCCCTCATCCTCAAACCCTCATCCTCAACCCCCTCATCCTCAACCCCCTCATCCTCAAACCCCATCCTCATCCTCAATCCCCACATCCTCCTCCTCAACCCCCTTATCCTCACCCTCAACCCCCTCATCCTCAACCCCCATCCTGATCCTCAACCCTCCATCCTCAACCCCCCCATCCTCAACCCCCCTCCTCATCCTAAACCCCCTCATCATCCTAAACCCCCCTGCTCATCCTCAGCCTCCATCCTCAACCCCTCTACTCATTCTCCCTCCTCACCCCCCCTCATCAACCTCAACCCCCATCCTCATCCTCACCCCATCCTCATCCTCAACCCCCTCAACCTCAACCACCCCATCCTCAACCTCAGCCCCCCATCCTCAACCCCCCTCCTCATCCTCAACCCCCCTCCTCATCCTCAACCTCCCTCCTCAACCTCCCTCTTCAACCCCCCCTCCTCAACCTCCCTCCTCAACCCCCCTCCTCAACCTCTCTCCTCAACCCCCCTCCTCAACCTCAACCCCCATCCTCAAATTCCCCCATCCTCATCCTCAACCCCCTCATCCTCAACCCCCCTCATGCTAAACCCCCCTCCTCATCCTAAACCTCCCTCCTCATCCTCAACCTCCCTCCTCAACCTCCCTCCTCAACTCCCCTCCTCAACCTCCCTCCTCAACCCCCCTCCTCAACCACCATCCTCATCCTCCAACCCCCCATCCTCATCCTCAACCCCCTCATCCTCATCCTCAACGCCCTCATCCTCAAACCCACATCCTCATCCTCAACCCCCTCATACTCAACCCCCTCATCCTCAAACCCCCATCCTCATCCTCAACCCCCCCAACCTCAACCCCCCTTCTCATCCTAACCCTCCTCCTCATCCTCAACCTCCCTCCTCATCCTCAACCTCCCTCCTCAACCCCCTCCTCAACCTCTCTCCTCAACCCCCCTCCTGAAGCTCAACCCCTGCATCCTCAACCCCCCTCCTCATCCTAAACTTTTATCCTCAACCTCCCTCCTCAACCCCCCTCCTCAACCCCCCATCCTCAACCTCCCTCCTCAACCCCCCTCCTCAACCTCAACCCCCCTCTTCTACCTCAACCCCCCTCCTCATCAACCCCCCTCCTCATCCTCAACCCCCCTCCTCATCCTAACCCCCCATCCTCACCCTAAACTCCCCTCCTCATCCTAAACCCCCCTCCTCATGCTAAAACCCTCCTCACTTTACCCCTATAATTACCTCCCCCTCTCCCTTTCCCCTCACTTACCTTCCATCTGCAGCTGCTCCTCCGCTCCTCCATACTCCTTCCGGCTGTGTCTTGACCCGGCCAATGCTAATGATGTGACGCGCATGTGATGTCACGTCATTAGCATATGCCAGGTCAAGACGCAGCCGGAAGGAGTATGGAGGAGCGGAGGAGCAGCTGCAGATGGAAGGTAAGTGAGGGGAAAGGCATAGGGGGAAGTAAATAGAGGGGTAAAGTGAGGATGGTTTTAGCATGAGGAGGGGGGTTTAGGGGTTTTATACTCGAGTATATACGGTAATTTGTAAGAAGGTCGTCTAGTGTTTTTGAAACTGTAAGATTGATACTATATATACAGGCTATCCCTGTATTAAGTGTGCTTATTTTTTCTACTCTTTTTGTGTTGTTCTCCTTGCCTATAAATGCTCTGTTGTGAAACAGTACCCTCTTGGGAAGGAATACAAGTTTCTGAACTGTATCTCTGGGGATCCAGGAGGCCAGGTGGGTTGTGCCATGATACCCTATATAAATGATAGGCACCCTATTTAACTTGAAGGCCTGAGGTGAACCAGTTACCCCTGACAGGTGCCAATACCCCTTACTTGATCATGGTGTGAGAATCATTGCTGGTGGTGGTTGGAGGCTTCCTGGAGGGCAGGTGGGCTGTGACATGTGACCCTATATAAATTAACTTGAATGGCCTCATATGAGATGCCTGAGTGATTAAAACAGCCTCACAGCGCTTTAAAAGTTTATTTTTTACACAAAGCAAAATGGTAAATGACTATAGGAAAGGAGTTTATTGGTACAGATAATTGTATATTATTTACTAGTTTTAAAGATATATAATTCTGCATTATTGACTGCATTATAGAAGTGGAGCATGCACTGCTACACCAGAGAACAGATTAGGGGTCAACATGAGAAGTGCCTGATGGCATCATGTGGTTCTCTGGCCACCTATTTCCCATCACTGCCCTGTATCCTCAAGGATACTGAATAATGCATGTCAATGGTCATCATATATTAACATTGATATTACAATATAATTCATTTATATAGGCACTATCCACAGCAAGAATAGTATCAATATAGAAAGAGCTTCTTTACTTCTATAATAAGTACAGGCCTCTATTTTAATAATATTATTGGATTGGATAGCACCCTGTGCCTTTATGATTTTTATTATAATTTACATGATAATACATGGTCAACTTTGACATGAGATCAGGAAAATAAAATATGTCCCTGCCTCCACTTATTTTGCATTCTCTCCTAACCAACAGGCATTTTAGTTCCTCCTCACTTTCAGCCATCTAAGTAGTATAATCCTCATATCTGAGGTTGTTGATATTTCTCATAGCAATAATGACTCAGGCTTTCGAGTCATCCAGCCTGAACTTGCGAATCATGTATTCTGCATATAAGCTGAATAAATAAGGTGACAAAACACTCTTTGTGCACTACTTTCCTGATCTTAAACCATTAAGTTGTGCCTCGTTCAGTTCTGATTGTATTTCCTTGGTCTACATACAGATTCCTTAGAAGACATGATTTGGTACCCCCATCTCTTTAAGAACTTACCACATTTTGTTGTGTTCCACCCAGTCAAAGGCTTTATAATAATAATAATAATAATAATAATAATAATAATAATAATAATAATAATAATAGTCTATGAAGCAGAGGTAGATGTGTTTTTTTCTGGAACTCCCTTGCTTTGTCTATTATCTAGTATAAATTTGATGTCTTGTGCCTCTGCGAATCCCGACTTACACATTGGGTAGTTCTCGGTCCATATATTGTTGGAGCCAAGCTTACAGGTTCTCAAGCATTGGCTCCACAAATGTAATATTTTAGAAAATATTTTAGAAAATAATTTTCCAGATCAATGACTTTACATACATATTTAATGTGCATCTTCATAAAAACATTCTATTAGCATAGAATATAAGGCTTGTTGGACTGTACTAAGTACTTAAAAGAATACTCCCACTGTTTTGATACAGGAAATAGAGAAATGATTTAGGATATTCTGGACAATTTTATATTACCTATTAAGATTTAAGGGGATTTTTATTGAAAACAAATCTACAACAAACATAACAGACATGTGGCTTTCCTTTTCCAGTGTTAAGAAACTCTGGGTCTTAAACTGTTATGTGTAATGCCATTGTATGAATATTTAATTAAAATATTTCCATTTAATTCTATGAATATTTGAATATGAGAGTTGAGAGAACTCCTTACTGGTTGAATAAAGTGCATTGGAATGTATAATTAGAGGACTCCTGGAGATTGCAAATCTTAGTACATATGCCCTGTATTGAAGTGTTCTCTTTTAATACACTATTTTAGTATATCTGGACCTCTAAGTAAATATGTGTATTATGCAACATAACAAATAACACTGTAAAATAGAATAGCTGAAGTATTAAATAATCACCATATGCTGAAACATTTATTGTGATGGTTTATAGATGCAGCTAAAAATATTGTTTTCAAACTAAATACTACTTTCAGAGGCACAGATTATCTGACTGCTAAGAGCTTGCCTTCATTATATATAACACAGTTAAAAAATAAAAAAGAATAAGGTCAAATGTTCACTGAAAAAATTCTGGTTCTCCGAAGTACCACAAAAACTTACTTTGTAAATAATATAAAATACCACTGATATTTTATGAATATATTTCTGGAAATTGTCATAGAAAAACTATTATTTAATACTTTTTCATTTAATCATTCTGCTCCTTTTCATGAGGTATTTACTTAAAAAAAATGTTTTCTTACTTCTTACAAAATTTTCAACCTCATCAATAATGTGTTATAAGTTATAAAAACAGTGAAGGTGAACAACACTGCAGACCGTCTTTCAGACTACTCTTCCTTTGCAACCAATAGTGGGATTTTGAAAATAAATTAAATATGTGGGAGTCTTTAGAAAAGCAATGTCATTCTAATAGTTGCCAAATATGACAAAGTAAATTGATGACAGAATATCAAGTGTATGGTTTGGCCCCAAATAGTTTTAGTTTCTTGACTTGAGGTTGAAAAAACTGGAAACTATGAAGTCATTTTTCAAATCATAACAACAAAACCTACGGACCAGTAACCATAAAGTCAATAAAACGACTATGACTACTGAAACAAGTACAAGATCACAGTACATAAATGTACTTTAGGGATTTTCAAATGGTCAAATGGTAGACTATATACCGTAGAAGTATATTTGTATCTCTGCCACCATATTACAGTCCTAAAATAGAAAAAATATAATATATGCTCTGTTAATGTAAATCATTCCCATAACACATCCTCTACAAAGACTCTAATGATGTTGAAATAAAATGATTTAATTTCAGAAGAGCTACAGGTGCATATACATAAATTACATATAAATATGAATATATACTAAAGTAAAACAAAGTATACACGTATATGAAAAAATACAGTAAACGTACTTTTATGATCTCTCAGACCAGCAATGAATTTTTTAAATATTTATTCTAAAAGATTTGTTTGAATTAATATTTCATACATATAACTACAGAGGTATAAACTAAATTATGTTATATTGTATATACATATATATATATGTTTATATATATATATATATATATATACAGTGGATATAAAAAGTCTACACACCCCTGTTAAAATGTCAGGTTTCTATGCTGTAAAAAAATGAGACAAAGATAAATAATTTCAGAACTTTTTCCACCTTTAATGTGACGTATAAACTGTACAACTCAATTGAAAAACAAACTGAAATCTTTTAGGTGGAGGGGAAAAAAATAATAATAATAATATGGTTGCATAAGTATGCACACCTTTAAACTAATACTTTGTGGAAGCACCTTTTGATTTTATTACAGCACTCAGTCTTTTTGAGTATGAGTCTATCAGCATGGCACATTTTGACTTGGCAAGATTTGCCCACTCTTCTTTGCAAAAGCACTCCAAATCTGTCAGATTGCGAGGGCATCTCCTGTGCACAGCCCTCTTCAGATCACACCACAGATGTTCAATCGGATTCAGGTCTGGGCTCTGGCTGGGCCATTCCAAAACTTTAATCTTATTCTGGTGAAGCCATTCCTTTGTTGATTTGGATGTATGCTTTGGGTCGTTGTCATGCTGAAAGATGAAGTTCATCTTCATGTTCAGCTTTCTAGCAGAAGCCTGAAGGTTTTGTGCCAATTTTGACTGGTATTTGGAACTGTTCATAATTCCCTCTATCTTAACTAAGGCCCCAGTTCCAGCTGAAGAAAAACAGCCCCAAAGCATGATGCTGCCACCACCATGCTTCACTGTGGGTATGGCGTTCTTTTGGTGATGTGCAGTGATGTTTTTGAGTCAAACATATCTTTTGGAATCATAGCCAAAAAGTTCAACCTTGGTTTCATCAGACCATAACACCTTTTCCCACATGCTTTTGGGAGACTTCAGATGTGTTTTTACAAAATGTAGCCTGGCTTGGATGTTTTTCTTCGTAAGAAAAGGCTTTCGTCTTGCCACTCTACCCCATAGCCCAGACATATGAAGAATACAGGAGATTGTTGTCACATGTACCACACAGCCAGTACTTGCCAGATATTCCTGCAGCTCCTTTAATGTTGCTATAGGCCTCCTGGTAGCCTCCCAGACCAGTTTTCTTCTCCTATTTTCATCAATTTTGGAGGGAGCTACAGTTCTTGGTAATGTCACTGTTGTGTCATATTTTCTCCACTTCATGATGACTGTCTTCACTGTGTTCCATGGTATATCTTATGCCTTGGAAATTCTTTTGTACCATTATCCTGACTGATACCTTTTAACAATGAGATGCCTCTGATGCTTTGGTAGCTCTCTGCGGACCATGGCTTTTGCTGTGGGAGGCGACAAAGAAAATTTCAGGAAAGACCAACTAAAGCAGCTGAACTTTATTTGGGGTAAATCAGAGGCACTTTAAATGATGGCAGGTATATGCTGACTCCTATTTAACATGATTTGGAATGTGATTGCTTAATTCTGAACAAAGCTACATCCCCAGTTATAAGAGGGTGTGCAACCGCATTATTTTTATTTTTTGTCTTTCTTTCAGTTTGTTTTTCAATTGAGTTGTACATTTTATATGTCACATTAAAGGTGGAAAAAGTTCTGAAATTATTTATCTTTGTCTCGTTTTTTTACAGCACAGAAACCTGACATTTTAACAGGGGTGTGTAGACTTTTTATATCCACTGTATATATATATATACAATATATATATATATATATATATATATATATATATATATACACTATCTCACAAAAGTGAGTACACCCCTCACATTTTTGTAACTATTTTATTATATCTTTTCATGTGACAACTATAATTTAAAGTAGTAAGTGTATAGCCAGTGTACAACAAGGGACTATTCTGTAGATTAATGTACATTAAAAATGTCTCTATATAAACATGCTGTATGTATTTTAACTTCTGTATACATTGTGTTCATTTGTAATCATGAGTCAGTCCAGGGACATCACCCAGTGTATAGCCAGATATATGTATGCAAGTGCAGGAACTTCCAAGGAAGTTCCAGGGCCCATACCACTGTGTTCACATGTTGCTTCCCTTGAAGATGGAACTGGATAACTTGAGGGCACATTGTGATATTGCTCCTCTGGAAAGGAAGTGTGTGCGTACTGAGCACAGTTTAGATGGACCTAATGTGGAGGATGGAGCAGTGGAGAGCAGGGTTGTAGACTGAGTGAAAGTCTGTGTTCTGTAGACCTCTAGTTAGACCTTACTGACAATATTGTGTACATTTCACATATCTTTAAAAGGATATTAACAAATTAGAAACCACGTATGAAAGGTGACTAAAATGGTGCGTAGTCTAATAGACAAAATGTAAGAATAGAATATATGATCTTAATAACAGGAGAGACGGGTGATATGACAGAAACATCAAAATATATTAAAGTATGTAATACATTTGAGTAGGAAAGAAGCTTTCAGAAAAAGGAGAATGCAACAACAAAAGACTGTGAACTGAATTTGGAAGATTAAAGGCTTAGGGATAATGATGAGGTGAATTAACTAAGGCAGGCTTTTAGGTTGAAATAATGTGCAGATTAGGTTCTTATCTGTCATCAGATCTATATTTCTTTATGAAACTTGGTTTTCCTGCATTTTTGCCATCTTGGAACATATTTGCTTCTATATGTTTGTAAGCACAGTTATGTGGACAATAATACATATACATAACAATATTTCACTCATAAGAGTGCTTTTGTACTTTAATGGTTCAATTTTTTGGAATCTGCTTTAAATGGTTAAATCAACCTTGTAATAACTCAAGTAATTACTATTCATACGGTCCTCTTTAGTATGTTCTTTTTCATATGATCCTTTGAGCGATGTTTGAAAAATAGACAGTTGGAAGATCAAATTCAGAAGATTTCATCCCACTATTTACTTTGGTGGCAGATATGCATAATTGTTGGGGTTTCTCATCTAGATTGTCATTTGATCTATAAAGGCATTTTCTTTTTAAAGAAATGTGTATTTTTTTGTACATAAATTCACATATATCTATTTTATTGATTTTAGATTTATTGTTGATACATTGAGAATAGTTACAGTGTTTTTATTTTTTCTTTGTAAATGTAATAAGTTTTAGTTTTGGTGGTGATGGTATGACATGTTTCTTTACATTAATGAATGTATGACTGTCACTCATTCAATTGTTGGTCATGTTTTCTAGCATGATGCTTTCTTAAACTGGATAATTTCTCTGTTAAAGTGAGTGAAGTTGTTATTTATCAAACATCACCATAATGGTAAATATGATGCTGCCTCAATATATTGAATTTAGTGAAAATAACATTTTTGGCAGTTTAAATGTACTGAAATACCGACTTGTTAAAAATTATAAGTGGAAATACAAAAAATTATATTATATAGATTGCCCTTTCAAAGCATCTTTATATCATACTTAATCCTTGATGGATTTCCATATTTATTATGTCATCCACATCCTATTTGCAGACTATGATTAAATAATCATAAAACTAATAATTACTCAACTGCAAAGACCTAAACAAAACTTCACAATCCCACATGTCAGATTTAATCTCCAGTTGCGTCCCTAAAAGCCTCCTCGGATCTTTCAACAATATACATCTGCCGTTACTTGTCATTACCTTCTTACACTCTCCTTTCCACAACTTTTTTTCATGCAGCACCCACAATGTGGCTTACTGTTCTGTCAATTTGTCCCTTAGTCGTCACATTTTCAAACCCAACTATTAAAAGAAGCCACCAACTTGTTCCTTAATATTAGTGATTCAAATAATACAGTGACCACCTCATGTGCATGGATCCTGCCACCTCACTGGATAACAAATAACAAACAAACAACTTTCCTTTTGTGTCTAATACCCTTAACCGACTTAGAGTGTAAGCTCTTAGGGGAGCAGGGCCTCTGCACCTACTGTACTAGTATGTAACTTTTCCTACATTTGTCACATTTATATTATATACTAACTGTATCACCTTTATTTTTTGCTATTATTAGAACATTATTATTATTATTATTATTATTATTATTATTATAATACTATGTTGATACTTTCTAAATAAACAAATAATAATTATAACCCACTGCAAAAGCATTAAAACCAACTATAGAATGGGGAAAATGGCCGACAGCAGAGCAGAGAGGAAGCACACAGAGAGATCTCCTGCCACCTAGCTTTTAATCCAGCTCCATCTGTCAAGGGGAAAAACAAATCAGATAGGGTAAGTATCCCCCACTATTGGTGAGAACCCTAGGAACATTTTAAGCCATATATTGTGGCATTTTGTCACATAAGACAAACCCTGAGGCCTAAACACCTCAGCCTGCAACTTGGATTTTGGTTCTGCTGGATGAGTAACACAGGAGGTGAGACTACTTTACACTCACACTCCCAAAGGGACACCTATCAAAACAATAAATGCAGGGAATTGTAGCCAGCAATTGCTAGTAAAAAAAATGATTGTAAATAGGCTTGAGGCCTAGCCAAATGGCCAAATGGCCAAATGGTAATTTCCTTACAAACATGAGACCGGGACTGAGACTATGTGACCACTTCTACCTGAAAGGATCCCAGATATTAACATGAGTTACATTTCCTATTAAGAGTCAAACGCCAGTTGCCAGGACCGCCTACATTGCCAAAACAAAAAGGGCCTACTCAAAGTTATACAGTGCTTCTGGATAAAGAGTGATAATTATATTAAGCCTTAAGAATGGTCAAGTCAAAAAAAATGTTTGCATTCAAAAACACTTTAAATCAGCATGCTGCACTCCTATTCCTGAATCTCTTGCCGACTCGTCTGATGGCTCAAATATCGCAGAAATGCAGAATTCCTAATCAAAATGTGGAAATATCAGAATTATCCTTTTTCAAATTTGAAGAAGTATTTCAATTGCACCTCTCAAAAGCAGTGCAGGAAATTAAACACAATATTCAAGACTAAGGTCAGCGTACACATGCAGTTGAGTTCATTGTGGACCAAATAATTGAGGCCCAATCTAAAGATCACTCTGCAATTGTTCAAAACACTTTTCAATACTGGAATCTAAGCTGGAAGACATGAAAAAAAGGTCTAGACACCACAACATCGGGATATGTGGCATTCCAACATCCATTACAGACCTGTTGACATTTAAAAGCACTTAAAAGCAGCAATACAAGCTATACTTTCCATACAACTTGAAAATCCATGGGAAATCCCTCTAACTCTAATCCCTCTAACCGAGCAAAAAAATCTAATCCCTCTAACTGAGCAACCAAAGGACTTGATTGTCCACTTCCTTCAACATGAACCTAGAGACCTCTTCTTACAAGCTGTTAGAAAATCTTCTTCTATAGTAGGTCTGGATGGCTCTAGTTTGCAGATTTTCGCCGACCTTGCTCCCACTACATTACTAAAACATAGGCAACTCAAATCGGCCCTGGCTATTCTAACCAAAAACAATGTTAAATATATAGGTGGGGATTCCCCTTTAGCATCACCTTTCAAACTGCCACAAAATCTAATGTTGCCCATGACCTTGAGGAATGTCATGTACACTTCATCAGTTACAATTTTAATGTCGGAGTCTGACCTTCTGGAGTGCCCAATACCGGGCCGACTTCAAAGACCTTCTAAACAGTGGTCAGAGGTCTCCCAAAATCAAAGACAGTGAAGACCCCAGGCCTCCCAGGGGAGTTATACCCCATATACGGAGAAAAACTCTTACCATTCTTTAAATTGAATTCCTATCTCTACAGTCTACTTGGCTGCTCTTCACTAACCTCACAGCAAGTCTAAATGACTCTGTTTTATTTTCATGTATAACCCACTTCTAGACCTCTAATGGTTTTTGATGAGTCTAATCCTACAGGGTATCATAGATCATTCACCAGATGACTCTTTTCTACTTGCTCTACAAATTGTAGTTTGAATCCTTTCACAGATCTACTCTCAATTAAACTTTAGTTACAAGCTCTATTTAGAGACACTTCATTGTATTTTCTTCTTGAGAGGGGTAACCAAGGGAATGGATTCCTTGTCCCCTTGCCCCAGGCATGTTAGTGCCCTCTGTTATGTTCCAAGGAAGTATACAAATTGCTTTGTTACTGTTGTATTTGGGAACTACCTATTCTCTATTGTTTGTGTTATTTTCCCACCCTTTCCCTTCTAGTTTCAGGTCCCTCTCTCCAAATCAATCATTTGCTTCGCTGGGGGGCCAGGCCTCTTGCTCCAGCTTCTTCACGGCTCTTCCGCATTGGGCTTTAGTCTCAGGGTATTCTTTCTTCCCTCCTCTAAGGTAACATGACACCCACAACATTTACCTTCATTACTCACAATGTGAAGGGGTTTAACTCATCCTTCAAGCGGCGTAAAGCCTTCATTACATATAAATTCCTAAATCCATCAGTCTTGTTTCTATTATTATTATTGTTTATTTGTAACGCGCCAACATATTCCGTAGCGCTATACATAAGTTAAGTTACAGGCAATGACAAGTTCAAGATTCACACATTGCAATGAATGGAGGGCCCTGTCTTTGAGCTTGGAATCCAGTGTCCATAGCGCTTTCCCTAAAGCAACTTGCAGGATAGAAATTCGCAGACTTACAATCTAAAGGGTTTCTACAGGAAACTCACTTCTCCCATGGCCATATCCCAGCATACATGTATAAACTATATCCCACATTGTATGCCTCTTGCCAACTCACTAAAAAAGTAGAAGTAGCTATCTCATTGCATAAGGGCTCCCCCTTTAATGTAAGCCATAAAACACTCCTTGGCTCTCAGCTTACTTTGATCCCCTTTTACTTGCCCACAAAATTACCTCACAAATCCTTAATCAAATTACTTAAATTTTTTAGATAAATGTATATTGGTCAAGTGGTCCTAGGTAGAGATGTCGCGAATAGTTCGCCGGCGGATTGTTCCCGGCGAACATAGCATGTTCGCGTTCGCAGCGAACATATGCGAGATTCGACCCGCCCCCAATACTTTATCATTGAGCAAACTTTGACCCTGCATGTCCCAGTCAGCAGACACATTCCAGCCAATCAGCAGCATAAACTCCCTTCCACACCCTTCTACCTCATGGGCAGCAGCCATTTTGGAATCATAACTAACTTGCAGTCTTAGAGGAGGCTGAGTGTAGGTGCTGCTGATTGAATAGGGAAATCAATAGCTAGGCAAGTTTATTCAGTGTCCAGTGCAGTGCTGAAGGACTCATCAGATCTCTGCTGTAAACACAGCACCCCAAAAAGCCCTTTTTAGGGCTATAACATCATTTTTTTTTCTTCGTTTTTTTTCTGTGTAATCTAACTTCATTTGCCTGTCTCCCTGCTAGCCCCTGCTTGCAAGTGTGTGTGTCAGGCTCACAGCTTATACTCTGTGTGCACAACGCATACAATATAATATTGTTTACTAGTTGTCTACTTTTAAAAAACACAAACTTTTATTTTCTTAAATCTAAGTGCATTTGCCTGACCGTCAATCAAAGTTCATTTGCTTGACCGCTACCCATAGTGTGTGTCTTGCTTACAAGTACTGTGCCAAGTTCAACCAATCCAGTCTAGTTGGAGTACCAACAGTCCACATTTAAAAAAAAAAACTTTTATTTTCATAAATCTAAGTGCATTTGCATAACCGTCAATCAAAGTTCATTTGCTTGACCGCTACCCATAGTGTGTGTCTTGCTTACAAGTACTGTGCCAGGTTCAACCAATCCAGTCTAGTTGGGGTACCAACAGTCCACATTTAAAAAACCCAAACTTTTATTTTCTTAAATCTAAGTGCATTTGCATAACCGTCAATCAAAGTTCATTTGCTTGACCGCTACCCATAGTGTGTGTCCTGCTTTCAAGTACTGTGCAAGAGAGCATGTTGTGTGCATGCTTGAGCTCTAAACAAAAGGCTTTTTAGTGTCTTAGTCCCTCAAATACAAGTTTTATTTTAACACCTTTCTGTTTATAAGCACTTTGTGCACGGTGTTGTTCATTTTTGGGAGTTTTTGTGGTATTTTTCTTAGTTTAATTTAAGTTTTAGTTTTCTGGGAGCCAAGCTCAGCTCTCTATCCCAGGAGAGTGAGCTGTCTCCTGGATACTTTGCCACACCCCTCCCTTAGCACTCCACCTTCACTCCTGGAGCTTTTTTTACTTTGACTTTTTTTTTTTTTTTTAAGTTTTTCAGGTTTTGTTAAAGTTTTGTTTGTTTGGTGTTGGGTTTTATGTTTTGGGGGGAGAGAAAACAAGTAACATCTTTGTAGGCAGTGGGGGGGGGGGGAAACAATTAGAATTTCTGTTGAAAAGGCTTTTTTTTAACATATGACACAGAGACACAGAGGGGTTAAAAAGCCTCTGTGTTCTCTGTGTTGTTGCAATTAGTAACATCTTGCAACAGGCCATTAACCCTTCCACTGCCAAACATCATCTCTCTCTCTCCCTTAGTTTTTGTCTCCCTTAGTTTTGTCTTTTTGTTTCTTTTTCACACTTTTATATTTTTAAAAAAAGAAAACAGTAGAAAATCATAAAACAAAAAATAAAAATAAATAAAACAAATAAACTAAAAAAAAAAGGGTCTAAACATGAGGGATAAGACCATTAAGAAGCCTCAGGGGTCAAAAGGGGGAATAATGGCCCCTAAAAATCCTAGCTGCAGCACTGCACAGCATAGGCCCCAGGCAGATAAGGCAGCCCCAGCTCCTGGTGGTTCTGCCAGCAGACCTACCCCTGTGGCTAATACCTGGTCACAGGTGGTTTCTGCTGGCCCCAGTAATACCACCGCTGGGGCTGAGGGGCAGATCACCAGGAAGCATGGGGTTAAATGTCAGATGTCTGGGGTCTACAGCATTGATATCTATCTGCATGCTTCAGCTAATGTCATCAGCCCCTCTGTTATAGTAGCAGCCAGCAAAATGTACGGGAAAGCAGTTTTCTTTACCCGTACTCTGGCTGCTGCTCACATTCTTATACAGAGAGGCATCACAGTGGGGGGATTATATGTCCCAATAGAACCCCTGGAAGGGTTGGGCACAAAAGTAACACTCTCTAATGTGCCCCCCTTCCTACCAGACTCCCTCCTGCGCCCCCACCTGCTAACCCTAGGGAAAGTAAAAACACCATTTATTAAAATTCCCCTGGGGTGCAGAGAGAGAGCACTTCATCATGTGCTCTCTTTAAAGAGGCAGGTACAAATGTGCCTGCCTCAGGGCGCAGAAAACATAGAGGGGTCTTTTGGGGTTCCATTTGAGGAAGTGCTGTACAGGATTTTTTACAGCACTACGGAGGTGCAGTGCTATCATTGCAAGGGGTTGGGGCATACATGTTGGAATTGTCCTAATGTAAAGCATCATGCCCCAGCCCCAGCAAATGGCACCTCCGTCAGTACGGCACCCATCCCCGCTGAGCCCATAACAGCGGGGACCTCAAGGGTCATAGCCCCCCCACAGAGCTCAGGCAAGGAGGCCGTTCCTCAAGCCACCACCACGGCCTCCAAACCCCCTTCTTCCCCAAAAAAGCCATCTGTGTCTGTGGTCTCCAGCAAGACTGCAGACACGGGGAAAAAGGGGAAGAATGTCACCGGTCCTCCCAGTGTCACAGCTGCATCTCCCAAGTCCCAATCTGCCCCCACCATAATTACATCAGTTAGTGTGGGGGCACAGTGTAAGCAGAGTGATAATAAGCCCTCTGCAGGGGAGGCAGCTAGTGGCAGCTCCTCTTCCAGGAGTGACGTCCCCAGGAAGAGGAAGCATAAAACCAACAGGGAGGTTGCTGATAAGTGGTAAGTGCTCTATAGTGGAGCACCTCCCTCTAAAAGCAAGAAGAGGAACAAAACATCTCCTCCTCATCCGGTGACATTGTCTGGCCCGGTTATTAAGCTCAGCCAGCCGGTGCCAGACCACACATCTCTCTCTCCAGACCCTATAGGGGTTAATGTGGAAAAGGGTCTGGAGGAAAAGCAGATGCAAGAGGGTCTCCCAAGTGAGGCAGGGGTAGACAAGAAAGATCAGGTTCTGCCTCTGGCCTTTGAGGGGGGTCCCAACAAAGCCCCTGCTGAATGGGTAGTCAGTGTCCCTGAGGTGCTGAGCTTCAAGGGCACCAGTCAGTCTCCTCCTCCAGTGTCACTCTCTAGTGACGTACCTCAGGCTTTGTTAGAGCCCCAGGCCGAGTCACTACTGGAGGGGGGGAATATAGGCATGACCCCCATTCAGGACCCCATGGATTTGTCTGTCAGGGGGGATGTGGCACAAGGGGAAGTGGAAATGGGGGAGGGTGATAAAACAGGTTTTCCTGTTAACATCATGGGAGAGCCTGTCTACCCTCCTCAGCCGTCCACTGACCCTAACATCGGTGCCATCCAAGCTGAGCAAGCAGCGGTGGAACTGGCAGAGGAGGTATATAAAGCCTCCAAGGCTTCCATTAAGGAAGCCATGCCAGCCACTGCTGTCCAGCCAGCTACCCCTGAATGCACTCCTGAAGCTACAGGGGTGCAGCAGCAATCCAAGGGTCCATTATTTACCTTGAAGGGTGCTAAAGGGACTCCTTCTGTATCATCTAAGAGGGGGTCCCTGAGAATAAAGCTGAGGAAACTGACTCCAGCCGGGGAGGATGGAGTAAAAGCCCTCAGCCAAGAGGAGCCCAGGGGTGACCCACTAGAAGGAACATCAGATTCTGGGTGGGTTATCCCTGTCAAGGAAATAGATCTATTCCTTGAGAGCACCCTTCATGGACAAAAGAAAAGGAAGGTGCGGCTGGCCTTGGAGAGGTGGAAGAATATGTCGTTTATTCTCCCCTCTCTCCAGCAATATCTAGTGGTCAGCACTAGGGCCAAGAATTCTGGGACTGCGGAGCATCTCCGCGTCCGGAAATTCTATAAAATGTGCTTGTCCTATCAGCAGTCTCAAGGGTCTGAGGAACGCACAATTCCTGACACGCAGTAATGGCTTTGCACATCAGCACGCTAAATACCAATGGCTGTCAAGACAGTTTCCGCAGGTTCCAGGTACTCTCCTATTTATATCAGGGAGGGTACTCTGTGAGCTTCCTGCAGGAAACTCACACCACTCCAGAGGCTGAGGCCTCGTGGCAACTGGAGTGGAGAGGCAGGGTCTTCTTCAGCCACTTCACATCGGCGTCATGTGGAGTGGTGACCCTGTTCTCAGAGTCTTTTCAGCCAGAGCTGCTGCTTGTGAAAGCTGTTATCCCAGGCCATCTAATCCACCTCCGGGTCCGAGAGCAGGGTAGCATCATTAACCTAGTTAATATATATGCCCCTGCTGGAGGGCCCGAGAGAGTGAGGTTCCTCGCCAGACTGTCCCAGTTTTTGGAGACGGTTGATGCAGATGAGTGTTTGGTACTCGGGGGTGATTTCAACTGCACCCTCGACGCTCTGGACCGGAATAGTCCAGAGCCGTACCCGCCTTCTGCGTCAGCCCTGCGGGAGATCATCGCCCGCTTCTCCCTGGAGGACATCTGGCGGGAGCAGAACCCAGGGGCATCAGACGGTTTCACCTATGTCAGGGTGAGAGCCGGTCTGGTGTCCCACTCCCGGATCGACAGACTATATATATCTAGTCACTATATGTCACGAGTCGGTTCTTGTGCCATTAGGCTGGCTCCGTTCACAGACCACAACTGTGTGTCTGTGACGGTGGCGCTAACTCCAACAGCGCCACAAGCCGCCTATTGGCACTTCAACAATGCTTTGTTGAAGGACCAGGGGCTCGTGACATTGATCCGGGAGTTTTGGACGGACTGGAGGGGTTGCAAGGGGAACTTTGCCACGTTAAAACTGTGGTGGGATGTGGGCAAGGTTCATTTGCGACTTCTGTGTCAGGAATATACCAAGGGTGTGAGTGGGCAGCGCGAAGCTGAGTTGGAGTCACTCCGGGGGGAGGTACTCCATCTGGAGCAGAGGCTGTTCACTTGTAGGGACCAATCCCTGCAGAGCGAGTATGTAGAGAGGAAGGGTGTCCTCTGTGACCTGGAACGACACCAGGCCAAGGGGGCATACGTGCGCAGCCGCTTAGGTTTTCTCAAAGATCTAGACCGCGGCTCGCGCCTCTTCTACTCACTGGAGAAAAAGGGGGGTAACAGTAGGCACATCACCTGTCTTCTAGATGAAGACGGTGCCCCCCTTACAGATCCGGAGAGTATCCGGGATAGAGCCCGGAACTTTTATAAAGATCTTTACTCTCCGGATCCCATTTCTCCAGACGCCTGCAGGGTGCTATGGGAGGGGCTCCCCACAGTCAGTGAGGGTGTAAGAGAGCGGCTTGATATACCACTATCTTTTCAAGAGCTCTCTGAAGCCCTCCGTGCCATGTCCTGTGAGAAGTCTCCAGGACTGGACGGACTGACTGTAGAGTTTTTCCAATTTTTCTGGGAGACTCTGGGACCTGATTTCCATCTGGTCCTTGGGGAAGCCCTGGAGACCGGGGAGATGCCCCTGTCTTGTCGCAGGGCAGTACTTGCCCTGCTGCCCAAAAAGGGGGATCTCCAGCTTATTAAGAACTGGCGACCGGTCTCTCTGCTCAGCACAGACTACAAGATTGTAGCTAAAGCCATTTCGCTTAGACTTGGGTCTGTGCTGGCAGAATTGGTTCACCCTGACCAGTCCTATGCGATCCCGGGCCGGACTATCTTTGATAGTATCTTTCTGGTCCGGGATCTATTGTATTATTCTCGCAGGACTGGTCTGTCACTCGCCTTTCTCTCTTTAGATCAAGAGAAGGCGTTTGACAGGGTGGACCATGGTTACCTCATAGCCACTCTGCAAGCGTACGGCTTTGGCCCACAGTTTGTGGGCTTTATAAGAACGCTGTACGCCTCTGCAGAGTGTTTACTTAAAATCAATTGGTCCCTAACAGCACCTTTGGTATTTGGACGAGGGGTGCATCAAGGATGTCCCTTGTCTGGACAGTTATATGCACTGGCCATCGAGCCTTTCCTCTGCCTACTGAGGAAAAGGCTCACAGGGCTGGTGCTAAAAGATCCAGACATGCGGATTGTCCATTCAGCTTATGCTGACGATGTGCTCCTCGTGGCCCAGGATCCAGTTGATCTTGAGCTGGCAAAACAGTGCCAGGAGGTATATTCAGCTGCCTCCTCCGCTCAGATCAACTGGTCCAAATGCACAGGCCTTTTAGAGGGTAATTTACAGGTAGACTCTTTGCCTCCCACGTTTCGTGACATCCTGGTCCAGCATCTTCATCCACATCAACCACTGCTGTCCTCCTTGCCCCCTCTCAACTCTCCACCACTCCGTCTCTCGCCTCTTGCTGTTCCTGCTCATCTCCCCACAGTCAGGTGTCTGTCAAGGGCATGTTTGAGCGTAAGAAGCCAATGCCACAAAGTCACCCCCTTGCCCGGCGTCTGACAGCTGGCTTGTCTGAACTCTTGGCACGCCAGCTTTTACCATACAAGCTGGTGGAGTCTGAGGCGTTCAAAAAGTTTTTAGCGATTGGGATACCGCAGTGGAAGGTACCCGGCCGAAATTTCTTTGCCCAAAAGGCAATCCCCAACCTGTACTCAATTGTGCAAAAGGAAGTAATGGCATCTCTGGCACACAGTGTTGGGGCAAGGGTCCATCTGACCACTGATACCTGGTCTGCAAAGCCTGGTCAGGGCAGGTATATCACCTACACTGCGCATTGGGCAAACCTGCTGACGCCTGCCAAGCATGGAATGCGTGGCTCTGCAGAGGAGTTGGTGACACCGCCACGACTTGCAGGCAGGCCTGCTGCCACCTCCTCTACTCCTCCTACTCCATCCTCTTCCATAACCTCCTCAGCTGAGTCCTCTTCTGCTGCTGCGTCTTGCTCCACATCAACGGCACCCCCCCAGCTCCCCAGATACTATTCCACATCCCGGATACGGCAGTGTCATGCTGTCTTGGGGTTGACTTGCCTCAAAGCAGAGAGTCACACCGGGCCAGCACTCCTGTCCGCCCTGAACGCACAGGTGGATCAATGGCTGACTCCGCACCAACTAGAGATTGGCAAAGTGGTTTGTGACAACGGAAGAAATTTGTTGGCGGCATTGAATTTGGGCAAGTTGACGCATGTGCCGTGCATGGCACATGTGTGTAATCTGATCGTACAACGCTTTGTCCATAAGTATCCAGGCTTACAGGACGTCCTGAAGCAGGCCAGAAAGGTGTGTGGCCATTTCAGGCGTTCCTACACGGCCATGGCGCACTTTTCAGATATCCAGCGGCGAAACAACATGCCAGTGAAGAGCTTGATTTGTGACAGCCCCACACGTTGGAATTCAACACTCCTAATGTTCGACCGCCTGCTAAAACAAGAAAAAGCCATTAACGAGTATTTGTATGACCGGGGTGCTAGGACAGCCTCTGCGGAGCTGGGGATTTTTTTGCCACGTTACTGGACGCTCATGCGCAATGCCTGTAGGCTCATGCGTCCTTTTGAGGAGGTGACAAACCTTGTCAGTCGCACCGAAGGCACCATCAGCGACATCATACCATTTGTTTTATTCCTGGAGCGTGCCCTGCGAAGAGTGCTGGATCAGGCCGTAGATGAGCGTGACGAGGAAGAGGAAGAGTTGTGGTCACCATCACCACCAGAAACAGCCTTATCAGCATCGCTTGCTGGACCTGCGGCAACCCTGGAAGAGGATTGTGAGGAAGAGGAGTCAGAGGAGGAATGTGGCTTTGAGGGGGAGGAGGAAGACCAATCACAACAGGCATCCCAGGGTGCTCGTTGTCACCTATCTGGTACCCGTGGTGTTGTACGTGGCTGGGGGGAAGAACATATCTTCAGCGAGATCACTGAGGACGAGGAACGGGACATGACTAGCTCGGCATCCAACCTTGTGCAAATGGGGTCTTTCATGCTGTCGTGCCTGTCGCAGGACCCTCGTATAAAAAGGCTGAAGGGGAACGACCTGTACTGGGTGTGCACGCTACTAGACCCCCGGTATAAGCAGAAAGTGCCTGATTTGTTACCAAATTACCGCAAGTCAGAAAGGATGCAGCAGGTCCAAAACAAATTAGCAAGTATGCTTTATACAGCATATAAGGGTGATGTCACAGCACAAGGGCAATATAACAGAGGAAGAGGTGAAAGTAATCCACCTCCCACGACCATGCCGGCAAGGACAGGACGTTTAAAAGACGTGTTGTTGATGGAGGACATGCAGACCTTTTTCAGTCCTACGCATCGCATCAGCCCTTCGGGATCCACCCTCAGAGAACGACTTGACCGACAGGTAGCAGACTACCTCGCCTTAACTGCAGATATCGACACTCTGAGGAGCGATGAACCCCCCTGGGTATGCAGGCTAGACCTGTGGCCTGAGCTATCCCAATTTGCAATTGAACTTCTGGCCTGCCCCGCTTCAAGTGTCCTGTCAGAAAGGACCTTCAGTGCAGCAGGAGGTTTTGTCACCGAGAAGAGAAGTCGCGTAGGGCAAAAAAGTGTAGATTGCCTCACCTCTATAAAGATGAATGAGGGATGGATCCCGAAGGGACTGACACTGGGCGATACATTCGACTGAAAAAGGCCTGATGAGATGAGCTGCCTTCGGCTATAAATGGTCCACACGCTGCTGTATGTTATCTGTGAATGCCGGATGACTTGCGTGAATTATCCGCCACCAACTAGGGTTCAAGAAGAGGCAATGTTTTATGGCACTTTCTGCCTGGGGAACAAAGGTCAATTTTTCTGGCCGCTGCAACAGCAGCGGCTGCAACAATATCTAATTTTTGAATTTCAATTTTTATGCCAGAAGGCGTACGGCATGTAATGGAAAAGAAAGCATATTGAACAGTCTTGCATAACACAACAGTTGTGCAAAAATACATATTTACAATGAAGACATTGTGTTAAAATTAGGTGGCTAGGCCTTCTTTTTTTTACTTTTTTGGTTAATACATTTTCTTTTTTTTTACTGTGATTGCAATTTTTAAGAGAAACCTAAGACATGGTAAAACAGACAATAGTAAAGTCCTATTATCTATCATCACTCCAGCAGTAGCTTATTATTTACAATATCTAACCTGCTCAATCGCCCTTGGGTTACCCTAGGGCAGGCTTCAGTAGGCGACCTCTCCTTTCCTCGGATGATTTTGCCGCCGGTTGCTTCTGAAGGGTCTCCTCCAGGGCTCCCCACTCCGGTCCTTCCCCCCGAGTCGCTTCAACCATTAACAAATGTTTTATTATATTAGGGGGGCACTAAATGGGGATGTTATCCAGGGCTGCAAATTGTCTGGAACTGGGTGATTCTATCCAAGACTACATGGTTAAATCTCTCGTTGAGCAGTAAATAGTTGATTTTTTTTATTAATTCCTGAAAGTTTTAAGTTGGGGTTTTCCAACTACTAGCTATGTGTATTTTTTCTTTCAAAAAATATTTTATTAGGTCAATCTTAAACATTTTAGAAGCTAGTAAGCATGTTTCTTCCCATAGTCTTATGACTGCCGAACACTCCCACCACACATGAATAAATGTAGCCTCATTACCACGGTTCCTAAAACATGAGTTGCTCCGTTTTGGATCCCATTTATTAGCTTAAAAGGAGTAATATATGTCCTGTGTAGGACCTTTATTGAAGTCTCAAGCAGACTATAATTTAAAGATCCTCTACTTAAGCCTTGCCAACTTTTATCCCATGTGCTATCTGCCAACTCGGTGCCCAAATCCCTCTCCCAGGCTTTGGTATAGTCTGGTTTGTTTGCCCATGAGTTTTCATTAAATAGTTCATACAAGCCTGGATTGTAGATTTAACTTCCTCTTGGGATATGTCTAGGTTCAAGCTGTCCAATTGAGGTACAGGTATTTTGTGGACTTCTTGCTGTAGTAGGAAGGACTCTATGTCAGATCCGCTGCAGCGGGATTGGGATGAATATATGGTCTGATCGAAGTTTTGAAATGTTTCTTGGATAGCATTGGTACTAAAGGAGGTTTGGCCATCAGGTAGTCTACAGATACTGTATATTATGTCCTCTCTTGGGGGGTAAAGACACTAATAATTCCTCCAATAAAATTCTGCTTTTTTTTTTTGTGGGCAAGGTCCCTGGTTAGTCCCTTGGGTTATCTGTTAAAAAGAGTGGTGCAGAGACTGTGGGGGCTGTTAGCCTCCTTGTCCCTGTGTGGCCATTTAGAATCCCTGCTGCTGCATGTTTCAGCTTTATTAAGGTGTAATTGTACAGCGTTTGACTCAAGTAGCTGCCTGTGCTGGGT
This sequence comes from Discoglossus pictus, assembly GCA_027410445.1. NCBI lineage: Eukaryota > Metazoa > Chordata > Amphibia > Anura > Alytidae > Discoglossus > Discoglossus pictus. Next base: position 215,832,076 of record CM050165.1, on the reverse strand, counting down.
CAGTTTGGCTTAATTGCTGGGCCCTTTTCCTGCCAAGATGGCGACCGTCAGACCATGGGCCTCTATGTCCCCTTCACTACCTTTGTCCCCGCTTGTGTGCTTATTTGGGATGGCCCCCCTTTATATCTCCGGTCCGTGGCCTTGTAAGGGTCGCCCCCTCAATCTCTGAGTGTGGATATGCAGGGATGGGGCGTTGAATCAGGCCTACCTTCTTCTCTGCTCGCTGCAAGATAACCAATACCTAATTTTTCAGGCATGTGTACATGCCTAATTTTTCTGGCCTCTGGTGCTGCACTGTGGCTTCAACAACCAAACCCCAAAAAAAGGCACATAACAGGGATTAAACTGATAGGAGTAGTACTACTTAACACACCACTCATATCTGGTGTAACAGTAGTGTACATTTAAAACAAAAAAAATTATTCTACTGTAATAGATTGCATAGCAGTTAGTTGTCTGCAAGCGTGTGTGTCAAACCTACAGCGTCTACTCTACCAACTTCTGCAAGTGCACAGTGCCACTCATATCTGTTGTCACAGTAGCTTGGACGCATAGTACCGATCTGTCAAAACCTGTAATGATGAATAAGGTCTAGAGTAGCATGGTTCCCTTATCCTCTACAGGTTGAGACCTAATGTTTGGGTGACTCCAGACCAACACATGAGTACAAGCAGCACACAAACTCAAAGCCGCCATCCTCCTCCTGGTGCAGCATCATAAGCCACATCAACCACTGCTGTCCTCCTTGCCCCCTCTCAACCATCCACCACTCCGTCTCTCGCCTTGAGCAGTTCCTGCTCATCTGCCCATAGTCAGGTGCCTGTAAAGGACATGTTTGAGCGTAAGAAGCTAATGTCACAAAGTGCCCCAAAATTGAAGTGATACGACCAACAAAGCATCTTTTTCCATCTCCTGGTTCTAAAAATCTAGGCCTTATACACGCCCCCTGATAGGTGACGTAACAAGTATTAAACTGATAAGAGTAGTACTTACAAACACGTCACTCCTATCTGGTGGCACCTTTGACTGCACGTGCCGTGCCCCAAAATTGAAGTGATACGACCAACAAAGCATCTTTTTCCATCTCCTGGTTCTAAAAATCCAGGCCTTATACACGCCCCCTGATAGGTGACGTAACAAGTATTAAACTGATAAGAGTAGTACTTACAAACACGTCACTCCTATCTGGTAGCACCTTTGACTGCACGTGCTGTGCCCCAAAATTGAAGTGATACGACCAACAAAGCATCTTTTACCATCTCCTGGTTCTAAAAATCCAGGCATTATACACGCCCCCTGATAAGTGACGTAACAAGTATTAAACTGATAAGAGTAGTACTTACAAACACGTCACTCCTATCTGGTGGCACCTTTGACTGCACGTGCCGTGCCCCAAAATTGAAGTGATACGACCAACAAAGCATCTTTTTCCATCTCCTGGTTCTAAAAATCTAGGCCTTATACACGCCCCCTGATAGGTGACGTAACAAGTATTAAACTGATAAGAGTAGTACTTACAAACACGTCACTCCTATCTGGTGGCACCTTTGACTGCACGTGCCGTGCCCCAAAATTGAAGTGATACGACCAACAAAGCATCTTTTTCCATCTCCTGGTTCTAAAAATCCAGGCCTTATACACGCCCCCTGATAGGTGACGTAACAAGTATTAAACTGATAAGAGTAGTACTTACAAACACGTCACTCCTATCTGGTAGCACCTTTGACTGCACGTGCTGTGCCCCAAAATTGAAGTGATACGACCAACAAAGCATCTTTTACCATGTCCTGGTTCTAAAAATCCAGGCATTATACACGCCCCCTGATAAGTGACGTAACAAGTATTAAACTGATAAGAGTAGTACTTACAAACACGTCACTCCTATCTGGTGGCACCTTTGACTGCACGTGCCGTGCCCCAAAATTGAAGTGATACGACCAACAAAGCATCTTTTTCCATCTCCTGGTTCTAAAAATCCAGGCCTTATACACGCCCCCTGATAGGTGACGTAACAAGTATTAAACTGATAAGAGTAGTACTTACAAACACGTCACTCCTATCTGGTGGCACCTTTGACTGCACGTGCCGTGCCCCAAAATTGAAGTGATACGACCAACAAAGCATCTTTTTCCATCTCCTGGTTCTAAAAATCCAGGCCTTATACACGCCCCCTGATAGGTGACGTAACAAGTATTAAACTGATAAGAGTAGTACTTACAAACACGCCACTCCTATCTGGTGGCACCTTTGACTGCACATGCCGTGCCGCAAAATTGAAGTGATACGACCAACAAAGCATCTTTTTCTATCTCCTGGTTCTAAAAATCCAGGCCTTATACACGCCCCCTGATAGGTGACGTAACAAGTATTAAACTGATAAGAGTAGTACTTACAAACACGTCACTCCTATCTGGTGGCACCTTTGACTGCACGTGCCATGCCCCAAAATTTGAAGTGATACGACCAACAAAGCATCTTTTTCCATCTCCTGGTTCTAAAAATCCAGGCCTTATACACGCCCCCTGATAGGTGACGTAACAAGTATTAAACTGATAAGAGTAGTACTTACAAACACGTCACTCCTATCTGGTGGCACCTTTGACTGCACGTGCCGTGCCCCAAAATTGAAGTGATACGACCAACAAAGCATCTTTTTCCATCTCCCGGTTCCAAAAATCCAGGCCTTATACACGCCCCCTGATAGGTGACGTAACAAGTATTAAACTGATAAGAGTAGTACTTACAAACATGCCACTCCTATCTGGTGGCACCTTTGATTGCACGTGCCGTGCCCCAAAATTGAAGTGATACGACCAACAAAGCATCTTTTTCCATCTCCTGGTTCTAAAAATCCAGGCCTTATACACGCACCCTGATAGGTGACGTAACAAGTATTAAACTGATAAGAGTAGTACTTACAAACACGTCACTCCTATCTGGTGGCACCTTTGACTGCACGTGCCGTGCCCCAAAATTGAAGTGATACGACCAACAAAGCATCTTTTTCCATCTCCTGGTTCTAAAAATCCAGGCCTTATACACGCCCCCTGATAGGTGACGTAACAAGTATTAAACTGATAAGAGTAGTACTTACAAACACGCCACTCCTATCTGGTGGCACCTTTGACTGCACGTGCCGTGCCCCAAAATTGAAGTGATACGACCAACAAAGCATCTTTTACCATCTCCTGGTTCTAAAAATCCAGTCCTTATACACGCCCCCTGATAGGTGACGTAACAAGTATTAAACTGATAAGAGTAGTACTTACAAACACGCCACTCCTATCTGGTGGCACCTTTGACTGCACGTGCCGTGCCCCAAAATTGAAGTGATACGACCAACAAAGCATCTTTTTCTATCTCCAGGTTCTAAAAATCCAGGCCTTATACACGCCCCCTGATAGGTGACGTAACAAGTATTAAACTGATAAGAGTAGTACTTACAAACACGTCACTCCTATCTGGTGGCACCTTTGACTGTACGTGCCATGCCCCAAAATTGAAGTGATACGACCAACAAAGCATCTTTTTCCATTTCCCGGTTCTAAAAATCCAGGCCTTATACACGCCCCCTGATAGGTGACGTAACAAGTATTAAACTGATAAGAGTAGTACTTACAAACACGTCACTCCTATCTGGTGGTACCTTTGATTGCACGTGCCGTTCCCCAAAATTGAAGTGATACGACCAACAAAGCATCTTTTACCATCTCCTGGTTCTAAAAATCCAGGCCTTATACACGCCCCCTGATAGGTGACGTAACAAGTATTAAACTGATAAGAGTAGTACTTACAAACACGCCACTCCTATCTGGTGGCACCTTTGATTGCACGTGCCGTGCCCCAAAATTGAAGTGATACGACCAACAAAGCATCTTTTTCCATCTGCTGGTTCGAAGAATCCAGGCCTTATACACGCCCCCTGATTGGTGACGTAACAAGTATTAAACTGATAAGAGTAGTACTTACAAACACGTCACTCCTATCTGGTGGCACCTTTGACTGCACGTGCCATGCCCCAAAATTGAAGTGATACGACCAACAAAGCATCTTTTTCCATCTCCAGGTTCTAAAAATCCAGGCCTTATACACGCCCCCTGATAGGTGACGTAACAAGTATTAAACTGATAAGAGTAGTACTTACAAACACGTCACTCCTATCTGGTGGCACCTTTGACTGCACGTGCCGTGCCCCAAAATTGAAGTGATACGACCAACAAAGCATCTTTTTCTATCTCCAGGTTCTAAAAATCCAGGCCTTATACACGCCCCCTGATAGGTGACGTAACAAGTATTAAACTGATAAGAGTAGTACTTACAAACACATCACTCCTATCTGGTGGCACCTTTGATTGCACGTGCCGTGCCCCAAAATTGAAGTGATACGACCAACAAAGCATCTTTTACCATCTCCTGGTTCTAAAAATCCAGGCCTTATACACGCCCCCTGATAGGTGACGTAACAAGTATTAAACTGATAAGAGTAGTACTTACAAACACGTCACTCCTATCTGGTGGTACCTTTGACTGCCTGTGCGGTGCCCCAAAATTGAAGTGATACGACCAACAAAGCATCTTTTTCCATCTCCCGGTTCTAAAAATCCAGGCCTTATACACGCCCCCTTATAGGTGACGTAACAAGTATTAAACTGATAAGAGTAGTACTTACAAACATACCACTCCTATCTGGTGGCACCTTTGATTGCACGTGCCGTGCCCCAAAATTGAAGTGATACGACCAACAAAGCATCTTTTTCCATCTGCTGGTTCGAAAAATCCAGGCCTTATACACGCCCCCTGATAGGTGACGTAACAAGTATTAAACTGATAAGAGTAGTACTTACAAACACGTCACTCCTATCTGGTGGCACCTTTGACTGCACGTGCCATGCCCCAAAATTGAAGTGATACGACCAACAAAGCATCTTTTTCCATCTCCCGGTTCTAAAAATCCAGGCCTTATACACGCCCCCTGATAGGTGACGTAACAAGTATTAAACTGATAAGAGTAGTACTTACAAACACGTCACTCCTATCTGGTGGCACCTTTGATTGCACGTGCCGTGCCCCAAAATTGAAGTGATACGACCAACAAAGCATCTTTTACCATCTCCTGGTTCTAAAAATCCAGGCCTTATACACGCACCCTGATAGGTGACGTAACAAGTATTAAACTGATAAGAGTAGTACTTACAAACACGTCACTCCTATCTGGTGGTACCTTTGATTGCACGTGCCGTTCCCCAAAATTGAAGTGATACGACCAACAAAGCATCTTTTACCATCTCCTGGTTCTAAAAATCCAGGCCTTATACACGCCCCCTGATAGGTGACGTAACAAGTATTAAACTGATAAGAGTAGTACTTACAAACACGCCACTCCTATCTGGTGGCACCTTTGATTGCACGTGCCGTGCCCCAAAATTGAAGTGATACGACCAACAAAGCATCTTTTTCCATCTGCTGGTTCGAAGAATCCAGGCCTTATACACGCCCCCTGATTGGTGACGTAACAAGTATTAAACTGATAAGAGTAGTACTTACAAACACGTCACTCCTATCTGGTGGCACCTTTGACTGCACGTGCCATGCCCCAAAATTGAAGTGATACGACCAACAAAGCATCTTTTTCCATCTCCTGGTTCTAAAAATCCAGGCCTTATACACGCCCCCTGATAGGTGACGTAACAAGTATTAAACTGATAAGAGTAGTACTTACAAACACGCCACTCCTATCTGGTGGCACCTTTGACTGCACGTGCCGTGCCCCAAAATTGAAGTGATACGACCAACAAAGCATCTTTTTCCATCTCCTGGTTCTAAAAATCCAGGCCTTATACACGCTCCCTGATAGGTGACGTAACAAGTATTAAACTGATAAGAGTAGTACTTACAAACACGTCACTCCTATCTGGTGGCACCTTTGACTGCACGTGCCGTGCCCCAAAATTTGAAGTGATACGACCAACAAAGCATCTTTTTCCATCTCCTGGTTCTAAAAATCCAGGCCTTATACACGCCCCCTGATAGGTGACGTAACAAGTATTAAACTGATAAGAGTAGTACTTACAAACACGTCACTCCTATCTGGTGGCACCTTTGACTGCACGTGCGGTGCCCCAAAATTGAAGTGATACGACCAACAAAGCATCTTTTTCCATCTCCCGGTTCCAAAAATCCAGGCCTTATACACGCCCCCTGATAGGTGACGTAACAAGTATTAAACTGATAAGAGTAGTACTTACAAACATGCCACTCCTATCTGGTGGCACCTTTGATTGCACGTGCCGTGCCCCAAAATTGAAGTGATACGACCAACAAAGCATCTTTTTCCATCTCCTGGTTCTAAAAATCCAGGCCTTATACACGCACCCTGATAGGTGACATAACAAGTATTAAACTGATAAGAGTAGTACTTACAAACACGTCACTCCTATCTGGTGGCACCTTTGACTGCACGTGCCGTGCCCCAAAATTGAAGTGATACGACCAACAAAGCATCTTTTTCCATCTCCTGGTTCTAAAAATCCAGGCCTTATACACGCCCCCTGATAGGTGACGTAACAAGTATTAAACTGATAAGAGTAGTACTTACAACCACGCCACTCCTATCTGGTGGCACCTTTGACTGCACGTGCCGTGCCCCAAAATTGAAGTGATACGACCAACAAAGCATCTTTTACCATCTCCTGGTTCTAAAAATCCAGGCCTTATACACGCCCCCTGATAGGTGACGTAACAAGTATTAAACTGATAAGAGTAGTACTTACAAACACGCCACTCCTATCTGGTGGCACCTTTGACTGCACGTGCCGTGCCCCAAAATTGAAGTGATACGACCAACAAAGCATCTTTTTCTATCTCCAGGTTCTAAAAATCCAGGCCTTATACACGCCCCCTGATAGGTGACGTAACAAGTATTAAACTGATAAGAGTAGTACTTACAAACACATCACTCCTATCTGGTGGCACCTTTGATTGCACGTGCCGTGCCCCAAAATTGAAGTGATACGACCAACAAAGCATCTTTTACAATCTCCTGGTTCTAAAAATCCAGGCCTTATACACGCCCCCTGATAGGTGACGTAACAAGTATTAAACTGATAAGAGTAGTACTTACAAACACGTCACTCCTATCTGGTGGTACCTTTGACTGCCTGTGCAGTGCCCCAAAATTGAAGTGATACGACCAACAAAGCATCTTTTTCCATCTCCCGGTTCTAAAAATCCAGGCCTTATACACGCCCCCTTATAGGTGACGTAACAAGTATTAAACTGATAAGAGTAGTACTTACAAACATGCCACTCCTATCTGGTGGCACCTTTGATTGCACGTGCCGTGCCCCAAAATTGAAGTAATACGACCAACAAAGCATCTTTTTCCATCTGCTGGTTCGAAAAATCCAGGCCTTATACACGCCCCCTGATAGGTGACGTAACAAGTATTAAACTGATAAGAGTAGTACTTACAAACACGTCACTCCTATCTGGTGGCACCTTTGACTGCACGTGCCATGCCCCAAAATTGAAGTGATACGACCAACAAAGCATCTTTTTCCATCTCCCGGTTCTAAAAATCCAGGCCTTATACACGCCCCCTGATAGGTGACGTAACAAGTATTAAACTGATAAGAGTAGTACTTACAAACACGTCACTCCTATCTGGTGGCACCTTTGATTGCACGTGCCGTGCCCCAAAATTGAAGTGATACGACCAACAAAGCATCTTTTACCATCTCCTGGTTCTAAAAATCCAGGCCTTATACACGCCCCCTGATAGGTGACGTAACAAGTATTAAACTGATAAGAGTAGTACTTACAAACACGCCACTCCTATCTGGTGGCACCTTTGATTGCACGTGCCGTGCCCCAAAATTGATGTGATACGACCAACAAAGCATCTTTTTCCATCTGCTGGTTCGAAAAATCCAGGCCTTATACACGCCCCCTGATAGGTGACGTAACAAGTATTAAACTGATAAGAGTAGTACTTACAAACACGTCACTCCTATCTGGTGGCACCTTTGACTGCACGTGCCATGCCCCAAAATTGAAGTGATACGACCAACAAAGCATCTTTTACAATCTCCTGGTTCTAAAAATCCAGGCCTTATACACGCCCCCTGATAGGTGACGTAACAAGTATTAAACTGATAAGAGTAGTACTTACAAACACGTCACTCCTATCTGGTGGTACCTTTGACTGCCTGTGCAGTGCCCCAAAATTGAAGTGATACGACCAACAAAGCATCTTTTTCCATCTCCCGGTTCTAAAAATCCAGGCCTTATACACGCCCCCTTATAGGTGACGTAACAAGTATTAAACTGATAAGAGTAGTACTTACAAACATGCCACTCCTATCTGGTGGCACCTTTGATTGCACGTGCCGTGCCCCAAAATTGAAGTAATACGACCAACAAAGCATCTTTTTCCATCTGCTGGTTCGAAAAATCCAGGCCTTATACACGCCCCCTGATAGGTGACGTAACAAGTATTAAACTGATAAGAGTAGTACTTACAAACACGTCACTCCTATCTGGTGGCACCTTTGACTGCACGTGCCATGCCCCAAAATTGAAGTGATACGACCAACAAAGGATCTTTTTCCATCTCCCGGTTCTAAAAATCTAGGCCTTATACACGCCCCCTGATAGGTGACGTAACAAGTATTAAACTGATAAGAGTAGTACTTACAAACACGTCACTCCTATCTGGTGGCACCTTTGATTGCACGTGCCGTGCCCCAAAATTGAAGTGATACGACCAACAAAGCATCTTTTACCATCTCCTGGTTCTAAAAATCCAGGCCTTATACACGCCCCCTGATAGGTGACGTAACAAGTATTAAACTGATAAGAGTAGTACTTACAAACACGCCACTCCTATCTGGTGGCACCTTTGATTGCACGTGCCGTGCCCCAAAATTGAAGTGATACGACCAACAAAGCATCTTTTTCCATCTGCTGGTTCGAAAAATCCAGGCCTTATACACGCCCCCTGATAGGTGACGTAACAAGTATTAAACTGATAAGAGTAGTACTTACAAACACGTCACTCCTATCTGGTGGCACCTTTGACTGCACGTGCCATGCCCCAAAATTGAAGTGATACGACCAACAAAGCATCTTTTTCCATCTCCTGGTTCTAAAAATCCAGGCCTTATACACGCCCCCTGATAGGTGACGTAACAAGTATTAAACTGATAAGAGTAGTACTTACAAACACGTCACTCCTATCTGGTGGCACCTTTGACTGCACGTGCCGTGCCCCAAAATTGAAGTGATACGACCAACAAAGCATCTTTTTCCATCTCCTGGTTCTAAAAATCCAGGCCTTATACACGCCCCCTGATAGGTGACGTAACAAGTATTAAACTGATAAGAGTAGTACTTACAAACACGTCACTCCTATCTGGTGGCACCTTTGACTGCACGTGCCGTGCCCCAAAATTGAAGTGATACGACCAACAAAGCATCTTTTTCCATCTCCTGGTTCTAAAAATCCAGGCCTTATACACGCCCCCTGATAGGTGACGTAACAAGTATTAAACTGATAAGAGTAGTACTTACAAACACGTCACTCCTATCTGGTAGCACCTTTGACTGCACGTGCTGTGCCCCAAAATTGAAGTGATACGACCAACAAAGCATCTTTTACCATCTCCTGGTTCTAAAAATCCAGGCATTATACACGCCCCCTGATAAGTGACGTAACAAGTATTAAACTGATAAGAGTAGTACTTACAAACACGTCACTCCTATCTGGTGGCACCTTTGACTGCACGTGCCGTGCCCCAAAATTGAAGTGATACGACCAACAAAGCATCTTTTTCCATCTCCTGGTTCTAAAAATCTAGGCCTTATACACGCCCCCTGATAGGTGACGTAACAAGTATTAAACTGATAAGAGTAGTACTTACAAACACGTCACTCCTATCTGGTGGCACCTTTGACTGCACGTGCCGTGCCCCAAAATTGAAGTGATACGACCAACAAAGCATCTTTTTCCATCTCCTGGTTCTAAAAATCCAGGCCTTATACACGCCCCCTGATATGGTCTGTAACAGGTTTTAAACTGATAAGAGTAGTACTACTTAACACTCCTTATAATCATGCAGAGAGAGGCAATTCAGTGAGAGGAGTCTGAAGAAGAGGAGTCAGAGGAGGAAAGTGGCTTTGAGGAGGTGGAAGACCAAACACAGCAGGCGTCCCAGGGGGCTTGTTGTCACCTTTCGGGGACCCTTGGTGGCTGGGTGGAGGAAGAGACCTTCAATGACATCAGTGAGGACAAGGAACGGGACATGGCTAGCTTGGTATCCAACCTTGTGCAAATGGGGAGTTTTCGGTTGTGCAAATGGACTGTTTGTGGTTGTTTGCGGTGCGTTAAACGGGGAGTTTGGTCTGTCACTGTGAAGCTGGCCTAACCCTTACACTACCTGATCGATACAACATCATACCTGATGTTTTAAAGCACGTTATTCCAAACAATTTAGGAATGTTAGGTAATTTATGCCCTTTATGGCTTAAAACCAGACTCTGCATCAACTATGTAATTTTCCATGGGAGTTTTGCCATGGATCCCCCTCCGGCATGCCACAGTCCAGGTGTTAGTCCCGTTGAAACAACTTTCCCATCACTATTGTGGCCAGAAAGAGTCCCTGTGGGTTTTAAAATTCGCCTGCCCTTTGAAGTCTATGGCGGTTCGCCGATGTTCGCCGGTTCGCGAACATTTGCGGCGGTTCGCGTTCGCGGTTCGCGAACCGATAATTTTATGTTCGAGACATCACTAGTCCTAGCTGCAGATTTTAATCTAACTTTACATTTTTCATTGGATTGTACTTCTCAGGCCCGTGGTGGCAGGTTCTCCAATACATTGAAGCAAATCAACTCCCTACTGAATGTGCTACATATCTTAGATGCATGGAGACTTAAACATCTACGAGACAGGGAGTACACCTTTTACTTTCTGGTGCATAGATCTTATTCAAGGATTGATACTATTTTAGTGGATTCCTGCCTGTCTGATCAAATTGATAATGCAGAGATAAATCCGTTTTCCTGGTTGGACCACGCCCAAGTCAGTATTTTTTATTGACCTAATCCTTAATTATAGGCCGCCTTTTCCTGGAGGCTAACTGAGATGTTTTTATCCAATCCCTCCTTTTAGAGATCAAATTGCTGATAGTGATATTGACCTATTTTTCGAGGTTAATAATTCATTAGACTCCAGTGTGAGATGGATGTGGGCTGCTCACAAGCCCTTTGATTTGGTTTTGCCTGTCTGAACGGAGAAGGCCATGAGATGGACTCATCATAAAATTCTACTCAAGTGCCTCTAAACCTGATACTCTTCTAGCCAGAAATCTTTAAAAAAAAAGATGTCTCAATCAAAAATATTCTAAATTAGGATTCCTTCTGGAGTTATTACTAATATTTCCAAAAATAGGCAAAGCATATTTTTTGCCTTTTTCAGAGATTGTATCTGCCCTCTCCTAAGATCTCTGAAGCACAGATGTCCTCATTTTTGCACTCTTGTGACCTACTATCTCTTTTGCCTCAGGGGATTGACACTCTTAATGCCAAAATCATGATAGAGGAGAGTTATCAAAGGCTTTGGAGCTGGTAAAGACCCGGGGCAAGATAATTTCACCAACCTTTATTTTAAAACATTTGCAGATCAACTGGCACCTCGTTTGACTAATTTATACAATGATATTCTTGAGGGTCGCCCAATGCCCCCTGAATTTAACCAAGCAGATATGATATTCATTCCAAAGGAGAGTCTTGACCCCATGGAAGTAAAAAAACTATCGTCCTATCTCTTTACTAAATGGTGACACCAAAATCCTGGCAAAACTCATTGCCGATAGACTTGCTTTGCTCATTCCTAGACTTCCATAAAGATCATGTTGGCTTTATCCCTTTCCAACAGACAGGAGACAACATTAGGCAACACCTTGCAATGGGCAAAATTAAACCACACTCGGTCATGTTTACTCTCCCTTGACCTAGAAAAAGCTTTTGATATAGTAAAATGGCATTACCTTAAAGCGGCGCTGTCGATATTTGGTTTCACTGGGCCCTTCATGAACTTGGTTCATACATATTATCAATCCCCCAAAGCATCCTTGAAATTGCCTGGAGAGTCTAGAACATTATTATACATTCAAAGAGGGACACGAGAGGGATACCCCGTGTCACCACTCCTGGTTGACTTAGCAATAGGCTTTGAATATCTCCCTAACCTTGAGAGACCTTGAATTTCTTCAACAAAATGTTTTTTTACATTGCCAGGATCTCATATTAAACATGTGTAAATATTACATGCCGAGCCCAAGATATAGGCCTAAACCTCCATTCATAGTCAAAATGCCATATCTCGTGGCTTGGCTGAGTCAACTCGATCAAGATGAACATCCCCCCCCCCCCACCCCACCCCCCGTCTTCCTTGCATTTTTCATACTCTACTCATAACAGTAAATTATAAAGGGTTGGACTTATTTCAGCGCCAAGTGTTTCTGTTTATCTGGCAAAATAAGGCTTCCAGGATTTCCAATTCCATAATGCATAGACACAAGTCAAAAGGAGGCCTCTCATGACTTTAAATTATATTATAAGGCAGCATAATTGTTATTTATTCCCATAGCTTACTCTTCAGTTCACCAACCTTTATGGATGTTTATAGAAAATGTTAGGATGTCCCCATATTCCTGGGACACAATTGTCTGGCTTCCCAACCCATTATCTGTGTTAATAGGTAATATGGCCAGCCCCTACACTCAACTCTCTCCCACCCATTGGACTTGGGCTGACCAAAAATTTGTCACCCAATATATCTAATCTTACCCCAATTGTCCATCACCCACAATTATCATTGACTCTTTCTTCTACCTTGTTGGCGTTGTGAGGTTCATGGGGCCTCATGAAATGTGGCCCATGGTACAAAGATAATCTAGTTCTCACGTATACTCAAGTCAGAGAACTCTACAATTTACCTTTGCAGGAACAATTTAACTACTGAAAATGTAAGCATTTTATTGTAACCACAGAACTTTTATTGGGAAAACCTAAAGTCAATTGGTTCACTACCATTTGTGACAAAAGTATTGTAAGTCTTTTATATAATAATTTTAAAGAGAGCCCTGCAACTCAAAAGATGAGATGTATAAGTCATTGGGAGGAAGATTTGGGTTTCACAGGAGATAAGGATCTCTGGCAAATTTCATGGGAGAACCTTACCAAAGATTCATTAAATAGTAGCATCTTAGAGACCTCTATTTAGATTATCCACAGAATATATATATAACTCCTGATAAGCTACACAGATAGGGAATTATTTCAGACCCCAATTGTTTCAGAAAGTGTCAGGATGTGGACTCTTTGTTTCACGTATGGTGGACTTGTCCTCGAGTTAAACAATTATGGATTTAAGTTTTTTAGTTTCAGTTATGGATTTAAGTTTTTATCCTAAGACCTCTGAAGTACAGATGTCGTCATTTTTGCACCCTTGTTACCTACCATTGCCTCAGGAGATATATTTAATATCCAATTACACGCATACCCAGAAACTTCTCTTCTTGATCACCCATCAATCTCCCTCTCTTCACCTCAAAAAAAACTTTTATTATTCCAAATGCTGGCAACCAAGAGTCACATTGCAAAAAATTGGAAATCGAGCATCCTCAGCCTGCAAACCATTAAAAATAAATTCAGCTACATTCTCATTAATTAAATGATGTCCCACATTCTAGAAGACATTTTTTCACAACTCATTGCCTGGGGTCCTTGGCTAGCCCCACATTATAGTATTCCTCTAATATAAATGAGAATACCTTATCCGAGATTGAGGTTTCTTATGGAGGAGCGGGGGCCCTTCATCCCACCGCTGATGCCAGTCGGAGGTAGGCACTGCTGTCTTATATGCAAACATGACATGCAACTGATTTTACCCAGATAGACTTACCTGTTATGACCCGTCCACCCTACCCTTTCTAGTTTAGTTCTTTACTTGACTGTTACGTATGTTTAAAATATCAAAAAGATAAAAGCTGATTTATGTGTCCTAAATTAGAGCACTTGACTTACATGGAGCCCATAGTGTATCCTATATATGAATAAGCAAAATATATATTGATACATGCAGTCAAAAACACTTCTGAAAAGAAAACACTGACACGTTTTTGTTACCAATGGTGGTTTCCATGCTGTTGTTCACTTTAATAGATAACCTCCAACATGTGCAAGTTCATCTGTTTCCTGTTTCCCAGAAACCTGGACAAGGAAATAAACAGCTGTTGCTCTGTTACCGTGCATCTGTTCAACATCTGTCCCACTTAATATAGTTCCCTAACATATTACAATGACCTAATAAATATACCACTGTGCATATCTTTTACCAAGCAATAGTAAAAATAAATAATTTTTCATTGATTTCTTGGAAATGAAATCACTGCATGTTCTAATGACATTATAGTGCATGGAGTCATGGCTGTTTTTGTGCAATTGTATGGTGTTAAGAGTAGGAACATTTTAGGGAGGCAGTTGGAATATTGGATTTAATGGATTTAATGCAGGAAGATCATTTCAGATTAATCTATTTGACTTTCTTGATTATGTAACTAAATTGAAATACCTGACGAGACAGTGAATGAGGTATATTGAGATTTTAGTAAAACACTTGACACAATATACTAATCCTTATACTACAATATATGGAATTAGATTCAATTATACTTGAATGGATAGGTCATTAACTGAAGAATAGGCACCAGAGAATCATATTTAATAGAAAGCAGTCAGTGGAAGGTTACAAGGAGAGTGTCCCAATTGTCCTGTTTTGATTAATATATGTATTAGTGATATTACAAATGAGCTTCAGGGAAAAGTATATTTTTACAGATTACCCACACACCTGTAACAGGATTGTGATCCAAATAGGTGTAAATCAACTGTTTACTGATTTAATTAGAGAAATAGTCAAGTGTGTGGGATTTCAAATGTTATACTGGTAAATGCAAAATTATGCACCAACATACAAACAAAATTATTTGTTATGAGACAGGCAAAACTGACAAAACAGACAATCAGACATACTTAAAACATATGATATGCCACAAACTTCCTTATGCCTTTAAGACAATTCTAGATAACGCAAAAATAGAGAACATTATTGACAAACAAGAACATGATGTTATGCTACCTAAAATGCTACCTAAAAAAAAATCAGGCTATAGCAACCTTTTATAAGACTGTATCTCCAGTACCAGGCACACCAGTTGTGTCAGGGGATAATAACCTGACACAAAATGCCAGTTTCTTCATTGACAAACATCTCAGAGCTTTGGTTAGCACATTACTATCATATATAAAATATACTACCCTTTAGATTATAAGTCTGCGAGTTTCAATCCTGCGCGGTGCTTTAGGGAAAGCGCTATGGACACCGGATTCCAAGCTCAAAGACAGGGCCATCCACTCTTTGCAATGTGTGAATCTTTAACTTGTCATTGCCTGTAACTTAACTTATGTATAGCGCTAAGGAATATGTTGGCGCGTAAAAAAAAAAACGATAATAATATTAATACTACAAATACTTTAATATATTTGGAGACCCTTAGGGCCCTATTAAATTGAAAAATTATAATTTGGAGGAGTTACAGTGCGATTAAATTAGCCATGCCCGCAACATATGTGGCCAACATCCAAATCCGTAAACTATGCTACTGCACGTTACATTTGCGGCCGTGAATATGATCAATTAGTCAAACCTGTTGTTACGGGTTTAGACAGAAGCAATAGTAAAAGAGATCATCATCATTACGTCACTCAAACATGGAGGTTAAATTTCAGTCACCTACGGTTTTGAAGTCAGAGTTGCAATTGGACAAACATTCCAGAAATAATGCAATATGAAATAATCAATAAATATAATATTCTAGTCAATTCAATTTCTATTATATGTATTAACACATTGATTGTCTGGATCAATATAACACAGAAATTAAACATAAAATGTATTTTTTTTTATTGCCGTTTTGCAGGCTTGAGAGTAATGTGCTATTAATATTAATAACTTACATCAATGTCCCTTTAATTTAAAATACAGTATTGTGCTCCAATTGCAGTTTAAGGGTTTGAACGCCAGTGCGTCCTTGGGGAATGTTGCAATAGTAACATTTACGGGCTTGACAGATCAAAGGCTTAGATAAAAATGTACAGGATTGTATGACCCTGTAATACTCTGTAGCGCTCCTCAGGTGATCTAGTTCTTAGGGGATTAGTTATCAATCCAATCTTTAGATTGCTCTCATTTGTCTCTGAATTAAGTTGGTGTATTCTCAAGTCCAATGTGATGGTTACAGCTAGGTGTGCAGCTTCTCTCAGGAAACAGTTCACTGGTGTGTCTGTATGGTATGCAACAAAGAGAAGAGGGATGAGGAGAGATAGCGCACCAATTCCTAGTGCGAAATAACCAATATATTGTAATCCCAAACCCTTGTTCACAGAGATCAGTAGGTAATGCTCTCACCGTTTCTAACCTCAGTCTATGAGGTATATTATAGGCTTCCCAACACTTGTTGGCTTGTAGGTGGGTACTTCTTTTCTTCGTGAATGTCTTATCTCATATTCTTCCAATAGAGTGTGGGTATTAGGGTAATGTATCTGTATACTTTTCAGGGCATGGGGAATGTTACAACAATATCAATACATAGTGGTGCCCGAATATAAATCTTTTGCCCGGGTTTAATATATCCCCTTTGGAGTAATAGGTGTCTTTAATTAAAATACTATATAAAACATGGTTTCGATGTAAATATTCAATTTATTCAATGTTTGTAAAAAATATATATATATAATAAAATATATTCAATAGTGAAAAATAAGAATAAAAATGGCAAATTTTACAGTGACTCTAATATTATAAAAAAATAAATAAATAGATAGGTTAAATACTGACAGACGCGTTTCTCCGTTTTTATCCTGTGGCTTTTTCAATGATTAAAACTACCTTAATGATATGAAATTCAAATGCAGAGTGTAAAGCTTAGTGCTTCTCTCTATGAGGCAAAAATGCAGGTCCTCTCTAGTACCTGTAGGATTTTGGCTCCAATTGCCGTTTACGGGTTTGAACGCCAGTGCGTTCTTGGGGAATGTTGCAATAGTAACATTTACGGGCTTGACAGATTAAAGGCTTAGCTGGGACGAAGTTCAGATTTTGATGGGCCATAGGGTTTTTCCGCCTGTAACCCGCAGATCGTTTGCAGGTAGCTGAAAGAGGCAAATTTAATAGTCATAACTCTTGCTGGCTCCTTTACGGGCTACGTTTTCTAAAATCATAGCAATCTAATAGGGGCCCAAGGGCCATATTAAATTCCAGGACTGTAGCAGCACCGGATCTTGCACACAGTGCATGTGCAGCTGTCAACATGATCAATTAGTGAAACCCATAGTTACAGGTTTAGACGGAGCAAAAAATTAAAGAGATTGTCATCATTACATACCCGAAAAATGGAGTTTAGCTTTCAATCCCTTAAGGGTTTCGAATTAGGAGTTACAATCGGACAGCATTCCAGAAATAAGGCAATATTAATAAATAAGTAAATATGATATTCTAGTCCATGCGAGTTCCATTATATTTACTAACACATTGATTGCCTTGATCGATATAACACGGTAATGAAACATTAAAAATGTATTTTATATTGCAGATTTGCAAGCTTGAGAATGTTGTACTATTAATTTTGATACCTAACATCATTTTACCTTTAATATTAAGTACAGTAGTGTGTTGATGTATGCATTTACAGGACATTAACCCCCTTGCGCTTCCTCTCTAGTACTTGCAGGCTTTTTGGTTCCATTTGCGGGTTACGGGTTTGAACGCGAACGTAACAGTTACAGGCTTGACAGATCAAAAGCTTTGCGACAACAGAGTTCCTATTTCGACATCCCTTAGAGTTTTTCCACATGTAACCCGCAGATTGATTGCAGGTAGGTGTACGAGGCCAATTTAATAGCTGTAAGTCTAGCAGGCTCCGTTATGGGCTACGGGTTTTCACATTGGGGGAATTTAATAGGGCTGCAAGTATACCAACCATATTTTTTTTGGTAGGTATTGTGGGAATTCACATTCAGTAGGCTTTTGTTGAAGAAAAACATTTTCACTGACTCGCCCTCGCGATAATAAGATAGGACACGAAAACTCTGTATTTTCGGTTTAATACAAGCTTGGAGTGAATTGACAGATTTCCAGCAATTCTGCAATTCAACTGAAGAACTACTCCAAATCCTACATTCTTATACAGTTTTTGCAAGGATTTGTAACTAATGTTGACAAATGAGTAACTCTTTCTTGTGATAGCAGTGTATATTTTACAAACAACTTTAGTTATTCAGTAAACGTGTATAAGGTTCTACACAGAATACTAGTTATTCAATAAATGTATACAAGGTTTTACACACAATGCTAGCTAGTCAATAAACATACACAAGGTTCTACAATGTTAGTTATTCAGTAAACATACACATGGTTCTGCACACAATCCCCCCCATCCAACAATGCTTTATCTCTACTCACATATACGTTTAGTTGTATTGAAGGAATCAAAGTTTGCAGATACCTTGGAGTAAAAGCATAATTAACTCCTTCTTAGGTTTTTTGATTAATAAGGTCAGTAATTACTATTTTCTTATATATTTATATCTACTTAGGAATTATAGATATTTAACTCCTACATTCCCCTCTACGACACTATAAAGTGTCGTCTAAAAAAAAACTAGAAAAAGTACAACAGTATAAACCTATTTAACCTAGGGGTGCATTGTTATTGGATGTTACAAACATTGTGATTACAAATTACAGAAATACATATAAAACTTGACACATATGATAGGAAGCAAAGGCATCTTCTTCAAACTGGCTCCTAAAGAGACTCTGGTCCCTGAAGAATACAGCTCACTGGGGAATTGATTATGGCAGGGATTATTGTGCCCATTAAGCCATATCGCATTACCCACAGTATGGTCTGTGTTCCCGTAGCAAAATATAAAATCCTAATAATGAGATTACAATATCTCAATTTGGGTTCAGGTGAGTTTATTGGCTCAAATGATGGCTGGCGTCTCTGGTCAACGGTGCTGGGTACAGGATGAGTATCTTATACTTGCAAGTAAGGAGATTTGGAGACAGCAACCAAGGCCTGGACGAAGTCTTTCAGTGCCTGATGCAAATTGTCCATTCCTGTTATTAATGAGGAACTTCCACCACTTTCACTACGTCATTAGTAAAATGAGCCTGATTGTAAGTTGTAGCATATCCCAATCTGGGGAAACCCTGTCTGCATAAGTGTTTTGCTACTGTGATAGCATCTGTATTCCTGCAAGAGAAAATCTCCACCCACCTAGAATAACCAGTGTTTTCTCTTGCAGCTCCAGCACTTGCTGTAGTAATTGGGAATTAAGGACTCCCATGACTTATTTTACTGGATGTTGCTTCCATAAGGCACATGCTTCTCTAGTTTCACTGGCTATTTTGGCTGCTTCATAAGCTGCATGATTTCCTAATAGTGGATGACCTGAAGGTGCTCTCTAAGCAGGGGTGCATGCTTAATAGTAGAATTGTCAATCCGATGGTATTCTCTTTCCTTTCCAGATCTTTCCATGCGCATGAGGCACAGCACAGGCATTCGTGGAGTCACTGTAGATGTTAACTCTTCTTTCTTCCAATCTTACAGGCCTCTATCAAGGCTATAAGCTCTGCTTGTTGTGCTGACTGTGTTCCTGGTCAGTTTGAGGCTTTGGATAGTGAAAGGCACTGGTCATCTTTTATCTCCACAACCACTGCTCCAGTCTTCCTCTCCCCTCTTGGGTCCAGGGAGGAAGATCCCTCCACAAAGAGCTCCATTTCTGGGTTTTCCAGGGGATCAGCAGATAGATCTTTCCTAAGGAGTGTTTCTGTGTGACTTTTCTCTACGAAGTCATGTGGTTCCCCATCCTCTAAGGTGGCAGGAAGAAAAGCCAGATTCACAGTTTCAGTATTGGTAATACCAGCATAACAGTCATTCCTGCATCCATCCTGAGGCTCCATTGGGATCCCTCTTCCTTGGCTTCCCCTCTTTTGGTAGGGCTCATCTGGCAGGGGCATCGGTGTGGGTCTCTCCTCCCTCTCATCTTTTCGGTTTCTTTATCAACGCTAATTGCTTCTCCCGTAACTTAGCCTGTAACTGCTCATTCTCTTTACCCTGTTCTTCTTTCTTTTCTCTACACAGAGATATGTGGTGCATTATATGGGCATGCATCTGTTCCCAGGGTAGCTCATACAATCCCACAACATTACCCAGTTTCAGCTGTATGGGCTTTGGTAACCTTCCTAATATGGCAGTGATAAACAGTGCTCTAACTCTGTCAGTCACGTCCCAGTCATCCTCAGTCTCCTTCCAAGTCCGCTAACACCTATGTATATAGTCTACAGGACCCTCAATTGTCCCCATGGAAAATTTAGTAATAGATATTAGATTTCTTATAGTGGGGAAAGCTGTCCGTATAGCCCCCCATAAATAATTTCTATATTGGGCAAATGATGCACCATCATACAGGGTATTATTAAGGCTTCTCTCCATTTGGGCTATAAGTAAAGATAGGTGCTACCTGGCAGGGTATAACCTTGTATAGTAATGCTGTTTAAATCTCTTACTGCTAGGGAAACTCCAGCTGTCTGTGCTCCAAAAGTACCCATCTCTGACCCCCCTTACTTAATGGTGGCAAGTTCTTTTATCAATCCCTCTAAATCTCTGTGTCCCCAGGGTACATCATTTACTGCAGGGGCATTAGGGGGTCCCTTAATAAGGATAGGGAATGCTCTGGCAGTTTCTTGAGTTCTTGACTGATAATCCCTATCTTCTTCCTCCTTTTCCAGTCTCAACTTGTAAAGTTCTGCTTTCTCACTTCCTCTTGCATTCTTAATATGTTTAACCTAAACTGCTCCTTTTCATCCGCTGCTTTCTGTAACCTCTTACTATTTCTTATATCATTAAAATTCTGTTCTCCCTGTACATCACAACCTTCCAGAAATATTTCAGTAACTTCTCTTTAAATTCTGGCTTCTCTCCATAATTTATCTGTTTCTTGCTTCCACATCCAAACCTTTCTCTCTCTTGGCCCCATGGGTCTATTCCTACCACTTCCTTGTCCCTTCCTTGCTGACTGCCTATCAAAGCCTTTAGCTCTTGGTCCTTCACTTTCACTTCCCTCTTCTACATCAATCCCTTTACTTTCTTTTATCCTTCATTCCTAACTTTCTGACTCCCAATCTGCTGCTCTCTTGACTTTCCTTGTCTGATATTATCTTCCCATCCCGGTTACTTTCTACACTGGGCACCTCCCATTTTATAGAACTGTATCATGTAATGGGCAAAATAGGGTGCAAAGGCACTGGGGCAGGGGCATAGGTAAAAATATATCATGATATACAGTTTCCAAGCTCTGTGAGAAAATAACTTGTTCATACTTAGAGCTCTAAGGGGCAATTCTCCTTAATAATCATCTTCTTTGATGTTATTATATAAAAGAAATAATATTAAAAAAACATGACTATTCCATGAATACAATAGCCTGAAATATTTTAGGTATCAACCCATCTTCCCTTTTTTTTTTTTTTTTTATGCTATTTCTGATATTTTTTATGATTTCCATATATACCAAGGATCTGCTTAGATTTGCCTCACTGTTCAAATTTCCAGACTTTGTACCTTCTGATACATTCTCTGAATTATGACTGATAGAAATAGATGGTGATATTTGAAACTTAGTATTAACAGATTCCTTCACTATTATAGTTGAATTGCTTTAATGGTGTATAGAATAAGCAATATAAATGTCCTGTGGATAAATGGGTAATTATTGAGAAGAATAAATGCAAGATTTATGAACAAACATTTCAAGACATGTTAAAGCTGAAGAATCAAATCCGTGTATAACCTATAACACATTATTAGTGTATAACCTGTAACACACATTATCAGTGTATAACATTAATATCAATGTGTCCACTATTAGTTAATTTGTTTAAAAGTTGCATTCACAATAGGAATTGTAAGTAAAAGTTTTCTTGCAACATGTGGTATATCAGCACTATAGTATGATCTTAATGTGATTAATGTGAATAATAATGTTATTCATAACAGAATACCAGATATCTAAAAGAGATAAAAAAAATCCCCCCCTGTCTCTCAATTCCTTTATCTGTGCCTTTAGATTTCTCCTACAGTATCTATTATTGTTTCTTAGTGATTGTCATAATTCAGTTTAAATTTTTATACAAATGTTTGGTGGCCTGTCTCTATAGTATTTGATCTTTTTTTGTAGTGTGAGCATTTGTTGACTCTCTAAACTAAACTATGTGCTGTTGTAAACTACTTCTCTTAGGGTAATTATATCTCTTATGTGGCTTTTTTTGTTTTGTTTACAACCTCTCTATACAATGCTTACCAAGATTATACCTACTAGGAGAGAAAGATTGGACAAATGTTGCAACTTCTATGTGTATAGACTGGGTTTCTCTGCCACACCCGTGAGCTGTGTTTGGGCAACTAAGATGGCAGATTCGAATTCTTAAAGTTTAGTTTATTTAGAGGTATTGTTACTAGTTGCAAAGTATTATAAACTCAATATTAAATTTTATTAGGTAACTAGCATCATAAAGAGTAATCTGCTTCAATGGCCATTCTGATATATACCCCTATACATGTTTTTACAGAATAAATGCTCACACAGTTGAAACAGAGTAAACTTGTAATATTTTATCCTCACTATGCTCTGTGTTATATCAGGCATCTAGAAATCAATCTAGGGCTGCCTATATGATGAGTTTCACATACATAGACATACTGTATACCCCCTTCTCTATATTATTTGTATTACTTTTACTCTTTTCCTCCAGTTTCTCTATAATGTTGTTACCTCCACATCCCAAGTTCCCCTTTCTATTCTCTTTTAATTTTCCCCCATATAATTAAAACAATTGAAAGCTCAGGAGTTGGAACATAAACTCTAACCAACATATTATTGTATACTTTGTGTATTATATCATATAATTATTACATTTTGTATTGCACTCTAACTGTAAGATTTTGTTTTTCTACATCATATCTGTACAATTGTTTTAATCTCCTGTTCTTTTCTCAATAAGAATTGAAAGTAAAAAAAAATCTTCTCCTTCTTGGAACTATAATTCTGAAAAGAAATACTATCTGTCTCCCTTTATAGTATTCTTATATCTCTATCTTTCTTACTATCACACTCTCATTGTGTGTCACTATGTACTTTTATCTCTATCTCTTTTTCATTTACACAATGTTTACCTATCCCAATGTTATAATGCATCTTTCTTCTATATATGCATTTTTAAAGCTCTCTATTTTTCTCTTTTGTTTCCACAAACATTTCAACAATCATAAATATCCAAGATGACCAACAGCATATAACATAATCTACAATATTCATCCAGAGGGGATCAGGCTCTGGATTATATTATTCATAAAAACAATTTAACCGTCTGTCAGTCAGAATGGATAATCTCTGCATAGGATTTGTATACCGGTGTTAATATATAATTCTAAAAATACACAAAGACAAAATGCACATTAAACAAACATGACAAAACATATAAACATAATTGTGAGCTCACAAAAATAATATGTATAAATATATATATACCCATAGTTCTTCACAAACTACTTATTAAAACCTAGAGTTACCAAATTGTATATATATATTTTCACATATTAAAGACAAACCTACCAAATTTACTAATTAAACATAAATCATCTCACAACCCACACCTTGGCCAAGGTATTGGACACTGCTTTGTGCAATTTTTTCACACTTTTCATCATCTCAGTGCATTCTGGATATGCATTCATCATCACATCAATCGGACTAGAAGCAGTGCTAGGCCCCTTATTCTTTTTATCAAACATACTTCATGGCTTAAACATTTTGTCTCTCTTTCATACCCTAGGGTTTTTGGGAACCTCAAACACACCTATATCCGTGCACTATACACTCTGCCAGTAGTTTTCTTTTTCAGGACATTGGGGACAGAGTGCTTATACCACGGCTCATAGAGTTTTAATCATACACTCACACAAACACTCAGACATTTACACCGGGGTCTTTTTCAGATTTGTCACGCTTTCTTCCCCTTAACCTAATATAATTTGGACACACTTTCCTATATGGTACCAGTATTCAGTATACACCATTCCAGGAGACCAACAACAGATCTTTCTTTCAAGCAACACAACTTCACATGACAACCAGTACATACATGACGTCCTCACATAAACAGATCTCAATCTAGCTCACACACTTCAAGCACTGGAAATTTAAACATATGTTCAAACCCACTCAACAATAACACAAAATAAAGAACCAATTCCCCTCATTCTCAATTTCTCACACAGCACTTACTGCACATAGTACTGACATTTACAGTTTATCACGCTCAGTACTCACACTCACATTCATGGGCCCAATTTCATTCACTTATTCTTATCCCTAGCCGCGAAAAAACATTCTATTCAAATTGTTCCCTACATCAACGTCTTTCGAGTGAAGATATCTGTTCAACAATCGGCACCGCCCCCAAGAATCCACCTAGGTTCCCATATCTCTTAATCTAATTCTACATTTCCATTTTATCTGTTATCATTTTTCAGATTCTTATTCCCTCTTTCTCCGGCTTAACCAGCCCCAGGCAAATGTTTCTGCTCAATAAATGCTACCATCCTTACTACAGCACCGCTACAGAACCTACTAACAACAATAACAAAAATACAATCCTACCATATTCCAGGAGAGGGTCAAGCCAGGTTACTTCGGTTGGACACATCACTGTCTCACTCCTTACGAGGAACTGGGGCTCCAGGTAGGGGATGCTGACCATACGATCCCTAAACAGACTTTCCCAAGGCGGTGCTGTGTATCTCTGGTCTAGTAGGCCTCGGATCGATTGCCAAACTCCCCTCTAGGAACTCCAGGACCTCTGGGTGTTTTATAGACAGATGTTGTGGTCCCTTCGTGGTCGCCAAATGTTGAAGAAAAACATTTTCACTGACTCGCCCTCAGAAGAATAGGATAGGACACGAAAACTCTGTATTTTCGGTTTAATACAAGCTTGGAGTGAATTGACAGATTTCCAGCAATTCTGCAATTCAACTGAAGAACTACTCCAAATCCTACATTCTTATACAGTTTTTGCAAGGATTTGTAACTAATGTTGACAAATGAGTAACTCTTTCTTGTGATAGCAGTGTATATTTTACAAACAACTTTAGTTATTCAGTAAACGTGTATAAGGTTCTACACAGAATACTAGTTATTCAATAAATGTATACAAGGTTTTACACACAATGCTAGTTAGTCAATAAACATACACAAGGTTCTACAATGTTAGTTATTCAGTAAACATACACATGGTTCTGCACACAATCCCCCCCATCCAACAATGCTTTATCTCTACTCACATATACGTTTAGTTGTATTGAAGGAATCAAAGTTTGCAGATACCTTGGAGTAAAAGCATAATTAACTCCTTCTTATGTTTTTTGATTAATAAGGTCAGTAATTGCTATTTTCTTATATATTTATATCTACTTAGGAATTATAGATATTTAACTCCTACACTTTAATGCAGCAAAATATTTTTTATTTTTGAAAATTTTGTATTTTGAAAACTTTAATATCTTTTTATTGACAATATTAGAATTTGTTCTGACAAAGAATAATTGCATTTTTGAAGGTAAATGGTACCATTTTTTTCAAGGACCGTAACTTGGCAGCCGTTGGGAGGCTGCCAAAAGACTCCAATTGAATATTAAATTAGCTTTCAACCTCACTTATGGACTCCTTGCCTCAGGGGGAGGCAGGGAGCCCATAAGTGAGGTTGGTAGCTAATTTTCTATTTAATTGGCCTTTTTTGGCATTCTCCCAACGGCTTACGAGTTACAGGCTTGAAAAAAAAATGGCAGCGTTCTTTTTTTTTCAAGCTTGTAACTTGGAATCCAGTCTGAGCCTCTTTTTTGAGCCTACGGCACTCATTGGGCATGTGCAACCCTTAACTTTTAACATAGTGTTACCGACAAACTCGCAATTACGACAACTATTATAGTTATTTTCAACTGAAGTTATCACAAACCACATGGATGACACCTATCAATGGATCTTTTAGGTGTGGACATTGCAAAATATGAAAATCAATGTGTTGATCCTATTACTGGAGAGAACTTCACAATCAAGAATTTCTTCAACTGTAGTACAGAAGATGTTATTTATGTAATTACGTGCATTTGTAAATAATCTATGGCAATACAATCAGACAATTCAGAAGAAGAATCTGGGAACATTTATGCTACAAATATTACTACAACACCCCTATAGGTAGACATCTAAAAAAATGGAGAGCTACAGTTCATTGAGGGAACCATGAATGCCAACAAGTACTGTGACATATTGAAGCAGAGCATGATCCCCTCCCTTTGGAGACTGGGCCGCAGGGCAGAATTCCAACATGATAACGACCCCAAAAACACCTCCAAGATGACCACTGCCTTGCTAAAGAAGCTGAAGGTAAAGGTGATGGACTGGCCAAGCATGTCTCCAGACCTAAACCCTATTGAGCATCTGTGGGGCATCCTCAAATGGAAGGTGGTGGAGTGCAAGGTCTCTAACATCCACCAGCTCCGTGATGTCATCATGGAGAAGTGGAAGAGGACTCCAGTGGCAACCTGTGAAGCTCTGATGAACACCATGCTCATGAGGGTTAAGGCAGTGCTGGAAAATAATGGTGACCACACAAAATATTGACACTTTGGGCCCAGTTTGCATATTTCCACTTAGGGGTGTACTCACTTTTGTTGCCAACGGTTTACACATTAATGGCTGTGTGTTGTGTTACTTTGAGGGGACAGCAAATTTACACTGTTATACACGCTGTACACTTACTACTTTGCAGAGTGTAATTTCTTTAGTGTTGTCTTGAAAAGATACAATAACATATTTACAAAAATGTGAGGGGTGTAGTATATACACTATAATAATTTACGATTGTCTGAAAGGCTTACATCAGCAGGGGTGGGGACATGTCATCATTGAGGGGCGCGGCCTGAAAGCCAGTATTACAGCAGCCATTATGCACCATCAATACAGCACAGAGAGACACAGCAAACAGAGGGAGACACAGCACAGAGAAATTCAGCACAGAGAGAGAGACAGCAGAGAGAGAGAGAGAGAGCACAGAGAAAGAGACATCACTGAAAGAGACAATAAAGAGAGAGAGAGACAGCAAAGAGAAAGAGGGAGAAAAATCACAGAGAGAAAGATCAGAGAGAGACAGACAACAAAGAGAGAGACAGAACGGGGAGAGGGAAAGGACAGAGAAAGAGAGACAGCACAGAAAGAAAGTACAGAGAGAAGAGGCACAGAGAGAGACAGAAAGCAAAGAGAGAGAGAGAGACAGCACAGAGAGAGGGACAGGACAAAGAGACAGCAAAGAGAGAGAGACAGGACAGAGAAAGAGAGATGACAGAGAGAGAGAGGGGACAGCAAAGAGAGAGACAGACAGCAAAGAGAGAGATAGCATGGAGAGAGAGACAGGAAAGAGAGAGACAGACAGCAAAGAGGGAGACAGACAGCAAAAGAGAGAGACAGCAGAGAGAGAGACAGAACAGAGAGAGAGAAAACGCACACACAGAGAGACAGCACAGGGAGACAGACAGCACAGAGAGAGATAAATACAGCAAAGAGAGAGACAGAGCAGATAGAGACAGCGTAGAGAGAGACAGCACAGAGAGAGACAGACAGACAGCAAAGAGAAAAAGAGAGGGGACAAAGAGGCAGAGAGACAGAACAGAGAGAGACAGCCATCACATAGAGAGAGAGCACACAGAGAGAGAAAGCACAGAGACAGACAGAAAAAAAAGAAAAAAACATGGAGAGAGAAAGACAGGAAAGAGAGAGAAATGGGACAGAGAGAGAGAGAGACAGGACAGAGAGAGATACACAGCAAAGAGAAAGAGAAAGCAAAAGATATAGACAGCAGAAAGAGTGAGAGAGACAGGAGAGAAAGAGAGAGAGGCATACAGCACAGAGATACATCAAGTACAGAGAGAGAGAAAGACAGAGCAGAGAGAGAGGCATACAGAAAATAGAGACAGGACAGAGAGAGACAGCACAAAGAGAGAGAGACAGCATAGAGAGAGAGACAGACAGTGAAAATAGAGACAGACAGCACACAGAGACAGACATCAGAGAGAAACAGCAAAGAGAGATACAGAACAGAGAGACAGCACAATGAAAAAGAGACAGAATAGAGAGACTCATACAGCATAGAGAGCGAGAGACAGCAGAGAGAGAGACAGGCAGAAAAGAGTGTCAGACAGACAGCAAAGTGATGGCACAGTGAGAGAGAAAGGTCAGAGAGACAGAGAGAGATCACAAATAGAGAGAGACAAAACAGAGAGAGAGACAGCACACAGAGAGACAGGCAACAAGGAGAGATACAGACAGCAAAGAGACAGCACAGAGAGAGAGAGGGAAAAAGGCCAGAGAGAGCACAAAGAAAGTCAGAACAGCAAGAGACATACAGGACAGAGAGATACGGACAGCCCAGAAAGAGACAGCTCAGAGAGAGAAAGCACAGAGAGTGCTGAAATGTTCATCTAGGGTTTGCTGTTTCTCCTGTTCAGGGTACAATTGCTGGGTATTTCTGGGCTGGATCTTCTTTTGACTGGAACCAGACTGATATCCTGCAAGATATGTCTCCCTGCGAAGGAAACAAGTGAGCTAAAAGACGTTGCTCTCACAGTGGAGGACCATATCCATAGAACTACCTATTAAGGATAGACCATTCTCTGTCTGAGCACCTCTATTGTTGGCATTGCTTATACAAAAGGTAGTGCCACTGATTGAATTCTTTCTGATCAATAGTAACTGTGATTATCAAGTTTCTCACCCTAACAATATGCATATTCAAGCGCAGGGGAGAGTTGACACGTTTTGTATTCAAATAACAAAAAAACTGTGGAAACAGTATTTATCACTATAATAATGGAGTATGTGCTACCAGCACCAGCTATAGCAAGCATATATATATATACTTAAAACAGTACTTTGCCTTGTTGTAAACCAATGGAACGCTTAAGTTAAACATTTTCAACAGTTACAGAGCGATGTAATTGAACAAGGCCGCAACTATCTGGCCAAAAGCTTAAACCATAAACCATGCACCCGTAAGTAGCATTTCAGAGCATGATCATGATCAATTAAGTAATGCTGTAACTACCGATTTAGAAACAGCCAATAGTAAATGACTTCAGTAAAACATGGAGGTTAAACGTCAATCAATTAGTGTTTAGAAGTCTGATATGCGATTGGACTCGCAATCTGGCAATGTACAAAATAATAAAAATAAATGAAATAAATTTTCTAGTCCATGTGGGTGGCCTTATATGTATTACCTCCTTGATTCCTGGGATCGATATAAAATGAAAATAAAACATACCATTTTTTTTTATTGCAGATTTGCAAGCTTTAGACTGTTGAGCAATTAATTCTAATGTCTTTCATCACCTTCCCCTTCTTTTAAAGTGCAGTATTGATTTTTTATTTGCATTTACAGTGCTACAATCAGATGTTCAACCCCCTTGTGAGTCCTATCTGTTACTCGAAGGATTTTCTTCTACGTTTGTCATTTACAGGTGTGAAAACATTTGCGAGCTAGAGGAATTCTAGCAATTGAATAGCGATTTGCGATTGTAATATTTATTGGCTTGAAAGATCAAAAGCATAGCTGGGTCGGAGTTACGATTTTGACAACCACAGGTATTTTCAGCCTGTAACCCGCAGATTGTTTGCAGGTAGCTAAAAGACGCCAATTGAATAGAAAATTAGTTTATGGGCTACATTACGGGCTCCAGTAGCCAACAATTGCCAATTGAATAAGGGCCATAATATCTCAAATCAGAGTTACATACACATTGGCAAATGTGTACTTTTACCTTATCATTTATACTATGGGCCTCATTCTATTATCGGCCGCAGCCGTTGCGGGGCCGCAAGGACCGGCCGCAAGCTATTCTGCTATTCTATTCCCTTACGGCCGTAGGCTCCGGCAGGCTTGCGGCCAATGCCTTGCTATCTCTTGCGGCCGCTCGCGCCGGAGGAAAGCCTTTGATCTAAAACGGCCGCAAGAGATTTGCAATTCAATTGCTCCGGGAAACCTCTCTGCAAGGCTAAAAGCGAGCCGCAGTTACTTGCAGGAAAAAGGTCTCGCTAGCACCAATTAAGCACATAAAATAGCCCAAATAAAGCCATCCTGCACTTTGAGAAGACTATAAAGGGATTTTAGGTGTTAGAAAAAATAGCACATAATTATCCTGTACTCAAATCCGTAAAATATTTTATTTTTAATATCCGTAAAATATCCATGTAAAAAGTCCAGAGTGCTTGGAGCACTTCAGACACGCCCACGCCGCAGCCGGCAAATAAACAGTTAATTTGAACTCGGGTTTGGGCTGATGTGCAAGCTTGAGAGTGGGTTCCTTTTAATCCTCATGTCCCCCAATATGATCCCTAGCATTTACAGAGCTGTACAGTGCAGGCTTGAATTTATTTTTCAGTTTTTATATTTCACAGTTTACGGCCGGTTCCAAGATATGCGGCCGGCCGTAAAAGGAGATCCTTGCGGGGCCGTATAATAGAATCGCGAGTTAACTGAACCCTCGCAAGGAATCGCAGCCTTACGGCCGATTTACGGCCGATAATAGAATGAGGGCCTATGTATGTAGAGAATATGCATACAAATGGCCACCTAAAAAGTATACTGGTAATTGTTATATAGCTACATGTAGCTCCTAAGTTTAGATTTACATCATGACCTACTTGGCATATATCAAATCTCCATGATATGAAATTAGATTTCTGAAATTCAAAGATTTTTCATTAATATTTTCCCTATGTATGGGGTTTCTCAGGCAGTAAGAATGATATGCAAGCTTGCTACTTTTTTAGTGTGTAGAACCAAAGACCATACACGTGATCAAAAGACTATAATCACTGTACTGGTTCCTGTGGAATGACTGATAAAAACATTAACTTGCCCAAAACCCAGATCCACGGTGGTCACAATATCATAAAGGACTCATAAGGGCTTTATCGTAAATGGTTAGCCCACTAACATGTTTTCCCCTTTTAAATGATTTTTTTCATAAGATGTTTTTTAAATTTTGTATAATACATTGGCTGGCTAAAAGTGTGATATGTTCCCTCAGGCACTCGATTCCCCTTACCAACCTCCCACTGACTCAATAAAGGTTGGGAAATAAGAAGAAAAGAGGCTTATATTCCCGTGAGTGTAACCTCTCGTCCTAGAGACCCACCAGATACTTCCCATCCAGCCATGGTGTTTTAACGGTTTGCAAACCCCTCAGTCCTCCTACCCACTATAACATACTACAGTTATTGGAAACTAAGAGGAGGCTCAGGCTATCATAAGCTGGGTTAGTATGCCCTAAACTCGGATAATCCTCACCCCATCCTAAAGGTACCCAGAAAACCAACACCTCTAACAGCAACAACCCTAAAAAAATCCTAGGAAGCCCTGACATGGTGCGATAAGCTACTCCATTTTGTGAAGAGATAAGGTAGCATCTCGCTGGGGCTGCAGACATCCTGGCACCAAGCCCCTGGCTGGACACCCCCTAGCCATGGGCGTAGGAGCCCAAAAAATCTGGGGGGAGGGGGGAAAATGAAACTCTACTCCCAGGACAGGAAGCAGAAGTGGAACTGGTGGCACTGGGGCTCTGCTCTGGGTGGGGGGGCATTGCTGCAGTGCCCCTCGAAAACGTTATTTTTAAATCTCTTTGTTTAAATTATCAGTGCCCCTGCCCCCCCAATATAATACATATATATTTATATATTAAATATATATATATATATATATATATATATATATATATATATTATAAATATATGTGCCAACTTATTATGTATATGTATATATATATATATATATATATATATATATATATATATATATATAAACATATTAGAAATATCATATATTCAAATGTGAATACAGATATACTATTTATTTACTGTACTACTGTATGGTGGAGTCCTTCTATCGCTCTTTTCCCCACCATAATATAAATGATTGTTGTGGTGAACTACCTACTCATAAAGTCTACAACACAAGTTGTGATCCTGCTCCATGCTGATGATAGTCAGTAAGCTTGAAACAGATTTACATTAATAGGATTGGCATTAAAGCTGTGTAATACAGCATACATAAGCTGGAAATCTGAGCTGGAAGTAGGTTTTTTAACTTGTTTTAGACATTCGAATGTGAACACATATGCTCTATATATATATATATATATATATATATATACATAGGATAATTTATGGGTTATTGTGTCCCATATTCTCTCCCTCAGTTCTGATGCCCCTGCCAGTAGACCCTTTCCCGCTCCTGTACTTTGGATTTCCACCATCAGCACTTCACACTGTGTTGTTGCAGAGTTGTACAGACTGACCAATCATGTCCATCCAAGTTAGGGAGGAAGTGAGAGGATGGGACAAGAGAGGTCATTAGGAGGGTGAGTTGGGGAGTATTTTGAGATGGGGCAGCTATATAAGGGGGTGTTGTTAAGGGGATTATATATTAGGGTCAAGATTTGCAATTTTATTCTGGAGGCTTTGGAAAACCAGTGGAATGACTGGACAGACTATTAGTTTTATTTGTATAGTGCCTCTCAAAGTTGTCCACTGTTGAGAACAGATGTTTGGAGTTGGAGGACAATGTTGAAGGAAAAGTAGTGTTTTTTTGCAATATTGTAGGTGCAGATGTAGGAGTGCAGAATAATGTTGTAATGTAGAAAATCTGCTGAAGTGCACAATTTTCTCCATAATCACTTAGTAGTGTAGGGAGATCTCTGGAGATATTGTGTTTGTATAGTTTGACATTGTTGTGGATGAGGTAGGGGGTTGGCCTGTAGCTATGGTATGGCTGAAATGAATATGTTGAACTATGAAGTGGCAATATCAGGGCAAGTGAGGAAGGTAAGGGGACTGAGAAGGGGTTGTAGAAAGTTGGACAATTCTGGTGGATCAAGTGCTTGAAGGTTTCTGTAGACTCTGGTGGAGGGGATTGATAAAGAGCAGTGAATTCAAGGTGTGGTTAGGTTGCAGGTTTGGAGGTGGTAGTTCGATAGAGTGAGTAGGAAGATGACAAGGTTGGAGACTGTGCAGAGTTTGGTAAAGAGAGTGTTCATCACATTGAGAGAGTGCCCATCACAGTGAGTTGGGGACTCTGTCCATTGTGAGTGGCCAAGATCAGAGGTAAGCAAAAGTAATTTGAATTTGTAAGTGAGGTGTGTGTGTCTGTAGCAATAATGAAGTAATCAAGAATTGGTGTAGGCACGCTAGAGAAGAGAAAATGAGGGAACCAGGCTATAAAATGATGAAGGAACGGAGTGGGTGGTGCAAGTAGGGCAATACATCACAACAACTCGTAGATTGAATGGTGAAAAGAGGCAGATGTGAACTTCGAAGGATGAGTACTTGAGGGAGGAAACCATGAGTATACAGTGAAATGTTCAGGGGGAACTTATTATTATTATTATAAGAAAGTAATATGCCTACACAACCTCTCTACTTGTTCCCAGGTCTAGGGTGGGACTGAACCCAATTATGTCCATAATATTTTCCCACTGATTTCCTACACAAACTTCCTTCACATTATTTTTAGAGTAATGGGTTTAATAAACTTTGATTAAAAAACAATGTATATGCCTTAATCCTTGATTAAAAATGATTATGCAGTATTGTCATTTCTTTTTCTTCAGATTAATAAACAATGTTTTCTTTTTAACATTGATACCTATTAAGATCAGGGGGTGGCCATTAATAGGTTTCTTGTAGTCTTTGTTGCTGTACCTGAAACATACTGTATGTGGTGTGCACATTTCTGATTTTGTCACTAAAATATGTTGACATTTCTATTAAATTTTAAACAGTTATAAAGCCGACACAATCATATTTTAGTTGAGCTAGCTATTGTACATTGATATTAACTTGGGGAAATAGAAAAATTAAACATGAGAATTTAAAATTAAAAAAAGAAAGAGAATTGCAGCAAACTCAGCAGTCATATTTCTAAGATTTCACAATGTTGATGAAATTGTAAATATTTGAATTTTATACAAACTCTGAGATGTGTGTTGTGATGTGCAAAGGTCTTTGTTTATGAATACTTAACTTAATTTTGCTCATAGTGTCAAACATTCAATGCACGCTGCTAAATATCTTTCGTGTGAGAACTATTCTAGAATACTTTTATATTAACTCATAAGCAAATGCAGTTATTCAGCACTCTCTGTGGGATTGTGTCTTGATTAGTGATGTCCTGAACAGTTCGCCGGCGGACTATTCGCGGCGATATTTGCATGTTCGCGTTCGCAGCGAACGGCAAACACATGCAGTTTTGGGTTTGCCCCCTATTCTTTATCATTGAGGAAACTTTGACCCTGCACCTCACAGTCAGCAGACACATTCCAGCCAATCAGCAGCATACACTCCCTTCCAGAGCCTTCCATCTGAAGGACAGCAACCCAAAAAGCCCTTTTTAGGGCTAGAACATCATTTATTTTATTTTATAATTTTTTTCTGTGTAATCTAATTGCATATGCCTGCCTGCCAGCGTGTGTGTGTGACAGGCTAACACCTAACAGCTTATATTGGGCTCAGTGAAATAAAACAACACTTTTTTGACTGTAATCGATTGAATATCAGTTGCTTGCCTACAGGCGTGTGTGTGAAGCCTATTGCATCTACTCTGCCAACTTTTGCCAGTGCACAGTAATACGTCATAACTGGTGCAACCGTAGTGTACAGTGACATAAAACAACACTTTTTTGACTGTAATAGATTGAATAGCAATTGCCTGCCTACAGGCGTGTGTGTGTGTGAAGCCAATTGCATCTACTCTGCCAACTTTTGCCAGTGCACAGTGACACTAATATCTGGTGGCACCTTAGATTGCATGCGCAGTGCCCCAAATTTGAAGTGGGAGGACCGACCAAGCATCTTTTTCCATCTCCCGCTTCCAAAAATCCATGCCATATATACGTCCCCTGATAGTGGACGTAACAGGGATTAAACCGATAGGAATAGTACTAAACAGTACACACCTTATAATAACGCAGACAGAGGCAACGCGTATAATCTTCCATGCTGTGCAGTGGAAGCCCCCAGACTCTGACCTGTGTATAATATTCCATGCTGGGCAGTGGAAGCCCCCAGACTCTGACCTGTGTATAATATTCCATGCTGGGCAGTGGAAGCCCCCAGACTCTGACCTGTGTATAATATTCCATGCTGGCCAGTGGAAGCCCCCAGACTCTGACCTGTGTATAATCTTCCATGCTGGGCAGTGGAAGCCCCCAGACTCTGACCTGTGTATAATCTTCCATGCTGGGCAGTGGAAGCCCCCAGACTCTGACCTGTGTATAATCTTCCATGCTGGGCAGTGGAAGCCCCCAGACTCTGACCTGTGTATAATCTTCCATGCTGGGCAGTGGAAGCCCCCAGACTCTGACCTGTGTATAATCTTCCATGCTGGGCAGTGGAAGCCCCAAGACTCTGACCTGTGTATAATCTTCCATGCTGGGCAGTGGAAGCTCCCAGACTCTGACCTGTGTATAATCTTCCATGCTGGGCAGTGGAAGCTCCCAGACTCTGACCTGTGTATAATCTTCCATGCTGGGCAGTGGAAGCCCCCAGACTCTGACCTGTGTATAATATTCCATGCTGGTCAGTGGAAGCCCCCAGACTCTGGGAGTCTAAAGAAGAGGAGTCAGAAAAGGAAGGTGGCTTTGAGGAGGTGGAAGACCAAACACAGCAGGCGTCCCAGGGGGCTTGTTGTCACCTTTCGGGTAACCTTGGTGGCTGGGTGGAGGAAGAGACCTTCGAATGTTGCTGTGAAACTATATTTTATGAATATTTATAGCTAACTGTTTCATGTTATATTACACAATATGTTAATGCAAGTTGATAATACCTCTTAAGAAAGGGCGTAGGAATCGAAAAATATCCTGGGGGGGGGGGACAATGGACAAACAAATAATTGTATATATATATATATATATATATATATATATATATATATACCGTATTGGTCCGAATATAAGCTTTTTTTCTGATTTTTGCGTTTGCAAGTTATGGGTGTGGCTTATATTCGTAACCGCAAAAAAATGACTGCTGATTTGCGAGCTTGAGAGTTACGTATGCGGCTTATACTCGCAAACTTAAATTTACTGCCGGTTTGCGCGATTACAAGCTAAGGGTGCTAATTTGCTTGCTTGAGACTGCATTGTAGCAATTGAATAGCGATTTGCGAATGTAAAACTACTGCAGATTTGCTCGATTGCTAGTTAAGGGTGCCGATTTGCATGCTTGAGACTGCAGTATTGTTGCAATTGAATAGCGATTTACAGTTTTAGAGATTCTCACATTGTGTAAGGCCTGTAACCTGCAAAAGAAGTTACAGTGCTAATTAGAAAGCCTGTTTCTTGCAATGGCTGTTCACTTGGAGAGAGTCTTTTTCTCTCCAATTTTAAAGGTGCGGCTTATATTCGAGTACTATCTTTTTTCATTTTTTTTCCCTTGAATGTTACAGGTGCGGCTTATAGGTGGGTGGGGCTCAATACGGTATATATATATATATATATATTTTTTTTTTATATTGTGTCTTTAGATGCTTGGCGCTTATCTTCAGTTTCTTTTTCCTTAGTGCTGAAAAATAGACAAGGAGAAAAGAGGCTCCTCTAAGGTAGTAGGTTTTGCAAATGAGGAAAGTTCTTTAAAAAGTTGGTAATCTCCTTACATTTATGTCAGATTATTCAGGCCCTCAGATCCTGTCACTGCTCTCCTTGTGCAGGGTTATGTGTGCAGTCAGCTTTATGCATGCAGTCATCAGGGAGAGAGTGGTATGGTCAATAAAGTTTTAATACAAAGTAAAAAATAATATAAAAAGCTTACATTAGGTTTGGTAATGTCCACAAATGGAAGATAACTTCATTCAGTCCTCTGTGTCTGTATCTCCACAGGTCAGCAGCAGCAGCCCTCCACGTGCTGTGGTTCTGTTTCCTGCTTTGGTAGTCACAGGTGGAACTGTTTATTCACTCAACCCGGTTTCACACTTGTGCTTCATCTGGAGGACCCTCATGGCACTTATAGTCTTAACATAGGGGTTAATAGGGGTCTAACTATAGTCTCATGAGGGTCTGTATTGACCCCCATGAATGATAATTTTAGGTGCTGGGGGGTTAATTATAGTACCCCCGCAGCAAGGGTTAATTTGTTTATTTAGTGCGTGTCATTTAAGTACTTTTAGGGTCCTTTCAGGACCCGCAAGGCAGACTGTTTGAAATTTCAATGGAGGGACACTGCGGGGGTCCCGATGGGGACCCCAAGCATTGGGGGGGTTAATTTTAGGTGTCGCAGTGGATCGCGGGATTGTGCATTGTTGTGCCGTGGAGCCCTTTAAAGGACCTGCGGCGGGACATTTGCAATTTTTGGGAATGCAGCGGGGTTCCAGATCAGGTCCCCGCTGCAATGATTAATGCGGGGACCCTCCGGGGGTCCCGATGTGAAACCCCACAGCATGGGGGGTTAATGTTAGTTGCTGTATGGGGTTAACCATTAGTGTGCCATGGGCCGTTTAAGGACCCGCAGTGGGGAATTTCACATTTTTAAATGCTGCAGGGGTCCCGATTGGGACCCCTGCAGCAAGGGGTTAATGCTGAGACCCTCCGGAGATCCTGGTCGGCATCCTTACATTATGGGGTTGTTGTGTTGACCCTGCGGGGTACGATCGCGACCCCCACTTCATGGGGGTAATGTGGGTACACTGCAGCATGGTTGCAGGCTGCCTTTTAAAAAGTCCTACGGGCTTGGAGGTTGTAAACATTGATGTCATGATTACGATCTCTGTTTCCATTGGCTGTTTCGATAGCGGGCATGACAGGCTTCATGTTTAGGCCCGTAGATGCTATTTCCGACGGCAGGGTTTGCGATTATCGGGAAGGGGGACTAACTTGCTGCGCCGGCCAATTGAATAGGAAAATAAAAGTAGAGCTACCCGAGCACGCAGCTCAAAAATAGCAAATCGGGAAGTTACTTGCAAGTAACAGCCCAAAATTGAATAAGGGCCCTATGTGTCTAAGATAGTGTTACTCACTGCACATTATAAGGACATGATCAAACAGCACTGGCTATAAATGTAATGTAAGGTCACTTATTGACCATGGTAAGATTTATATCTAGGTGAACAAGGCAGGCGCCTAGGGGTGCATCGCTTGGAGGGGTGCCTCAGTTATATAACAATACATCTAAATTTCAGTTTGCTTATGTTTCACACATAGACCCTGCTTTCTCTAGCCAGGTACCACATGCTATTTGTTTGGGGGTAGGGGAGAAAAAAAAGATTTGATATGGCAAGCTTGTCACGTCCTGCATTATACTAACACAAACAAGACTAGGAGCACATAGTCAAGTTTACTTTACCTGCACCACTCTACTCCTTGTGCAAACTGAAGTGCGGGTGGAATTAGTTCATTCTACCTCTGCCTCTCACTTAAAGACTGGAAAGCTCTACTGTTCCAGGTCCTGAAAAGATCATAAACAGCTTACTAACTGGTTTTCCTCAAAAACATAACATGCTCTTATTTATGGGTCCCATAATGACTAGCTGGAATTCCACCTTCTCATATCTGTTAGTTAGTTAGTTAAATCCAGGGTCCATTTAAGAGGAACCATGCTTTATATTTTGAGTTCAATACGTAAGTGTGAGTTTTTTCCAGTCCGTTGTTTCTTCTCCATCAGAGAGATGGTAGTTTTAGAGTACTTTACATATATTCTTTAGAAATGTGCTGACACTAAACTTTATTACAGTATTGAAAATCAATGAAAAAAAATGTTTTGTAGAAAAAGGAATTGATAAAGCTCTTTAAAAAAGGAAACAATATAATACATACAATAAAATATCCTTTTACCAACAGCATGCTAACTGCCATCACCATGAGGTAATTACAGTGAAATATTTATTAAGAAATATATCATAAATTAAATATTATTATGAACAGTTTATTGTGTGCGGACAATGCAATTTAACAATGTATGTGTGATATATGGACCCTATGGACTACAGCACGCAAGGCACATCTATTGTTATATCTTTGGTTGTGCTTATCCTTAAGGTTTTCTTGGCAAAGATACTGGGTTGGGTTGCCAGTTCTTTCTCCAGTGGACCAAGATTTGTCTGACCTCCCCGCTAAGATCTGCTCATTCTGGGTGACCCAACTTGGTAGCTCACAGCTTGAAGTATACAAGGCCCTTCAACATAACAAGGTAGTGATCCAGAAGGATATATACATACATATATATATATATATATATATATATATATAGTGGGGGAGAAAAGTATTTGATACCCGGCTGATTTTGAACGTTTGTCCACTGACAAAGAAATGGTCAGTATATCATTTTAATGGTAGGTGCATTTTAACAGTAAAGGACAGAAAAGACAGAATAAAATTAAAAAAAATCCCAAGAAAAATGCATGTCAAAAAAGTTAGAAATTGATTTGCAGGTCAATGAGGGAAATAAGTATTTGACCCCTTTGACTTCGTACTTTGTAGCAAAACCCTTGTTGGCAATCACAGAGGTTAGACGTTTCTTGTAATTGGCCACCAGGTTTGCACATATCTTCAGCTCCCTCCACAGATTTTCTATGGGATTAAGGTCTGGAAACTGGCTAGGCCACTCCATGACCTTAATGTGCTTCTTCTTGAGCCACTCCTTTGTTGCCTTGGCTCTGTGTTTTGGTTCATTGTCATGCTGGGATACCCATCCATGATACATTTTCAATGCCCTGGCTGAGGGAAGGAGGCTCTCACCCAAGATTTTACGGTACATGGCCCCATCAACTGCGGTGCAGTTGTCCTGCCCCCTTAGCAGAAAAACACCCCCAAAGCATAATGTTTCTACCTCCATGTTTGACGGTGGGGATGGTGTTCTTGGGGTTATAGGCAGCATTCCTCATCCAAACACAAACACAGCGAGTTAAGTTGATGTCAAAGAGCTTGATTTTGGTCTCATCTGACCACAACACTTTTACCCAGTTTTCCTCTGAATCATTCAGATGTTCATTGGCAAACTTCAGACGGGCCTGTACATGTGCTTTCTTGAGCAAGGGGACCTTACGAGCGCTACAGGATTTAAGTCCTTTACGGCGTAGTGTGTTACAAATTGTTTTCTTGGTAACTATGTTCCCAGCTGCCTTAAAATCATTAACAAGATCCTCCCGTGTAGTTCTGGGCTAATTCCTCACTGTACTCATGATCATATAAAACTCCACGAGGTGAGATCTTGCATGGAGCATCAGACCGAGGGAGACTGGCAGTTATTTTGTGTTTCTTCCACTTGTGATTAATCACACCAACTGTTGTCACCTTCTCACCAAGCTGCTTGGTGATGGTCTTGTAGCCCATTCCAGACTTGTGTAGGTCTACAATCTTGTCCCTCACATCCTTGGACAGTTCTTTGGTCTTGGCCATGGTGGAGAGTTTGGAATCTGATTGATTGATTGCTTTTGTGGACAGGTTTCTTTTATACAGGTAACGAGCTGTGATTAGTAGCACTGCCTTTGAGAGAGTGCTCCTAATGTAAGCTTGTTACCTGTATAAAAGACACCTGGGAGCTAGAAATCTTGAGGATTGGTAGGGGATCAAATACTTATTTCCCTCACTGACCTGCAAATCACTTTTTTGAGTTTTTCTTGTTTTTTTGTTTTGTTATTCTGTCTTAAAATACACCTACCATTAAAATTATAGACTGATCATTTATTTGTCAGTGGACAAACATTCAAAATCAGCAGGGGATCAAATAATTTTCTCTGGAGGAACATGGAGGGAAAACTGGAGAACAGCTGCTAGTGGAAGACCACTGTGGGAAAGCCGAGAAACAGAGATACACAGGAACTTGTGCACCCAAGGGCAGCAAAGGAGTTTGTGCCCAATGTAGATCTGTCCCTGTTGTTGACACAAACAGCTTAGTGAATAAAGATAATCCCTTAAATGGTTACCACTGTGCAGGCAGGGCATGGTTTCTATTTAATTTTGGATG
Organism: Discoglossus pictus; assembly: GCA_027410445.1. Classification (NCBI taxonomy): domain Eukaryota; kingdom Metazoa; phylum Chordata; class Amphibia; order Anura; family Alytidae; genus Discoglossus; species Discoglossus pictus. The sequence goes on along the minus strand of CM050165.1, from coordinate 215,790,835 downwards.
ACCTCAGACAGACAGCACATATTAAACACACTCACATGGAAGGGGTGCAATGTGAAATCAACTGTATGTTTTATACCATTTATTTTCCAGTCATTGCGATGATGGGCAAATATGCTAGTTTATTATTTTAACTCAGTTTTTTAATGCTGCCTTCAAAATTAAATATGTCTAGATCTTTGAACTATTGACTACATCCCATTGCAAAGAGGAATAATAGTAGTGTTAAAGTTCACATGCAATATCTCTATATGAAGGAGGATAATCATATAAATAGTACACCTGGTCTATATTTACAGAAAGCATCTGCTTTTCTATCCAGGAATCTCATATGGTATTCTGCACACGTTAACACCACACTATTGTCAGACAGAACTGTGATTTATTTACATTGTAAGATCAACTGGAATAAACCCGACTATAAAAAAGTTTTATGCATCTGACTCTCTTAAATTATTTCAATACTCCAAAGAATATAGAAAACCTCAATAGAAAGACAAAATCTTCAAAGGCTCATTGCAAAACGTTCTGGTTGAGGAACATAGAAACAGCAAACAACTGAAGACTAACATACCGACAAGCTCAAGAAAACATGGTATATTTCACTTTCATGTGTATTATTATAAGCCCATTTATCTAAGGAGAACATCTGTTACCCGTTTTTGTTTGGTTCTTCCTTTAGTAAATTGTACCATTTCATCATAAATGTGGAGACTACTATTTTAAGGCATATAACAATATATTGCTGTTTACCATAAAAAAGTAATATAGATGTGGACAAATCTGCCCCTCATGAAGAATGTTTGCAATATGTAGAACAAGCACTCCAACTGAGGTTCCATAGGAAAAATAAAGCATATACAACATGGGTCCCTTTCCCCTAGTGAGTGATAGTAGGTAGCTAATAAATATACTGTTCTATTGAAATTAGCAATATATGAATTACATCAGGGAATGTGTGTGTTTTCAGCATAGGCAGTCCTACACACCTTGAAGTTTTGGGGAGGAGATAAATTAAGAGATTGGAGCCCTTGCAATGAGCCCTCTGATGGTTTATTTACATTTTATATATGCTAGGGAGGTTAAAAAAGAGGTGCCAATATCTTTTCAGACAATGACAATGTTAGAAAATGATTTTAAATGATCTAATATATAGCCAAATAGTTTGAAGGATGCAAATATCTATTAATACCTTTAGATATTTAGATTAAATAGATTTTGCCACATTCTCATTGGCTGAAAAGAGACTTATGTTAAATGTCTTCCAGCCAATGAGAAGCCCAAAATACACACACACCCAGACATCATAATTCATCAGATGGAGTTTTTCATAAGGGGCTATGGTCCTCCTCTATTCTTAGTAGATAACTCTACTAGGGAAAATACTACACATGCAGCCATTGCCCAATTTAATAGCAATACTGAAAATGTATCACTAATATTAAGATATGCACATGGATCGTTTATACTATTATTTAAAATAAGCATTTCTTCTACTGTAAAGAATAATACAGATTGTTGTATCCATTATAATCTTTTACAAATACAAATGCTTACTGCTTTCCTCTACCATCGAACTGTACACAGCAAACATTAGTTATATTTATCCAAAGGGGCAAAAGCAAGGTAAAAGTGTATTTACTAACTCCATTGGACTTGACTTTGAACATGTTTCAACAATTTCTGTTCGATTTCCATGGAGAACAACAAGGTAATGTTTGCCTAAAATCCCCACCTAACAACATAACCTTCTCAACAAAAGGCAAATCATTAGCCATAACATCATGTAACAAAAGATCTATAGATTGAAGAGCATGTCAAGTCATCATTGTTGCTTCATCAATTATAACTGATTTACTTTTTCTTAGATTTGTAGCTTGAAATGATGTCATTCTAATACCTGAGAATGATGTATCCAAAATGGGAACTGGAAGTTTAAATCCACTTTGTAAAGTTCTACCACCTTCCAACAAAAGTGCAGCAATTCCAGTAGTTGCAAATGAAAGTGCAATTTCACCCTTACCTCTAAATAAACTCATCAATAAATTATACAAATAAGTTTAGATAAAAATAACGCTCCTTGACTATTTCATCATCTAGTGCTTGTTTTATGGCTTTAAATGCTTCCAATTGCAATTAATTTGAAGTAGCAATTTTCTTGTGCTTTTTGTTTTTCAACAACACAGTCATACTCTTCATAGTTTATTTCATCTATAATTCCTGGATCTGGCAAATGAAAAAAAAAAAAACTTAAGCCATGCTAATTTTGCACCCATAGAAGCAAATGAAATAGCACTGTTGTAAGACTTTATGGGTTTTTTTTAATTGCTATAATTTGGAAATGTAGGGTCACTCATTATACTTTGTAAATATGCTGGAAATTCATGTCATTCTGGAAGTCTTACCTTTCCTTTCTGGAAACAACTAATGAACTGCCCATGTCAAGGTTTTTCCTGTTTAAAATGATAAGCCCCACAAAACTGACAAACAACATTCAACAAACCACAACTGTGAAGCTCTACTGTTACAGATGTAATAAACTTTCCTGAGTACATATGTCAACATTACTATCTTTGCAAAAATCTTCACATGCATAATCTTTATCACCATGTGTTTTTATTCGTAGCTCCCCCTCCGGTGTGATCTAACTTTAAAACATATTATTCACAATTTTCTTCTTGTAACCTTTTCAGAGTCTCCAGCGACTTTCTCCATCTTTGTACGCGTTCCCTTGTTACATGTTTTTTGCGTTCTTCTTTGTTTTCTTTATTTTGAACAGATGGATTATGAATTTGAAAAATTGCAAATGTTACTAATATCTTTATTTAGGCTACCTGAAGTTGTAATATTATTATAAAATTATAATTCTTTTTTTTTTACTCCACTCTTCTTTGCAACATATGATAGTATGTCAATTCTGTAAAACTTTTTTTTTTTGCAGTCTGTATGTGATAAGATAAAATTTGTGGTCCAATCTAATTAAATCACCTATTATAGTTTTGAGCATGTGGGTTGTTGCTAACGCTGCGGGCTCGAGTAGCGACCCTGTGGCCCTCGCAAAGGCACCCCTTGCCACCAACTGCGGACCTCGCAACATTTACGGACTTACGACAAACAAATACGAGATGTGGGACTTAGAAAAAAAACACTACGACCTTGCAAAGATAGGACTTTATCGGCCGACCAGCGCAAACCTGAAAACATTAGAAACACAATAAATACACACAAAAAAAACATAAAAAAACATACCCACACCAAGGGGGGGCACCCAGGACCTCTGCAAGTAAAGTTACACCTCCAATTACAGAATTTAGAGACACGAAAATCCCCTAAGTGAGAGAAAAAATGGCCGCCGAAAAAAAATGAAAAGGAGGCTACAGGACCCTAAACGCGCAAAACACCACCAAGCACAGACGCATTTTCACAAAACCTGTACGAGCTACAAGATACACCATTAGCAAGGACGCTACATCATACACAGCCGCGTACCACACAGATTCGCCTCCATTTTACAACACTAACTTACACAATGCGGAAGTACACATCTAACCTAACGGCTTCCTCTCGTGCACGCTACCTATTTACACACTGCACACATTGCTGACACTTACACCTCAGCTCTACAACAGTGCAAAAGTACATTATATGCTGCAGCAACATCAAAACAGATTGTCAGCTCTTCAGCATAATGCTTCCTGCATATATTACTTCCAAATAGGTAAAGTATATTTCTTTATTAATGTATTATTTATTTGATTACCATACACCAAACAGCATTAGCTCACTTACAATTTCATTGCCGTAATTTTTTGATGGGCAATATTCTAGTATACTTCTAAATAGCAGTACACTATATTAATATCCTTTTTTTTTTTTTTTTCAATTAATGGTTAATTTGTCGAATCACAGTATTAAATTACTAATATCTGCAGCATAATTCCCACAATGATTCTTTTGTCTATTAATATATTTACAGTAATCAAGAATCCACAACATTGGATGAGGTGAAGTACCCCGCCCAGGAAGCACAAGATGACGTGCTAACCCGGGCTTTTCCCCACCGTAGGAACGCTGCAGCTCACTGAGCACCACTACCGCACTCACGCGCGCCATGAGGAGAGAACGGCAGTACCCGGAGCATTGACGCAGCTGGCTGGCTGGCAGAGGGACCACCTCAGAAGCGGGAGAAATCAGCGCTGCTGAGAACCGGCCCTCCATGCCCTGGTAAACCTGTGAACTACTCTAAAGTTTGCTTGCCACAGGTCTCAGCCGACCCATTCTTTTCTGGACCAGACAGAATAAAGCTGTACACACACGAAGGGGAATACACTGAGAGTTAACAACTGATATGTGTGAGGAAGAGTCTAAAGCTGGAGAGATGGAGCTACGGGCGGTAAGGCTGTGTTGATACAACACTATTCATTTACACTTATTATATACAGTCGCCTTTAATATAAAAGATTATCTTTTACAAGAACACTGACGCAATACAGCAGCCAGTAACCCTCTCCTGAGATACATAAGGGTTTAAATGCCACTGAAAAGTACCGTAAAAAAAAAAAAAATTTAAGATCTGAGTGGAAAGGAGAAATTAAAAAAGGATTTGAATCTTTTCTTATTCCTGATATAATCCTTATGATACAACATTATTCATTTGCATGTGGATAACAGGGCTAATAGCGACATCTGTAATGAAAAGGCTTTTTAATGAGTTTCAATCCACTATAAAATCAGATTTTGCACAAGAAATACAACTAAATAAATCAGCTATCACTAGTCTTTTAGAAAGAGTAGAGGAGTTAGAATCCAATCAAGAGATCCTGATTAAAGAGTATCAAAAAGTAGTTAAACACTCACTTGATTTGGAACATAAATTAGAATATACTGAAATTAAAAGGACTCAACAAGAGGACTTTTCTAGATGAAACAATTTGAGACTCAGAGGAATTCCAGAATCCTTGTATGCTGAAGAATTAGCAGCATTTATAACTAGTGATGTCACGAACATAAAATTTTCGGTTCGCGATCCGCAAACGCGAAGCGCCGCAAATGTTCGCGAACCGGCGAACATTGGCGAACCGCCATAGACTTCAATGGGCAGGCGGATTTTAAAACCCACAGGGACTCTTTCTGGCCACAATAGTGATGGGAAAGTTGTTTCAATGGGACTAACACCTGCACTGTGGCATGCCAGAGGGGGATCCATGGCAAAACCCCCATGGAAAATTACATAGTTGATGCAGAGTCTGGTTTTAAGCCATAAAGGGCATAAATTACCTAACATTCCTAAATTGTTTGGAATAACGTGCTTTAAAACATCAGGTATGATGTTTTATCGATCAGGTAGTGTAAGGGTTAGGCCCGATTCACAGTGACAGACCAAACTCCCCGTTTAACGCACCGCAAACAACCGCAAACAGTACATTTGCACAACCGCAAACTCCCCATTTGCACAAAGTTGGATACCAAGCTACCCATGTCCCATTCCTTGTCCTCACTGATGTCATTGAAGGTCTCTTCCTCCGACCCAGCCACCAAGGGTCCTCCTCAAAGCCACCTTCCTCCTCTGACTCCTCTTCTTCAGATTCCTCTAACTGCGTTGCCTCTCTCTGCATTATTATAAGGTGTGTTAAGTAGTACTACTCTTATCAGTTTAATACCTGTTACAGCACATATCAGGGGGCGTGTATAAGGCCTGAATTTTTAGAACCAGGAGATGGAAAAAGATGCTTTGTTGGTCGTATCACTTCAATTTTGGGGCACGGCAAGTGCAATCAAAGGTGCCACCAGATAGGAGTGGCGTGTTTGTAAGTACTACTCTTATCAGTTTAATACTTGTTACGTCACCTATCAGGGCACGTGTATAAGGCCTGGATTTTTGGGACCGGGAGATGGAAAAAGATGCTTGGTTGGTCGTATCACTTCAAATTTGGGACACTTTGTGACATTAGCTTCTTACGCTCAAACATGTCCTTTACAGGCACCTGACTATGGGCAGAGGAGCAGGAACTGCTCAAGGCGAGAGATGGAGTGGGGGATGGTTGAGAGGGGGTAAGGAGGACAGCAGTGGTTGATGTGGCTGATGATGCTGGACCAGAAGGAGGATCGCGGCTTTGAGTTTGTGTGCTGCTTGTACTCATGTGTTGGTCTGGAGTCACCCAAACATTATGTCTCAACCTGTAGAGGATAAGGGAACCAGGCCACTCTAGACCTCATTCATCATTACAGGTTTTAACAGATTGGTACTATGAGTGCAAGCTACTGTGACAACAGATATAAGTGGCACTGTGCCCTTGCAGAAGTTATATCATCCTCATCATCCTCCCCTGTATCTCTTTACCCCCTCCCTCATCATCCTCCCCTGTGTCTCTTCTCCCCCTCCCTCATCATCCTACCCTGTGTCTCTTTCCCCCCTTCCTCATCACCCTCCCCTGTGTCTCATCCCCCTCCCTCATCATCCTCTCACCTCCATCATCATCCTCCCCTGTGTCTCTTTCCCCCCTCCCTCATCATCCTCCCCTGTGTCTCTTTCCTAACTAGCTATGATATCACTAATTTTTCCATAAAACGATTATTATAAGTAGTAAGTAAATAGTGGAAAACTTTTCACAATGTAGTATCAAAAGGAAGAAGAGGGAAAAAAAAAAAAAAATAAAAAAAAAAGGATAGAGTGAAAAAAATAAAATAAATCGAAACACAGTAAATAGAGAAAATCAAAGCACATTAGTGATCAATAAAAGAGTCATACTATAGTAAGTATTCTTCCTCTTCTCCCCTCCCTCTTCTCTCAGCCCACACGTGTGTCCCACTCCCCCCCTTGCAAAGTCCTAAAGAGGCATACTAAAAGGGGATTTAATCCTAAATATTGAGCGGGCAGCGTTCTTTGTGCGGTTTTGTTTTGTATGGGGCGGCTAGTTAGATCTAGCTTTTTTCTTTTAATAGATTCTGTTTCCATCTGTCTATTGTATAGGTTTAACATGTATGGGTTGTACATAAATGTGTTTACAAATGGAAAGGTTGTTGTTAATGAAAGATGGTATCCCGCCTAAAATTAGTCTAAATGAGGATAAAGATAGTTTTGCAGAATGTTCAGGGGTGGAATTCCCCATTTAAAAGAAGGGTGATCCTGGACCAATTCCAGAAGACTCAGGCAGATATTGCATGTATTCAGGAAACACATTGGCAAAATGATAAAATCCCTCATTTTTATAACTCTTTTTTTACATCTAAAATAGACTCAACTTATACTAAAAAATCTCGAGGAGTTTCTGTTCTGTTTAGTAAGAATGTAAACATCCAAGAATATTTTAGAGAAGTAGATTTGGAAGGAAGATTTATTGTTTGGGGAGGTAAAATTAACCAGCAAAATTATACTATAGTAAATATATACTCTCCTAATGAGAGACACAATCATTTTCTAAATAAGCTACTTAAAAAGGTCAACAACCTTAGTATAGGTAAAGTAATCATCTGTGGCTACTTTAACATGGTTCTTGATGCCTCCTTGGACAAAAAAGATTCTAAATGTAAAAGCTCTGGTAATCATAATATAAGGAAAGATAAACTTTTTCAAGAGTCTATCTTACGCTATGAGTTATACGATGCCTGGCGGTTCTGGCATGACAATGAGAGAGATTATACTTTTTATTCCTACCGCCATGCATCTTATTCTAGAATTTATTATTTTCTGATAGATGCAAACTCCCTTACGGATGTTATATTGTCCAAGATTAATATAATTAACTGGTCGGACCATGCAATGATCAAATTATTACTTAACGACCAGATGGTTAAAAAAAATAATCCCATAAAGAGAATGGACATTTCTTTATTTAATAAACCAGACAAACAAATTATATTAAAGAAAGAGATAGAAACTTTTTTTGAAACAAATGATAATTTGGTCACCGAATGTACAACAATATGGAATACTCATAAAGCATATATAAGAGGGGTTTTGTCCTCTTGGAGTGCTGCTAGAAGGGCACAGCAGGGCACCTCATTCCGAGATTTACATATTCAGTTAGCCAAACTGAAAAGACAGAATAAACTTAACCCAACATTTAATATCACAGGGGAGATATCACGGGTGAAAATGAATATAAAGAAATTAATACAAAAAAATATGGACAATTCCTTATGGAAGCTCCAACAAAGAAAGAATTCAAGAACTGATTATCGATACTAATAAAGGACCAGCTACACTGACTAACCCTTGTCATATTGAAAAGGCCTTTTTTAATTATTACAGGAATTTATATAATCTGGAAACCAATCAAGAAGTTATAAAACCTGGAAAAGAAGAAATAAAAACATTTCTAGATCAACTGTCACTCCCTAGAATCAATAAAGAAGATTTAGAGCTATTAAACAGTGATATAAAGGTTTCAGAAATTGAGGAGGCAATTAATAACTTGAAATTAGACTCCGCACTAGGACCGGATGGATTTATAAATTTTTATTATAAAGCCTTTAAATCATCACTAATAAATCAACTAGCAAAATCATTTAATCAAATTAAAACAAAGGGTAAAGCTCCAAAAGAAATGTTAGAAGCAGCGATAATTAACATCCCAAAGCAAAATAAATAGTCTAGATACTGTATGAATTACAGACCAATATCATTAATGAACACTTACATAAAATTATATGCAAAAGTACTCGCTATTAGACTGAATACCACCGGCGTATAACACGCACCTCATTTTAAGAAGGGAATTTTCAGAAAAAATTCAAATAAAGAACTTTGAAGCAAAATCCTCAACCTCAACCTCCCTCCTCATCTTCAACCCCCTCCTCAACCCCCTCCTCATCCTCCCTCCTCAACCCCCTCCTCAAACCCCCCATCCTCAACCCCCTCCTCCACCCCATCCTCATCCTCCTTCCTCAACCCCCCTCCTTATCCTCAACCCCCCTCCTCAACCTCCCTCCTCATCCTCAACCCCCCTCCTCATCCTCAACCCCCTCCTCAAACCCCCCATCCTCAACCCCCTCCTCCACCCCCTATCCTCATCCTCCTTCCTCAACCCCCCTCCTCAACCTCAACCCCTCTCCTCAACCTCCCTCCTCATCCTCAACCCCCCTCCTCAACCTCCCTCCTCATCCTCAACCCCCCTCCTCATCCTCAACCCCCCACCTCATCCTCAACCCCCCTCCTCATCCTCAACCCCCCTCCTCATCCTCAACCCCCTCCTCAAACCCCCCATCCTCAACCCCCTCCTCCACCCCCTATCCTCATCCTCCTTCCTCAACCCCCCTCCTCAACCTCAACCCCTCTCCTCAACCTCCCTCCTCATCCTCAACCCCCCTCCTCAACCTCCCTCCTCATCCTCAACCCCCCTCCTCATCCTCAACCCCCCACCTCATCCTCAACCTCCCTCCTCATCCTCAACCCCCTCCTCATCCTCAATCCCCTCCTCAACCTCCCTCCTCATCCTCCTCAACCCCCCATCCTCAACCCCCTCCTCAACCTCCCTCCTCAACCCCCCAATCCTCAACCCCCTCCTTAACCTCCCTCCTCAAACCCCCTCCTCAACCCCCCATCCTCAAACCCCCTCAACCCCCCTCCTCAACCCCCCCATCCTCAAACCCCCTAGACCGCCCTCCTCAACCCCAACCCCCCTATCCTCAACCCCCCTCCTCAACCTCCCTCCTCATTCTAAACACCCCTCCGCATTCTAACCCCCCTCCTCATTCTAAACCCCCCCTCCTCAACCTAAACCCCCCTCCTCCTCAACCTAAACCCCCCTTACTTACCTGCTTCTGCTCCGGCCTCCGCTCCGCTCCTTGACCCGGTGACGTCACATGTGCGCCAGAGCGCCACGTCATTAGCTAATGACGTGGCGCGCTGGCGCACATGTGACATCACCGGGTCAAGGAGCGGAGCGGAGGCCGGAGCTGAAGCATGTAAGTGAGGGGGAGGTATTTAGGGGGGTTTAGGTTGAGGAGGGGGTTTAGGTTGAGGAGGAGGGGGGTTTAGAAGGCGGATGGATCAATCTGGGTTTCTCCAAAATCGTCAGGGGGCAGATAATACTAGAAGACTGATTGATTTAATAACTTATAGTAAAGATAATCATAAACCCTGTACAATTATTACTCTAGACGCAGAAAAAGCCTTTGATAGTTTAAACTGGGATTATATGTATCAAGTCTTATTAAAATTTGGGTTTGAAGAGCCTTATATGACTCCCCAAGTGCCTTCATCTCTGGAATTGGTTCAGGATCATCCTCTATACCCATTAATAACAGATCTTGACAGGGTTGCCCTTTATCTCCACTGATTTTTGTCCTAATGATGGAGCCTCTTGCAGAGGCGATCAGAGGAAATAATAAAATTCATGGCATTAATATCGGTGAGACAGAATACTAAATTATGTTATATGCAGATGATGTGATACTAACTATTACTAAACCCAGCGAATCCCTAATTCACATTCAAGAGTTAATAAAGAAATTTGGGAATATTTCCTATTATAAAGTAAACTGGTCTAAAACAGAAGTGCTGTCTATTTATATAGATGGGAAAGAAAAAAATTGTTGAATTCAATCTGGGACATCAACTGGGAAATGAATAAAATATCGTATTTAGGAATAGAATTTACTAGTAAAATGGAAGAAACAATTCAAATAAATTTAAAAAAACGTTATAACAAAATTAAAATCCAGTTAGATAACTGGAAATTAAATATGTTATCTTGGTTAGGCAGGATTCCAGCTATAAAAATGTCAATCTTACCTCAAATTAGCTATCTTTTCAGATGTCTACCTCTGAACATTCCCATCTATATAATTAGAAAACATCAAACTTTAATTGACTCATTTATGTATAATGGGATAAAACCCAGAATTAGTTTGAAAACGGTTAGAAAAAGTTTTATAAAGGGCGGTATTGCAGCCCCATGTATTGAAGACTATTATAATGGGGTAAGACTTTCACACTGTGTAAATTGGCCATCTAAAATAAATAAGAACAGCTGGGTAAACAAGATCTGTCCAGTAACTTGGTTTTATCAGAATGGCTTTGGTATGACAAATCATCATGTAAAATTAATAAATTAGCCCCTGCTGTAGTAAAATCCGGATTGGAATTCTGGTTTAAGTGGAACAAAAAATGTAACTTTTCTCTATTTCCCTCACCTGAAATGACATTGCTATGGCTGAGTAAGGTTCTTAACCTCCCATTTCTCCAGGACTGGAATAGCTGGAATATTCATTTACTGGGGGACCTTTTTGACTCAGGTAAGATGAAATCTTTTGCTGAGTTATGCAGAGAATTTGATCTCCCTTTGTCAAAATGGTTAGAATACGAAAGAGTTAAGATGACAGTTATACAATCAAAATTCTCCACTATGTACACTAGAGACTTAACTAAATTTGAAAAACTAGCATTATTTAATGATGAGAAACATTTAGGGCCCTATTAAATTATCCCTCGTAGTTCTCTCGGTGCTCGCAAAAGGCAGTTTTCCTGCTGTTTGCGAGTACCGAATCTCTCGCAGCCTGCTTTGCGATATGACTGCGAAAAAATGGCCGACAATAGGCTCCGAGAGAGCTACGTAGCCTTAAATCTACGCATGATTCTCGCATATATCGTAAGAATCCCTACGTGGACAAAAAGTGCACGCAAGGGATCCTAAAGCCTCTACGTGCTGCCTCGGAACAGCCCGAGACATCAGTGTGAGGCTCCCCCCTGCACCCTATACACATCCCCATGCTGCAGGGGTCTCTATCGGGACCCCTGCAGCACCCCCACATTAACCCCTAGCAGGGGGGGGGCCCGATCTGCATAGATCAGGCCCCCCGCTGCATTTAAAACTTTTAAATTCCCCGCCGCGGCTCCTTAAAGGGGCCGCGGCACACTATTACCCAATCCCAGCCGCGGCACCTAAAATTAACCCCCCTCTATGCTGGGGGTCCCCATCGGGACCCCCGAAGTGTCCCCACATAAACCCATTGCAGCGGGGTCCCAGATCGGCACCGATCGTGACCCTGCTGCAATTCAATTTTAAATTTCCCGCCTCGCGGGTCCTTAAAGGACCGTAAAGGTCCTGAAAGGACTCGCACTAAAAATATTAACCCCAGGCAACTATAATTACCCCATTAACTCATGGTGGTCAATACAGACCACCATAAGGCCTGAATTAACCCATTAACTCATGGTGGTCAATACAGACCACCATAAGACCTGAATTAACCCATTAACTCATGGTGGTCAATACAGACCACCATAAGGCCTGAATTAACCCATTAACTCGTGGTGGTCATTACAGACCACCATAAGGCCTTAATTAACCCATTAACTCATGGTGGTCAATACAGACCACCATAAGGCCTGAATTAACCCATTAACTCATGGTGGTCAATACAGACCACCATAAGGCCTGAATTAACCCATTAACTCGTGGTGGTCATTACAGACCACCATAAGGCCTTAATTAACCCATTAACTCATGGTGGTCAATACAGACCACCATAAGGCCTGAATTAACCCATTAACTCATGGTGGTCAATACAGACCACCATAAGACCTGAATTAACCCATTAACTCATGGTGGTCAATACAGACCACCATAAGGCCTGAATTAACCCATTAACTCGTGGTGGTCATTACAGACCACCATAAGGCCTTAATTAACCCATTAACTCATGGTGGTCAATACAGACCACCATAAGGCCTGAATTAACCCATTAACTCATGGTGGTCAATACAGACCACCATAAGACCTGAATTAACCCATTAACTCATGGTGGTCAATACAGACCACCATAAGGCCTGAATTAACCCATTAACTCATGGTGGTCATTACAGACCACCATAAGGCCTTAATTAACCCATTAACTCATGGTGGTCAATACAGACCACCATAAGGCCTGAATTAACCCATTAACTCATGGTGGTCAATACAGACCACCATAAGGCCTTAATTAACCCATTAACTCATTGTGGTCAATACAGACCACCATAAGGCCTTAATTAACCCATTAACTCATGGTGGTCAATACAGATCACCATAAGGCCTAAATTAACCCATTAACTCACGGTGGTCAATACAGACCACCATAAGGCTCTATTTAACCCCATCAGTCCCATAAGGGTATATTATTACCATTATGGGCCTGTTACAACCCAACATTAACCACATAAGTGCCATGACGGTCCTCAAGGACCATCATGACACTAACTACAAACACTACACTATAACCCCCAATAAACCATTTAATCTAAACTAACCCCCCTCTACACTAATCTATTAACACTTACACTACCTACCCCCTAATAAACCTCCACAACACTCTAATTACAAAAAATAAAAAAACCTATCAAACATTGAAAGAGAAAAAAGGGAACCCTTTTGTTAGTGCACACCAATGAATCTCAATCGTGTAAGAGACCCAGTTGATTAAAACTTAGCTTTTAATAATTTATTTAAAAAATGGATGCTACAAAAGCTAAAAATTCAGACGCAGCATTGTGGTAACAGGAGGTGGAAAGGGGTATAGGGATATAATTGGGCTGAATTTATTAAAATGGGCGTTGATACTCCTTAAATATTATCTTTAAGGTGCTTTATTGAGGCTTAAAAAAGTGCTATAATAAAGTGTTATGATAAAGTGCTATAATAATGTGCTAGTAGTGAATGCAAAACGTACTATGTTTTGCCCTGTTAACCTAAATTAGACAAATCTCTATTGTTCTGTTACATATAGTATTACTAAGGTGCTATATTGTGCTATATTGTAGGAGTATACAGCTGCCTCGTATTATTTTACAGTATATCCCATATATAATTCCTCTTGGTTTCCTATTATTGAACTCCTGTTAGGAGTAACTTGTTGCTTCAGGGACCTTGTCTGGTTTCGATCTATATTTTATATTACGCTAAGTCCCTGACAATCTGTTTTGCTCCTATAGCGTGGAGATCGCGGTTAGGACGCCTCGCGATGACGTCATTAGCACGCGCCTCACGTTGCTGCGTCTCTCCCGACGCACGTTTCTCAATTTCTTCAGGGGTCCCCATGACAACAGAGACTATAAATAGGGAAGTAGAGAGTCATAGCGGTAACCCATGAAGAAATTGAGAAACGTGCGTCGGGAGAGACGCAGCAACGTGAGGCGCGTGTTAATGACGTCATAAGCCTCAATAAAGCACCTTAAAGATAATATTTAAGGAGTATAAACGCCCATTTTAATAAATTCAGCCCAATTATATCCCTATACCCCTTTCCACCTCCTGTTACCACAATGCTGCGTCTGAATTTTTAGCTTTTGTAGCATCCATTTTTTAAATAAATTATTAAAAGCTAAGTTTTAATCAACTGGGTCTCTTACACGATTGAGATTCATAGGTGTGCACTAACAAAAGGGTTCCCTTTTTTCTCTTTCAATGTGTGATATGCATTTTTGACCCTCAGTGGCATCCTAAGTAAAAGGTCATTATACCCAATTACATCTAGAGCCACCAAACCTATCCTGTTTCTATTTATCAAGTGTATGAACATAGTTCTATCTTTTGGTGTAGCCCGGTGTAATCAACAGAAAGACATTAATAATATGTCAGGGTTTTTATCCCAAAAATGGGACCCATTAGCATGGTCTAATGAGGTAAAGACAGTATTCTCAAATAACCCCTTAACTAATATGGGTAATGAACCGAATTTCAAATTGGAATTTTTGGAACTTAATAAAGTATATCAAAAACAATACCAAATATGGTGGGAGGTAGCTAGTCTGGAAAGTTATTTAAAAAATAAATTGATACCAAGGGGATTACGTGTCAATCTTTTTCCCACAATAAGAAACCTATCAGAGGATTTTATAAAAAAATGGGATTCAATCTTATTAAAATGTTCACAAGAACTGATGAACCTCTTGCTTTAATGGGAACAACAGCAATTACAAGAAACAGAGATAGTAAATAAACAGTCAGAAAATATATTTAGAAGATCAAGACAATTTAAAACATCTCAAGATAAATCTGATAGGGTATTGACATCAGAATCAGAATGGTCAGATCTAGACCAAAAGGATGACCAAGATTCAAGTAAAGAAGGAAAGGGATTTAAGAAAAATAATAGAGTTTTTTTAGACCAGTCTTCAAAACCAGGAGAGGTAAAAAAAGGCCCAAACCTCTTCAAACCTCACAAAAGGTTCAAAAAACATTAAATCCCCTACAGATTTTTAATTTATCACACCTTAATTTAACAGAAGATCATATATCCCTATTACAGAAGGGACTAAATTTCTCTCCAACAGACAATTTTAAAATTTTTGATTGGGTGATGGATGTACATCTATTTGCTCGCAAGCTAGCATTAAAAAAGTTTTTTTCAAGAAAGTCAGATAATAGTCAACTCTATGTATCAGATAGACAAACATTGAATGACTTGAGATACCTATTGGCAGAAAATGAATCAGGTGAACTGAATGGACCATTCTCAAACTTTAAACCCAAAAGCAAATTTACTCCCCCCTTCTCTATCAGTGCTAACATTGAACTATTTGTCCAAAATGTAGTGAGAGATCTGGAAGAACTACCTAATATAAAATCAACTTACTCAAACCTTTCAATAGGTGAAAGACAAGCTTTAAAAGACTTAAAGAACCATCAAGATATAATAATAAAAAATGCTGATAAAGGAGGAAATTTGGTCCTACTAAATAGAGAGGATTATATTAAAGAGAACATGAAACTTCTAAATAATAAAGAATGCTATAACAAATTACCGAGTGATCCAACTGAATTATTCCTGACAGAACTAAAAAACATTCTAGATCAAGGACTGATTAACAAATTAATATCCAAAGAAGAATGGGAATTTCTTAATGTCAAAAATCCTAGAATAGCCACATTCTACTCTATTCCAAAGATCCACAAAAACCCTTCCAACCCACCAGGTAGACCGATAGTATCTGAAATAGGATGCATAACAGAGAACTCCAGTAAATATTTAGATTCTATATTAAGAGAACATGTGGTGTCATTGACATCATATGTAAGAGACACAAAAGATGTGCCAAAGAAAATCAATGGATTGAATACAAACAAAAACACACTCTTAGTGTCACTAGATGTAGAATCATTATATACAAATATCCAACATAAGAGAGGCCTAGAAGCAACCAAATATTTTCTACAAAAGAAAGGCATACTCTATGATAGACATAATGAATTCATAATGGAGTTACTGCAATATGTGTTAACACACAATTATTTTGTATTCCTACAAAATTTCTATCACCAGATACGAGGTACAGCCATGGGGACAGCATGTGCCCCCACATATGCAAACTTATACCTAGGCTGGTGGGAGGAACAAATAGTGTTCAATGAACACAATGAGAATTATACAAAAGATGTGCACCTTTGGATTCGATACATAGATGATGTGTTAATCCTATGGAGTGGTACTCAGCAACATTTGCAAGAATGTATAAATAAATTGAATTATAATGATATGGGTCTATACTTGACCTCAGAGGTCAATGAGACATCCATAACCTTTTTAGATCTTACAATTAGAAAACAAGAAAGTGGTAAATTGACAACCAATACATACAGGAAACCTACATCTACAAACAGCCTTTTGCATGCCACAAGTAGTCACCCCAAATCTCTGATTTCAGGAATCCCAGTTGGGCAATATCTGAGAATTAAAAGAAATTGCTCTGAAGAACAACAATTTGAAATAGAGGCCAAGGACCTACAAAATAGATTCCAAGAACGGGGATATAATAAAAAGACATTAAAGAAGGCCTATAGTAGAGCTAAGAACATCAACAGAGAATCTCTACTAATAGACAAATCCCCTAAAGAAGATAACATCATTAGATGTATAGGAACCTATAATGACAAATGGTTCGATATAAAAAAGATTTTCAATAAACACTGGGAGATATTGAGGAATGATAAAGATCTCAAACCCTTTTTAGGAGAACATGCTCAGATAACAAGTAGAAGATCTACTAATTTAAAAGATATATTATCCAAAAGTCATCTGGAGACCCCAAAGAAGACTACTTGGCTAGAACCAATTAAAGGCTGTTTTAAATGTCAATCCTGTAAGGCTTGTCAATATTTAAAACCAGCAAAAACTTTCACTTCAAAAGATGCAACACAGATATACCAAGTGAAGTATCTTATGACATGTAAGACAGAGAGAGTGATTTATTTAATATCTTGCAAATGTGGAATGAGATACACAGGAAAAACCTATAGAGAGTTTCGAAGAAGAATATTAGAACACATCTATAGTATCAAAAGACAATACGATACACCAGTGGCTATACATGTAAACAGCAAACATAAAGGGGACGTGAAAGTACTCTCTTTTATGGCCATAGATCATATTGAACAAACCATTAGAAAAGGTGACATAGATAAAGAATTACTTAAGATGGAAGCAAGATGGATCTATTTATTAAAGACTAGAAAACCTGATGGCCTAAATGAAGGTTTTACTTTCTCCCCATATATACAATAAATAAAAAATAAAATCCAATATTCTCAAAGTATTGAAGCTAATGCTAACTTAATAATACCATGTATTTATGCTAAAATGACTTGCCATAATATTGATCCATTAATTTTTGGTATTAATATACATACTATATCATGTATATCTTTTAAGATAATGTCCAAAACCAAACAAACCCAATACTAGACTTTATTAAGGAAGAATATTTTTTTAATGATTAAAATGATAAGCTAGATGGGAATAACATTGAATTGTGCTTATTTATAAGAATATATTGATTTCTCAAAGTAGTATATAGAAATGTTATCATTATTGAGATCTATTAAGATCTTTTAAATAAGATGTCAAGATGAGGGATACTATCAATAAATCCCTGTTACAGTAATAATATATGTATATATATATACTAAACTTTATAATAACAATATGGAGAACTATAGTAACCATATGAAATATAGTGACATGTTATTTCAATATAGCAAGTTTCAAATGCATGGTTAAAAACTATTACAATATGCAAGTTAGCAGATTTCAAGATTTAGAGATCCTTTAAGCCTTTTTAACAAATAAATACAAGTTGATTTTAACTCAAATTTGGTTCCCATGACAACAGAGACTATAAATAGGGAAGTAGAGAGTCATGGCGGTAACCCCTGAAGAAATTGAGAAACGCAGCAACGTGAGGCGCGTGTTAATGACGTCATCGCGAGGCGTCCTAACCGCGATCTCCACGCTACAGGAGCAAAACAGTTAGTCAGGGACTTAGCGTAATATAAAATATAGATCGAAACCAGACAAGTTCCCTGAAGCATCAAGTTACTCCTAACAGGAGTTCAATAATAGGAAACCAAGAGGAATTATATATGGGATATACTGTAAAATAATACGAGGCAGCTGTATACTTCTACAATATAGCACAATATAGCACCTTAATAATACTATATGTAACAGAACAATAGAGATTTGTCTAATTTAGGTTAACAGGGCAAAACATAGTACGTTTTGCATTCACTACTAGCACATTATTATAGCACTTTATCATAACACTTTATTATAGCACTTTTTTAAGCCTCAATAAAGCACCTTAAAGATAATATTTAAGGAGTATCAACGCCCATTTTAATAAATTCAGCCCAATTATATCCCTATACCCCTTTCCACCTCCTGTTACCACAATGCTGCGTCTGAATTTTTAGCTTTTGTAGCATCCATTTTTAAAATAAATTATTAAAAGCTAAGTTTTAATCAACTGGGTCTCTTACACGATTGAGATTCATAGGTGTGCACTAACAAAAGGGTTCCCTTTTTTCTCTTTCAATGTTTGATATGCATTTTTGACCCTCAGTGGCACCCTAAGTAAAAGGTCATTATACCCAATTACATCTAGAGCCACCAAACCTATCCTGTTTCTAAATAAAAAAAACTACCTTACAGAACACAAAAAAACCTACTTTACAGAACAAAAAAAACCTACCTTACAGAACACAAAAAACCTACCTTACAGAAAACAAAAAAAGCTACAGTACAGAAAACAAAAAAATACATTATAACCCCACTGCCCACTACAGAAAATAAAAAAAATACACACCTGAAAAGGAAAGACAGATAAACACAATACAATCACATATTATAATTGTCTAACTACGAGACGTCGTCACGCTGCTTTGCGCAGTGCGTACGACTTTGCGATGAGCGCCGCAGGCGCTCATCGCACAGAGAGCCTCGCATAGCGAGGCGAGCCGTTACTTCGTAGCACTTTGGCAATGAGCGCCGCAGGCGCTCATTGCAGGCGAGCCTCGCATAGCGAGGCGAGCCGTTACTTCGTAGCACTTGGAAAAAAAATACGAGCTGAAAAAAATTACGACATAAGCGGCGGGAACAAAAACACTAAAAAAAACACGAAATACACACAAAAAAATAAAATAAAGGTCACTTACAGCATGGGGCAACAGGCAGGACGTCTGGAAGTGAGTTGGAACTGCAATTTACAGCGATTTTGCCGAGTTACAAAGATCGAAAATCGGCTAAGCGAGAAAAAAATGGACGCCGAAAAAAATGAAAACGAGGCTATACTACTACGAACTGCGTAAAACACAGCCACAGACGTATGTGTTTGACAACAACGAGATAAAGGATGCGGATTAACTGCGCAATGAGTAAAAAGACAGTAGTGAGTACATTTTACGAAATGCAATTACAGATTTACGCATTAACACAGATTTAACGACTTTGTCTCGCGCAACATCGGATTTAACGCCTAAACCAACGCATTGGATGAAATATAAGTTGCAAATTACAAAAATATTAATTTGAGAAAAAAAAAATGTATTTATTTTAAGAAAAAAAAAAGGGACAAATGTAGTGTCATGTTGTGTGCCAAACAAATTTACTGTTAAACCGTAGTACTTTAGCGGGCTTAGCGATGAGCGCCGCAGGCGTTCATCGCCCGCGAGGCTCGCCGTTAAACCGTAGTACTTTGGCAATGAGCAACGCAGAAAAAATGCCGGACGAACAAAACGAAAAGCAGGCTACAGCACTATAAACACGGAAAACACGTACCGATAATCCGGTAAGACGCATACAACTCATTATCCGTTTTAGGATAATGCGGAAGTACACAGCTACGTTAACAGTTTCAGATCGCACAAGCACACTATTACACTGCACACGTTCATCACGCTTACACAGCACCTCCACACCACTAATGCTGCTGCAACATCAACTCAGATTGCCAGCTCTTCAACACAATGCATAAAAATATGTAAATTCATTTATTAATTTGAATTCTATATTTCAGTAGGACACAAAAAAAAACATTAGCTACCTTACAATTCCATGTGTATATTAATAAATAAACAACTTTTAAAACATACACATCTGATTGCCGTCATTTTTTGACGGGCAATTCGCTAGTACATACATATAATACATTACATACATTACATACAATACATGACATTACATACATTACATATAATATATTACATATAATATATTACACATAATACATTACATAAAATACATGACATTACATACATTACATATAATATATTACATATAATCCAAATCAAATACCCCCTATACCCCCTAATTCTAATCTAAAATAAAATAATTAAGAGCACTTACCTTTAAGATGTTGCTTCAGATCACTAACCTATGGGTAAAACAAAACAAAATAATTAGTACAAAACATTAACTTGAAATAAATAAACATTATATACATTCTAAATAATATACTCACCTTTCCAGCATGTCCCATCATTGTTTAGCTCTTCCGGCGCGGCCCTGTTAAAAAAACACAATACATTAATACATCTTAAAGGTAAGTGCTCTTAATTATTTTATTTTAGATTAGAATTAGGGTCTGTGTATGTAGTTAGGATTTATTGTATATTAGATAGATAGGGGGATGTCTTTGATATAGTTAGGATTTATTTTATATTAAATAGATTGTATGTTAGATAGATAGGGGGTATTTGATTTGGATTATATGTAATATATTATATGTAATGTATGTAATGTCATGTATTTTATGTAATGTATTATGTGTAATATATTATATGTAATATATTATATGTAATGTATGTAATGTCATGTATTGTATGTAATATATTACATGTAATATATTATATGAAATGTATGTAATGTCATGTATTGTATGTAATATATTATATGTAATATATTATATGTAATGTATGTAATGTCATGTATTGTATTATATGTATGTATTGTATTGTGTTTATCTGTCTTTCCTTTTCAGGTGTGTAATTTTTTTATTTTCTCTAGTGGGGAGTGGGGTTGTAATGTATTTTTTTTTTTCTGTACTGTAGGTTTTTTTTCTGTACTGTAGTTTTTTTTTTCTGTAAGGTAGGTTTTTTTGTTTTCTGTAAGGTAGGTTGTTTTGTGTTCTGTAAGGTAGGTTTTTTTATTTTTTGTAATTAGAGTGTTGGGGAGGTTTATTAGGGGGTAGGTAGTGTAAGTGTTAATAGATTAGTGTAGAGGGGGGTTAGTTTAGATTAAATGGTTTATTGGGGGTTATAGTGCAGTGTTTGTAGTTAGTGTCATGATGGTCCTTGAGGACCGTCATGGCACTTATGTGGTTAATGTTGGGTTGTAACAGGCCCATAATGGTAATAATATACCCTTATGGGACTGATGGGGTTAAATAGAGCCTTATGGTGGTCTGTATTGACCACCATGAGTTAATGGGTTAATAAAGGCCTTATGGTGGTCTGTATTGACCACCATGAGTTAATGGGTTAAATAGAGCCTTATGATGGTCTGTATTGACCACCATGAGTTAATGGGTTAATTAAGGCCTTATGGTGGTCTGTATTGACCACCATGATTAATGGGATAAATAGAGCCTTATGGTGGTCTGTATTGACCACCATGAGTTAATGGGTTAATTAAGGCCTTATGGTGGTCTGTATTGACCACCATGAGTTAATGGGATAAATAGAGCCTTATGGTGGTCTGTATTGACCACCATGAGTTAATGGGTTAATTAAGGCCTTATGGTGGTCTGTATTGACCACCATGAGTTAATGGGTTAAATAGAGCCTTATGGTGGTCTGTATTGACCACCATGAGTTAGTGGGGTAATTATAGTTGCCTGGGGTTAATATTTTTAGTGTGAGTCCTTTCAGGACCTTTACGGTCCTTTAAGGACCCGCGAGGCGGGAAATTTAAAATTGAATTGCAGCAGGGTCACGATCGGTGCCAATCGGGGACCCCCGCTGCAATGGGTTTATATGGGGACACTTCGGGGGTCCCGATGAGGACCCCCAGCATAGAGGGGGGTTAAATTTAGGTGTCGCGGCCCCTTTAAGGAGCCGCGGCGGGGAATTTAAAAGTTTTAAATGCAGCGGGGGGCCTGATCTATGCAGATCCGGGACCCCCCCTGCAAGGGGTTAATGTGGGGACACTTCGGGGGTCCCGATGGGGACCCCCAGCATAGAGGGGGGTTCATTTTTTGGGCCGCGGCCAGGATTGGCAATTAGTGTGCCACGGGTCCTTTAAGGAGCCGCGGCGGGGAATTTAAATGTTTTAAATGCAGCGGGGGCCTGATCGGTGCCGATCGGGGACCCCCGCTGCAAGGGGTTATTGTGTGGGGGCTGCGGGGGTTCCTATGGACCCCTGCAGCAAGCTGTTCATGTGAGGACACTTCGGGGGTCCCGACGGGGACCCCCGCATTGAGGGGGGGTTAATTTTAGGTGCCGGGGGGGTATTTGGAGTACCCCCCACAACAGGGCTTATGTGGGGGACTGCCGCAGAGGTCCCTTTTAGGACCCCCGCAGCAATTGATGAGGAGTGGGAGCCTGCGATATCATATCGCAGGCTGTCACTCCTCATGTACATTTACGCAGTGTAGATACGTACGGCCCTGCTGCGTAGCTCATACGTTGCTCGCAGCAGGGCTAATTTAATAGCATTGTAAGTTAGAGAAACTTTGCAGTACGTAGGGCTTAAGTAGCAGCCTCTTATTTATGAGGCTGGAATTTAATAGGGCCCTAAATCTCTAAATGCTTTGATATGATAAAAAAACTGATTACAGTGGAAAAAACTTCAGCCATGCAGAAATGGGAGACAGATTGTTTTAATCCTATCACACTAGAAACTTGGTCTAAGGCATTTAATCTCTCTCAGAGAATTATTAAATATCAATCCTACAGAGAAATTTATTTTAAAGTGGTGCAGAGATAGTATTTTGTCCCTTCAAAAATAGCTCTAATTTATAAAGACCCAGATCTGGGGGCTTGCTGGAGATTTTGTAACCAACAAGGCTCCCATAAACATATTTGGTGGGACTGTGTACATATCAGGAACTTATGGAACTCAGTTTTAGATTATATTTCTAAATGTTGTGATAAGATCATTATTCCTTCATGTGAAATGGCATTGTTACATATTTTTGATGAGGGGTTTAAGTTGGAAGAAAAAGCCTTCTTCACTCAAGTATTTCTAATGGTTAAATGGTTGATAGCTAAACGTTGGAAATCGGAGATAACTCCAACGTAAGTAATTTCAACGCTTGAAAAAAACAGAGAATTGGAAAAAGATATTTTTGCTTTGGGCATTAGTCTGTCTAAGTGCAATAGTTGGGCGGTTTGGGATAACTATCTTCATCCATCAACCTAAATAAATACAAACCTTTTCAAGGGGAATGCTATGTAAATACCTACATTTGTATACCTTTATATGCTACCTGTACTTTTAACTTGTCTGTTTTTGTCTTTTTTACATGTATATCTTTGCTATTTGTATAATTGTGTAATGGAAATTGTATTTCTATAAAGAAAAGAAAAAGAAAGAAAAAAAAAAACAATCCACATTAATTCATGAAATTGAAATTAATAATCTATGTAATGATTAATTAACTTGCTATTACTATTTGAAATCATTTTAAATCTTATTCTTATTTATTCTAAAATATTCATGATCATGCCTTCTAAATTTTGAGTCTAAATGAATAATCTTCTTAATAATTAATACTATAAATAATTAATTTTTATTTTTTTAATTGTTTCCATAAAACAAATAATGAATTATTAAAATAATGATATGATTATTTAATAACTAATTATAATGTACCTATTATATGTAAGTAGCAGAATGAAAAATCCTGCAGAGTTAACAGTCCGTCTTCATAAACTCCGACTGGAGAAAAAAAATTCTGTGACACTGTCTTCAGCAAGTGTCTGTTGAAATTGACAGAGAGCTGCAAATTGTAAATTCATATGAAAATACTTAATAATATTTTTTTTTGAATAATATACTACTATTTTTTATAATTTGTCTATACATTAATATTTTCTTAGCTTCAACTCTATTCCCTATAAACATTACTAACTTTTTTATTATTTTTATAATTTTTCATTTGTAATTTCATTAGTATACGATGAATGAATAAATCTGTTAAAATTCCTATAGTTCACAAAAGTTATGTACTTTGTTATTATTATTTGTAAAAAACAAACTATTTTCTGGCTTCTAAATATTGGTATACATGAATGAGGTTGTTATACAAATATTTATTAAAGTTTGAAATAAATTGTAATAATTTCCATAATGTAATATACCTATTATCTGTAACTTGCAGAATTCAAAATCCTACAGAACTAACAATCTCTCTTCAGAAATTACCCCAGCAGATACATTTCCAGTGACACTGTTTATCAACTGTGTAGAAAGTGAGAAAGATTTGGAAATTGTCCAGTATATATAAAATCTCACATATGCGCAATACCGCAGTCGCTTAACAAAACCGCTAGTTAATTGGCTGTATGGGCACAAAAATTAGGATGGGCAATGAACGCCTTTACCGCGGATTGCGAGGCCCGCACAGCATCTCCTCTCTGCGAGCCACTTTTAGCGCTCATTGCGGGCCTCTCCCCCCCTCCACCTTCTTTGCCCATTGCGGGCCTCGCATTGAGCACCTTCGCCACTCATTGCAGGCCTTAGCATGCGCTATGCGCATGTGCAAACCCGTAACTTTGCAAGCATTACACACAAACTCGCAATTGTGATAATAAAACATACATAACATTCAATATTACAATACATACAAAAATATAAACAACTTTAGATGAATTTTAGGAATACTCAGAGGTAAATTGTTACCATGGAACATAATACCTGATATTAAATTATAATGTCACCTTTACGTTTATCCCATATGGCCCATTTATTAAGTTTATGAGAATGTAGACCCAGAAGGGTCAGTTTCTGTTCTAACAGTCTATTTATTTCTAATGTTAATAATATATAACTTGAAGAGGGTAAATCTGGCTATTTCCATTGTTTTGCAAGATGCCATTTGGTCACTGCCAAAAATTGGATAATAAACGCTTTTTCAGAAAGACTGAAAGCAAATGGTATGATGTGAAATAATGCTAATTCTGGGGTTGGAGTTATTATTTTATTAATTTGTTTTGGAGACGTAGTCAAAACAATTAAGCCAGAGATTGTTTACCCCTACACAGTCCCACCACATGTTTGTGTGTTCCTGGATCTTTGCATTTTCTCCAACATTCCTTTAATTTATCATCTTTCGAAATAAGTGCAATTTTAGAAGGGACCAAATACCATCTTTGTATATTTTTAAAGAACACTTCTCTATAAGTCTGATTTATAATCATTTTCTGAGTTAATTTAAATGCTGTAACCCAAGACTCTAAAGTCAAATCTAAACCAAAGTCACTCTCCCATCTTTTCAACTTATCTGTTTTTTTTATAAGATGTTCCTTTCTTAACATTTACAAATTAGATGATTGTCTTTCTTTGAGGAATTGTTTGAGGAACATAATCTCTCTAAATCTGATAAAAAGTTCTCTCCTTCTAGATTGGTGAGTTTGTAGAGACCATCTTTTCCAGGTCCTTTGAAAAATACAATACCTAAATAATTTATCGAATCTAGAATCCGATCTTGCAGAAATAATTTTTCCTTCTCAAGCAAATCTCCTTCTCAAGCAAATCTCTATTTAGATAAATTGAGATTTAAAATTTCTGTTTTGTCTAAATTTATCTTATGATATCAGACTAAAATTATTTAGCAATTCCTGAACCTGTTTTAATGATTTCTTTATGTTGGTTATTGTGAGAATGATGTTACCCCACCAATCTCAACTGAGGTTCTAATTGCCTCTGTAAATGGTTTCATCACCAACCAGTATGAAGACTAGTGGAGAGCAGGGGCAGCCTTGACGTGTACCATTGCTCAAATCAAATTCTGTTGTGAAACTTATTCCAGATACGGATACTGAGGGAGAAGAATATAACCCACCAATTGCTTTTGATCCCAAATTGTTAAGGCCAAACATTTTTTAAACCAGATTCATGAAATCCCAGTTTAGCCTATCAAAAGGTTTTTTTCTGCATCTAAAGCCATTTTTTTATAATTACAATTGGAAATCATATCAATTTGTCTTCTCGTATTGTCAGATGTTTGTCTACCCTTTATGAAGCCAGACTGGTCTGTATTGACCAAATTTGGCAATATTGAATTCAATTTAAAGCCAGGATTTTGGCATAAATCTTAATGTGAACATTGAGCAAAGATATTGGATGATAATAAATATCGGAGATCATTATTTGGTTTTGGAATGTTAATAAACAGCCTTAATAAATTGCAATTCGGACAATTCTAAAGGGCTCTATATAAGCACCAAACATATATTTTTTTACACAAGTTTTTAGTTAGTTAAGACCTTGCTTTTGGATAGAAGTTCACTAACTAAAAACTTGTGTAAAAAAATATGCTCTGTGCTTATATAGAGCCCTTTAGAATTGTCCGAATAGCATTGTAATAAGGCTGTAAATATCTTCTTTAGATTATTATAGTTTTTTTTTTCTAGATTATATACATTTTTGTAAAATGTATAAAAGACTTTACCTATGTCTTTTGGTTTTGTATAAGAAATATTATTCTCATCCTTTATTTCTTCAATTATAGTTAATGGATCTTTCTTTTTCAGTTTGCCAGCTAGGAGTTTATTTGCCTTATTACCCAGGCAGTATATTCTCTGTTGAAGTTTCCAAATGGTGTTATCTACTTGGGTTTGAGTGATAGTCTTTAATTCTTAAACATTATCACTCTCTGAGGGATGGGAGGAATGAAGGAGGCCAATATGACAGCATCTTAGAGGAATGCATAAGAAAATTACACAACGTCTAATATCATGGACTGTACTTTGCTATGCATGGAGCTCACCAAAATCATGTTGTAAAGAACATTAATATCATTTTGTAAAGATCATCAATCAGTGGATGTATCATTCATGTGTGTTGGCCTTATATAGTGGAGTGCCTACATGTCCATGTAATATAGTCTCTCAGGCATGAGTGCAGCAGAGGGTTTCCATTGGATGAAGACTAGTGACAAATCGGGCTGCCTGGTCACCTCCTTATTGGCTATGTTATCTGAGAAGGGTATGTAGATGTTTTAAAGTTTTTCACCATACAGTTAGTGTGTGTCTTTTAATAATATTGAGTTCTGGAGCAAATCTGTCTATGGCTGTCCATCCTTCGTCTCTAATAATTATTTACCAAGAGTTGTCGGCCTAATACCAAGGGCCTGTTGTATCCTGAAGTACTGGGTTCTCCTGACAGCTCCAGTTGTCTGGTTTAAAGGGCAAAATCCAGGTGGCAGTTTACAGAGTCTAACCAGTCCTCATCTGCTATTCTATTTTCTGTTCCGTCACAGTAATGTCATTATTCTAGACGCAACGTAAATGTGTATAACTTTTTTCACCATTATATGTCCCATGAAGGGATAGCACACTGTTCACAGTTGTTAAACATGAAACAGAATTTGAAGTCACAGAAAACCAGTATTCAAAAGAAATTTCAGTAAAAAAAAATGTGTTTTAGTTAGTGTAGAATCTCTTATTGAGAAAAATATGTTTTTCATGAATTACATGATTATGGAAAATCTTTTTCACATAGATGTAGTGCTTTATTTCAAGCACAATTTAATGTTAACATAAACTTACAGACATTCCCATGCACAAAAAAATAAAAGATGCAGAAAAGAAATCAGGGACTATCATGCTAGTGAGAGCAAGATAGATTAAAACATGTAAAACAAGTATGCAGCATTCGTGTCTTCTGATGTATCAATATGGTTTTAATAAATGAAAGGTCGCGCTCAATTCTACCTTTGTGATCCTGATTAGAAAACAAAAAATAAATCTGTTCAATAATACAATTTTTTTCCAAATGATTTTTCCATGTCCTCTGCCAAACCAAACACATGGTGCACATTAGTCAATTGGGTCTACATCAATTCATCAGCTGTGCGAACTGCTCTGTGCTGGTTGCCAAACCTGTTAGACTAAATCTCTGTGTTTTCAAACCCTAACTCAAACATCCTTTTAGGCTTGAAAATTGTTTTAAGCACATTTAAAAATACATCATTTCTAAATGCATGCTTTCACATCTTCATTTCACTTATTTGTGTGTGGGGGGTTGTAAATTCTCATTTAATCAGTGATTAATGTAATGTATTAGACTTTTCTTCTGCTATAGGTCGATTTGAATACTTCTCCACTTTCAACAAAACCAGTTACTGTCCCTGCCTCCTGATCCTATTTTTTCCCTCTAACTTTTATTGATATTATTATTGTTATTTTATTAATATTAATAATGAATTAATAATGAATACTCTTTTTTTTAAAAGCACTATTTCCCATAGCACTATTTACAAAAGTTTCATGAGGTAGTTTTCAGATTTCAGATTGTACATGGTAAAGTTCTAACTGATAATCTATTTTAAAAAGATTATTTTAGTAACCTTTTGATGCATCTGATACAAGGAAATTATTTGTCAGAACAAGGCATGTGATTTCACAGAGATATATTTATTTTGTTTGTGAGTCCAGTATTTGTAGAATAGAGACAGTCATTAAAGATTTGTTAAAGGACAGCTGTAGTGGTCATACCATAAACTCAATAGAGAATACACATTAAATTATCCCTCATAGTTCACTTGGTCCTCGATCCCCCATGAGTTATAGGGTTAATTAAGGCTTATGGGGGTCTGTATTGACCCCCATGTGTGACAGGGTCAATTAAGGCTTATGGGGGTCTGTATTGACCCCCATGAGTGACGGGGTTAATTATTGGCTTATGGGGGTCTGTATTGACCCCCATGAGTGACAGGGTTAATTAAGGCCTTAAGGGGGTCTGTATTGACGCTGCAAGGGGTTACTGTGGGGGGCTGCCGGTGTCCATATGGACCCCTGCAGCAAGGGGTTTATGTGGGGACACTTTGGGGGTCCCAATGGGAACCCCCAGCATAGAGGGGGGTTAATTTTAGGTGCCACGGCCGGGGTTTAGTAACAGTGTGCCGCAAGCCCTTTAAGGAGCCGCGGCGGGGAATTAAATTATTTTTAAATGCAGCGGGGGCCTGATCTATGCAGATCGGGGACCCCCGCTGCAAGGGGTTAATGTGTGGACACTTGGGGGGTCCCGATGGGGAACACCCAGGATAGAGGGGGGTTCATTTTTTTTTGCAGCGGCCGGTATAGTGTGCCGCGGGCAATTTAAGGAGCTGCGACAGGAATTTACATTTTTTAAATGCAGCGGGGGCCTGATTGGTGCCGATTGGGGACCCCCGCTGCAAGGGGTTAATGTGGGGGTGCTGCAGGGGTCCCGATAGAGACCCCTGCAGCATGGGGATGTGTATAGGGAGCATGGGGGAGCCTCACACGCCTGTCTCAGGCTGCTCCGAGCCAGCACGTAGAGGCTTTAGGATCCCTTGCTAGCACTTTTTGAGCTAGTAGGGATTCTTCCCAGATGCGAGAATCACTCGTACATTTATGGCTGCGTGTGACTCCGTAGCTCTCTCGGAGCTTATTCTCTGCCATTTTTCGTAGTCATCTCGCAAAGCAGGCTGCAAGAGATTCGGTCCTCGCAAACAGCAAAAAAACTGCCTTTTGCGAGGACCGAGTGAACTACGAGGGATAATTTAATGAGGCCCTAAATGTGGCTTTTAAAACTTATTTTTAAACTTTAGTGTTCAGACTTCAATAAATATGTTTCTCTCCAATCTCAGGTGTTCACAAAGGAGAGGATCTGCTCAGGAGGATGTCCTGATAAATCTTAATCTGCCTTCATTTCTGCACTGGCTATAAAAGGCAATTCTAGACCTATAGAAAAAAAAACACAACCCAGCCTGATGGGCAGATCCTCTGTCACACCCTGGACAACTAACAGTAAGTGGGGAGAATCAGTTCTGCTAGTCTCTAAGCAAAAAAAATCAGTTATTCTAGTCTCTAAGCACTTAATGTCAAATGTATGTTTTAAAAGATGCATTGGATTTATATTGTTTAAATACTGCTTTTATTGATAATCTGTTATTGAATGAATAAACAAATTACATCCCATTATATGCCCACAACAATGACCATTTATCTGGAACCATTAGGAATTTTTGGCATAAAGGTGTTGAAGACAGAGACATCCATTATAGACTGGAGTGGAGATTGACTGATGCAAGAGACCCCATCAATGAGTGAGTTACAGTGGTCAATGTGGGATATGATGAGTGAGTGGATTAGAATTGTTATTGTATTTTCTGTAAGAGAAGCCACTTAAAACGTCAAACTAACAGAATCATGTGCAAAACATACTGTAGTTTGTAATATAACTACTACCATAGAGGTCCATATGAACCCATATGGACCCTATTGCCCCTCAAGGGCCCATAAGTACCCCATAGTTCCCGAACATTAACCACCCCAACAAGCTAAATTGAAGTCAATATTACAAAAAAATACTTAGAATAAAAAATACATAAGGTAAAAACAAAGTTAAAAAAAAAAAAAAAAAAAGTTATAATTAAAATAATACACTTTACATAAAATAAAAATTACAAGACCTGTGCAGAATAAAACTGGTTATATACATTACTCTACCTTGGATGGTCCTCCAATGATTATCTGCAATGTCCTCAATCTTTATATAGATTTCTTTAATTTTCATATTACATCTTTTACCCCTTTGCTAGATTTTCTTTTGTCGTTATCATGGTATGTAAACTTACCAGTTCATTATAATCTTGAATGAAAATGGAAGTTTATATTTTTTATGTAAGTCAAATATCACATATTGATGACTCCATTTTTTATACTGTGGCAATACAGCAAATATAGCAATACCCACCACCTAAAAAGTCTGGTTATTTGCAACATACAGAAGACTTTTTGCTCACTTTAGACATATATAAATGATGCTTTCATTAATTTGTTTTAACTTTGTGTTTT
Source organism: Discoglossus pictus (assembly GCA_027410445.1). Classification (NCBI taxonomy): domain Eukaryota; kingdom Metazoa; phylum Chordata; class Amphibia; order Anura; family Alytidae; genus Discoglossus; species Discoglossus pictus. The sequence goes on along the minus strand of CM050165.1, from coordinate 215,759,597 downwards.
CCTGCAGTAGAAGCAGTGAAACATTGTAAAGCTTATTTCCAAAGTGCATAAAAATAGTTTTCACTGACAGTTAGTGCTATTGTTATTTAAACGTTCAGTCACGTCCGACTCTCTGTGACCCTATGGACCACAGCACGCCAGGTATATCTTTCAGCAACTGCACATCTGAGCTTCATCAAGTTCATGTTCATTGCTTCAGTAACCTCAACTATCCATTTCCACCTCTGTTTTCCCCTTTTTCTTGTGCCTTCAATCTTTCCCAGCATCAGAGTCTTCTCTAGGAAATCCTGCCGTTATTGAGATTGGGATGTAGACCGACCTTTTCCAGTCTATTTGCCATTGTTAAGTTTTTCAAGTGTGTTGGTATAAGGCAAGCAACACTTTCACATCATCATCTTGTAGAATTTTTAATATTTCTATTGGGATTCCATCACCTCCTGCAGGGTTTTCCACACTCACTGGGCACTTTTTTTTACCTTTCAGTAGAAGTGTATATAAGTTATAGTCATTGACTGTAATTTATTTCTTTTCAACTATTGCACTTTTTAGTGCTCTTATATTATTGTATATATTGTGTTTTTCTATTATATGATTTATTTTAAGTATATGATATTCATGAAACACTGTAGCACTTTATCAGAGTATTTCACTACTCATAACTGATATTTGATTGAGTGTAGCACTTGATTAATTACTTAAATGCTAGTTTAGACTCTAAATTGTCTTGCTTATTTCATACAGCGGATTTTGCGCTATATCCCAATGTATGATTGCATCTGAGATTGTTATAGGCTTGACATTTACTGATTAAAATTCCTTATCTTCTATCTTAGTTATTTCAGGTATTAGACATAGATATTTAAGCACCTTATGAATATTTTTTTGCTGACGTTATTTAGATCTTTTATTTAGATCTCATCCCACACTAATTTATTTAAATGTGTCTTGATGATGTTATATCATGACGTATTAGTGTATAAGATAACAGCTTGGATATCCATTAATCAGATTATATATATATATATATATATATATATATATATATATATATATATATATATTAGATTTGATATAAAAGAGATTGCGGACAGCTGATTATTTTTTTGTTTCATTCTGTTATATTTTAATGTTTTAATTGTTTTTAATAAAGGCTGTTTTATGCTATTTTCTTTATGTAGACTTGGTACTTTCTCTCCCTGTAGTACCCTTAATGGTCCAGCAGAGTTCTGTTCTGTCCTTTTCTTTCCCCATTAATGTGTTATATTTACACGTACCATTAAGGTTATGGCTGTTAAGTAATATATTTGTATTATGGATGAAATGCATGCTGAAAAGATTATTATTCCATTATTCCATATTAAAAACTGCACTAATATTTTGACATAAAGTTTTCTTAGCAACGTTACTGGATCGGGTTGCAGTTTCCTTCTCCAGTGGACTGCAATTTGTCTGACCTATCTGCCATGACCTGCCCATTTTGGCTGACCCTACATGGTATAGCTCACAGCTTCATCGAAGTACACAAGCCCCTTCACCAAGACAAGGTAGCGATCCAGAAGTGCTATTAGCATATGTAAAATGTATTAGTCTTGGTTGAATTTAAAGTTTAGAAAAAATCTAAATTGGACAGGACAAGCAATAAAGCTTAAAATAAAATCTCTACTGCCTATTTCCTCTACTACAGATTATTCTCTCATACATATGCAAAAACAAAAACTGGATGTGCAGCTGATGATGTGGGAACAAATTCACAGCTGAATAACATGCATTATAACTCAGAATTGGGTACCAATGTACCATAGACCATGAAATCATTTTGTTACTGTATTTTGCAGATCATTTTGTGGAGATGTGCAAATCTGTAGATATGTCACTGACTATGACAACTTTTTAACTTTTACAAAGAATATTAGAAGTTTGACAAATAATATTCAAGTTATTCATGTCATATAGAGCTACATAATGAGGTGCAAATTAAGTCATCAATAACTGGCAAAATAAATATTACAACTACTAGATAATGGCACCAGGGCCTGTATTTATGAGCAATAGTCTTATCTTGGTTCTGTTTTGTTTTGTATTTACAGTTTATGCTTACGCAGGAAGTACATACACACACTCAGCAAATTACTCATACTGTCAGACACAGATTTACTACAACAATCCCATTCAACATATACATATTCACAAGTTCACAGGACACTAACGTTCCAGTTGCTGCGAGGAAAATGACTAACAAGGGTATTTCTACTTAAGAGCACTCTGAACATAAATGCAGTATGTGGGACATACTTTCTGTACATTTAAATACTTTTGCTTTTTTTAACCCTCTGTAAGCTTATTTAACCCAGTCTCTTATGCCTCTATTTAACCCCATCAGTCCCATAAGGGTATCTAAAGACCTTCATGGGACAGTTAGAAGCCTAACATTAACCACATAAGTGCCAAGAGGGTCCTCCAGGACCCTCATGACACTAAGTACAAACACTAAACTGCACTCCCCCCTCCCCCAAATAAACCATAAAATCTAAATTAACCCCCCTGTACCCTAACCTTTTAACAGCTACACTACCCACCCCCTATTAAACCCCCACCCCACAAATTACAGAAAATAATAAACCCTAAGTCACAGAAAATAAAAAAGCTACATTACAGAAAATAAAAAAAGCTACATTACACCCCCCCCCCTTACTACAGAAATTAAAAAAATATTACACACCTGAAAAGGAAATACATACAAAATATATACATCACATTCTAATACAATACAAATACAATTCAATACCCTCTATCTAAATACAATACTGTCTATCTAAATACAAACACACCCCGCTTATGTAAAATACATACATACCCCCTATCTAAAATACATACATAACCCCCTATCTAAAATACATACCCCCTATGTAACATACATTTAATCCTATCTACATACACAACCCCTAAATCTAACCTAAAATAGAATAATTAACACTTACCTTTGCAGATGTCGCCCTAGGAAAAAAAAAATAATACAACACACTACATACAATAAATAAATATTATAAATATTCTACTCACCAGCATGTCCCGTCCTTCTTATTTTATTCTCCGGCGCGGCCCCTGTTAAAAATAAACATTAGATTATTACTAAATACATATACACAAAATAAAACAAAATAAACATAATATACATTCAACTTACCTTGGCGTGATGTCCCTGTGCTCCTTGTCTTCGACCCCGGCTGGGCCCTTCAGCAATCCGTGCTCTAAAAAAAACAAAAAAAAACTAACAGAGCTCCGCACTTGCGGAGCTTCCTGATGCTAATGAGGCCCCTAGAGCCTTTTCCAACAGAAAATTGGCAATAGCACTTTCTGATTGGCTGAAAACGCTGTCAATCAAATTTCAGCCAATCAGAAAACACCAAGGTGTGAGCCAACCAGAATGGGATACACCCCAATATCCCATTCTGATTGGTTTAAAAAATATTGACAGGTGCATTAGCCAATCAGAAGGCTATATTCCCTTCAGCCAATAACAATGGTATACACCCCCATGGGGTGATTGGCTGAAGGCATCTGCACCTTCTGATTGGCTGTTGTCAGTGTCAGACTACAGCCAATCAGAAGACACATATGCCTTCAGCCAATCACCTTGTGTGGGCGTATCCCATTGTGATTGGCTGCAGTCTGATTGACAGTGACAATAGCCAATCAGAAGGCACAGATTCCTTTAGCCAATCACCCTGTGGTTGTGTATCCCATTCTGATTGGCTCACACCTTGGTGCCTTCTGATTGACTGAAATTTGATTGACAGTGTTTTGAACCAATCAGAAGGCGCCATTGTCAATTATCTTGCAGCAAAGGCTCTAGGGGCCTCATTAGCATCGGGGAGCTCCGCAAGTGCTCAGCTGTGTTAGTTTTTTTTTGCTTTTTTTAGAGCGCGGTTTCTTCCAGGGCCCAGCCGGGGCAGAAGAGGAGAAGCACGGGGATATCGCACTGAGGTAAGTTGAATGTATATTATATTTACTTTATTGTATTTTGTGTGTATGTTTTTAGTAATAATCTAATGTTTATTTTTTACTAAGGGCGCGCTGAAGAAGAAAATAAGAACGACGGGGACATGCTGCAAAATAATTTTTTGAATATTTAGAATGTTTATTTATTGTATGTAGTGTGCTGTACTATTTTTCTTTTCCTAGGGAGGCAATCCGAAGGGACATCTGCAAAGGTAAGTGATTTTATTTATTCTGTTTTAGGTTAGGTTTAGGGTTTGTGTATGTAGATAGAATTTAATGTATTTCAGATAGGGGGGTATGTGTGTATTTTAGATAGGGGTATGTATGTATTTAGATAGGGGGTATTGTATTGCATTGTAATGTAATGTATCTATTTTGTATGTATTTCCTTTTCAGGTGTGTAATTTTTTAAAATTTTCTGTAGTGGGGGTGGAATTGTAATGTAGGTTTTTTTATTTTCTGTAATGTAGATTTTTTTGTGACAGGCTTTTTTATTTTCTGTAATTTGTGGGGTGGGGAGTTTATTAGTTAGTAGTGTAGGTAAGTAGTGTAGGTGTTAATAGGTTATGGTAGAGGGAGGTTAGTTTCAAATTAATTAATTTTGGGGGGGTATAGTGCAGTGTAGTTTTTGTACTTAGTGTCATGAGGGGCCTTGAGGACCCTCATGGCACTTATGTGGTTAATGTTAGGGTTGTAACTGCCCCATGAGGGTCTTTATATACCCTTATGGGACTGATAAGGTTAAATAGAGGCTTATGAGGGTCTGTATAGACCCACCTAAGAGAAAGGTCAAATAGGCTATGATGGGGTTAAATAGGCCCAGTTAGCGATTAAATAAGGCCAGGGTTGGGTTAATGGGGTATAGTTAGAGTTAACAGTGCTTACACTTTGTGCTATGAGGGTCCTGGATGATAATAGTGTTATTACATGGGTTAATTAGTGTCCCATAGGGGTCTATATAGACCCCTATTGGACTGATGGGGTTTATTAGTGGCTTATAGGTGTCTGTATTGACCCCCATAATTACAGGTTTAATTAAGGACTTATGGGGGTCCTCATTGACCCAAATGAGTGACAGGGTTTATTAAGGGATTATAGGGGTCTGTATTGACCCCCAAGAGTGACAGGGTTAATTAAGGGTTTATGGGCATCTGTATTGACCCTCATAAGTGACAGGGTTTATTAAGGGATTATGGGGTCTGTATTGACCGCCATGAGTGACAGGGTTTTTTAAGGGTTTATGGGGTTCTGTATTGACCCCCATGAGTGACAGGGTTATTACGGGTTTATGGGGGTCTGTATTGACCTCCATAAGTGACAGGGTTTATTAAGGGATTATGGGAGTCCGTATTGGCCCCCATGAGTGACAGGGTTAATTAAGGGTTTATGGGGGTCTATATTGACCCCCATGAGTGACAGGGTTAATTAAGGGTTTATGGGGGTCTGTATTGACCCCTATGAGTGACAGGGTTAAATTAATGGATTATGGGGGTCTGTATTGGCCCCCATGAGTGACAGGAATAATTAAGGGATTATGGGGGTCTGTATTGACCCCCATTAGTGGCAGGTTTAATTAAGGGTTTATGGGGGTCTGTATTGACCCCCATGAATGACAGGGTTAAATAAGGGCTTATGGGGGTCTGTATTGACCCCTATGAGTGACAAGGTTAATTAAGGGTTTATGGGGGTCTGTATTGACCCCCATGAGTGACAGGCTTAAATAAGGGTTTATGGGGGTCTGTATTGACCCCCATGAGTGACAGGGTTATTTAGGGGCTCATGGAGCTCTGTATAGAGCCGCATGAGTGATAGGGCTAATTTTTATTTAGCACAGGTCCTTTCAGGACCTTTACGGTCCTTTAAGGACCCACAAGGCGTAAAAATCGAATTTTGATTACAGCAGGGGGCCCATGATTGCGTGCGATCGGGGAACCCCACTGCAAGGGTTAATGTGTGGTTAATGTGGGGACCCTCCGGGGGTCCAAATGGGGACCCCCAGCATTGGGGGGTTAATTTTACGTACCGGTGGGGGTATTTTCAGTACCCCCACTGCCAGGCTTAACTGTTTGTGTGCCGCGGGCCCTTTAAGGACCCGCGGCAGGGAATTTAGAGCTTTTAAATGCAGCGGGGGACACAATCGGGACCCACACTGCAAGGGTTAAAGTTGGGACATTGGGAAACCCCAGCATGGGCTTAATGTGGGCACAGTTCGGTGGTCCGATCGGACCTCCGCAGCAAGGGGATAATTTGGGGTCCCAAGCTTATCTCGGATCTCTTAATGTGGGGGTTTGGCCAAGTTGTACACGGCTGGCAGTGTTTTGGCGGTCCGGGGTCATGGAGCCTCGTTTTAATTTTTTTTCTCGCTTTGCCGATTTTTGAGTGCAGAAACTGGGGAAATTGGGGTTAAATTTGCATGCAACCTCACTTCCAGACATTCTGGCTGTCCCCCCGTGCTGTGTGTGAGTGTATTTTTTTTTATTAATGTGTTTTTGTGTGTGTTTTTGGGTTTGCGCTGTTCGGGCAGTTACGGTGTTGTTTTTTTACCTTGGCATTTTTTTCTCTAAGTCCCGCGGCTCATAATTTTGGGTCGCAGGCAATGAGGAAGAGACGGAGAGGAAGAGAGACACAGGGGAGGGAGAGGAGGAGGGGAAGAGAGACACAGGGTAAGGAGAGCAGGAGGGGAGGAGAGGCACAGGGTAAGAAGAGGAAGAGGGGAATAGAGACACAGTGTAAGGAGAGGAGGAGAGGAAGAGAGACACAGGGTAAGGAGAGCAGGAGGGGAAGAGAGACACAGAGGAGGGAGAGGATAAGGGGAAGAGAGACACAGGGGAGGGAGAGGAGGAGTGAAGAGAGACACAGGGGAGGGAGAGGAGTAGGGGAAGAGACACAGGGGAGAGAGAGGATTTTGTGTGAGTGCCGCATGTTTAATTGGCTCGCAGACGATAAGCGCCTTCGTCGCTCATCACCTAAGTCATACGCACCATGCAAAGCGTGACGATGTCTCGTAGTTCGACAATTATAATATGTGATGACCCTGTAGAAGGACTACACATTCCATGCAGTTTACCCACTTCAAGTCCAGGCCATCACACAACATTCTATAATGGGAAAATTACCCTGCACTCTCTAATAGTGTCAGATCATAACCTATTCTGAGCACACATACATTATTTAAACTTTACCCATACAAACAGCATGTACGAATCCCCATAACAAGTCTCTTGTCCACTGTAATAGCCCCTGACATTAGCACCCAGTGTGCCAGAGTTCCAAATAACAGAGTTACTTGTGGGGTGCAAGGGGTCCCACCATGGCCCTCAAATCATTCATGACAGGAAGGTGTTTAGCTTATCTAGACAAGTAGGTTATCAGAGAATTATTGTATATTTCATAGTTTAACCATAACCATGTTGTACTGCCCATTTGCTAGTATTAGAAATCTGATACAGCCGGTGCAATGTTCAGTGAGAAATATGAATGCAATGTATAACTAGCTTCTGAGAAACCATTCCCATTGAATCCTATTTACTGCTCAATGGCAATTCCATTTATCAAATGCTCTCTATCCTATCACCCACTTTCAATATTCTCATTTTCTTAAACTTGTATTAAAATTGTTTAGCACATTAAATTCCTACCAGCTGTGAACCAATTCAGAATACATAATGCCAAAAATACATTATGAGGCTCACAATGAGCACCGAAGGTCCCCTGAGGAGCAAGAGCTTTACATTGAGCCATGGCTTTAAATTCTATTGCCCAGTCATTTTTGACGGGCAAGTCACTTGTACTTATATATTGGCTGATCCTTTCACAGGCAGAATTAGCAATTGGAGGACCATGGTAAAAAGATTATCTGTATGTAGGTAATCTAATCACCCCACCTTTCAATAAAAAATGAATCGTCATATCATGCCCAAAAGAGCCCACCAATGAACTTTTGAGACTATGGACTATTGTGGTCCCTGAGGGTAACCTAATATCTGAATCATGGTGTAATGATATAGGAATCACAAGGTTGTGGAGACCAGCAGCCAAGGTCAGCAATAATCCAGTTCAGCAACTTGTAGGTGAAACAGGAACAAGCTTTATTGAAGTGATCAGGAACCACGCAATAATCTGGCAAGGTACATTGCCAGGAAGTGCCTTATATAGGCCAAGGACCAGACACCTGACCAGGCACAGCTGAAGAGACTTAGGCACTGATACAATTGCTAGCAGAGTCAAGGTTATCAGATCTCAATGAAATTCACAAAGGCAGGCTAGCGCAGTGGTAGGGAAGAGGTATAGCAGCCTGGGGTTCAAATCCCAGCAGAGTCAATTCCTCACACATGGAATCATGGCCTGCTAATTGCACTCCCTCTCAGGCAGATGTTTAAGTGGACAGGGGGGGCAACAGGACCTAGAGATGATGGAGGGAAGGATAGCTTTACACCTTAACCCTGTGTTGAATACGGAGATATGTGGCCTCTTTGATGTGTATACCAGGGCCATTTACATCTTCCCTGATAGTACAGATTGTAAAACACTATGAAAGACTTGTAAGTCAACTAGTAGAATAGTTCAGTCTCATCAAGGGGGTTAGGATCAAATAAGATATTGCTAATTGGCTAAGAAGCTGCTGGCTTTAGGGGGGCATGTGTTTTTTTTTGTTTGGTTTTAAAAGATGTATCTGGGAAAAAATAAACAGTCTGTCTGCACTAAGGAAAGGAGCATGTGTCCTTCTTGTATTGTAAATAAAGGGATCTGATTGTGCCAGCCACTCCAGATCTGAACTGAATTGCTGGCCACTGAGAGATTTAACACAAAGGTCACAACCTAGAGGGAGAGTCTTGGGGTGCATGTGGCATATCTGGGTCATGACAATTGGTTGGCAGTGGTGGAGATTTCATCTGCAGTAACCAGCAGCACGATGGCTACCTACAAGGACATAGTGCAGGAGCTAAGGCCAGAGAGTGATCACTGCAGAGGGAAGGACAACTGGAGGCAGGTGATAATGTTGTGCAGGTCGCTGCAGCCCCAGACCCTGGACCCAGGTTATCTGCAGCTGAGAAGGACAAGGTGTCCAGGAGGTTCCAGATGTGGAGGGCTGTTATGCTATATCTAGCCACAGATCAGTTGGAGACCCTCAGGACACAAATAGTGCAGAAGATCCAGTGGGAGAAGAGAAGGATACTTAACTGCCCTTCCCCAGTTCCTGTGGATGTGGAATTTCTATCACCAGTGGAGACAGAAACCTTCTGCAAACTTGGAGTAGACAGAGAAGAGGAGAGCTATGTGACTGCAAAGGAATAGCCCATCTAAAGCAATGCATGGTGTTCCTGGGATTGTGGCAGGGCCATGAGCTGTTAAGCTGGCTGGAGGCACTAGTATAGACACAGATTGCCCTGGAAGATAAATATGTCAAGTGAGCAAAATCTGTTGGTGCCCCCAGATGGGATCGCTATTTTTCCTGAATGTGGCCTGTGGACTGCAAAGAGGCAGAATAAATTGTTTGTTAAACACTGTCAGGGGCTGTGACTAGAACCATGGTCCCAGGAGGCTAACTTGCTGGCACCCCTGATTCAGCAAGAGCTGCAGTTGGAGACTGAATATGTAGAGTTGGTTTCAAGACCCCAGCCCAGTAAAATGTGTGGACCTTGGTAATTATGCTCAAGGGGTCATAAGACAAAGATGTCATGGATTGTACTGATAACCCTGGCACAGTGGATGTACACATGGGCCAGGCCCGGTTAAACCTTGCTATGACTGGGACAGATGAGGATGGTACCATTAAGGGTACATACCAGAAGCAGAGGAGTCCCGTGAGGCACTAATCCAGATGTCATCACAGGTAGTGGAGCTTCCAGTGCAGGCCACCATAATGGATGCTGGTTTCAGGATCAGACTAGCACTTTCCTCCTTGGAGGTATTATTCTATTTGACTCCCATGCAAAGTGCTTTCCCTAAGACATGGGGAAGAGGAGGGCACTGGCTCTGGCTTTTTTGGGGGTGGGCTAGCCATTGTACCTTGGGAACTGTCACCTTGACTAGGTACCCCCCTGGGACTTTTTGGACTGGGTGAACGAGAAGGCCGAAAGGACACGCCTAGACTCAAACAATAGTCAGAGGAAGGAGTAGACTTTGGGATTGAGGGGTGATGCCCACTGTTTGTCCCATATGCCAATGGACTGTTTCAGATAGCACAGCACAGTTGTTGGGACTGGCTGGGTGGGTTAGGTTGTTTTGGGATGTTTTGTTTTGTTTCAAGTTTTGTTTCAAGTTACCTCTAGCCTGGAGGTACCCATTGCCGCGACTTGCCAGTCAGGACCCCACAGAACCCTGTTTCCATGTTGCCTCAGGGACCATGGCTGCAGATACAGTTATGGGGAAGAAAAGGGGTTGGCCCATCATCTCTGGGTTGTGACACTTCACCTCTCACCAATACCTGAAATGTCCCTTTAAGCAGACTGCTGCTTGTAGCAGTGGGCCCCTACCCTGTAGTGGGTCCCTGTACTTTGTACCTGCTGCACTAGCATTAGCTCCCCCACTGGATCCTTTCTCTATGCAATGGCAAATAGGCATAAGGGAAATGCTAATTTATTCTGTGTTTCCTCTTACAACTGTGTTAACAGTGAGAGAAGCATGTCCTCAGTAAAGTGAGGTTTTCATGTTTTAAAGCATAGTAAATTTTAACTTATTGATAAATAAAGTACACATACCCATATGCAAATGTATAACCAACTATCAAATATTGAATGTATGGTCTTATAACATGAAATGCAACTATGGAGATAATAGTAAAAGGCACTGCACCAATAAAAGCTGAGGAGTTGATTTTGTGAGGCACTCTGTCAACTCTCTGCCTAATAGACCCAGTGCAGGATATTGACAGAGATAACCTACACAAATATATTTGTATGGTTTGCATGAATTACATATTAACAGCCTTATTAAATTGTGATTCAGCCAATTGAAAAGGGCTCTATATAAGCACAGAGCATATTTTTTACAGAAGTTTTTAGTTAGTGAACTTCTATCCAAAAGCAAGGTCTTCACTAACTAAAAACGTCTGTATAAAAAATATGCTATGTGCTTATACAGAGCCGTATTCAACTGGTTGAATCACAATTTAATAAGGCTGTAAATTAGGTGATAAGTAGAAGTGCAGAGAGATTTTAAATAGACCATTAAGATAATAACTCTCCTCATCCAGAATTCTGAAGCTCACCATTGTCTCCCTCCTTTGATAATCATGGCTACAGTATAAAATAAAGAGTATTTTTGTCAATTAATTATTTTTACATTGCTCACATTAACAACATAATTAACTAAATGTATATAGAAAGTTGAGCAAATGAGTCTTTCAGAAATACATGATAGCAAAATGATAACAAAATGCTGAAAGTAAGTCTTGCCTTCCAAGTTTGAAAGGAATCCGTAGGCATTGTTTTCAGACCACTAAAGCATGGGCTTTTTCATTTTATGCCAATTTTGCTGTTTCCTTTTTGGATCTAACCAATGTTTGCTTACTGGTATATTGCATAAGCACAAATATTTTCCTTTTTGACAAAAGCAAATTAGACTAAACCAGCATTATTTCCTGTAAGTCGTCTGAAAGTGAATATCAGAATCAAAAGCGTACATAATGAGAACTGGAATACATAAGAAAGAAATATTTTAATTTTGCTGAATCTTTACATGGCTGGGTCAAGCAGAAGGTATTTAGAAACAGTTTGGTACAAACTGATATATACTCAACTCAATTAGTATTCAAAAAAAGCACACAATACTATAGCTAACATAGGGCTGCAAGGCCCCTTAGCTACTTTGCTATTCAAAGAAAAGGGGCTGCAGCACACCCCTTCCTACGGCCGATCGCAAGACAGGCAATCGATCGTCAGCTTTGGCAGGCTTGGATCTGATCACGGGCGTTTACCTGCAGATCAGAGTGCAAGCCCGTCAAACTAAAAAGTAAAAAATAAATTCACGGAAGCACTGTACAGCACTGTAAATGATGGGGGACACATTGGGCAAAATGAGGATGACATGCAGTACATTGGCTAACTGGCACATCACCGCTAGCCAATACTTTTATTTGTGGCCACAGTCCGCCGGGCTTGGAGATCGAGTTGCTGCCTTGGGGGTCATTCAAGCCCGTAGTCCCGGGCTTGGATAACCTCCAAGGCAGTAACCCATTCTCCAAGCACGGCAGACTTGTGACAGTATTGGCTAGCAGTGATGTGCCAACTAGATAAAATGTACTACATGTCATCCTCATGTCCCCCCTACTGTCCCCTATCAATTACAGTACTGTACAGTGCTGCATTGAATTTATATTTACCCCTAAAGATCCACTGCGGCTCCTTAAACGGACTGCGGCACACTAATGGTTACCCCAAGCCGCGGGGGTACTGTAAATACCCCCACGGCAACTAACATTAACCCCCCTCCATGCTGCGGGGTCCCCACATTAACCCTTGCAGTGGGGGTCCCCATCGGTGGCCCCCGTTGCATTAAAAATTAAAATTCCTCACCCTGCAAAGGTCCTCAAAGGACCTGCGATTATTAAAACTATTAACCCCTGCTGCAGGGCTACTATAAGTACCCACCCCCATGAGACTAAAATTAACCCCCTCAGTCCAATAGGGGTCTATATAGACCCCTATAGGACACTTAGGACACTTTTAACCCCTAGGTTATCCCTATAAGAGCCATGAGGGTCCTCCGGGACTCTCATGACAAAGTCTAAGCACTACACTACACTATTAACCCTAACTATACTCCATCAACCCCTTACCCTAACTATACCCCATTAAACCCTTAACCATTACCATACCCCATTAACCCATACATAACCCTATTTAACTCTAACTGGGCCTATTTAACCCAATCTGGAACTAATAACCCTAACTGGTCCGTTTTTAACCCCTTCTAGACCTATTTAAATCTAACTAGGCTTATTTAACCCCTAGGCATATTTAACCCTAACTGGGCATATTAATCCCTTCTAGGCCTATTTAACCCTAACTGGCCCTATTTAACCACTTCTAGGCCTATTTAACCCCATCTATAATGAGGGTCTATACAGACCCCCATAAGCATAATCTAACCCCATCGCTTATGGGGGTCTATACAGATCCCATAAGCTTCTATTTGACCCAATCAGTCCCATAAGGCTCTATGAAGACCCTCATGGGACAATTAGAACCCTTATATTAACCCCATAAGTCCATTAGGGTCATCCAGGGCCCTCATGACACTAAGTACAAACACTAAACTACACTATCGCCCAATAAACCGCTAAATCGAAACTAACCCCCCTCTACCCTAACCTATTATCCCTACATACCTATAACTACCTACCTAACCCCTAATAAACCCCCAGCCCACTAATTACACAAAATAAAAACACCTATGTTACAAAAAAAAAGAACATTACAACCAGCCACTACAAAAAAATTAAAAAAGAGCATTACACCAACCCCGACTACAAAAAATAAAAAAAATAATTACACACCTGCAAAGAAAATACACTCAAATATACATAACATTACAGTACATCAATAAATACATTACAAATATACCCCTAACTACAATACATTTCGCCCTATCTACATTGCATATGCCCCTGACTACAATACATGACCCCCTATCTATACAACATTACCCCCTATCTATACAACATCACCCCTATCTATAAAACATCACCCCCTATCTATAAAACATCATCCCATATCTACATTACATTAATCTTAGGTGCCGGGGCGGGGGGTACTTATAGTACCCCCACGGCTTGGGAGTAACCATTAGTGTGCCGCGTGCCCTTTAAGGACCCGCAGCAGAAAATTCAAACCCTGCAATTCCCTGGGCTTGAATTTTTAATTCAAGGTTGAGGCGGGAAATTTACATGTCGTAGATGCAGCAAGGCAAGGGGTTCATGTGCGGAGCCTGCAGGGGTCCTGATCAGACCCCTGCAGCAAGGGTTAATGTGTGCACCCTGCAGGGGCCCTTTTCGGACCCCTACATTATAGGGGTGATGTAGGGACACTGCAGGAACACTGCAGGGGTCGTGATTGGGTCACGATCGGGTCCCCTGCAGCCAACGGGGGGCTTGCGACAGTTCCAGGGTGCAAGTAAGCTGCGGCTGTTTTTTCTTATTTTGCGGGGTGGGCGGAGGGGTTATCGGAGCATTTGAATAGGGATGGGTGGTTTCATGCTGCCGAATCTCTTGCGGCTGCATGAGATCAAAGGCTTTTCCTGCAGTGAGCTGCGGCAGGGCGGAGGGGGGGGGCCACAAGGGAATGCATGGAATGCATGTCCGCAAGCCGGACGGAGCCCTCGGGCCGCAGGGGATTAGAATAGGGAAGTAGCTTGCGGCCACCGCTTACCGCCACGCAGCTACTACGGCCATCATTAGCATGAGGCCCATTTACTTTAATAATGAGAACGCTCCTTTTAAGGATTGTTACAATGTAATAAAGAACCAAAGTGATTTATCTGCATTTCATTGATAAGGAGGTATGTGCAATTGATTCTCTGAACAGTAGATGAAGAAAGTACAGCCCTAGAGGGCCATACCTTACAAGGTACTCAGTAGGGAAAATTGTGTGAAATTACATCATGCTAGATCAATAAGGTGTGGTTATACCAGCACTAGCTACATTTAGGTTAAGAACGGAGAGTGCAAAAAATTTAAATGAAAAAAACTGCATAGATGCATTTCTCATTTCAAATATAGCAGAGCATATTTTACTTGATTCTGGAGTGTGCACTTAGAGCAGTACAGAATTCAGTTATACCAATGTGAAGCAAAAGTACAATCTTTTCAATATTTATAGCAATCTACTGTATGTAATTTATGGTTCACCTATAATTTTATGTCTGACAGTCCAGCAATAAGTGCATGTGGTCTGATATCTTAAACAAATACACTGTTTGGTCATTCACTGGACTGAAAGTGCAACAACCAAATTATATAATGCAATCAATAAAATATTGATTTTCAAGCTATGTAGCTTCTTGTTACAAATAAATAACTTCTGATTGCACAAGCAATTAATGAGTATATGACCCACTCCTAAGAATCCACGATTGTAACAAGCACTGTGATAGTAACATAAAATTATATTATTTTGGGTGTAGTTTCTAACTCATAATGCTACTAAGGAGCATGGCAGCTTTCTCTGGTTAGTCTACGATTATGTGCAATTTTATAGTGTGAAACTGTAACAAGATTAATTAGATGCTAACTTAGTTGTTTTTGGAATTTTTAATTACATTTGGATTGTGATATAATTCCCAGGACTGCTAACTGAGTTTTTCATGAATAGGTTTCTTTCATTGTCCTTATAACTAGCCAGAAACAGCTGCTTAACCTGTTCTGCCGATAACCCTATGCAAAATAGCACGCCACTCCTGCTTCCTAATAAATTGCCACTAACCTTTTTCTTCCCATCCTACAAGGCATCCTTTGCATTTGACACAGGAAGGAATGTTTATGCTGCTTGCTTCCACAAATGTGCCTGGATTAAACATGTTTTTTTTTTAAATTGTCTTTCTGCTGTAGCTTCCAGTCCTTTCACACCTTATTAAGTATATTCCATCTTCTTATCTCCCTTTGACCCCCATTTCCTGTACTGTGCTTCTAAGCACTAGGAAATTTGACCACAGCTGATAGACATTTTTCTCAGCATTTGATTAGCATTGTTTCAATGGAATATATTATTACTGCTAATGCCAAGGATCCTTGGCTCTTAAAAAATGAAGATTTTGTTAAACATTTAAAAAAGGAAACAATAGAATTTTTCAAAATTAATAAAAAATCCTTAAATTCGGATGTAACCCTATGGTGTGCCTATAAAGCATTTATTAGGGGTATATTCATCTCAAAATCAGCTGAAATACAAAGGTTAAGAGGTAAACCGTTAAGGACCCTATATTTAGAACTAAATAAGATGAAAGATATTTTTAGAGTGACACCAAATAAAGAGAATAGTAAGGCAATAAAAGATATAAACAACAAAATACAAAAAATACTTCAATTACAATCAGATAAAATAATATGGAAATTTCAGCGTACACAATTTCTTGAAGGGGGTAAACCAGGTAAATTCCTGTCTAATACATTGAAGAAACAGTATATCAAAAATAATATTACAAAAATATTAGATCAAAACAATGTCCCGCAGTTTCACCCAGATAGGATAGGAGAGGTATTCCAGGAATATTATAGCAACTTATACAACTTAGATAAAGATCATCGAGTAGACAAACCAGGAATAAAAGAGATCAACCAATACTTGAATAAGATAAAGCTTCCCAAAGTATCGGAAAACCAACTTAGCCACTTAAATAAACAAATTGAAAGTGTAGAGATAATGGAAATTGTGTCTAATATTAAAAAAAATAAAACACCTGGGGTAGATGGGTTCGATAATTTATTCTATAAATTCCTCACCAAGGAATTGAACGGAACATTATGCGACCTCTATAATGAGATCAAACGGGAAGGAGTGATACCATCAGAATTAACGGAAATAAAAATAGTTAATATATTGAAACAAGGGAAAAATCCTGAAGAATATAAAAGCTACCGCCCAATCTCCTTAATCAATGTTGATATAAAAATGTATTCTAAAATCCTGGCGAATAGATTGAGTAAGATCATCCCTACACTAATAAAACCAGACCAAACAGGATTTATTCCGAATAGACGAGCGTCGGATAATACCAGACGTCTTCTTGACATCTTGGACTTTGCAAAGAAAAAGAGGATCCCCTCCCTGACCCTGTCATTGGACGCAGAGAAGGCCTTTAACAGGGTCAGGTGGGATTTCCTAGATAGTGTTTTGGAGAGATTTGGTTTGGGAAGCTTTGCCTCAACGGCAGTAAAAGCCTTGTATTTAAACACTACAGCACATATATCTTCTCCACAATTTAGTACGGGTACATTTTTAATAACCAACGGTACTCGTCAAGGCTGCCCGCTATCCCCCCTTCTTTTTATTTTATTCCTTTAACCTTTAATAACAACCTTCAGAGAATCATTAGAAATTAAAGGAATCGAGATAGGGAAGGAGGAATATAAGATAATGGCATATGCCGATGACATCGTAATAACAATAACAAATCCAGAACTTTCCTGTAGAGCTCTCCAGACCGCTCTTGATGAATTTAGTAAATTCTCTTACTTCAAGATAAACCAACAGAAATCAGAAATAATTGCTTGTAATATATCATTAGAAGAAAAAAATAGGTTAGCGAACCTATATTTATATAGATGGAACTCCCCACACATAGTACACCTGGGTATAAGATTCTCTAACCATATAAATAATATTTTTAAAGACAATTATAATGAAATATTGAAACAAACTAGGAAATTATTGAATGATTGGAGATCTTTACATCTATCATGGATTACTAGAATAAATGCAGTAAATATGAGTTTGATACCAAAAATTACCTACATTATGAGATGTCTTCCAGGCAAAATACCAGCTTATTATATTAAAAATATTCAAGAATCGTTGGACGATTTTATATATCAGGAAAAAAAAAAAAACAAGAGTGAAGAAAACCATAATATGTAAGAAATTTGAGAAAGGGGGATTAGGCTCCCCTTCTATCAAAGATTTAAACGTTAAAATTTTACTCAAACAAGTGGCTGGATATAATTACGTGCAAAACTCCCCAAGATGGTTAAAAATTGAAGAGGCCATTAGGGGAGAATCCTCTATAAAAAACATATTATGGATGACTAAGTATAAAAAGAAAAAAAATTCAGATTTACCCCCTAATATTCAAAGCATATGGCATAAAAATAAAACCAAACTATCATTAGTACAATCTCCCTCTCTAGCAGCACCAATAGATCTTATTAACAACAACTCTAACGGATCAATCTTACTACTACTAAGATCACATAACATTAGAAATGTGATAGACCTATATGATAAAGGTAGTCTATTGGAGCGTAAAAGAATTAAAGAGAAATTTAATATAGACAAGTTAACGTGGTTAGATTATGAATGTTTAAAGAGGAATCTTAAATTGTCAGGGTATAAGACTACTAATATGGATAAAATGTGGAAAATGGAGAAATATTTACTTAAGGGAGAATCGTCTCACATAATCTCTAAATTCAGTAATATATTGGATGAAAATACCCCCCTGGAAAAAAGCCTGGGAATATTAGCCTGGGAAGAGGATATGAAAATTAAAATTTTAGAAGAAGACTGGATTAAAATATTTAATACTGTTAAGAACTCATCAATCAATTCCTCATATAACGTAATGATGGTAAAACTAATCCATAGATGGTACTATGTCCCTAGTAAATTAAAAAAAATATATAGTAATTTAGATGGCCTATGTTGGAAACAATGTGGATTACCAGGTACAACCCTCCACATGTGGTGGGACTGCAAAAAAATAAAAAAATTCTGGACGAGACTAAGTCAAGAACTATCCACTCTTGTGGGCAAGACAATCATTTGTAACCCCATAGAATTTATTTTACATATGCAATTGGAAAGATTTCCATTAGGGGAAAGATATTTAATATCACACATATGACTGGTTGCTAAATGGTTACTGTTGAAATACTGGAAACAACCACAGATACCTTCCTGGAAAGAATTAGAGAATGCTGTCTCAAATAATAGGGAGATTATAAAAATAGAATCAGTCAATAATGTATGGGACATGACTCCTAAAGCCACGCATTTGATAAAATGGCAGCTGTGGGACCAATATTTGCTATTAAGTTAGAGATTTGGTGGAGATAGACGTTTTCCCGGTAATGTCTACATGACTTCTTCCCCTTTGTTTTTTTGTTTTTTTTTGCTTTGTATGTGTGGTTGTTGTCATGTCTATGTTTTCCTGTTATTTGTCTTTGTATAATGCAATATATTGTAATACTCGTCTTATTTTAATGAGGACTTATTTATATGAATAAACTTGTAAAAGAAAGGAATTGTTAAGGAAAAAGGGGAGACAAAAGGAGAGGGAGAGGAAAAAGGAAAGGTTTAACTAAGTATAATGAATAATATGGGCTCTACACAGACTTCTGATCTGGATGAGAAAAAAGAAAGGGGAAAAAGGGAAAGAAAGGAAAAAGGAGAGGAGAAAAAAAGAGAAAAAGGACTATATCAGATATTTGTAGCCGAGATCTTTTTCTTCTTTGTTTTTTTTTTTTTGTTTTTTTAACCTTATTGTCCATCATAATCATGAATTTTGTAGTTAACCGATATTTAATATTTATTGTAACTGGACTCTATAATCAAGGCATATATGTGAATTATAATTGTATCTATATTGATATATTGCTGATTTTTGTACTGTTTGAAATTTTCAATAAAAAAGGAAAGAAGAAAAAAAAAAAAGAAATGGAGCAGAGATCTGAAATATAGGCGGCTGCTGCTCACTGGACAGCAAATGTATAGTAAATGGCATTTCAGCCGTAGTGAATTCCCCATCTGAAACTGAAAGACAGAACATTGAACATCAACAGAGAATACAAATTGCATTAAACAGTCCCAACTCACAAAAAAAAAAAAAAAAAAAAAATATTATTACTGCTAATGCATTGATCTACAATAAGGTTATGGCACAGCAATGATTATATACTGTACTTGTATGAATGTCAGCAGCAGAACCTCAGTGGTTGCAGTATGAGTCCGTATGTGTTTGTAATATTTTAAGTGACTAATCCCCCCCTTAGAAATTTAGATAATTGATTAGCACTTAAAATAAAGTGCAATGGTAGAATTGATTTAATATTGATGCAGGTTATATAACAACCAACAAATTAGAGTCCCAGTCAAATCAGCAGATGGGAATTTTTCAACAAACACAAGGTCAATGCAGGAATTTATCAGAGCTGTCTTTCTCAGGCAGAAGGTCAAGGCGGGAAGCATATTATTGAATGGCCTGTATACCTCTCCAGGCCCCCTAAGCCTCCTTAAACTAAGGCCTTCTTAAACTCCAGGCCTTCTTAAACTAAGACCCGGAGGCTGGGCCTAAAGAACTGACATAGGAAGAATGTTATTGCAAGTTGACTAAGTTTTTCACAGGAGGTATGGCAAAGGGATAGAAGGCTAGCTGGGGGGGGGGGGGGGCAGAGCCACTAATAGGCGTTTGGAGCCATTTAGTCATTAGCCATTTAGTCACCAGCTAGCCAAGTGAAAAGGACCCTCCCTCCCACCCATCCCTAATGTTTGCAAAATAGGTGTTTATGTATTGCAAATTTGAAAAAGATACGTTTATGTACCGTAAATTTGGAAAATATGTGTGTCATGTACTGAAAATTGTAAATAAAAAATAAAAAGGAAAACGTAAATGGGAAATAACTTAAATATAATGCATACAATTTGGAGTTACATCTGTCTATGGTATTAGCATTTGTGATCTGGTCAGAGGCGCCTGGTGCATAGGAGCAAATGGGCAACCACCCTCCCAGAATGAATGCACTGACCTAATCCCTCATCACTAACTTGTTTAATTTAAATAATATAAATATAAAAATGACTTATATCATGTTCATTCTTTATTTTTTTTTATATCTGCTGCTGTCACTTTAAAGATGAATCCTTTGGCAAGCAGTTAAACACACTGATTTATCACATCTCCCCTGCTGGTGACTTGCTTTGTACTAAAGATCAGAGCAAAATGCTTCCTGTGCTCGATTTGAAGCAATGAACCTGTCTGTCACACACAGCATCACCCAATTAGAATGACTGTGAGGAGCTGAAGCTGTGGAGACCCATTGGGGCAAACCCAAGCTATTGACTGACACTGATCCAGCCAATTAGGACTGCTAAATTGAAGTATGCAGTGCATGCTGATAGAGCTGTTCAGGACTGGGTAAGTTTGTCTCTCTCTCTCTCTCTTTTAGGGGATTACGCTCACCCCAATTCTATCTCTCTCTCATTTAGGGTACTACTCTCACCCCAATTCTCTCTCTCTCCCCCCCCCCTCGAGAAGGTAAAAGATAATGAAGTGTCTGACCATTATATTTTTAAAAATCTGCTGTTGCACAGAGATTATGTCTAATTTACATATGCGGTACAGTTTTCCACACAAAATAACTTTTATAATGTATGCAGTTTAAAATATGTGTTCGATTTTTTTGTGAAGCTTTTTTTTATATAAGGAAGCTAATAAATTACATATTTTTTGGCTATATTTTTAATACATGTATTAAAGAACATGTTGGAAACATCATGAAAGATGTTTTTTTATTTGGAAAAATAAGTGTTGACAAAAGGATAGCTGCTAAATTATAAAAGCATCATAATGATAAAATTATTTTCCAAAATGTTTACACTTCATCCAGATACTGCCTTAATTATTTCTACAGTAAATACATTTTCTAGAAGGTATTATACCATCAAAAGCATCCGTCACTTATCGTAGGGGAAGAAATCTTAAAGATATATTGGTTCATGGCTATTTCAAAGAACAAACACCTCAAACCTCTTGGCTTAGACCATTGATTGGGTGTTTTAAATGTGGTAGATGCAAATTGTGTAAATACATTAAACCCACAAAAACCTTTCAACATCCAGAAAGTGGGGAGGAATATAGACTTAAGGAGTTTGTAAACTGTTGTTCTACAAATGTGATCTATGTAGCGACATGTATTTGTGGGAGAATCTACGTAGGTAAAACGAGGCGCCAAATACGTAGGAGAATAGGGGAACATGTATATTCCATAAAGAATGACCTTGATACACACCGATCGCATGTCATGTTAAATATTACTGCAAAGGTAAGAGTGAGGTTCTGTCATTTACTATACTTGAAAGAGTACATATGGGTCCTAGAAAAGGTCATCTGGAGAAAAAACTGCTTCAACAGGAAGCACGGTGGATTTAGAGGCTAAAAGCCCTGACCCCTAAAGGATTAAATGAGGGATTTACCTTCACACCCTTTATTTAGAAATTAGGTTGGAGGTGGATTTGTGGGTTTGTAGAGTTGATATCAAGTCTCCAGTATGGGCCTTAACCTCTACCAAGCATATACTATATGAAATAGTTATTAATATCCTAGTATGCCATATGATATAGGTCTACTTAGAATTTCACTGCATAAAAATTATTTAGTACTTCCTAATTTTTCACTTTTTATAATTATATGTATTTTTTCTATAGTTTTTCATTTTTCAACACTTTTCCACTGCTAGTAAGTATTTTTACTAGCTGCACATTTCCATATTTATCCTGTTATAAAGGGATAGATTATCATAAATAATTCCCTTATTTTAGCAATTTCTATACAAATATTGGAGTCAGCTTAAATTCCTTTTTTCCATCTGACTTTAATACAGACATTTACATTATCATATACACTACTATTTTCACTATTTCTCCGCACATGCACTTTGTATTTAATATATACACTAATAATGTTTTCTTATAGCCCTGATCAATATGACTATAACTAACTATTTATATAACTATACTTTTATTTCCTCCTTTTGCCTCTTTGAAGTGGAGGGGCTTAAAAGCTCTATACAGTTGTCACCTATGGGAGTTACCCGGTGGTTAATTCTTTATTTAGATTATTGTCTTCCAAGTGATTGTCATTTCTTTAGTTTAGAAATTAAGGTGTTTGTTGATTCATACTGCTACTTTCCATTTTAGACTGTCATTAAGGCTTTGTTTATATTTCCTTTTCCTCCCCTTAGTCTTATATACTGCCTATTTATCTTTTCTTATGGAGCTGTCACTTGTTAATCCCGTCTAGATATCATTTGCAGAGCATTATGTCACTTCCCATACTCCCCTCAGCTCATTTGCTTCGTATTAGGTATCCATGGTAACAGGAACCATTTAAATAGGCGGATCCTTCGGTCCTCCATGTTTTGCCTTTGAGGAAGACGTTTAGTGACGTTGAAACGCGTCAGACGCACAACGCTGCGTGCGTCCTTACGTTGGAGCATGTAGGCATTCGTTAACCATGCAGTGTGTGAGTGTCTGAAAGACTATGTATCCTAACCTGTCCTTACCCAATTTAATGCATGTTTTGTGTGAGTGGGGGATACTCATTACAGTTTACTCTATGCAGGCCATCTGTTTTGCAAGCTTACTTCAGTATTCTAATTATGATACCGCACCTTTTTGGAATCTGCTTTAAGGGTTTATTCGTTCCCACTCCACTATATAGATTTTAAGAGGGAAATACATAAGGGAATACATTCTTATTATAAACAATACGGGCAGCATAGCTGGCCATTATATTAGTACCATAGTTTCCTTATCCCTACTTGAGATCCTCTGTTCTGAACAATACAGAAAATTTAAGGGTATATATATATAGGACAAATAAGGCCTCAATGAACAGTAACAACTGAAAAATCCTTTCAATAAAGACACAACACTGTATGGTGGAATTTTGATTACCCCACCAATGTGTGATATATAAAAAGTATTTACTTTTATTAGTAAGTAGGTAATCTTATTCCAAACACCTTGACTTTCTTTTAACTTGTGTGTTCAATTCTGGATTTTTTTATTAATTCATTTTTATATTCGTCGTTGTGATCCATAAAGTTATTAAAGTTGTACTTATTCGTTTAAAATTAATTCCCTGTTGTTAACAAATGACTGCCTTCACAGGCATCATGTTTTTTGCACTGCAAATCATTTAAACAGATTTAGAACAGACATTATGGTTTACAGAGTGCTGCTTGCAGGAACTGCCATACCTAGGGGTGGGAATTACACATCTCTTCTCTGACTGGTTAAATTGTGCTGCTCATCCAGGCATTACCTATTTTCTTTACATAGGGCCCTATTCTATCGCCCAGAACATAAATTTACACACACTTAAAAACTCTCTTAAAATAGCGCACACACTTTCTATTAGCTACTCGCATTCCAATTACGAGTTACTTGCCCACAATCACTACGGCCAGCCAAAGAAGCAACTTTAGGCTCACATCTCCATTGATTTTTGTACAGCTCAAACATTACGAGTGCTAAATAATTAAAGTTATACAAAATCAATACTCTATTAGAAGTAGATCTAGCTCGCAAACTAAGTCTGACCCTCAACACAAAAAAGTATCCAATTTGTGTCAAAAATATTACGAGTACTAAATAGGCCTTGCAAAGGCTTTTTTTCAAACACGTATTAGAGCTGTAGCAGCAATTAAAGACACAATACTGTACTTTAAAAGCATGGGGAGGCATGGAAAGACATTAGAATTAATTACAGAACAGTCTCAAACCACAAATATGCAATTAAAAAATAATATTAATATGTGTAATAATAATATGTGTAATATCGATCCCGGGACTCAAGGGGTTCATACATACCATGAAACCCACGTAGACTAGAACAGATGCTCTAATGCATTTTATAGATTGCAAGAGTGCTTGATTGTGAGCCCGATGGGCAAATATTACTTATTGGCTCTCATTAATTCGTAACTTCCAATTATGTCTAACTTCCATGTTTTACCGACATCATGATGACAGTCTCATTTACTATTGGCTGTTTCTAAGAAGGAAATAAATATAATAAGATCATATAATCACGCTCCCTGAAATCTTAATTATAAAGGCATAGTTTAAGTGTGGAGGCTGAAAGACTTAAGTTGCGAGATTGAGTCAATAGAATACATCTAGACATTTAGAGAAAAAAACACCTGCAGACTAAATTATGGGTAATAATAATTTGCGGCCTTCTAATAGAATATTGCCCTTAGTCTGTAGGGAAGTGTAGTCTTTTGTTAAGTTGCAGTTTTCTAGGAAGCGTGATTGAGCTCAAATTTGCCATATGAGACAATGATACCTTGTAAGGTATTTAGAAAACAGTGATTGTCCCTCAGCTCAATCTCTGTCAGTGCAAAAATGTTTATTTATAATGTTTCTATTATCATCCTTTTTCCAACGTTTGTGTCCTGTCACTCCCTCTTATAATACATATAAAGAATAGTATGATAATGTATTTCCGGACTGTTTGGGCTGATCAAAATCTAATATTCTACAGCAAAATATGATTCAGTTGAACATTTGTTTTACACAGATGGTTCTTGTTTAATTAAATTTTTATTTTTTACTGTGGTCCAAATGGTCATTATGAGTATATAACCCTTTGGCTTTCTGAAAATTATGGTAAATACAATAGCACCCCAGTAGGTCAATTTGTTTTCGATACTTAACAATGTAGAGCATATTATTCCGCAAATATTCTCAATGTCATTAAAAAGCTGTGTATGTGAAATATATGATGATGATGATAGATAGATAGATAGATAGATAGATAGATAGATAGATAGATAGATAGATAGATATAAACAGATATTTAAATAAAGATGCAGATAAATATAAATAGCTTTTTCTCCAGGTATCTGTTTCCTTAGCAAAGAATTCATAGAATTTTGGAATTCAAAGCGTCTTAATTAGCAAAAACTACATTGGCACTCAAAGCTTCATTGGTACTCGTTGAGCTTGCTAAAACCAATTTACATTACTCCTTATGGGAAATTGGTACCTGGTGTTTTCACCACTCATCGTGCCTTCTGGTACCAATTAACAAGAGTACCAAGGGTCTACTGTAATTGTATATACCCTGGCTGAATCACTTAGAGGCTTGAGAACTGTCATTGCTCCAGTTTGATGCACTATGCATTGCTAACATAGCTTATCAATTTTGGACAAAGCTTAGTATTCCAGGGCATCTTCAGATGATGCAGCCAGCATGAGAGCACAGAACGGGTTGACCACTGAAAATTTACATTTAAGAGATTCATACAAATGATGGCTTTCTATACCATACCCAAATATCTATGAATAAAAACTGCCCCACCTAGTTAATTTAAGGAAACTATAAAAATGACAAAACTCCAATCTGATCACAATGGAAAACGTAAGCCTTTACACATTAGAAAACATCTCACTGCTAATGTGAAGTCTTTGAGAGCAAAATTAGAACTTAATAAATTAGTATGTTTGTTATATCTTAAAAACATGTATAAATGGACCTGTAAGTAAGTTATAATTAAAATGAAATAGGGATAAAAACTCAGAAAGTCCTAGACCTTATACAATCACTTTATACCAATGAATATATATCTTTATAATAACACAGTATATTGACAACATATTTATAATTGGGTATACAAGTATATTGAGTACAAACAATTAAAATTAAAATAAAACAGAAATAAAAACACAGAAAGGACATTAGTTATTTCAACTTGCTTCTCAAAAACAGTGCAATCATTATTATTATTATTATTATTATTATTATTATTAACTTGTATTAACAAACAGCAGAAAACATGGAGGGCCCTGTCTTGAGTTTCGAATCTTTGTAGAATCTTTTTTCAAAAGTGCCCAACATGATTGGAAACTCGCTACTTACAATCTAAAGAGACCCATCCATCTCTTCCATAAAAAAATAATGCTTGTAACATTGTCTACCTTACTCATCAGAAACACTGCTTTAAAGTTCCTGCATTGGCTTCCACACTCCCTAAGAATGAAACTCCACTGCATTAAGGCTTGTCATGATACAGCACCCCATATATCTCAGCTCATTTCTAAAAACTCCCAATCAAAACTATTTTCATCCAAGCAAAATTATTTTCTTCCTAATCTGCTCCCATTCATGTAGCCAATATATACTTCTACAATCCATCAAACTCTTTCCAAGAACCTAATTATTTAAACAAATCCTACAAACTCAGCTATCAACTGTGACTCACCCACATTTTATCCTATGCCACAATACATCATTCTACAATACACTCCATTTAACTAATTTTAAGATCGACTGTTTTAAACAAAAGAGAAATAAACATACTGTACTATTTTGAACACTTCGTAGTTGTGTGGTATTTCCTGTATCTGTAAAATGTACTATACAAGGGGTTAATATGTAATTTTGAGTGTTAGATATCATACAAGGCCTTACAAAGTCACGTTAGTGTTATTAGGTTTTATTACGTGAACGGTAATACCAGATGATGGTGTAAATCAATAATCCCTGCTTCCTGCATTATCTAAATGCTCATAAAATTGAAACTTGTCAGGCCACTTCATTAAATAGAAACACACTATTATTTATTAGCAGCGCCCAGCTGGGAGCACTTTAGTAGAAGAAAGCACGCTTATTTCTTTCCATATGGGAAGGCCAGACTCCTTTCACTTTAATTGAGAGTGACTGTTCTTCTCAGAGGCTCCCCTGCAACATGGCAATAAAAAACATTTTTCATTTAAGCTTGACATGCAGAAAAGCCAATGAATGCACATTAGCAAGTTCGCAATACAGTCCTGTTTTGATCTATGTCACGCAATATGTACCCATAACCTAACAAGCTGTAATTAAAGGTGCAGTGGATATGGAAAAAGTCAACCAGACTTCTAACCAGCATATTCTACATTAACTTGGTATTTGGGCAAAACATCTATTAGCATTATTATGAGTGCTAACCCAATTTGTCTTAATGTCAAATTCTGGTACTGTAACTTTCTGACTTATTTTTAGATTCTAGAATGAGTGGTTTAAGTTATCATGCCTGGCTTAAACAGTTACTGATGCTTCAAGCTACCTTTGTTTTCCAGTGAATTAAATGGAAATTACAATGACGTTAAAGATGCTTAAAATAACACAATATATGACTTTGTAGGATATTAAGGCAATTTCAGAATAATCCTTGAAGACAGAAGGATATGAAACATATACAAAAATATATAAAACAAGAAAACAGAAGGTAAAGGGTATACATAGAATGAATGTAAAGTATAGATAAAGGAGAGTTATAGGTATAGAGATGGATGAAAAAGGCAGCTTTTTTTGACTTTCCTTTGTTTTCCTGTTATTCTAGGGCTGTGCATTGTCACACGACTTTCGGAGCTGGCAACGACTTTCGGAGCGCAAAGCAAGGGGACGCATTTGCGGAGGTGGAGGCTCTACGGCGCCTCACAACCTCTTACAAACGCCCACACACGCGAGAGTTTAAAAACAAAACATGCAATGACAAACTACGGACTTACACAAAAAAATACGACCCACAGGACTTAGGAAAAAAAAATTGCGGCCTTACAACAAAAAAACAAAAACCCGGAAAACCATTGCGGACTCGCAAAAATACGACCTTAACGGACAAACCATGCACAGCTGAAAATACTCAAAACAAAAAAAAAACACAAAAAGAAAAGAAAGATTACCCACAGCAAGGGGGGACACCCAGGACGTCTGGAAGTCAGGTTACACCTCGATTTCACTAACATTTCCAAAGTTTACACACTCGATAATCCCCTAAGACACCGAAAAACTGGCCGACGAAAAAAACGAAAACGAGGCTAAGGACGTAAAATTACAAAACATACTCGCAAAACTGAACCAACACTCAAGAACACTTCATCCGGCACGTAACAAACATTATGCAGGACGAAAAATCGCCACCATTTCACATGCAACAAATAACTACTATCCGCAAAATGGCGGATGGAACGCAAATAGCGCATGCGTATTGCATTCTAACGGTTTCTGCTTCACCTCCAAGTCTATAAATACTGCACACTTTCCAGAAATTTCTAAATTTCTCCTCAGGTGATGAACAGTGTGACTGGACATTTCACTGCTGGCATTACTTCTGAAGTAACTTCATTATCACTTTAGAAGTTTACAATCTGCAAATTAGAGGTAAGCTATAATACATTTAATTAATTAATAACCCCCCCCCCCACAAAAAAAGGTTCATTTCAAATATTGCCAACAACAACCGTATTCATGTATCATAAGATTTTAACACAACTCAAAAAAATAAAAAAAGTAACATAGCCTTTTACCAAAAAAATATAGACACATATATTTATGCTGCATTTTAATATTTCCCTTTTCTTCACATTTCCAACAGACTCTGCCTCAACAGCATCACTGAATAATTTGCAGCGCTGCACGGTTTCACACGCACTGTGAAATCTGCACAATTTCACTCACGACAAAGAAAACAGGTTATTTACAAAAATACATTTCATTCACAAAAATAAGATGCTGTTGTTAAAAAAAAAAAAAAAAAACATTACACAAAAAAAACATTTATCTTTCTCTTTTTCAACAGACACTGCCTGAAGACTGTCGCAGGAACATTGGCAGCAGGGGACCCTCTGTCATTTATACACAACTAATAATTCAACCAAGGTATAGTATAACAAGTAAAAAAAAGAAACACCTATCCTGTTTGCTGTGCGCCAATGTTAAAATGAATACCAAAAAAAAATGTCACTAACAATAATGCTACACACAAAACAGGATACTCCAACAAATTTTGGTAACACATATAAAATAGAACAATGAATCCTGTTTTCTCTGCACCAACCTCTAGGCCTAACCCAATACCTAAACCTCTAATCCCAAAAGTGGCTTACAGAAAACAGGATACTAAAAAATATATTGGTAACACATACAAAATGTAACAATAATTCCTGTTTTGTGTGCCATAACCTATAAGGCTAAACCCACAACCTAAACTTCTAATGACCACTGTGGTGTACATAAAACAGGATAGTACAACAAATATTTTTAACACATACAAAGTATCAGAATAAATCCTGTTTTGTGTGACCTAACCTATAAGCCTAAACCCAGAACCTAAACCTCTAATGACAACACTGGCGTACACAAAACAGGATAGTGCAACAAATATTGCTAATACATACAAAATTGAACAATAAATCCTGTTTTATGTGCCTTAACCTATAAGCCGAAAGCCAC
Organism: Discoglossus pictus; assembly: GCA_027410445.1. Classification (NCBI taxonomy): domain Eukaryota; kingdom Metazoa; phylum Chordata; class Amphibia; order Anura; family Alytidae; genus Discoglossus; species Discoglossus pictus. The sequence goes on along the minus strand of CM050165.1, from coordinate 215,729,882 downwards.
AACCTAAACCTAATCAAAACACTGGTGTACACAAAACAGGATAGTACAAAAAATATTGTTACAAGATCCAAAATACAATTACAAAATATGTTTAGTGTGCCCTAACCTATAAGGCCAACACCAGAACCTCAACATATCAAGGTAACAATAGTGTACACAAAACAGGATAGTACAAAAAACATTCAAAACACATACAAAATGGAATAACGCATTCTGTTTTCTCTGCACCAACCTCTAAGTCTAACCAATAACCTAAATTTATAATGACAACACTGGTGTACACAAAACAGCATAGTACAAGAAATATTGGTAACTCCTACAAAATTTAAAAATAAATGGTGTTTTGTGTGCCTTAATCTATAAGCCCAAACACGCAACCTAAACCTCTAATGCCAACACTTTTCAAATTTCAAACAATTTTTCTTAAAACATAACACATCCAACCAGCTATCCTCTTAAATATGCACCACTCTCTAAGCCTAACCCCATAACCTAAACCTCAATGTATAGATACTAATTAAAAATACATATCCTGCTTTACATGCTCTTATTAAAAAAAAAAAAATACTTATATTTGAATGCAACATTTGCATCTCTCTCTTTCAGTCTCAACAGACACTGCCTGAAGACTTTCTGTATCGCTACAGAAATTTCCACACAACAGATTTCAAGCAAAGAGGTATAGTATTACATGTTAAACAAAACAAAAATGCTGATATTTACACATATCAAATAGAAGGACCTATCCTGTTTTTTGGTTGACTTCTTGCAAACATAGAGCAACCTACTAACCCCATAACCAGAAAACACTAGTAACAACATTGCCACATGCAAAACAGGAGAGCCAAAAAAAAAGACCTAATGCCAACTGTGTTATACACAAAATTACAAAAAAAATGTTAACATACACACACTTTAAAGATATATATGCTTTCTCCTGCACAAACGTTTAAGCCCAACTCCATACCCTAAACACGTAATAACAGTAGCGCACACAAATTAATATAAAACACATGGGGCCTCATTCAATTGTGATTTGGCCAATTTAATAGGGCTCTATATAAGTACAGAACATAATTTTTGGAAAAAACATTTTAATTACTGAACTTCTATCCAAAAGCAAGGTCTTCAATAACTAAAAACTTCTATAAAAAAATATGCTCTGTGCTTATATAGAGCCCCATTCAATTGACAAAATCGCTATTGAATGAGCCATATGGAAAATAGAAGGAACTATCATCTTTCATGTGCCACTTTCACAAAATACACTGCAACCTAAATAACACTCTCATTCAATTGCAAATCGACCAATTGAATAGAGATTTATATAAGCACATAGCATATTTATTTTACAGAACTTTGTACTAAATGAACTTCTAACCAAAAATAAGGTCTTCACTAGCTGAAAACTAAAACACAAAATATATACTCACTGCTTATATACATCCCTATGTTGCTAACTCCAACCTTATCAAGCTAACCTCATAATGGAAACAGTGATGGACACAAAATAGGATAGTAGCAAAAATATGCTGTTAAAAAAAATATTACAATAACTAGAAAAAATTATAATATTATATTTTTATTTACAGATTAATATGGCAGATAGTGACAAGAAACAGGAAAGAAAAGACGTCAAGCTAGAGAACATCAAAAAACATGGGCAGAGCATCAGACGCCGGAGCAGAAGGAAATTCGACGACAAAAAGAACGCAAAAGACTTGCAAGCAAAAGACTATCAGCTGACAAACTAAAATCCATCCCTAAGAAGGCAACTAAAAAACAAAAGCATTTAGAAAGTGTTGCTGAACAAACAGATAAGATTTCTAATAATGATTTAGAAACTCATATTGATATACAGGGAGTGCAGAATTATTAGGCAAGTTGTATTTTTGAGGATTAATTTTATTATTGAACAACAACCATGTTCTCAATGAACCCAAAAAACTCATTAATATCAAAGCTGAATATTTTTGGAAGTAGTTTTTAGTTTGTTTTTAGTTTTAGCTATTTTAGGGGGATATCTGTGTGTGCAGGTGACTATTACTGTGCATAATTATTAGGCAACTTAACAAAAAACAAATATATACCCATTTCAATTATCTATTTTTACCAGTGAAACCAATATAACATCTCAACATTCACAAATATACATTTCTGACATTCAAAAACAAAAAAATAAAAAAAATCAGTGACCAATATAACCACCTTTCTTTGCAAGGACACTCAAAAGCCTGCCATCCATGGATTCTGTCAGTGTTTTGATCTGTTCACCATCAACATTGCGTGCAGCAGCAACCACAGCCTCCCAGACACTGTTCAGAGTTGTACTGTTTTCCCTCCTTGTAAATCTCACATTTGATGATGGACCACAGGTTCTCAATGGGGTTCAGATCAGGTGAACAAGGAGGCCATGTCATTAGATTTTCTTCTTTTATACCCTTTCTTGCCAGCCACGCTGTGGAGTACTTGGACGTGTGTGATGGAGCATTGTCCTGCATGAAAATCATGTTTTTCTTGAAGGATGCAGACTTCTTCCTGTACCACTGCTTGAAGAAGGTGTCTTCCATGAACTGGCAGTAGGACTGGGAGTTGAGCTTGACTCCATCCTCAACCCGAAAATGCCCCACAAGCTCATCTTTGATGATACCAGACCAAACCAGTGCTCCACTTCCACCTTGCTGGCGTCTGAGTCGGACTGGAGCTCTCTGCCCTTTACCAATCCAGCCACGGGCCCATCCATCTGGCCCATCAAGACTCACTCTCATTTCATCAGTCCATAAAACCTTAGAAAAATCAGTCTTGAGATATTTCTTGGCCCAGTCTTGACGTTTCAGCTTGTGTGTCTTGTTCAGTGGTGGTCGTCTTTCAGCCTTTCTTACCTTGGCCATGTCTCTGAGTATTGCACACCTTGTGCTTTTGGGCACTCCTGTGATGTTGCAGCTCTGAAATATGGCCAAACTGGTGGCAAGTGGCATCGTGGCAGCTGCACGCTTGACTTTTCTCAGTTCGTGGGCAGTTATTTTGCGCCTTGGTTTTTCCACTGTGTTGACTATTTTGAATGAAACGCTTGATTGTTCGATGATCACGCTTCAGAAGCTTTGCAATTTTAAGAGTGCTGCATCCCTCTGCAAGATATCTCACTATTTTTGACTTTTCTGAGCCTGTCAAGTCCTTCTTTTGACCCATTTTGCCAAAGGAAAGGAAGTTGCCTAATAATTATGCACACCTGATATAGGGTGTTGATGTCATTAGACCACACCCCTTCTCATTACAGAGATGCACATCACCTAATATGCTTAATTGGTAGTAGGCTTTCGAGCCTATACAGCTTGGAGTAAGACAACATGCATAAAGAGGATGATGTGGTCAAAATACTCATTTGCCTAATAATTCTGCACTCCCTGTATGTTCTCACAATTGTCCTTTACTTAAATCTTTAGCAGTAGCGGTTTATAATTGTGGTGATATGAATATTGTCTGTCAGTTTTGTGGGGCTTATCATTTCAAAAAGGAATGACCCTGAGATGACGAGTTCATTAGTTGCTGTCAAAATGGCAAGGTAAGACTTCCAGAAAGACAACAATTCCCAACATATTTACAAAGCATTATGACTGAGCCTACTTTCCCCAACTACCCGAATTTCAAAACAAACATAAGATCCTATAATAGTGCCATATCATTTGCATCTATGGGTGCAACATTAGCTGCTAATGTGCCAGGACACGGCCCTTACTGCTTTAAAGTACAAGGACAAATTTACCATCGTACTCATTTACATCCAGAGGAAGGAGAGCAAAGAAAATTTGCTCAACTATATGTCCTAGATACAATGGAAGCTGTTGACCAACGTATGCAGCTTAAAGAAAATAAAAAATGCTTATCCATTGTTTTTATAGAGCTTGATAAAATTATGGCTCAAAACCCATACTCTCAAGCCTAAAAAAAATGGCAGAAGTAGAAAAGGAACAACAAATTCATGCAGAAATACATCAATTGCCAATCCCAAAGGTCAATATGGTGCTTTAAAGAGATCGCCATACTGATATAGGCCGTTAAAAGTTGCCAACATCAAATGAGGTGGCAATGGTCTTTCAAAATGACGAAGGAGAACCACCAATACAGAGAGATATTATAATATATCCCAGAAATGAGGAGCAACCTTTCATTAATATAAGTATCTTAAGTACCAATTTGGATCCAATGACATATCCCATATTTTTTCCATGGGGAAGCAGGTTGGCAACCCAAATTAACTGTTCAAAATTACTCAACTTTACATGTACGTGTGAAAAACAATATTTACATGCTTGAATTTAAAGTTGCTCAAATTGCCATTTGAGATGGATTCAATCCCATTTTATGTGGTGGAAAACTGACACAACAATGGATCATTGATTCATATTTGCAAGTTGAGGCCAATAATTTAAACTTCATCAAATATCAACAAGATAAACTACGTGTAGAACAGTATTGGGGATTAATGGATTATGTCGTTGAGGTTGCTACAAACAGAGAGCTGCCAGCTGGCAAAGCCATCATTTTACCATCTTCTTTCCAGGGATCTCCTCGCAATATGCGAGAAAGATACAATGATGCCATGGCTATTGTAAATAAATTTGGAAAACCAGATTTATTTATTACATTTACATGAAATCCGCAATGGCCAGAGATTAAACACAATCTGCTAATTGGACAAACTTCTTCCGATAGATCAGATTTAGTGGCAAGAGTCTTTAAAATCAAATTAAACTAATTAATATGTGACATAACCATAACTCAGTTATTTGGCAAATGTCTGGCTTATGTTTATACCATCGAATTTCAAAAAAGAGGCCTTCCACATGCACATATTCTTATAATCATTCAAGAGAAAGATACGTTGGATACTTGTGACAAAGTGTATTCCGTAATTATTGCTGAACTACCAGATCCAGAACTACATGGTAGACTATATGAGATTGTAACTCATCGTATGATTCATGGACCGTGTGGAGATATTAATCCATAGTCACCATGTATGGAAGTTGATGAGTTTTGTTCGAGCACAAGGTCAAATAACGCTGGAATTTGCAACCATGAATTGCTGCACTTTTGTTAGAAAGTGGAAGAACTGTGCATAGTGGATTTAAACTGCCAGTTCCTATTTTGGAAACATCAGTGTCGGAAATTCAAATGAATTCATTTACAAGCAAAAATGTAAAAAAGTAAATTAATTATAATAGATGAAGCTACAATGATGTCATGCCATGCCCTACAATGTATTGACCGTTTGCTACTTGAAGTCATGGATAATAATTTGCCATTTGGTGGAAAGGTAATGTTGTTAGGTGATTTTAGACAAACATTACCTGTCATTGTACATGGAAAGTGAACCGACATTGTCGAAATATGTATAAAGTCAAGTACACTATGGAAACTATTTACCCATCTTCAATTACAACAAAATATGAGATCAAAAGGAGAAAATTAATTCAATGATTGGCTCATTAAAATTGGAGAAGGAAAAACAGAGCAAATACAAAATCTACCCGATGACACTGTGCAGATCCCAGCTCATATGATTTGCAAACAGGATCTCATATTCATACTCATATTCATATATTCATATTCCAAACCGCAATAAATAACAAGGACTATGCAGAGCTTGCCAACAAAGTAATACTAACATGCAAAAATAAGTATGCATTACTCCTCAATAATGAAATATTTAAAAAAATAAATGCACCACAAAAAAAATACCACTGTGCTGATTTTGTACTTGGTGATGACAAAGAAAGTCAGACAAACTTTTCAACTGAATTCATTAACTCATCAACTCCCTCTGGAATGCCACCACATATTTTGCAGCTAAAGAAAAGTGCAATTGTCAGGTTACTGCGAAATATGAACCCCCCAAAAAAGGCCTATATAATGGGACCAGATTAATTGTTCAAGAATGAAAGGACCATTTCATACATGCTGAAATTCTAACTGGTACCCATAAAGGAGAGAGAGTTTTCATCCCAAGAATAGATTTGGCACCAAGTGAAAGCAGACTCTCTTTTGTACTTCAAAGGAGAAAATGTCCCATCATCCTGGCATTTACCATGACCATTAATAAATCACAAGGACAAACTTTCAAATCTGTCGGTATTTTTTTAGAAGAACCAGTATTTGCATATGGCCAGCTGTATGTTGCATTCTCAAGATGCAAGATTTCAAAGGCTATTACAGTTTACATTGAAAACAACAAAAGTTAAGGTGATTTATTACATGATGGATGCATTTTTACAAAAAACATTGTCTACTATGAAGTATTATAACTTTATTTCAACAACATATAATAATACAAGACATGACACAGACTTAACAAAACAAAAATTAACATCTATGACAATTTCTGGCGAAAAAAAATAAAAGATATTAGAGTACAGTGGTTTAATTTTGAGCACTAACTTTTAAGTCACTCCAGCTCTTTTTAGAGGACCACTATTTCAAAAAGAAACTCTATAAAATGGCAAAAAACATAGAGAACAGTGGTTTTACTTCCAGGAAAAAATTAGATATCTCTGGGACTCTTTTACGAGGAACGCTATTTCACATAGGAAACTCTATGTTCCATTTTAATGTACTGAAACTCTATGTTCCAAAATAATGTACTGTATATACTCGCGTATAAGCCGACCCGAGTATAAGCCGAGGCACCTATTTTACCACAAAATACTGGGAAAAATGAGTGACTCGAGTATAAGCCGAGGGTGAGAAATGTGTTACCCCTGTGTCCCTCTTGTGCCCTCTGTGTCCCCCTCTTGTGTGCCCTTTTCTTGTGTCCCCCCTCTCCCTTCCCTGTGTCTCTTCACCCCTCTCCCTTGCCTGAGTCTCTTCCCCCTCTCCCTTCCCTGTGTCTCTTCCCCCTCTCCCTTGCCTGTGTCTCTTCCCCCTCTCCCTTGCTTGTGTCTCTTTCCCCCTCCTTATCACCCTCCTTAACCCCCCTCCTCATTCTCAACCTCCCTCCTCAACCCCCCTATTCATCCTCAACCCCCTCCTCAACCTCCCTCCTCAACCTCAACCCCCCATCCTAAACCCCCCTCCTCATCCTCAACCCCCTCCTCAACCTCCCTCCTCAACCTCAACCCCCATCCTCATCCTCAACCCCCATCCTCAACCCCCTCCTCAACCTCCCTCCTCATCCTCAACCTCCCTCCTCAACCCCCTCCTCAACCCCCCCATTCTCAACCCCCTCCTCAACCTCCCTCCTCAACCTCAACCCCCCCATCCTCAACCCCCCTCCTCATCCTCAACCCCCTCCGCAACCTCCCTCCACAACCTCAATCCCCCCATCATCAACCCCCTCCTCAACCTCCCTCCTTAACCTCAACCCCCCTCCTCAACCTCCCTCCTCATCCTCCACCCCCTCCTCATTCTACCCCTCTAAATACCTCCCCCTCTCCCTTTCCCCTCACTTACCTGCATCTGAAGCTTCTGCTCCGGCCTCCGCTCCTTCCAGCTAATGCTAATGACGTGGCGCGCATGTGACGTCACGTCATTAGCATATACCGAGTGTAAGTCGCTAGTTACATATATAGTTGCGAACATTGTGAGTTGTTGCTAACGCTTTCGGGCTCGCGCAGCAACTAGTTGCTGGCAAGGAATGAGCGCCATAATCGCTCATTCCTATGACCCCGTATGACTTAGGCAGTGAGCACCGAAGCACTCACTGCGCTGGTGGAGATGAACGCCGTAGGCGCTCATCCCTACGACCGGGCACGACTTAGGCAGTGAGCACCAAACGCGCTCACTGCGCTGGTGGAAATAAGCGCCATAGGTGCTCATCCCTACGACCCGCCGGACTACAGATCCACAGAAATCTCAATTAGACAACTCATAATGCGCGACCCGTAGCACTTTGAAAAAATCAAGTGGAAAAATTACGTCTCGTAACACTTTGAAAAAAGGAAAGCAGAACTTAGAAAAAAAATATGACACGCGGCACATAGAAAAATAAAATACAATGTCCAAAATAATAAAGTTAACGGCCAAACCACGCTCATACAAAAAAAACAAAAAACACAAAGAAAATTAAAAAAAACATTACAAAAATATTACACACACCACGGAGGGACAGCCAGGATGTTTGGGACTGAGGTTGCACGACAATTTAAACACAATTTGCAGAGCTTGAGCACTCGAATACGGCCTAAGCAACAACAAAAAATGATGGACGAAAAAAATGAAAATTAGGCTACACAACCCCTAAAACGCACGCAAAACACCACCAGGCACATAAGACTTTTACCCAAGAATGTAGAAGGTACAAAATACACTATTAGGAAACACAGAAAATGCTTCAGACCCGCGTAACACATCGACAATCACTGCCATTTTACAACACTAACTTGCAACTAATAACATTACCATTTTAAAATGGCGCTTTACACAACTAAACAAACGGTTTGCCCTTATACTGCACACTTGCCACAATGCAGACACTTACACCTCGGGTCAGCAACAGTCAAATGCACATTGTATGCTGCAGGAAAATCTAAACAGATTGTTAGCTCTTCAGGATATTGATTATATAAAAAAAAGAGCAGGGGAGAGGAGCTCAGCACGGGCTCACAATGAGCGCTGAGGGTGCTCAGACGGCCATAAGTACACGAGGGGAGAGGCTCGCAATGAGCGCCGAAGGTACTCAGAGGACCAAAAACCTTACATTGTGTGGCAAACAGCATTACCTGCCTTACATTTTTATGACCGTCATTTTTTGACGGGTAATTTGCTAGTAAGATTTAATCTCCAGATACTCCATAAGCATCCAACTCTGCTTTGCCAGCATTGTAGGTCCCTCTTCACCCATCATTCTGGCCCTATACGACTTTGGTTCCATGCTAATCAAGCAGTGTAATTTGCAGTAAAGACGTAAATCGGCTGCAGGTGCTTTTTTTCCTAAATTACATGTTCATGATAATCTTTTCACACATAATATTAGGGCACTGCCTTATCCGCAAGAGATTTAAGGGTAAGGAGTATCCAAACCAAGCTTTATGCACGAGAAACGGCTCTAGGAAGCAACAAAAAATGAGAATGTCATGATTATTATAATGAGTGAAAACATGTGCTGTAACTGCTGCAAGGAACCATTATATTTATATATATATTTTAGGTATTTACATTTGTTAAATTTAATAGATGTGAAAATTGTATTCATAGAGTCAATATTTATAAAAATGTTTTATTTGTGTCGATATATATATATATATATATATATATATATATATATGTATATATTATATATATATGTAAAACTGCCCTTTTCATCCATCTCTATACCTATAACTCTCCTTTCTCTATACTTTCCATTCATTGTAGATGCATTTGTGGGCACATTTGCATGTCCCTGCTCAGCTTCCCAGAATGCAGTGTAATAACTGTTTTTCTCAGAATTCTGAGCTGGAAACAGGTTTCTTAACTTGTTTTAGACGTTCAAATGTGAACAAAGATGTACTATTTATTTACTATATATGTGTGTGTGTGTATGTATGTATGTGTAACATGTAGTTGATATGTTGAACAGCCTTCAACAGATAGATAGATAGATAGATAGATACAAATATAATATGAATGGTGTGCAGCAAGAGGAAAGAATGAGTAGTAACTAGGCTGGATGGAAATGCACAAATACGGTTCTGATTCCTTGGGGTGAGAGGTGGCAGACTGAGATGACTGCACGTTATGGAGCCTGCACGTTACATGGCTATTCAATTGGCTTCCGTTTGCGTGCTCTGATTGAGTTATGGGCTCCAAGCTGTGATTGATGGCAATCCGTTGTAATTTGTCAAATCGCTAGTTAAAGCCCTCCAAGCCTTTGATCTTTCACGGCCGCAAGACTTCCAAAAACTAAAATCGCAAATCGCTATTCAATTGCTCCGATTCTCCCTCGCTAACCACTCCATCAAGCCCGCAAATGGCAAAAATGGAACCACAAGTTACTGGTACCAAGGAGGTCACGCAAAGGGCTTAATGACATGTATGGAGTACAACCAAATGAGCGCACTTTGCGGCTCATTAATCACCTGTGGGCAAGCACCCCTATCACAGGCGCATGAACAACATGCACCCCCCCACAGGCTGCCCACCCAAAATGGTTAAATGCGGCGTTCCAAAAAAACTCTATTTCAGTTGCGTGCAGACAACTTGCGCACTCTGTCCTTTTTTGGACCCGAATTCCAAGTAGCGCTAAACACACCCCATGTAAACTATTGGACCCACTTGTCCAGGCTACGCACCCCTATCAGTTAAATGCGTTCCATACCACCATCTAATTCGGTTGTGTGCGGATAAATCGCTCACTCTGCCTTTTCGGATGCAAATTTCGCAGTTACCACTGAGCACACAACTTGTAACTATGGCAACCCCGTGTCCCAGGCAACGCACCGCTAACTAATAAATGCGTGCCAAGCCATTTAAATTTCGTTGCATGCAGATAAATCATGCATTCAGACCTTTTTGGCCCGAATTTTGCAGGTAGCGCACAATTACGTCTAAGCACTCACCTTGCCATGTATGGGACCTAGGGGCCCAGTCCCTTAAATGCGTTAATTAGAAACGTGCAATTACCAATAAGCACTCTCCTCATCTTATAGCAAGCACCAATTAAGTGCTCATCACCGTAGAGCTGTGCTCTTAACCATTTAACATAGAGCTGTGCTCTTAACAATATAAGAAAGAGCTGTGTCTATCACCGTAACATATAATTTAACATTTATTGAAAGTTTAATATTGTAATAAGGTGACAACTATAATTTATTCTACCAACAACCCAAGCCTCCAAGACTACACAAATGGTTAATTTAAATGCCAAGATAAACAAATTTGATCCATAATCATTGAGGTGAACTCCATCCTTCCTATAAAATGCTAATGCATCCTCCAATTCCAAATCAGTGTGGCGTAGTGACGTTCCACCAATAGCCCTAATGTAGCTAGACATCGTCTTATTGACTTCCTTCCTGCATTTAAATGTGAGAATGCCACGTAATACGGTGCACCATCTCTGACCATATAATATGAATTTTAGGGAATAAAAGGTGCAACCTATCCACATCCCATTTCATCTGTGTAATGAGTGCCTTTAACTGCATGCTAAAGTCATTACCCCCAGCATGAATAATTAAGATGTCAGGGGGACCCGCTACCCTTGCATACTGCACTACCTCCCTTACGACACACTGCCACGTCATCCCACATATACCAAACCATTTTAGTACTAACTAATTTTTGCTGAAACCCAACTGTTTGTCCCCATCTTTTTGTAGAGCTGTTCTACGTGCCCAGTACACGTATGAATGTCCTAGAATCCAAGCAGTGGAAGTGTGCCTACAGAATGATAAAATAAAATTATAATTCATATTTACTTTTAATTTTATTGTACATGTAGACAACACTACTTAAGTGCACGTGAACACAATCAATTACAGTACATTTACTAAATGTCAAACATAGTATAACATGAACAATTTTCTTTTTAACAACATTTAAATTAATAGTATATTCTTTACTAGAATTTCCAGACCCAATAGTAATTATAATCCTAATCTAAAGGACTACCAAGTTTCCATAACTGCTCCGAACATGGTGTTATAGTGTCACTTGCACCTGGAGCAAACTCCCTGAAACGTACCCACTGACCCCTTGACAGAGCATCAGCAATACTGTTAAGACGACCAGGCACATGCACTGCCCTACATAAATATTCTTCTCCATGCACCACAGTACCAGTGCCTATATTGTCAACATGAAATATGACATGCTGGTCCTTTAAGTTGTCACCCCATACATAAATAGCCACGATAATTGGAAATAATTCAGGGAAGTCCAAGTTCTTGATCAATCTCGAACTACTCAATGATGCCGTCCATTTAGCCGCACACCACTGTCCTCCAAAATCCGACACTACCCTCAGAATCGGTGTATAGATCAATATGTTTGCTTAAGACTTGTTTCACCATGAAAAAGGACGTACCATTGAAGTGCTTCAGCAAAGCAGACCAAATACCTAAGTTTTGACTTAGAGGTGCAGTAATTCTGATAAAATGATGGGGGACGCTCAATTCCAACCGTCGCTAAAGACAATCTTCTACGGAAAATTCTACCCATATGTATGATTCTACAGGTAAAATTTAGCTACCCCAGAATAGACTGCATCTCCTTTAAGGTGAGCTTGTTTGATCCCGCAATCTTTCGGATGCTGGCCCTCGAATCCACCACTTTCACCAATGGTAGTGAGCACTGAAACTTAACTGAATCAACTTGAATACCTAAAAATGTGTAGAAGCCGGACCCTCAGTTTTCTCGTTTGCCAAAGGGATTACAAAATCTTTTTCCACCTTTAAAAAAAACCTCCATTAAACCATGAATTTGTTCCCATGGAGGAGCCCACCAATAGGAAGTCATCTAAATAGTGGGTAATGGAAGTAGAATAAGAAATTTGTTCCACTACCTACTGAATAAAAGTACTGAATGCTTCAAAATAGGCACACAAAATAGAACATCCCACAGACAAACACAAATCAACGTAGTGCTTACCTAAGAAACGACAGCCTAATAACCTATGAGACGAGGGATGCAGTAGTAATAGCCGAAATGCTGACTCAATATCATATTTGGCTAATAAACATCTACTCCCCGCCTTGCGTATTATTGCAATCGCATGAGGAAGTATAACGTACAGAAGATAATTGCTTATCAATACCATCATTTACCGAATTTCCTTTTGGAAATGATAGGTGATGGATGAGTCTGTACCTACCCAGTTCCTTTTTAGAGACCACTCCTAATGTGGAAATCCATAAATTCGGAATCGGCGGACCTGCCATACGTCCTAAAGCAATTTCCTTCCTGAGTTTTTCCTCCACAACTTCTGGAAACTGCTTAACAGACACAAGATTAGACGAAACTCAAAATGGCGATGAATTCTAACAAGATACAACTAATCCAGAGCTAAAACCACATAACAATTGATCTGCCCTACTAGCAAAACCCTGCTTACTAGCGTACAGCTTTAACCATGGTAGCATTCTTTCTACCAGTATTGGTGGCACTGCCCTTAATAACAGTGTCCATTGCCCCAACTCCCTTGTTTCTCTTGAAACATCTGTCTGCTGGGTGATTAGTGAGCCCACATTCAGAGCATTCATGCCTGAATTTGCATGTTTCTCCCCACCTATACTTACCCTTATTGTACAGAAAGCATGTACCTCTTTTGCCTGTTGACATCTGTGTTTGGTTAGAGCGCCTACCTCCTGAGACACAAAAGGAACTAGCATAGCCCTCTGTCGTGCACCTTGCTGGAGTGACGATCTTTAACCACATTTCCATGTCCCGCTCATCCCATCTCATGGAAGGGTTAACAGCCAGATGCTGGCAAAACTGCTCATCATAGGACCACCTCGCCATGCCCCCATATGTCCTATGAATGCTCTCAATCTCATCCGAACAGCAGTCTGAATACTTCTCCCCATATATGCCCACCAAGGTTATATATGCTTGCAGCCAGTTAGTAAAGGTCTTTGGGATGCATCTATACCGCTTCTTCCTTTCGTCCTCCTCCCTCTTAGATTCCTTATTTCTATACTTCACCTCATAATAATTATCTAGGGCAAGGAGAGAAAAAATCTCAATACATTTTCTCTTCCATAGTCACCTTTTTATATTGAAAAGAACATGCATCCCACTAGGCCCTAACTGGCATAATGAGGGTCTTGCTTTGACTGCTTTCCTGTAAATTCAAGATCTCGTAAGTTACACTGTATTGTTGGTTGTACTCAAGCCCTAGCCACTGATGTTTCTTCCATCCCTGACCCTCTCAACTCATTAATCACAGAGTTTAGTTTATCCTGTAAACAAATTAATGTAGGATTATGAGAAAGAGGAGCATGGGAACTCACCGGCTGGTCGCAAGGTGTCATCCTGTCACTTCCTACCACTATTCCTTGGCTTCTCGGGCCCAGAACCATGCCATCCGCAATCATCCTGCACCGGCGCTCGCCTACTGTCCCTTATTACACATTACCACTCATTTTTTCTGAATACGAATGCTTCCAACCTGCCACATCTAGACCACTGACTGGCACTTTTATCCTGGCAAGCTGCATCATCTGCAATGGAAGAGTAATTAGGATTGGCATGTATGCATTCACCTTCAATAAATGCACTATCCAACCTTATTTTCTCCCTTGTAGATAAGACTGATCCTTCATCCCCCATAGTAGAAAAGGATGAAACAGATTCCAGCTCCAGCTGTGTAGCTCCCTGCGCCAGCTGTGTAGCTCCCATCCCCTCATACTCACTATCCACATCCTGTACTATGTCCACCTCAGTAATAATTGAAGATGTATGAGGACAGATCAGACCTCAAATGAGCTGCAGGAGGCTGGGCCGCATTTTGCAATATGCGTTCCACCATGGAATGCATGGAACTGACAGAAAGCCCCCTGGTGGCACAAGTGCCGCAATCAGCACTAACAGGGGACCTGTAATGATGTGAGCCTACTAAAATGGGAGACACACAGGGGCTCTGGAAATATGTTGGAGCATGTTAGGGTCTCAAGGGGGGCATGAAAGGGGGCCAGGGGTGCAGCTGAGATGAATGAGGGAGAGAAATATCAGTGTGAGTGAGGGGGAAATCAAGGGGAGAAAGGGAATAGACAGCAGGCACCTGACCTGAAACCCTAGCCTGCTCCACAACAGAGGCCAACCGTGCAGGGCCCCTAGCCATCCACAAATGGGGATATAATAGCCCACCTACCTATTTATCAAACCAGGTAAGTAAACCAAATTTTATATTGGACAGATAAGCCCACCACTAGATAATTGGCAAATCAGGTAAGTAATGATCTAAAGTTATAAGTTGAACTGATAAAAATGATGATGCAATACCTATCTGATGTGCCTAAATGATCGGTGATAGCAATCTGATATCTGGACCCAACTAACTAGTTGAAGGGAGTTTATGCTGTATATATAAAAAAAAAGCCCCAGTTACATAACCGTTATCTAATAACCCATCCCTGGTAACAGTCCTAGGAATAGATAGTAAAATGGGTCCTCCTAATTCCAAGCAAGTCCACCCCCCCTTTCTCTCTTTTAACTCCATGCAGCTGTGGCGATTTTTTCAAACTTTTGTGGCATATTTGTTAAAGTTAGTTGCATTTATGATCATCTAAGAGCATACACATTTTAATGTTGATTATTGTTTTATTTCAGTGTTTTTTAAACTGTATCTAAATTCTGATTACTAGAACCTAACTTTTTAGCTTTCAGAAAAGTCGGTCTGTGCTGGAGAGGGAAAAACAGAAAGATGTTTACTGAAACTTGGAAAGACAGACATTCTGCACACGGACCTGAGGAGCTACTTGCCACAGAATGAAACGCTTGACTTCTCAAGGATGAAGGCCAGTGATTACAAACTAACTATTGGAGTGTTTATGTTTTGTTTTTGCTCCATCCAGGTTTAGCTGGGAAAAGCAGTAAAGCTCATAGAATTGTTTTCTTCCATAAAAAGTGCTGGGGAAAAAAGGGGCACAAACCCAGTAGAGAGTGATAACTTGTCACAATGTATATTTATTTAATTAACTAACTAGTTATTCTTTGTATTAAAGGTCAGTTATGGTACCTATACAAAGATATGTATGTGAATATACTGTATAAACCGTATATACTCGAGTATAAGCCAAGTTTTTCAGCCATTGTTTTAAGGCTGAAAAGGGCCCCCTCGGCTTATACTCGAGTCACCCCCTTGTCTCTCCACCCCCTCTGCCTCTCCTGTTTCTCTTTCCTCCCCTGTCCCTCGTGTCTCTGTCCCTCCCCCTCACTTATCATCATCCTCCTTATCCCCCCTCCTCAAAACCCCCTCCTCGTCCTCAACCCCCCTCCTTAACCTCAAACCCCCTCCTCATCCTGAATCCCCCCCTCATCCTCAACCCCCTCCTCATCCTCAACCCCCCTCCTCAGCCTCAACCCCCCTCCTCAACCCCCCATCCTCATCCTCCCTCCTCAACTCCCCTCCTCACATTAATCAACCCCCCTCTCTAATTACCTTTTCCTCTACCTTTCCCCTCACTTAAGTTCCATCAGCAGCTACTCCTACGCTCCTCTGCACGTCTTCCGGCTGCGTCGAGACCCGCATATGCTAATGCCATATGCTAATGACGTGACTTCACATGCGCATCACTTCATTAGCATTGGCCGGGGGGTTGAGGAGGAAGGAGGAGGATGATGATAAGGGAGAGGGAGGGAAAGAAACACAAGACATGATGGGTAAAGTGAGGAGGGGGGTTGAGGAGGGAGGATGGGGAGGGGGTTGAGGTTGAGGAGGGGGGTTGAGGTTGGGAAAGGGGGTTGAGGTTGAGGAGGAGGGTTAAGGCGGAGGAGGGGATTGAGGAGGGGGGTTGAGGAGGCAGGTTGAGGAGGGAGGATGAGGAGGGGGAATGAGGAGGGAGGTTGAGGAGGGAGGTTGAGGAGGGAGTTTGAGGAGAGGGTGGAGGATGAAGAGGGGGGTTGAGGAGGGTGGCTGAGGAGGGAGGATGGGGGGTTGAGGAGGGTGGTTGAGGAGGGAGGATGAGGAGGGAGGTTGAGGAGGGGGGTTGAGGAGGGTTGTTGGGGAGAGAGGATGAGGAGGGAGGATGAGGAGGGGGGTTGAGGATGAGGAGGGCTGTTGAGGAGGGGGATGGAGGAGGGTGATAAGGGAGGGAAAGAGACACAAGGGAGAGGGGGGAAAGAGACACAGGAAAGGGAGAGGGAGGGAAGAGAAACAGGGGAGGGAGGGAGGGGGAAGAGACACAGGTGAGGGAGAGGGGGGAAGAGACACAGGGTAGGGAGAGGAGGGGAAGAGACACAGGAGAGAGAGGGGGGGGACAAAAAAGGGGCACAGATAGCAATCAAGAGGGGGACACAGAGGGCACAAGAGGGACATAGGGGGCAGCACATTTCCCACCCTCGGCTTATACTCAAGTCACTAAGTTTTCCCAGTATTTTGTGGTAAAATAGATGCCTCTGCTTATACTGGGGTCGGCTTATACTCGAGTATATACGGTTTATACCGTATATACTCAAGTATAAGCCGATTTTTTCAGCCCTTTTTTTAAGGCTAAAAAGGGCCCCCTCGGCTTATACTCGAGTCACTCCCCCCCATGTCTCTCTATCCCCCCCTTGTGTCTCTCTAACCCCCCCTTGTGTCTCTCTTTACCCCTCCATGTCTCTCTACCCCCCGTGTCTCTCTAACCCCCATGTCTCTTTCCCTTCCTCCTCCTCGTCCTCACACCCCCCCCCTCTCCCCTCACTTACCTGCTCCGGCCTCCACTCCTTCCGGGTCATGATGTGTCGCGCATGTGACGTCACATGCGCGACACGTCATTAGCATATAACGGGTGCCGGTATATGCTAATGCCCCATCCTCAACCTCCCCATCATCAACCTCCCTCCTCAACCTCAACCCCCCCCATCCTCAACCTCAAACCCCACCATCCTCAATCCCCCTCCTCAATCCCCCTCCTCATCCTCCCTCCTCAGCCCCCCTCCTCATCCTCAACCTCCCTCCTCATCTTCATCCCCCCTCCTCATCCTCAGCCCCCCTCCTCATCCTCAGGCCCCCTCCTCATCCTCAGGCCCCCTCCTCATCCTCAACCCCCTCTTCAACCCCCTCCTAAACCTTCCTCCTTACCCTCCCTCCTTATCCTTAACCCCTCTCCTTCTAAACCCCCCCTCCTTACTCTAAACCCCCCCTCCTTCCTCTAACCCCTCCCCCCCCCTCACTTACCTGCTCCGGCCTCCGCTCCATCCTGGTCTTGATGTGGCGCGCATGTGACATGCGCGCCACATCATTAGCATATACCGGGCACCCGGTATATGCTAACGACGTGGCGCGCGTGTGACGTCACATGCACGCCACATCAAGACCAGGAAGGAGCGGAGGCCGGAGCAGGTAAGTGAGGGGGGGGGGGGGAGTTTAGAATGAGGAGGGAGGGGAGGGTTAGAATGTGTTAGAATGAGGAGGGGGGGTTTAGAATGAGGGGGGTTGAGGTTGAGAAGGGAGGTTTAGGAGGGGGTTGAGGATGGGGGGGTTGAGGTTGAGAAGAGGGTTGAGGATGGGGGGGTTGAGGTTGAGGAAGGGGGCTGAAGATGAGGAGGGAGGTTGAGGAGGGAGGATGAGGAGGGGGGTTGAGGATGGGGGGGTTGAGGTTGAGGAGGGAGGTTGAGGATGGGGAGGTTGAGGATGGGGCATTAGCATATACCGGCACCCGGTATATGCTAATGACGTGGCGCGCATGTGATGTCACATGCACGCCACATCAAGACCAGGAAGGAGCTGAGGCCAGAGCAGGTAAGTGAGGGGAGGGGGGGTTAGAATGAGGAGGGGGGGAGTTTAGAATGAGGAGGGGGGGTTTAGAATGAGGGGGGGTTGAGGAGGGAGGATTAGGAGGGTGTTGAGGTTGAGAAGGGGGTTGAGGTTGAGGAGGGGTCCTAAGGATGAGGAGGGGGCCTGAGGATGAGGAGGGGGCCTGAGGATGAGGAGGGGGGCTGAGGATGAGGAGGGAGGATGAGGAGGGGGGTTGAGGATGGGGGGGTTGAGGTTGAGGAGGGAGGTTGAGGATGGGGCATTAGCATATACCGGCACCCGGTATATGCTAATGACGTGGCGCGCATGTGATGTCACATGCACGCCACATCAAGACCAGGAAGGAGCTGAGGCCAGAGCAGGTAAGTGAGGGGAGGGGGGGTTAGAATGAGGAGGGGGGGAGTTTAGAATGAGGAGGGGTGGTTTAGAATGAGGGGGGGTTGAGGAGGGAGGATTAGGAGGGTGTTGAGGTTGAGAAGGGGGTTGAGGTTGAGGAGGGGTCCTGAGGATGAGGAGGGGGCCTGAGGATGAGGAGGGGGCCTGAGGATGAGGAGGGGGCCTGAGGATGAGGAGGGAGGATGAGGAGGGGGGTTGAGGAGGGAGGTTGAGGTTGAGGAGGGAGGATGAGGAGGGGGGTTGAGGATGGGGGGGTTGAGGTTGAGGATGAGGGGGTTGAGATTGAGGAGGGAGGTTGAGGATGGGGGGTTGAGGTTGAGGAGGTAGGTTGAGGATGGGGAGGTTGAGGATGGGGGGGTTGAGGTTGAGGAAGGAGGTTGAGGATGGGGGGATTGAGGATGAGGAGGAGGGTTAAGGCTCAGGAGGGGATAGAGGAGGGGGGTTGAGGAGGCAGGTTGAGGAGGGAGGATGAGGAGGGGGAATGAGGAGGGAGGTTGAGGAGGGAGGTTGAGGAGGGAGGTTGAGGAGGGAGTTTGAGGAGGGGGATTGAGGATGAAGGGGGGGTTGAGGAGGGTGGCTGAGGAGGGAGGATAAGGAGGGGGTTGATGAGAGAGGATGAGGAGGGAGGTTGAGGAGGGGGGTTGAGGAGGGTTGTTGGGGAGAGAGGATGAGGAGGGAGGATGAGGAGGGGGGTTGAGGATGAGAAGGGAGTATGAGGAGGGCTGTTGAGGAGGGGGGTGATAAGGGAGGGAAAGAGAAACGAGGGAGAGGGGGGAAAGAGACACAGGAAAGGGAGAGGGAGGGAAGAGAAACAGGGGAGGGAGGGAGGGGGAAGAGACACAGGTGAGGGAGAGGGGGGAAGAGACACAGGGTAGGGAGAGGAGGGGAAGAGACACAGGAGAGAGAAGGGGGGACAAGAAAGGGGCACAGATAGCACTCAAGAGGGGGACACAGAGGGCACAAGAGGGACACAGGGGGCAGCACATTTCCCACCCTCGGCTTATACTCAAGTCTCTACGTTTTCCCAGTATTTTGTGGTAAAATAGATGCCTCTGCTTATACTGGGGTCGGCTTATACTCGAGTATATACGGTTTATACCGTGTATACTCGAGTATAAGCCGAGTTTTTCAGCCCTTTTTTTAAGGCTAAAAAGGGCCCCCTCAGCTTATACTCGAGTCACTCTCCCCCCATGTCTCTCTACCCCCCCTTGTGTCTCTCTAACCCCCCCTTGTGTCTCTCTCTACCCCTCCATGTCTCTCTACCCCCCGTGTCTCTCTAACCCCCCATGTCTCTTTCCCTCCCCCATCCTCACACCCCCCCCCCTCCCCTCACTTACCTGCTCCGGCCTCCACTCCTTCCGGGTCTTAATGTGTCGCGCATGTGACGTCACATGCGCGACATGTCATTAGCATATACCGGGTGCCGGTATATGCTAATGCCCCATCCTCAACCTCCCCATCATCAACCTCCCTCCTCAACCTCAACCCCCCTATCCTCAACCCCCACCATCCTCAATCCCCCTCCTCATCCTCCCTCCTCAACCCCCCTCCTCATCCTCAACCTCCCTCCTCATCTTCAGCCCCCCTCCTCATCCTCAGCCCCCCTCCTCATCCTCAGGCCCCCTCCTCATCCTCAACCCCCTCTTCAACCCCCTCCTAAACCTTCCTCCTTACCCTCCCTCCTTATCCTCAACCCCTCTCCTTCTAAACCCCCCTCCTTACTCTCAACCCCCCCTCCTTCCTCTAACCCCCCCCCCCCTCACTTACCTGCTCCGGCCTCCGCTCCTTCCTGGTCTTGACGTGGCGCGCATGTGACATGCGCGCCACGTCATTAGCATATACAGGGTGCCGGCACCCGGTATATGCTAATGACGTGGCGCGCGTGTGACGTCACATGCACGCCACATCAAGACCAGGAAGGAGCGGAGGCCGGAGCAGGTAAGTGAGGGGAGGGGGGGGGGAGTTTAGAATGAGGAGGGAGGGGAGGGTTAGAATGAGGAGGGGGGGTTTAGAATGAGGGGGGTTGAGGTTGAGGAGGGAGGTTTAGGAGGGGGTTGAGGATGGGGGGGTTGAGAAGAGGGTTGAGGATGGGGGGTTGAGGATGAGGAGGGGGGCTGAAGATGAGGAGGGAGGTTGAGGATGAGTAGGGGGGTTGAGGAGGGAGGTTGAGGAGGGAGGATGAGGAGGGGGGTTGAGGATGGGGGGATTGAGGTTGAGGATGGGGGGTTGAGGTTGAGGATGTGGAGGTTGAGGATGGGGCATTAGCATATACCGGCACCCCGTATATGCTAATGACGTGGCGCGCATGTGATGTCACATGCACGCCACATCAAGACCAGGAAGGAGCTGAGGCCGGAGCAGGTAAGTGAGGGGAGGGGGGGTTAGAATGAGGAGCGGGGGTTTAGAATGAGGAGGGGGGGTTAGAATGAGGGGAGGTTGAGGAGAGAGGATTGAGGAGGGGGTTGAGGTTGAGAAGGGGGTTGAGGTTGAGGAGGGGGCCAGAGGATGAGGAGGGGGCCTGAGGATGAGGAGGGGCCTGAGGATGAAGAGAGGGCCTGAGGATGAGGAGGTGGGCTGAGGATGAGGTTGAGGAGGGAGGTTGAGGTTGTGGAGGGAGGATGAGGAGGGGGGTTGAGGATGGGGGGGTTGAGGTTGAGGATGAGGGGGTTGAGATTGAGGAGGGAGGTTGAGAATGGGGGGTTGAGGTTGAGGAGGTAGGTTGAGGATGGGGAGGTTGAGGATGGGGGGGTTGAGGTTGAGGAAGGAGGTTGAGGATGGGGGGATTGAGGATGAGGAGGAGGGTTAAGGCTCAGGAGGGGATAGAGGAGGGGGGTTGAGGAGGGGGAATGAGGAGGGAGGTTGAGGAGGGAGGTTGAGGAGGGAGTTTGAGGAGGGAGTTTGAGGAGGGAGGTTGAGGATGAAGAGGGGGGTTGAGGAGGGTGGCTGAGGAGGGAGGATGGGGGGTTGAGGAGGGTGGTTGAGGAGGGAGGATAAGGAGGGGGTTGAGGAGAGAGGATGAGAAGGGAGGTTGAGGAGGGGGGTTGAGGAGGGTTGTTGGGGAGAGAGGATGAGAAGGGAGGATGAGGAGGGCTGTTGAGGAGGGGGGTGGAGGAGGGTGATAAGGGAGGGAAAGAGACACGAGGGAGAGGGGGGAAAGAGACACAGGAAAGGGAGAGGGAGGGAAGATAAACAGGGGAGGGAGGGGGAAGAGACACAGGGTAGGCAGAGGAGGGGAAGAGACACAGAGTAGGGAGAGGAGGGGAAGAGACACAGGGGAGAGAAGGGGGGACAAGAAAGGGGCACAGATAGCACTCAAGAGGGGGACACAGAGGGCACAAGAGGGACATAGGGGGCAGCACATTTCCCACCCTCGGCTTATACTCGTCACTAAGTTTTCCCAGTATTTTGTGGTAAAATAGATGCCTCTGCTTATACTGGGGTCGGCTTATACTCGAGTATATACGGTTTATACCGTATATACTCGAGTATAAGCCGAGTTTTTAAGCCCTTTTTTTAAGGCTAAAAAGGGCCCCTTCGGCTTATACTCGAGTCACTCTCCCCCCCATGTCTCTCTACCCCCCTTGTGTCTCTCTAACCCCCCCTTGTGTCTCTCTCTACCCCTCCTTGTCTCTCTACCCCCCGTGTCTCTCTAACCCCCCATGTCTCTTTCCCTCCTCATCCTCACACCCCCCCCCCCCCCTCACTTACCTGCTCCGGCCTCCACTCCTTCCGGGTCTTGATGTGTCACGCATGTGACGTCACATGCGCGACACGTCATTAGCATATACCGGGTGCCAGTATATGCTAATGCCCCATCCTCAACCTCCCCATCATCAACCTCCCTCCTCAACCTCAACCCCCCTATCCTCAACCCCCACCATCCTCAATCCCCCTCCTCATCCTCCCTCCTCAACCCCCCTCCTCATCCTCAACCTCCCTCCTTATCTTTAGCCCCCCTCCTCATCCTCAGCCCCCCTCCTCATCCTCAGGCCCCCTCCTCATCCTCAACCCCCTCTTCAGCCCCCTCCTAAACCTTCCTCCTTACCCTCCCTCCTTATCCTCAACCCCTCTCCTTCTAAACCCCCCCTCCTTAGTCTAAACCCCCCTCCTTCCTCTAACCCCCTCCCCTCACTTACCTGCTCCGGCCTCCGCTCCTTCCTGGTCTTGACATGGCGCGCATGTGACATGCGCGCCACGTCATTAGCATATACAGGGTGCCGGCACCCGGTATATGCTAACGACGTGGCACGCGTGTGACGTCACATGCACGCCACATCAAGACCAGGAAGGAGCGGAGGCCGGAGCAGGTAAGTGAGGGGTGGGGGGGGGAGTTTAGAATGAGGAGGGAGGGGAGGGTTAGAATGAGGAGGGAGGGGAGGGTTAGAATGAGGAGGGGGGGTTTAGAATGAGGGGGGTTGAGGTTGAGGAGGGAGGTTTAGGAGGGGGTTGAGGATGGGGGGGTGGAGAAGAGGGTTGAGGATGGGGGGTTGAGGATGAGGAGGGGGGCTGAAGATGAGGAGGGAGGTTGAGGGTGAGTAGGGGGGTTGAGGAGGGAGGATGAGGAGGGGGGTTGAGGATGGGGGGGTTGAGGTTGAGGATGGGGGGTTGGGGTTGAGGAGGGAGGTTGAGGATGTGGAGGTTGAGGATGGGGCATTAGCATATACCGGCACCCGGTATATGCTAACGACGTGGCGCGCATGTGATGTCACATGCACGCCACATCAAGACCAGGAAGGAGCGGAGGCCGGAGCAGGTAAGTGAGGGGAGGGGGGGGTTAGAATGAGGAGGGGGGGATTAGAATGAGGAGGGGGGGTTAGAATGAGGGGGGTTGAGGAGGGAGGATTGAGGAGGGGGTTGAGGTTGAGAAGGGGGTTGAGGTTGAGGAGGGGGCCTGAGGATGAGGAGGGGGCCTGAGGATGAGTAGGGGGCCTGAGGATGAGGAGGGGGGCTGAGGATGAGGTTGGGGAGGGAGGTTGAGGTTGTGGAGG
This sequence comes from Discoglossus pictus, assembly GCA_027410445.1. Taxonomy (NCBI): domain Eukaryota; kingdom Metazoa; phylum Chordata; class Amphibia; order Anura; family Alytidae; genus Discoglossus; species Discoglossus pictus. Next base: position 215,706,122 of record CM050165.1, on the reverse strand, counting down.
GAGGATGAGGAGGGGGGTTGAGGATGGGGGGGTTGAGGTTGAGGATGAGGGGGTTGAGATTGAGGAGGGAGGTTGAGAATGGGGGGTTGAGGAGGTAGGTTGAGGATGGGGAGGTTGAGGATGGGGGGGTTGAGGTTGAGGAAGGAGGTTGAGGATGGAGGGGTTGAGGATGAGGAGGGGGTTGAGGATGAGGAGGGAGGTTGAGGATGAGGAGGGAGGTTAAAGATGAGGAGGGAGGATGAGGAGGGGGTTGAGGATGAGGAGGGGGGTTGAGGTTTAGGAGGGAGGTTGAGGAGGGGGTTGAGGATGGGAGGTTGAGGATGGGGGGTTGATGAGGTGGGGGTTGAGGATGGGGGGTTGAGGAGGAGGGGGTTGAGGAGGAGGGGGTTGAGGAGGGATGTTGAAGATGAGGAGGGATGATGAGGAGGGAGGTTGAGGATGAGGAGTGGGGTTGAGGAGGGAGGTTGAGAATGAGGAGGGGGGAAGAGACACAGGGAAGGGAGAGGGGAGAAGTGACACGGAAGAGAGAGGGGGACACAGAAGGCACAAAAGGGACACAGGGGGCAGCACATTTCACACTCTCGGCTTATACTTGAGTCACTAGTTTTTCCCAGTATTTTGTGGTAAAATAGTTGCCTCGGCTTATACTCGGTTTGGCTTATACTCGAGTATATATGGTATATATATATATTTTTTGTTAAATGTATACCTTGCTTTAGCACAGGATCCCCATCAATAGATTTTCATTGCACACTAGGAATTATTTCATATAAAAGGCCCAGCACAAGAAGAGCCTTGTAAACTACAATTGGAGCACTGAAATTGAGATGAGAAGTTCACATGCTATTAGGGGAATATTTGGGCACATTAACTGAGATAGAAGAATTGTAATTAATTTTAATTTGATTGTAGAGTAAATTAAAAGCCAAGACAGTGAAAAAATAGACCAGTGGATTATAAATGAGGCCATTCAGAGTTGCAGGATTATTATTTTTTAAAAGAACTACAGTTAGGCAGCATATTGTATTTATAAATTGAGAAAGACGACAATAGTGTAACAGAGTATACAATGAGATATTAATAGATAATGTATTGCTTAGTAACCTAAGTCCTTGTTTATATGCAATCAGTGATGTTAATACTATTTTTGAATATATGTCTGCTAGAAAAAAATGAAACCTAAACCAAATAAATCAACTGCAAATGTTCAAAGAATGAAAACAAAGTGAAATTCGCCTTTCTGGTTTATTTTTTATGTTGAAACATTTGTCTTTGATTTATAATGTTCGTCACATATCATACAATACATGTGTAGTGGGAGACAACTATTTCAATATGTGTGCAATAAAAGTGCATTGTCATTAAGAGATAAAAATCGTATTGTGTCATTTCCCATCAAAATAGATTGCTCTGATTTGCTTTTTAGATTGTCAATCAGGTCATACCTAAATTGTGAAAAGGATATTATAAAATGATGGCAATGTAATGGACAGGGAAGACAAATCTGCAGAAAAGCTAGATGTTTTTTTATATAACAGTAATTTGTAAAACAATGTAATTTATTATATTTTAAACAAAATAAGATTTTAAATATATAACAGGAATTGTCTCTAGGTTTAAAACTACGCTGCATTCTACAATACATCTGCTAGTGGTTTATAAGTGCAGTCTGACAGCTAAGCTGCTTAGTACAATCTTTACAGGATTTATCATCTGCAGTCTTCTCACTGGTAGTCTGCCATTTGTTTCGTGAAGACGTGTCAATGGTAAGATATTAGGTATTATAATGTGCAAAGATAATTTTTTGCTTTTACAGCCAAAATTGCAAACTTCTGTATACCTAAAGCTGAATATATCTTATACTAGTGTGGACTGAGAGCAGAGTGATCTATTCGGATGGTATATACACCCACCAGAAAGTGTGTAGTGGTCCCATATTTTAATATTTCCAATCAAATACCTAGATCTCAGCTGACATTTTGCTTTTCCTTGTATTGTAAGTTGAATATATTTTTCTGGCATGCTTTATTCATGCAGATAGATATAGGGGGGGAAGGGACGAGGTAGAAGTAATGCGGTAGAAAGTGTAGGGGGGGTAAGGAACTTATTAACTAGTCATGGGGGGATGGGGGGAGTGTTAGTACAGTCAATAGGGAGGTATTGCTAAGTAACTCAAGTACAGTGGCAGGCACTTCAGAACTACAGACTCATAACATAAGGTGTATGTTCGCTAACATCAGAAGCTTGCCAGGAAAAATGGGAGAGTTTGAATTATTAGCAGTTAATGAGAAATGGGATTTAATAGGTATTACTGAAACGTAGTGGGATGAATCTCATGACTGGACTGTTAATCTGGATGGTTATAACCTATTTTGGAAAGATAGGGGCAATGATAAAAGAGGAGGCGGGATTTGTCTGTATGATAAGCCTGGATTTAAGCCTATAGTCAGAGAAGATATTTATGGTGGAACTAGCGGTAATGTTGAATGTTTGTTGGTAGAGGCCCAGGTTATACAAGAACCTACTAGAAATGAGGCTATCTTGGATTTAGTTATCACAAATAATAATGATATAGTATCAAATGTTGAAATAGGGCAACCTTTGGGAAACAGTGATCACAACAAAGTCTCATTTAAGATTGAATAAAAAAAAAAAAAACTGTAAGGGGCTAACGAAAACTCTTAATTTTAAGAGGGCAGATTTTAACGGTCTAAGGGCAGCAATACAAAGTATAGACTGGGACAGAGAACTGACATGTAAAAACACTGTACATAAATGGACAATGTTCTAATCCTTACTAAATAAACATACTTATCACCATATACCATGTGGAAATGAGAGTAAAAGAAGTAAATCACATCCCATGTGGCTTAGCAATGAATTAAAGATGAAAATGAGGAGTAAAAAACAGGCATTTAAATTATACAAACAAGAGGGGACAGAGACTGCTTTACGCAACTACAAGGAAATCAACAAGGCTTGCAAAAGGGATATTAGACTGGCTAAATCAAAAATGAAAAGTTAGTTGCAAAGGAGATTAAGACTAACCCTAAAATATTTTTTTAAAATATATTAATGGGAAGAAGGCGAGGAAGGAAGCTATAGGAACATTACAATGTGACACAGGCTGTCTGAAAATTAGTGACCAGGAAAAGGCAGATGAGCTAAATATGTTATTTTCTTCAGTATACACAAGTGAGGTACCAGTGGTTGGGACACTGCAACATAATGGGGCTACACTACCTTCACCAAATAACTGGTTAATGCAGGAAAAAATCCAAAAGAGGTTAGAAAAATGAAATGTTAATAAAACCCCGGGTCCTGATGCAATACATCCATGGGTACTGAGGGAAGTTGGCTCTGTAATAGCAAAACCATTATAACTATTTTTTCAAGATTCACTCAACACAGGGTCTCAACCAGATGACTGGAGCAAGACAGAGGTGATACCTATATTTAAGAAGGGAGCAAGAGCAAATCCGGGGAATTATAGACCAGTGACTCTCACTTCGGTAGTGGGAAAGCTTTTAGAAGGGTTAATAAGGGATATTATACAGGAATATGTCTATTCAAACAGGATTATAAGTAGGAGCCAACATGGATTTATGAAGGATAGGATATGTCAAACAAACCTAATTAGTTTCTATGAGGAGGTTAGTAGAAACTTGGGATCAAGGCAACTCAGTGGATGTAGTCTATTTGGATTTTGCAAAGATTTTGATACAGTGCCACATGGGAGACTATTGAGCAAACTAAGGGATAGAGGAATTGCCATAAATATTTGCCTTTGGATTGATAGCTGGCTAAAAGACAGGAAGCAAAGGGTTGTTGTAAATGGAACATACTCCGATTGGAGTGGGATTAGAGTGTGGTTTCTCCATTTTTGCTGATGACACAAAGAAAATGTTGTACTTTCCCTCCAAAGGGATTTGCATAAATTAGAGGAATGGGCATCTAATTGGCAGATCAGATTTAATATAAATAAATGTAAAGTTATGCATCTGGGAAGGAAAATAGCCAGGTAATTTATAATCTTAATGGAGCAAATCTAGGGGTATCAGATATTCAAAGGCATTTGGGAGTACTTGTTGACAACCGCCTAGGTAACAGTGCTCAATGCCAAGCAGCAGCTGCAAAGGCAAGTAAAATATTAGTATGTATTAAGAAGGGTATAGAAGCAAGGGAAGCAAATATAATTCTCCCATTATACACATCCCTAGTACGCCCTCATTTGGAACATAGAGTACAATTTTGGGCACCACTACATAAAAAGGACATTTTAGAGCTGGGAAAAGTACAGAGAAGGACAATAAAGTTAATAAAGGGAATGGAGGGGCTAAGTTATGAAGAAAGACTAACCAAATTAAAGTTATTTACACTAGAAAAAAGGCGTCTTAGAGGGGATATGATTACTTTATATAAATATATCCAGGGTCAATACAAGGCTTTGTCAAGGGAACTTTTTGTGCCAAGAGGTTTTCAACTGACAAGGGGACATCCTTTGAGATTAGAAGTAAAAATATTTCACCTTAAAGAAATAAAAGGGTTCTTTACAGTAAGGGTGGTTAATCTGTGGAATTCTCTACCAAAGGAGGTGGTGACAGCGAATTCAATAAATAGCTTTAAAAAGGGATTGGATATATTTTTAAATAAAAGGGCATTAAGGGCTAACCTGCATAAATAGCGAGGGAGTATTGATCCAGGGATGAATCCGATCGCCAGTATCTGGGGTCAGGATGGAATTTTATATATTTTTTCCCTGTTGAGCAAATTGGCAACGTTTCACTGCTTTTTTTTCTGTTTGCCTTCCTCTGGATCAATTAACAATAAATCTGCGTATTGCAGATGAGAGGAGATCTAAAAAGGTTGAACTTGATGGACTTAAATTTCAACCTAAATTACTATGTAACTATATACAAGTAGCCACAAGTGTTATTTTCGAATCCGCATTATCTTATATCTGTACTATGTTGACTAAGTTTATGTCTGTTTTCACCATTTTGCACATAATAAATCCACCTGCTTAGCCCCCAGCTGCAGGTGAATTTTGGGGAAGTTTTACTGAACCAAAAGCTTCATTTACATGCAAAGAGCCACTCTCCTCTATCTTCTAAGGATTATTTATAGATCTAGGGTATCTTATATTATAAAAAGGTATTTACTAGTGCCATCATTGCCATCTTTAGGTTTTGCTAGATTTGTGCACTCCCATCATCACACTGGCAGCTTACCCTATATCTCAAATCATAATTTTATATATATATATATATATATATATATATATATATATACTAGCGATATCCCGTAAAAAATGAGGGCATGATATAGTTTGATAAATTGGGTCTCCCCCCCTCTCTCTCCCCTGTGTCTCCCCCCCCTCTCCCCCCCTGTGTCTCTTCCTTTCCCCTCCCTCACCCTTCCCTGTCTCCTTTCCCCCTCTCCCTTCGCTGTATCTCCTTCACTCCCTCTCCTTCCCCTATGTCTCCTTTGCCCCTCTCCTGATGCTCATTGCAGCCCTGTCAAGCCAGTCATGTACGGGTCTCACGATGAGCGCTGAAGGCCTTCGGCGCTCATTGCGCATGCGCAGGGCTGTAATTTTTAACATTGTGTGACGACAACTCGCAATACGACAACTATTATATGTGATATATGTATCAATAATATATTTGTCGTACTGTGAGTTTGTGTATAACGCTCGCAAATTGTGAGCTGTGCACAAAGCCCCTCAGTGCGAGGCTCGCAGTGGGCGCCAAAGGGAGAGAGGGGGTAAGAGAGGAAAGAGGGAGAGAGGAGAGAAGGAGATGGATGGAGAGAGAAGGGCGGAGGGATAGAGAGAGAGAGAATTGTGTGTTGCTCATGCGTACTGCACATTGCAAGGCTCACATTGCGTGGTGAAGGGAGAGGGAGAGAAAGAGATGGAGAGAAGGAGAGAGGGGGAGAGAGGGGGGAGGAGAGAGAAGGAAGGAGGGGAGAGAGAATGAAAAGGAGAGGCAGGGAGGGAGATAGAGAAGAACGGAGGGAGAGATAGAAGGAGGGAGAGAGAGGGAAAGAAGGAGTGAGAGAGGACACACAGAGAGGGAGCAGAGAAAGTCAGAGGGTACACAGAGAGAGGGCGCACAAACAGACAAAAGACAATATTATACCGTCATTTAGTGTCAAATTCACTTACAGACAGAATTATCACTGCATATAGAAATGTATGGCCTTATACATTCTGCTCCCTGAAAATGTGGGCCTTAGCGGAAACACTCCCCTAAACAGTTTTTTTAAATATATTGGAAATGTTGAAATTTTTAATATTGTAATCTCTGCAAAAATACTCTATTAAAAACGTACAGGTGGTCCCTGGGTAAAGAACGAGATGCATTCCTGAGAACATCTTTAAACCGGATTTGTATGTAACTCCATTCCCTGGTGAATAATAATTATAATAATAACACAAAAAAAAATACTATAATGGCTCATATGTTTTATAATAATACAGTGTATAATAATAAGTGTAATAATTGTGTATTTGCATTAATTTTCTTTTCTTAGTATTTATTCATCAATAGGTATGCATGTGATTACAAAAATCTTGTTTAAATTACTCTTCGAAGTTGTGCTTTCTAGCCAGTAACTTTTACTGAATTCATGTGTGGTTTGTCATGCAGCAGTAGAAATGCAACACCACCCAAAGAATGTATTTATCATATTTATAGCCTATGCATGTAACAGATTTGATGTAATAGCTATTTTTATAGCAGTGGATATATTTGTAAGACATGATTAGGCCATAGATTTTGCTTACACTTCTGTGATTCATCTCCTTTTGACCTATGACACTGTTACTGAATACTAACACACATTCACAATGACCGAAAAATACAATGCGTCATACTCATACACACACTATTGAAGTATATAAACAAAAACTGATTCCCTTATACATTTAGGGTTACAGAAACACAGACATACACACCATTGTGCCTTTGATCCAGGCCAGGTACAGTACAAATATAAGAGGGAAGCCGTCTGCCAGAAGTTGACGATGGTGTGCCATGCCATGTGCACATATATTCACAGATATGTCTCTATACGAAGAAAATTCATTCTGTACCCTGCCATTTTCTCAGATACTGTATGTGTAAGTTACATCTACACTTATTAGCAGAGCACATCTGTTAATTAAACACTACATAGAGAGGATTAAGATACATTTTCTATGGGGTAAACATATATTTAAAATGAGAAACATTGGTCCTCCAGATCCTTTGCTGATAAATGCAATCTATATAAACAATTTCAAACTTACTTTGAATAAAAACACCTCAAAACATCAGCTTGTAGTATCATGGCCTGTTCAGGACTAACAAATACATTTAAGGAGTGGTGCCCAAACCTGAAAACATTATTGAAGGAGCTTTACTGAAAAAACATGGATTTATATACTGCCTACCGTTATCCACATGAGCAATAATAACTTATTTGCATTCATCTATTGTAATTTATTTTAAGTGGCTCTACCAGAAAACAGCATGCCTAATGTTTTAACTAGGTAACTTAATTCATTGTATCCCCCAATGTAAATGTGATCTAAAATGTACACTGTTATGGCACTGGCAATGTGAAGTCCCTCCACTGTGGCTGTGACCTTCGGTTGCAGCTGTGAAACATTGCATCTTACATGTGAGAGAGAACAGGAAGAAAGGGGGAGGCCCAGAGGAGGTCCTGTTCCTCTGAGGGCTTCTTATAATTAACTGAATGTAAATGTTAGATAACAATTAACAGATGATTATAAACTAAATTAAAGGGACATGAAAGACAACTGTATTTTTCAAGCATTTAAAAGAGTGTGTTTAAAACATTACAAAATCTAATAAAAGTAAAACCTGTGTAAACTTCACTGACCTTACCAGGAAATGTGGAGAGCATACTTTAGTCTGTAGATCTCATTGGCTGGCAGAGGGCAAGCCCTGAAGAGTAGCTCCCAGCCTCCCCCCCCCCCCCCCCCCTCACACTGGAAGGAGAGTCTGAGATCTAAGATGGCGGCTGATCCTGGAGGAGGTGGGAAACAAGTAACCACTAGGTGCCAAAATGCAAAATCTACAGCAACAGAAAGACTATCAAGGTGATGTGAGTGGTAATGAAATGGAGGCCTCAGTAAACCAGGCCCAAAATGATTCACCAGAGAGAGAAAAGAAGAAATAAACTGCTATAAAAAGTGACGTAATGGACAAGAAAAAGGAAACCGAGAGCAAGAGATGCACAGATCATGAGAAGAGAAGAATGGGGGTCTCAGGTGTTATCGTCACTGGGAACAATCCAGGTACTTCAGAGGAACACACAAATCTGCATAGAATCACACAGCCTGGTCCTGTGCTGAAAGAAAACCCAGAAAGCAGAATTAATCCTGAAACAACAGCCAGTTCTGGTGCACAAGTGGAGGGGGGAGCTAATCAGAACTTCCCTGCAGGTCAGTGGTTTCCTGAAGCCCTCAAAGCAATCAGCGTGAGCTTACCTGCAGCTGGGAGTCAGGCCCTGCAAGACATGCAAGAAGCAAAAGGGAGCAATCTGAATGCAGCTGGTGTACCTGAGAGTGTGGAGCAAACGCAAGGCTTACCCGAGGTGGAAATGGTGGAGGCTCAAGAAAATGCTGAAGAGAGAGGAGAGACTCCCCCCAACACTGAACCTTCTGGTGGATCAGATGGACCATCCCAGCCCAAGCAGTCAGCATGGAGTTCCAAGTGCAAAGGTACAGCTTTTAATACTTTGTTTGCTGATAATAGGCAGTGCAGAAATGAGGTGAGACTTCATTATAGTGGGCAGGAGGACATACCAGACAGAGCTGTTGTTGGAAAAGACTTGCACAAAGTATCTCTTGGTCTCCAGCCTAATGAAGTGTATTCTCTGTTACATGCTCCTAACAACAGGAATTATGAGATAAGTTTTAAAACCCCAGAAGGACTGTAGAAATTCTGGTACCATTATCAGGAAGAAATTTAAAAAGGTAACAACAAATCTCTAAATGGAATAGAGTAAATTGAAAATTCAATTGATGAGTCCCCGTGTGTAGTGGGTCTAAAATGCCTATCCCCAGCACACCATAGAGACGCACAAGACTCTATTTCAAAAATGTGTAGCAACTAATAATGAAAAAATGTATGTACAAAATAACTTTATTAAAGAAAAATCTAAATAAAGACAAAAATAACAATAGTGTAGATATAAAAAAGATATACTGACAGTATATCTCTGGCAGGTTGGCGTTTATAGAGGGGGGTTAACAGTAGAAAGCTCTAAGGAGTAGAAATTAAGCCCCACTAGAAATGGAATAGAAAAAAACTAAGTCACCACCTGTCTAGTTTAGAGGACAGATGGCAGCTTGCAGTTGCTAGTGTTGCTTTCAAAAAAAGGGGGAAGAGATCTCTCTGAGTTTCATATAGAGACTTGACCTAATCACTCTGGAGTCTTACCTCGCTGTGATAAAGTTAGGGTCAACAGAGACAGATCCACCTCAGTGTTTTGATACACAGCACAATGCTGTTATCAAAGTAGCTTAATCCCAGCTATTAAACTCATGGCCCAATAAGAAATCTTTGTAAACAGTATGTTACATGAGTATCTCATGAGGTAAGTATCTATCTAGTAAAAAATACAATGTTTCCTTGTGAGTGTAAATAGAACAATCCTACGCTGAGTATGTAGGTATTGTACTCCACATTGGGAGAGCTTACCCCCGCCGCCTGCTATGTTGTGCTGTTCCCGACGCGTGTTTCCCCGCTAATATGGTTACGGATTCATCAGGGGACAAGTTCTGAGTGAAATCGTGGGTCTTTTAAAGGGTCCCGCGATTTCGCGGGATACGATGACGTCAACGCGTCCACACAAACCCCAGACAATGGATTCATAGGCGAGCTATGTGTGAAATTAGGACAAAGGATATGTATAATGCCTAGTTACACTAATAAATCCCTAAGTGAACCTACATTTTGGAGAAAAAATTAACTGAGTCAAATGAAAGAGGAGACAGTCCAGAAAATCTTGTAAATAAATAGAGTGTAAATAATTTCAGTGAACTCTAGTTTCTGACAGACTGTAAGTTAAAGGAAAAGGACACTAGATGTGAAGCCTGAAAAAATGATGAGAGGGGACGAATACACTAGTTGGAAGGCTAAAAAACCTAGAATTATATACATAAAGTAATTTGAAAAGGAGAATGTGAAGACCTTACAATGAATAGGTGGACATTTTGGGGCTCAAGGTAGTGTGGATAAATAACCCCATTTAAACTGGTTGTTTTGAGCGGAGTGAGGACTAGATGAAAGGGGCGAAGGTAAAGCCTTCATTGAGACCAAACGGTGTTAAGGTTTTTAGATGGAATATCCACCAGGCTTCTCGTTGAAGTAACTTATTTTCCATATTGCCTCTCCTGGGAGTGGTTTTAACCTTTTCAATGCCCATGAACTGGAGACACATTACGTTTCCATCATGTATAGAGTTTAAATGTCTAGCGACTGCCACATCATGTTTATTAATTATAGTATTGACATGCTCCAATACTCGACGTCGGAGCTGACGTGTGGTTTTTCCTACATACTATAGGCCACACCTACAATGGATAAGGTAGATCACTGATGTTGTTCTGCAGTTGATGTGGTCTCGTACTATAAACTCCTTCTGATTGAAGGAACTTGTGAACTCTGTTGTGGTACGTATGTGTCGACAGGCTTTACATTTCCCACATGGTTTGGAACCAGCTGGTCGTTCATGGAACCAGTCACTACCTGTGCTCTTCTGTGCTTCGTAGTGACTATGGACTAGCTTGTCCTTCAAACTGGGTGCTCTGCGGTAGGTGATTGCAGCTACATTATTAGATTTTAATTCACTGTCAGCCAATAAGATATGCCAATGTTTTTAATATCGATCGAATGTTCTCTCCAAATTTATTATACGTGCCTATGATTCTTACAGGTTGTAATTCAGGTGTCTTTGGCATTGTAGAATTGTACAGTAGGTCAGCCTGAGAGCGTTCTTTTGCTCTTGCATACGCTTTTTTTAGGACGTTGTGAGAATAACCTCTTGATTTAAAACGGTCGTAAAGGTCTTTAGCTTGATTTTCAAAGTCCATTTCCGTGGTACAGTTTCGGCGTATACGAAGATATTGGCTGTATGGAATGCTACGTATAAGATGACATGGATGGTGACTGGATGCCAAAAGTAGACTATTCGATGCGGTGTCCTTTCGATATGTTGATGTTATGATATTATTCTTCTCAGTTTTGGAAATTAGCAAGTCCAGAAACTCTATCTGGTTCGAATTGATAGTATACGTTAGTTTGAGACCAATAGAGTTTATGTTAAGGATGGAAATAAACTCCAAAAGACTGGATTTGTTGCCGTTCCAAGTTAAAAATACGTCATCAATATACCGGATCCAGAGGCCTATCTGATCAGTGTAGTTGTCCAGTTCTTCTCCAAAAACTGTGGTTTCTTCCCATATGCCAAGATGAAGGTTGGCATATGAAGGGGCGCACGGAGTACCCATTGCTGTCCCTTTTATTTGTTTGTAAAAACTGTTGTCATATATAAAATAATTCTTAGTTAAAACAAATTCCAATAGCTTTAAAACAAACTCACTATGCTTCAGATGTTGTAAGCCGCGGGTTTTTAGGTATTTCCTTACCGCTTGTACACCTACTTCGTGTGGAATTGAGTTATATAGATCTTCCACATCCAGACAGACTAATAATGATTCATCATCCAATCGAAGATTGTAGAGCCTTTTTAAAACACTTTTAGTGTCTTGAGCATACGATGCCAGTGTTGCCACAAATGGTCTCAGAATCTGATCAATGTATGTGCTAGCATGTTCCGACAGGCTATTTTTTCCAGAGACTATTGGGCGTCCTGGAGGTGTTTTAAAATTTTTGAAATAGAGTCTTGTGTGTCTCTATGGTGTGCTGGGGATAGGCATTTTAGACCCACTACACACGGGGACTCATCAATTGAACCATTATCAGGAAGCCAAACATAACCCAGAATGGGAATGTTTCAGAGCCTTTCAGGTGTCTCGCACCAGAACTGTTGACGTTTTTATAACTTTTGACATTAAAACTGTGGCACAAGAAAATATATATTACTGTCTACAGAGACAGTGTGCTGTGAAGAGTGGCCCTGAGAGATATATTAACTCAGAAGGGTTTTGGAATGGAGGCTATACATTTTGAGTAAATCTGTGGTACAGAAATAATGTGGCCTGTCGCCTCCCAAACTGAGATGTTTTTACTGGGGACAAACCAAAAAGTGCTTTAAATGTGATTCCACCAGACACCTGAGAACTTCTTGTGATAAAGTCTGATGTTCTCAGTGTGGGACATCACAGCTCTGAGTGTGAGAAGAAATTTGTATGCAATCTCTGCTATGAAGGTGGACATTCTTTTCAGGATTGCCCTGAATCATAGGACAATATGAGTGAAATGGCAAAAAAGCAGGATGGGCAACCTGTTCTAAACCCTAAGGAGCACCTAAGCCAGAGACATACACCTCCTATAAGAAATGAGAATGTGTCAAACCCAAGGAAAAAGACAAGTAGTGTTTTACAAATTGATACATATGCTAATAATGGAAATGTGCACCTATGTGCTGATGGAGGCAAACCTAATGGTGAAGAGGAGGAATAGAAAACTGTTAAAAAAAAAAACTAAGAGGGCCACTAAGGACCATGTGACAAGCAAAGGTGTTTCAACTACTGAAAATACAATTCCTAAGCCTGGTGGAATTACTTTAAAACATAATTATGATGCACTAGGTGCAAAATCTGGGGAGATATAATAGAGGACTCCTGATCAAGACTGATCTGATTATCAGCTCTCTCAACAGGAAGGGACAACCCCAGGAAATACTTTGGATGGTGATATGACTGAACTCTCTAGTTTTTTACCAGCAGAGACCTCCCCAAAAGGGAAAAGGAAAAGTAATAAGAAACGCTGAACACCATTATCACTATGTGCAGTACAAACACTATTCCTCTACCGCTTAGTGTTGCTACAGTAAATGTGAACAGCATAAAGACCAGAAGAACAAGAATTGAGGTGTTTTGATGTTTTCTTTTTGCAGGAAGCAAGATTGTCCACTTCAGATGTGTGTGTATATCTGTAGGAAAGACTGGATTTGGGGTGCATCTCTTTTGGACCTGTTAATGTGATGGGGTTGGAATTATATTTACAAATATATGTACCATTTCCAGTAAAAATCTTGACATAATGCCGAAAGGAGTCTCTTGTTAGATATAAGTATTGGAGACATTAATTACTGACCAGTCTTGTGGTATACAGGGGAGACAGATTGCAAACTCCCTCATTACAGTGCGAGAGACTTTTGAGGAAGCAAAAAATGGAGCTTTATGTGGATATATGGTGAGTTTAGATCAGGAAAAAGCTTTTGATCGGGTTAATCATTTGTATCTCTTCTCAGTGTTAAAACAAATATGGTATATCAGAGAAATTGTTTCCTGGCTTAAAGTTTTCAACATAAATACTGAGGGGAGATTATAAATGGATGGACTGGAGGAAGTTTTCCCATAAGATCAGGGGTACATCAAGGGTTTTCCCCTTAGTCCCCTATTGTATGTTTCTGCTATTGATCCATTTCTGAGGATGATTGAGATAAAAAATATCCTGGGATTTAACTTAATAAACAAAAACAAAAACAAAACAAAGTCAGAGGTGCTCATCAGAGAGCGAACTAACCTTAATAGGTTAGTTCTATGGATGTAATAACCCACCCTGAGATTCAGGTGAACTAAATTGGGAAGCAAAACTAAATATATGTAAACCAAAGGTCATGAGATTAAGCCATGGTTTTGTGGTGGAGATATTAAAAGGATTACTCAAAAAATAGGATATTTACCATCATATGTGATACAGATGATAAAAAATGTCAGGACATTTAAAATCACATAAAGGGAAATGAACAATTGTCAAGAAAATAAGTTTATACATTGGTATTGGACAGAACATCTCCCAAACTAGACCTGAAGTACTGTCCAAGTCTAATCATTGTCAAGTCTTACAGCAGCTAAACAATCCCAAATTACCCCCAAAAACAAAGGATTTATCATGGTTATTTTTCCATGGGAAAATGTATGTAAAGCAGAAATTTAAATATAGAAACATCAATGACAGGTGTTGTCCAAGAGACACGTGTAATGACAGAGACAATGTAGCATTTACTTTTAGATTGTCAAAGTTCTGTAACCGTTTGAAATAAGATTGCTGTTTTTTTTTTTTTTTTAAATGACAGTCTTTAAAAATCAATGTTAAATAGCTTATGGGTTGTTTTCAAGAAATAAAACTGCCTTTCATCACAGAACAGTAGGGCAAGTAAGCATACTATGTGTTTACCACTTATGGAATGCCAGATGTGCCGTATCTATTAGGAGACATGAGCCCGCTAGACTTACAGCTATTAAATTGCCTCGTATAGCTACCTGCAAACGATCTGCATTGTTACATGCTGAAAAACCTCACGGGCTGTCAAAATCAGAACTCCATTGCTGCAAGACCTTTGATCTGCCAAGCCCGTAAATGTTACATTCGCAAATCTCTATTAAATTGCTTCAAATCCACTGGCTTTCAAATCCGTAACCCGCAAATGGAGCCAGAAAGCCTACGGGTACTAGAGAGGACTGCAAGGGGTTTAAAGTCCTATCTGTAGCACTGTAAATGCAATATCAACAAACTACTGTACTTAAAATTAAAGGGAAAGTGATGTTAGGTATTAAAATTAATAGCACAACATTTTCAAGCTTGCAAATCTTCAATATAAAATACTTTTTTTAATGTTTAATTTCAGTGTTATATCGATCCCGGCAATCAATGTGTTAATACATATAATGAAACTTGCATGGGCTAGAATATTATATTTATTAATATTGCGTTATTTCTGGAATGTGGGTCCGATCGTAACTCAGAATTTAAACCCTGCAAGGGATTGAAATCTCACCTCCATTTTTCAGTGACTTAATGATGACGATCTCTTTTACCATTTGCTATGTCTAAGCTTTGCAGGTGTACCAGTGCCGCTACGGGCTTGGAATTTAATATGGCCCTTAGAGTATTTATGAGAGAATCTGAAAGAATGGCAGGAAAGAAATGTAAGTCTTTTTTGGAAAGGTTTCTTTTTATAAATAAAATGATATTGATTATATTGGAAAAATATGTAAATATTTTTAAATAGTGTTTTATATCTAAATACATTTTAAAGATTCCCAAGAGCAGTTAAACTTCTGAATAAGAGACTTTTATTTGAAAAAACAAAAACACTTTGTGGCAGGTTATGAGTCTTCCTTGCCCCATGCTAAGGTGGAGGTGCTGTGCTTTGGTTATCGAAAGCCGGGGCATCTGTAGCAAGACTATCCATATGTCCACCCAGCAAATTCCGAGGGTTCCACTCGCCCTCTCATGTATGTTAGAGATTGGGTGGCTGGCCCCATAGCAATGGAGGATCAGTTCTTTTATTGCTCTGAGTATGTAAACTGGTCTGAAGAGCAGTATTTTGTAGCCCCTGTCCAATTACTTTCAGAGGAATACCGGAGTTACCATGTTCATCCAAATACTGTGGACGCCAATCCGATAGAGGGCTTTAGGGACACTGGATACTGTCTGACCCTGATCCACCCAGGCCTGGTGAGCCCTTCAGCTATCCTGAAGAAGTGCGTGGACATTGTGGTAGCTAGAAGTTACCCATCCCCTTAGCCCAGGTCAATATAAACTGGGACATGGGCAAGGGCATGAAAGAGGTAGGAGTCATGACTGGGCTTCCTTGAGGATATATTGTTGGGGAAGAACTTGAAATACATGGAGTGTCATTATGTGGCCATTGTGAACCTGAAGCCAATCCAAACGGTCCACCACCAGCTCACCTTGTGGTAAGCAAGATGACAAATGGGAAAACATTAAAGGTCCAGTTAATTCAGCACAACTTGGAGCAAACCACTGTAATGTACTCCTGAAAACATGTTAAAATACTTTTAGAATTTTTGAAATAGATGCCTTTTCCACAGAAAAAAAATATAAATGAAGTGCAAATTAAGCATGTCTCCAGACAGACTGACAGCAAGAGCTCTGTGCAGAGAGCAGATCAGAAAGAGGGGTTAACCCTTCCCAAATTCATCTGTGTAGGGAAATGACTGTTGGAAACTCCCAAATATGTTGCTTGTGGATTAACTTATGGCTGATAACATTTCTGAAAGCCATGAAACCATAATTCTTTCTGTTCACAGAGCTTGGAACGGCCATTGTTGGCAGATGCTGTAAATCATGGAGCAGTCAGACCTAAGACTGCAAATGTTTAACTGTTCTTAGTTTAATTTAAAAAAAAAAACAATAGATCACGTTAAAATAGAATCTTGTGCTCTTTCACTTAATGAAGAGCACTTATAGTGAGGGAAATGGCCCGTTAAGGTAATGGGGAGACCGATCTGAATTCAAGTGGGAAATAAAGAAGTACCCTGCGTTAGAGGATGTTCAGTCTAGGGCATTGACTGGGGAAACAGGAGCTGAGATGAAAAGGTATATTTGAAAGGGCCACTTGTTGAACAGGGTGACCAATCTACAGAGCGCTTAGCAAGCTTGGAAGACCCTATGAGAGCTAGTCATCCCCAAGTCCTACTAGCCATACCCCCTAAAAGTGCATCCAGGCAATAACCTCACTCACCAATGCCTGACTCATGCCTTTTTGTTTTCCCAAATTCTCTCTAGTCTGTGTCTCGTGTGATACTTGTCAGTGATTTCATGACCTTTGACAAGTGCCCTAGACTTCCTTGCAGTCCATGCCCAATATATAAATTCCCTTCCACTGAGTGGGTGTAGATATCATTAACTCCCATGCCAAGTTGGCAAGAGATACAGCCTCACTTTGGTGGATTACTTTGGAGGCATTACAGCAGCAATAGTGGCTGATGCCTTGGTAGCCATTTTTAACCCAGGTGGGGTTCCTGAGTACAATTCTGTCCGATCAGGTTACCCTGTTAATGGCTGAAGTAACCCAGCAGTTGTGGCAGAAGTTTGGAGTGACCCAGTTGAGGTCGACCAATATAATCTCCAGGGATTCATTTTGGTACCTAATCCCCAGAACAAGCCCCAGGCAATTTGGGATGGTCCTTTCCAAATTGTCCAGAGACTAGCCAACAAAACCTATGGGGTAGCCATCGATGAGTAACAGCAGATTCAGAAGGTGGTCCATGTGACTCTGTTGAAGCCATACCAGCGTTGTAATGGTTATATGTCTAGCAAAAGAAGAAAATGCTACTAGACATGGTTGCCCATGCTGACCTATCCCTTATCCCGACAAACTTTCACCTAACCAGTGAGAAGCAGCTTTGTTTTCTTTCCGACTCTTTTGTAGGACGGAGCTACTGTCCAGTAGGTCCTTACCCCTAACACTTCCCCACTGAAGCATTCCAGGTACAGAGTGCCCAAGACTGTGAAGGGAAATATAAGGAGTGAGTTGGATGAAATCTTAGAGCTAGGGGTCATTGAGCTACCTTTTAGTCCTTGTGCATCCCCTGTGGTGTTGGTCCCTAAAAAAAAACAAGACTATATGCTTTTGTGTGGACTATAGGCGACTAGATGACAAGGCTACTACTGATGCTTATACTATGCCTAGAATTGAAGAGCTACTAGAAAAACTAGGATGGGAAAACTACATGATCATTCTGGACTTGTCCAAGGGCTACTGGCAGATGCCACTTGCTGAAAACACTAGAGAAGTCAACATTCACCACTCCATTTGGACTACACCAGTTTATGGTTATTCCTTTTGGGATGAAGAATTCCCCTTCCACATTCCAAAGGCTTGTTAATCTCTTGCTACATGGGTGCCAGGATTTCACCCAGGCATACCGGGATGACATTGCCATATCCAGCCATACTTGACAGAAACATGTGGACCACCTATCCAAGTTCCTGGGTCAGATTCAGCAATTCGGGATGACCATGCGCCCTGACAAGTGCCAGTGTGCTAGGGGCTGTGCAGTACCATGGCAACACAACAGTGACCGTTCAAATACAACTTTAGCTGTCTGCAGTAGACTAAGTGCTATTTCAACCTAGGTGCACTAGTAATATGTCCAGGCTCCCTCTATCGCTCCCAGCATAAATATTTCCGAAAAACTACTGAATGCTTATATTGTCCTTGTCCAGTTCTAGAAGGCAACAGCACCAATATACAAACACCCTCTTGGCATAAACATTGTGTTAAAAAATAGACTTTATTGGGGGGGCGTGTCCAGCAAGCTAGCTGATCGGTCGTGCTACAGAGGAGCTCCGTCTAGGCGACCGAATTGATTAAAGATAAAGTGGTTAATTCACGCCAAATCAACTTGAAACCACCACACAGAGAACCACATACTCCCCAGGACCACGGAGATATTTATTCGGAGTGGCACACACAATTTTTTCACACCCTTGTGGAAACGGGCCCGACGGGCCCTTGAGACGTGCCGGACGTCTCCTCTCTTCCCCCGGAGGGGTGATCCGTCCACAAGACCCTAGCCAAAGGGCACACCGCGCTGACACAGTCCCAATTCCAGCGGAAGACACAAGAAACAGCGACTGCTACATCACAACGCCAAAGCAGACCCGGGACAAGCAGCAGGGCCCACAAGACAAAAACAAAACAAGTAAGCCTAATTACATCTACAACATCTTACCAGGCGCCATTCCACGTGGCTCCCGTGAGACGCTTAGTGGATTCGGACGCCGCCGGCGGTGGAGGCCTTGGGAAAGAGAAGAAGCGACAGCAGGGTAAGGAGTCACTTCGGCTCAAAACCCAGATTCCCCCCAATATGCACTACACAGGCCCAGGGACATATTAAGAGTCTGCCATACAAGCCCAAATAAGGGCAACTAACAAAGAGCATACAATTTAGCTCCCACCCAGTGCACACTTTAAATACAGGGGCATTACTACTTCTAAAAGAGACATTAAAGAACCCTGGACAGAGAGATACACGGGACCCCACGAATGGGAACCCACACATCCCCATTGTGAAGTGGCACATACCCCGGATTTACAATTGGCGGCCATTTTGTCCCATCCACATCCTAACAGCACCAAGATTATTTCCTGCCAAAATACAGCGGCGGCCATTTTCTAATGAGCCTGGAACCTACAATACAACGCTGGGACAAGCTTACGTAAGGGGGAGAATAAGAAAATAAAAATAAGAAAAAAGGCCCACTTAATAAACCCCTGCAAAAGAGTGTTAACTCTCAAGAAACGCAAGGACAAGGGCCATTACATAACTCTCTTATCTAATTCCTGGGAGCCCAATGTATATATAGCTGAACTCTCCCCAAAACAACATAAAGAACACACATAAAGTGAAGCAATAGAGGTGCTGACTACAATCTGGAGGACGACATCCACACCTCCAAACAGCAGACAAAGGTGTGGCAAAACTTTATATCCCTCGGTGAAGAGGAAGACATATAACTCCCTTACAGACACTCACCACCTCCCCCCTTCCAGAGGTTGAATTTACACTCAAGGGGGAGAGAGGTCCCCTGCCTAAATAAGGGTCCATTCATAAGGGGAAGCTTAGACACACTGCCATAAAAACAAAACGTAAACTCAACCCAAACAGAAGGGAGAATTACTGAAAGACAATTGCACAGAACACCAGTGACCCCTAGTGTCCATCTCAAATAGTGCATAGAGGGGAGAAATACTATCTTCACCATAGACTTACATTTTACCACTCACATGGAGTTCAGCCCCCCCAGGATGTAACCTCTCTACAATGCCCACACAAAGGGGGCGCTAACTAACAAAAGATAAAAGTGAAAAGTGACTTACAAAGTATTATGGCTGGAGTCGCAACAAGGAAGAGCAACAAAAATATCCAAGCCTACTACCCACCAAAGACAACAATACCAACCTCCCAGACGCTCCCACCAACAGCAAGACCCACCGGTCCAATGACAATAGAACAGTCCACACCGAGCACCAAAGGTGACATACAAGACCTGAAAGATCTAATTCGGACATTCAGAGAAGACATAAAAACAGAAATTCTGAAAGTGTCCACAGAGCTAAAGTCCGAAATAAAAAAGATAGACACTAAGACAAATATTCTTGAGGGAAAATATGAAGACCTACAACAATCTCACCTTCGATTAGAGGCAGAAATCTCTTCATTAAGAGAAGAACAAGCTAATCACCTTCTGTTTCAAGAGGACCTAGAAAACAGATCTAGGAGACAGAACGTGAGATTACGCAACGTCCCTGAATCGGTGACGGACTTGAAAGGATACATGTATGAACTATGTGAATTTCTGTTACCAGAACTAAAATCAGAACAATACACCTTAGACCGTGTACACAGAGCTCTGGGGGGTCGCTCAAATATGAAGGACAGACCTAGAGATATCATCGCAAGATTTCATTATTTCACCACAAAGGAACTGTTTATGAAAGCATCCAGAGGAGGCATACCTGAAATTGAAGGACAACAACCTCAGATTTTTTCCGATTTATCACAGCTAACGCTTACCAAAAGGAGAAATATGAAACCTCTTCTAGACTGCATCCTTGCTCAGGGCTGGAGATACTCTTGGGGCTTTCCATTTCGCCTGACCATCTCAAGAGATAACAAGTTTTTCTCGGTCCGGTCCCTGGAAGAAGGAACCAGTCTATTGAATTCTTGGAACATTCACCTGCAGACGGATCCTGAGCTTCTCATGGAAAACAGACATCGAGGAGAGAGAAGAAGAGGGTCAACTCGTCGTGACAGAGAGAGAAATGTCACACGTCCAGACAAGACGAACTCTTAAACCCAAATTGATGTTTTATGTTATATCATTTTGTCTTTTCTCTCTTATCTTTCTTTTCCATATGCAGTCTTTATAGTCTTTACGAGGGAAGCTTTAGCCCAACTAAATCAAGCCAAGGAGTCATAGAACCAGTTAACACCACATCCCTCTGGATTGTTTCTGTAAAAGACATTATCATGCTTTTCCAGTAGATAGTCTTAGATCCCAATAGGAGAAGCTAGCTACATTACGACATGCCCACAGCCCTACAACGGTCCAGAAATTGATCCACTTATAACATACAAGAGATATATTCAAACCACAGTTTCTCTGACATGACTCAATGGTGAGCACCTAAACGTCTACATAATAGTCCACATTAACTCTAAAAAAGATAAGTTAGCTAGTGCACTACTGAGTCAACTCCCTGGTTGATACTGCTTCCTTGGGCCTCTTAATAGACTATTTCCAGAAAACCCTCGGAGCAGGTAAATGTCTTAGATATATGTAAGACAACTTTTCACTTTAAAAAATTATAGCCTTCCTAAAAAGCCCCCTAAGGGCGATTTGTTTTAGTTTAAAAAAGAACAAAACAGGCGATTCCACGCAGTGTCATATAAAGACACGTGTGGACTCACCAAACAAGTTAAGGAGGATAGCGAAGGCTACCCTCGAGTAAGTTTTATTACTACTATCTCCAAAAATACTTAAAATAACTGAACTTTTACTTACCAGTGAAACTATCTATTTCTCAGTGACACTGTCAAATTATAAACTTAATCATTCCAAAACCCTTATCAACAAAGCAAGGGAAAGAATAATCATAGAGTCGCCTTTGGCTTATTGATATCTCTGTGCTTGTATTAACATCGACTTCTACCTTCTTGTTTACCCTAATAGAACTAACTTCCAGGTGTACTCCACGTAATCCCAGCAGGAGGCCTATCGGACAGTCTCAGCAAAACATCAAAACATCGTCCCACAACGACTCACCTCCCAAAAGGTACAAAGAGCCTAAAGGTAGGACACACTATGAACCTTAACATAATCTCACACAATACCCAGGGCCTTAATGAACCCGTTAAAAGAGGGATAGCAATAAAAGAATATCAAAAACTTAGGGGGGACATAGTCATGATCCAGGAAACACACTTTAAAAAATTAGCTATCCCCAGATACTGGGGGAAAACTTACAGACAAGCTTACCATGCTACGGCTAAAGAGATGAAAAAAGGAGTGACAATCTTAGTTCACAATAGATTAAATTTTTGCCACTCCAGAACTCAAGCAGATCCAGAAGGGAGATTTATTGCAATTCACGGGACCATTCAAGAACAAAAGATAACCTTCCTTAACCTTTACGCTCCAAATACCGACCAATCACAATTCTTCAATAAAATATCACAAATGATGACAGGATGGGGTCCATCCACTCTCGTAACAGGGGGGGACATGAACACCGTACTAGACCCAGATAGGGACCGATCCTCCAAGTCCTCTGCCCACACTACGCCAGCAGCTACCAAAACACTCAAACATATGCTAAAATCCCACGGTCTGATAGACACATGGAGAGCAATATATCCATTAGATAGGTCATACACCTTCTTCTCCTCCAGACACCAATCCCACTCAAGGACCGACCACGTGCTGATTCAACAGCGACTAGCCCACAACCTAATTGACGCAAATATACACCCCATTGCGTGGTCAGACCATGACTTGGTTCAGATCTCAATAATCGGCATCATCCCATCGGGGCAGTCCCCGTCGTGGACCCTAAACCCACACCTACTCAATGACATCAGATCTAAAGATAAAATTACCAAAGCGATAGATGACTACTTTGCAGTCAATAATGGGGACAAGGTAAGCAGGGGGGGAGTGTGGGCAGCCCATAAAGCAGTCATTAGAGGAGTTTGCATTCAGATAGGAGCAACGACGAAAAAACTAGATCAAGCACAAATGAACATTATTAAATCTAGAATAGCGGACCTACAGGCGCAATTCACGAGGAAACACGATCCAAAAATCTATAACGAAATTTTGACCCAAAAGCAACAACTAAACTCAATTCTTAGGAAAAAAATGGTGACCATTCTCCAACGCTCACAAGCAACAATGTTCAGAAGCGCCAACAAACCTGACACTATGTTAGCTAAAAAACTAAAAACACAAAGGGCAAATTCCTTCATTCCTAAGATAAGTAACAAAAATAATAAACTGGTCTTTAAACCAAACGAGATAGCGGAAACATTTCGACACTTCTACGAGGAGCTTTACTCAGCCCCTCCACATTCAGGGTCCAAAACCCACAACTCACAAATAAATAGCTTCCTGAACTCAACAGAACTCCCACAAATTAAGAATACCCAAGCTGAAGAATTGGCTAGACCCATAACGCTAGAGGAAATTAAGGAGGCGATTAAGACAACTAAATCACATGGGGCACCCGGCCCAGACGGGTTTACAAACTTTTACTACAAACAATGCTCACAACAACTACTCCCATATTTACACAAGTTATTTAATGAATTCTTAAAAGGTCCTCCTATAAAACTGGAATTTTTGGAGGCAAAAATTATTGTAATCCCTAAAGAAGGTAAAGACCCAGCCCAATGTGGAAGCTACAGGCCAATTTCACTGATTAATACAGACATTAAATTATACTCAAAGATTTTGGCGAACAGACTAGCCCCGTTACTACCCAAGGTTGTCCACCCAGATCAAGTAGGATTTATTACAGGCAGAGAAGCCCCAGATAACACCAGGAGAGTGCTGAATCTCATAGAAATAACTAAAAGGAACAACATACACTCAATGCTACTTTCACTGGACGCAGAAAAAGCATTCGACAGAATAGATTGGACTTTTATGTGGGAAGTGTTGACCAGAATAGGTCTAGGAGAAACCTTCATAAGAGGTATACAGGCCCTATACGCGAACCCAGAGGCATCTATAACATATCAGGGTTTTAGGTCTAAAAAATTCAAAATCACCAGAGGAACTAGACAGGGCTGCCCGCTCTCCCCTCTATTATTTGCTCTATGCCTGGAACCCCTGGCGACCGCAATCAGAACCTGCCCAGACATAAAAGGTATAAAAGTAGGACCTAAGGAATACAAAATCAATCTCTTCGCAGATGATATTTTACTATCACTGACTGAACCAATAACTAGCCTACCCAACTTACTCCAATTACTCACAAAATTCGGCACCATCTCAGGCTTTAAAATCAATACGGCCAAAAGTCAGGCACTCAATATCTCTCTCCCCAGAAAAGTGGTAGAAAATTTAGATAAAAACTTTTCCATGAAATGGGCCCAAAAATACCTGACTAACCTGGGCATTAATATCCCAGGCTCGACGAAGCAAATTTATGAAGCAAATTTTCCCCAAATTATCAGTAAAATCAAACAAGACATAGAGAAATGGTTCTCTTTCAATATATCTTGGACTGGTAAAATAAACGCGATCAGAATGAATGTTATCCCGAAAATGTTATACTTATTTAGGGCGATTCCAACGCCAATTAACTTATCAGCCATAAAATCACTACAAAAAACTCTCCTCAAATTCACCTGGAACCACAAGAAACCAAGAATTAATAGAAATACGATGCATGCACCCACACAAAAAGGAGGTTTAGCCTTTCCAAACCTGGTTAATTATTACAAAGCCACAAGACTGGCACAATTGACCAGCTGGTACAAAAAAGAAGCCATCCCAACATGGGTCGAGAGAGAAAAACAAATTTTAGAAAATATTCATATAACATTATCACACGCTTTGTGGCTAAGCCTACACACAGATTTGAAAATTCACAATCTTACAAGCTGTATCCGCAACTCACTGAAAACTTGGAAGGAAATAAATAAAAAATCCCCCATGCTACATATAGGCTCGGGCCTAACCCCTCTGTGGCAATCAAAAAAGGTGGACCACACAAACAAAAGCTCCCAAATGAAATGGTGGATACAAAAAAACCTGACTATTGTTGCAGACACATGGACTCGGGCTCAAGGAGACACACTAAATCAAATCCCCAACAACGAATGGATTAATCTTATGATAATTAAACAGACGCTGTTTCAGACTACAAAATCAAATAGCCAGAACAGAAAATCAATATATGAACACTGTAGACTTTATTGAAAATGTGGAGATATTTAACTCCAATTGTTAATCTTACTTATCTTGATGCACTATCAGCCCAATTAAATTCGCTGAATGTGTAAAACCGTAGCCTGCAAGACTTGCGGCTATTAAATTGGCCCCGTAAAGCAATCCGCCAATGACTTGCGGGGTAAGGGTGAAAAAAACCTACGGGATGTCGAAAATTGAACTCTGCGGCGGCAAATCCTTTGTTCTGTCAAGCCCGTAACTGTTGCATTCCAATCACGCTATTAAATTGCTACAAATCCACTGGCGTTCAACTGCCAACCGACCAATGGAGCCAAAAAGCCTACGGGTACTAGAGAGGACCCGCAATGATTTTAAAGTTCTATCTGTGGCACTGTAAATGCAAATATACACACACTACTGTACTTATAATTAAGGGGAAAGTGATGTTGGGTATTAAAATTAATAGCACAACATTCCCAAGCTCGCAAATCTGTAATATGAAATACTTTTTTTTAATGTTTAATTCCGTGTCATATTGATCCCCGCAATTAATGTGTTAATACAAATAATGGAACTTGCATGGATAAGGATATCATATTTACTGATTTATTAATATTGCTTTATTTCTGGAATGCAGGTCCGATCGAAACTCGTAATAGAAGCCCGGTAGGCTTTGAAATCTAACCTCCATTTTTCAGTGACTTAATGATGACTATATATCTATTAAAATGTGATCTTTTGGATTAGTTCTGACGATGTCAAGTGTTAGATCATTTGACCCATAGGATATCATAAAACTGTAAATGATTTCAAGAGTACCTAAACACTTCATCTTTAGTTTAGTTTAAATAGGACAAACTTATCTCTGCAATCGACTATAATATAATTACTAATATGATTTAATTCAGAGTGTTTTAATTGGTATAACTACTATAAATTAAAGATATATAAAACCTTATTTCAAAAGAAGTACAAAATAAAGTTCAAAAGTCTAAAACTGATTGCTATTCTTCATGTGAAATTTACTGAAAAATCCTTTAAAACCTAGTAAATTGCTTTCTTTGTACTGGCACTAACTTAACAGAAAAAAATCCTAATTCAACCGCAAAGTCTCTTCATGATATTTGCTTACACTGCTTCACTGAAATGTTCTATTTTATTCCAAAACAAAATCAAAACTGAGGCTGAAATAAGTATGTGACAAGTGTTTGTAGTCACAGAAGCCAAAACCCCTTTTCCCCAAAAATCGGTGGATCCCTACCAAAAGTTTCTTTACTGAAAAGATTTAATTAACTTTTTTTTTAATTATTATTACACAAAAAAGCTTCTCGCAACTGAGGGAGCTTTTTTTGTACAATTTAAAGAGCAACCTAAATCCCGCTCCCTCCAAACCCCACCGCAATATTGAGACCACGCATCTGGGCTGTGTGACTGCAGCCTTTATGCTGCTATGGTCTCCATCAGCTCCGTAGTCTGTATAGCAGTTCTGAAAAGTTTTAACACCTTCACTCCCCCGGTACATGTACAAAAAAAACCTTTCCATGGCAGGGACTGGGTTAAAAATATAAGTGATCGGCAGGGGGTTTAAGAAACTGCTGCCAATCATGCCTACAACTACATAGAACCCATGGGGAATCTCTACTTCCATGTGCAGAAAGGAATCCCCACTCACACATGAATCCCCCATTTAGGATTACACACAAATGAACCCCATGAAATTAACCATGGTCAACTAAATTAACCCTTTAACATGGGGAAATATATTAACCCAACAATTTCCTAAAGTGAAAAAAAAAACACTAATTACAGAAAATATAAACACCCCCTAAATTACAAAAAATAAAGAACAATGCTACATTACAAAAAATAAAATCCAATAATCACAAGGAAATAAAAAATAAATAAAAAATACCATAAAATGAAATAACACATTACAATAAAATAATAATAAATGAATTAAAAAAATAATTAAACCTGTGAAGTAAATAAAATAATGATCCTCCAGCAATGATCAACAAAGCCCTTGTCTTCTGTCCTGGACTAAACAGGCTGTCCATGTTCATCGTAGAAATCCACATCCTCTTCTGTCTTGATTGAAATCATTTTCCTCATCTTCTGGGCCAGGAAAGGGCCACCAAATAAAAACAAATGCTCTGAAAAAGAAATGACTAATGGATCTTCCTCCGCAAATGGCTTTTGCCTCACTTTTGAGGCGCTGAAATCGGTTTCCATCATATTTCAGCCAATCAGAATTGTTTTTCAGATGTCACCCAGCTCTTTTTAATTCATCTAATAAGAATGCTCAAATTAAAATGTAGGTTACATGAGAGTCTCAATAGACCCTATGGTTATATTTAACAGTGGGGATGGGGTGTATGAGGGGGAGGGAATCCACAGATTTCTCTGCATTGCATGGGAGGATTGAATCCCCAGTGTTCCCTCCAGCATGGGAGGGGGAATCATTGGGTATTCCTGATTTACAGTACTATAAATGGGGGAAACCAGAGGATTCCCAGGCTCAATAGGGGTAGGGCTTTTGGTGGGGGTTGTGTGTTACATAATAACATAACCAAGTCAAATTGACTATTATCTTAATAAATATTATCTTAAGTTCCTAAAAGATACAATCAGGTATGGGACCACTATATTATTCAGCTGAAAATATAGTAAAACATATTAAGAACAAGCTGTTTGATTTACACCGTGTTCCTGGGGGACAGGAATAACAAAGCTCATCTCTTATTGACTGAATTGTACTGCACATCAAGACACTTCTCTCTTCTTTACATAGCACACTGGGAGGTGTAATCTTTTGCTAATATTATTAATACCAACAAAATATCCTATAACAACTGCTTTATACAAGAACAATTTATAATGAGGATTTTTGTGTCATTTTTACTGTGGTCTGAAATTAAATTAACAGTACATAACACTTTAGCTTTCAGAAAAATAAGGTAAATGTTATACCTCCCTAATAAGTCCAATTAGTTTTCTACACCTCACTATGTTGAGCATATTGTTTCCTGAACATACTCAATGTCATTAAAAAGAAATGAAGCAATCTGTGTATTGAATAACAACTTTAGTGTTCTTGTGCAGTGGTATATAAAGAATAATTATGTAGAGCTTGAGTAGAAAAAAATATATATTTAACTGTTACTGAGCATTCAAAAATTTCTTATGATTTTTAATTATCCCCCAGGCTGTATCAATTCAGGATCT
Organism: Discoglossus pictus; assembly: GCA_027410445.1. Lineage (NCBI taxonomy): Eukaryota > Metazoa > Chordata > Amphibia > Anura > Alytidae > Discoglossus > Discoglossus pictus. Next base: position 215,677,974 of record CM050165.1, on the reverse strand, counting down.
CTCCACCCCTTAAAGTATTTTGGCTAAGGTGCATATGCCCAAGGGAAATGACAATTTGACAACCACTCTATGAAACACAAATTAGAGGCAGGGAGCAATGTAAGCTAAGCTGCTAGTCATTTACTAACATACTTTCAAGTTAATTACCACCCCCTGGCATACGGTAGTTGTGGTATGCCACTGTAGGTTGCCTTCCCCCTCATTGGTACCACTCCTGACACAATACTTCATTCAGGGGATGAGGTATAATTAAGATATAGTAATTAATTAATTGTCATATTTAGGTTTATGCTGCCCTAGACTTGAATGCACCCGCATCCCAGATATTATTCCTTCTATCACCTTGCTATATACCAAATCAAAGATTTATGAGTATTTATTTATTTATTTATTTATATATATATATATATATATATATATATATATATATATATATATTATATATCAGAAAGTGTTAGGTACATTTACGGACAGAAAAGTCACTACAAATAGGCATTTCTGTGCCTATGCAACCATTATTCTAGGCCACTGAATGAAGTCCTGGCCTTGCAAGAGAGACAAAATGCATCTGGAGGCCACCCCTGTGATATCATCTACTGCACATTGGCTGGTATGCATCCAAGGTGTTTTTACCTATGGGCATCTGACACCATTGTTATAGGTCCTGCTATTGGGAAATTAGGCAAATTATGTAAGGAGGGCACCATAGAGCAGGTCACCCAAATTGAAATGGCCTTGGCTATGTAATGTCCCTCCAATATGGGGGCCATATGAAGAGTATCTCTGTCTCAATGTCTGCTAGTTAACATGGAGGATGCAGGGAGATTGTAACATATTGTTGCAATTGCACCGTATGTGGGAAACCATTCAACAGAGCAAACTTAGTAAATTATTTCATACAAAAGTCATTAAGGTCCAAATGCAGGGGGTTGTAAGTAATCCAGATGTAAACCTATTTGCTCACTTTTCCTGGGAGTGGCAGTGGCAGCTCACTTATTCCAAAATTATGCTGTGGATGAAGTCATATTGATATGTTGCAGGAAATGTGTCTTGTGCACTGGTACAAGTACACTACAGCTTACTTGGAACTCATAGTACATCCTATAGAGCAAGGATAGGCACTAGACTGTCAAGGTTCAGACTTACGTTCCCTTTCTTCTGGACCACTGCCACTTTGTGAAATTTACCATCCCTATAAGTGATAAATTAAATGGTGCTCTTTCTCTTTATCTAATTTGCTTTGTAATCTTAATTATTGTGCCCTTTTGAGTACTAAATTTTGTGTGTACTTAAAAAATAAATATGTATTTCAAACCTTAAAGAGACCATGTAGATCCATATGAACAATTGATTTTTTGAAGAACCAGACTTGACAATGGGAAAATGGTTTAGGAATTTAGGGGCATGAATAAATTGAGCTGCTTTTTCAACAGGAAATGTTGAAACCACTGACACAAAGTATTACCACATTACAGTATAACCAGTTGAATGCTTCTCTAGAGCTCATGAAACTTTTGAAGCAAGTAAACAGAGAAAAAAATGGTATCTCAATATATAATTCATGAATATAATAATTACATAATAAATTAAAGGATGCATTTTTTTTTTGTGTTGAATTTTTCCAGAAATCTAGTGTACTTCTACAAAAAAAAGCAGAGTATAACAATGGGATTTCAACAACTCTTTAATTCAGTTTTCAATAAATACATTTAGCAATCTGGCATACAGCAAGCTGCTAAGAACTGTTAGTTCTTTCTGAATGTCTTATACACTTTAAGAGTAACAGAATATTATCAAGTCATCAAAATGTATATTTAAAATTTGGGATTAATTGCTCATTATACTTGTTTTAGAGTGTCATGTGTTATGCTCATTAAATCACAGTACAAAATTAGGCATGTGTATTATATACAGTTGTGCTCAAAAGTTTGCATACCGTGGCAGAAATGTTGGCATTTATTTTGAAAATATGACTGATCATGCAAAAAAATGTATTTTATTGAAGGATAGTGATCTTATGAAGCCATTTATTATCACATAGTTGTTTGGCTCATTTTTAAATCATAATGATAACAGCAATCACCCAAATGGGCCTGATCAAAAGTTTACATAACCTTAGTTCTTAATACTGTGTATTGCCCCCTTTAGCATCAATGATATCGAGCAGTCTTTTATAATAGTTGTCTATGAGGCCACTAATTCCTGCAGGTGGTATAGCTGCCCATTTGTCTTGGCAAAATGACTCCAGGTCATGCAAAGTCTTTGGTCGTCTTGGATGAACCGCACGTTTGAGATCTCCCCAGAGTGGCTCTATGATATAAAGGTCAGGAGACTGTGATGGCCACTCCACAAGCTTCACCTTTTTCTGCTGTAACCACTGGAGAATCATTGTCATGCTGGAGGGTCATTGTCATGCTGGAAAATCCAAGAGCGTCCCATGCGCAGCTTTCGTGCAGAAGATTGCAAATTGTCTGCCAGTATTTTCTGATAACATGCTGCATTCATCTTGCCATCAATTTTCACAAGATTCCCTGTGCCTTTAAAGCTCAACCCCCCTCCCCCCCAAAAAAATACATCAGTGAGCCATCACCATGCTTCACAATGGGGATGGTATCTTTTTACTATAGGCCTTGTTGATGCCTCTCCCAACATAGGACATATGGTTGTGACCATAAAGCCCTATTTTGGTCTTGTCACTCCAAATTACAGTGTGCCAGAAGCTCTGAGGAGTGTCAAGGTGTTGTCTGGCATATTGTAACCAGGCTTTTTTTGTGGTGTTGGCACAGTAAAGGCTTCTTTCTGGCATCTTGACCATGCAGCTAATTTTTCTTCCATTATCGTCGTATTTTGTGGGTTTTTCTTTGTATTCCAAACAATTCTTCTGGCAGTTGTGGCTGAAATCTTTCTTGGTCTACCTGACCTTTGCTTGGTATCAAGAGATCCCCAAATTTTCCACCTCTTAATAAGTGATTGAACAGTACTGACTGGCATTTTCAAGGCTTTGGATATCTTTTTATATCCTTTTCCATCTTTATGAAGTTCAGTTACGCAGGTCTTTTGAAAGTTATTTTCTGCTCCCCATGGCTCAGTATCTAGCCTGTGCAGTGCATCCACGTGAGAGCTAACAAACTCACTGGCTATTTGGTTTTATTACTATTGATTTATACACAGACACTAATTGCAATTTAAAAAGCCACAGGTGAGGAAGATTAAGCTTTTAATTGCCATTTTAAGCTGTGTGTGTCTGTAACAATGCCAAACATTCAAGGGTATGTAAGCTATTGATCGGGGCCATTTGGGTGATTTCTATTATCATTATGATTTAAAAAGGAGCCAAAAAAACTATGTGATAATAAATGGCTTCATATGATCACTATACTACAATTAAAGACATTTTTTGCATGATCAGCCATATTTTCAAAATGCCAAAATTTCACAATTTCTGCCAGGTATGAAAACTTTTGAGAACAACTGTATATTCTTCTTTAAATGTTCCATTGTGGTTCAGTTGTTTTCTGTTTGGTTCTTTGAAAACATTTAATAGTAAAAATTATTTTCAGAAAGCAAATAAAAAAATAAACATATGCATTGCATTTTTATGTTTTACACCTAATCATTCCTTATTGCAGGGATCCATTATGTTTCTTTGTAAACTCATTAGCTTTCTACATGACCTAATGAACACCTTGGCAGTAGTAGATGCCACATACTGTTGTGCAGATAGTTGATTCTGTGTATTCAACATCTCTTTCCATCTCAGGAAGTAGAATGGCAGAAGATCCCACAGCAGTATAATATCGGCATATAAAAAGGAATATATTACAGGATGTATTATTATTTTTTATTCAATTCTAAAAACATATTTAAAATGAACACATCCTATTAAGAACAAAGTATCCCTGAACAGAAGCCCTTTTAAGCATCTGACGTTGTAAAAATAAACTTCAGACAAAGGGATTAATGTACTGTGAGCTGACGTCTATAAAACAGAAAACTAGACACAGATTACCGAAACTTTGTTGTTGTTTAATGAATAATTACACTACTTCAATTCTGCTTTTAGAGACATCTTGAATAGTGCCCTAAATCGTGGTTATATTAATCTTCCAGAGTAAATTCATGAGGTTTCATCAAATAAAAGCTTTACCTAAAATGCTTGTCACTACTGCACTTCCAGGATTTATGAATATAAGATGTATTACAGAAAATGTATGAAGGAACTCTATGTGAACAAGTTTAAAATGATCAGTTTATGGGTTAACCTCTTGGATTCAAGATACAAGTGTTATTAACAAACAAAAAAACAGCTTACATTTCTTTCTCATGATTAACAAATCTATTGTTTTAAAATTCAAGTTATAATATAAATCAGAAAAAAAAGGTTCTTCAGAATTAGAAATGTTGTATGCGAGAATAATATGCTTACGTTTAATGAAAGTACTATCAGTTCCATTTGTCATTAAATACTTAGGGCCTCATTCTATTATCGGCCGTAGGAGATGCGGGGCCACAAGGATCGGCCGCAAGCTATTTGCCTATTCTATTCCCTTCCGGCCGGGGATTCCGGCAGGCTTGCGGCCGGCGCCTTGTTATCCCTTGCGGCCGCACTCGCCGGAGGAAAGCCTTTGATCTTAAACGGCCGCAAGAGTTTCGGCCGCAAGAAAATCCTGGTTGCTATTCAATTGCTCCGGGAGCCCTCTCTGCAAGGCTAAAACCGAGCCGCAGCTTACTTGCAGCAAAAAGGTCCCGCAGGCACACAAATAAACACATAATAAAGCCATCCTGCACTCTGAGGAGACTATAAAGTGATTGTAGGTGTTAGCATTCATAGCACAACATTCCCCTACACTCAAATCCGTAAATATTTTTTTTTAAATGTATGTCAAATATCCATGGAAAAAGTCCAGAGGGCTGGGAGCACCTCCCTCAGACCCGCCCACGCTGCGGCCGGAAAATAAACAGTTAATGAAATCTCGGATTTGGGCTGATGTGCAAGCTTGAGAGGGGGTTGCTATTAATCCTCATGTCCCCCATTATGATCCCTAGCATTTACAGAGCTTTACAGTGCCGTCTTGAATATATATTTGCATTTAAAGATTTCTGAGCTTACGGCCGGTTGCAAGATATACGGCCGGCCGTAAGGGGATATCCTTGCGGCGCCGTCTATTTGAATTGCAAGGTAACGGTAGCCACGCAAGGAATCGCTGCTTTCCGGCCGATTTACGGCCGATAATAGAATGAGGCCCTTATAGTCTAAAGTAGAGGTTCCTAAAGGTTCATGAGCTCCATTGAAGTAGTCGACTGGACAACATGAATTAGAATGTACAGCTTATAAGGCAACAGCCTATTTTCGTATTTATAATTGCCAATAAGCAAGCAGAAGAATCATTAAGTGGTGTGCAAAGTAAGTCACAACATTGTTACTTTGGAAAATATGTTTGTCAATAGGAACCAATCATTTTTAAAGATATTTCCCAAGCATTTGGATTGTGAAGTAAACCATATGGCTAATCTAAGGTATAAATTAAGTGTAAAAATGCATGTAAATATAATACATTATATATGAAACTTCTGGTATTTTTAATAATTTGAAGCTATAATATTTTGACCGTGGGAGTAAAACCTTTATTTTTATATTGGCTATTTTTACATTTGAAGTTTTAATAAGGTCTCTGAGTTCCCTCCAGCTAAATAACATAATTACAACATTATATAATGTACCAGTATTAACAGTGTAAGTATTTGAAATGCTTTCAACAAGCATGTATGGAGCATGAACTTAAAGGGATACATACATTTCCTGGATTATGAATGCATCTGATAGAGGAGAATCAGTAGTGTATGGAAAAAAAACACACAACTTGTACCCAGATGCTGTGCAGCAGGGTACACTTCCTAGAGGTGTTCAAATCCAGATAGCAGTATCCAGCATATAAATATGGAAGTACATTCAACTTTTCAATATAATACATATCTTTCTACTAATCAGTGGCTGCTTATTAAGAGACATTTGAAACCCAGGAAACTTTCATATCCCTTTAATTGTCTTCTAGTATGCATATTCTGTTATGTATAGATGGTTTCTAGAAATGTGTGAACCTAGTTACATTGAGGAGATAAAAAGCAAGCAACAGCCAACTCTTTGTTTATACATGGTTAGACAGTTGAATGAAAACAGGAGACAAATGATGGTATATGAGATTCCAATAAGCTATCTCAAGCCCTAGAACCACTATGTCCATTTTAGACTTTCACTTTTGAGGAAGTGGACTTACTAACGACTGCCTCACTATGCAATCTTGAACCTATATACCCTAACTGAACGAGATCACCAAAATCCCATGGTTTGATCTGCCAGACCTACAGTCAAATAAAATTTGGGCTATGTGTTAAAATGTAGCTCTTAAGACTTACTGCTATGAGATTAGTCCCCTAAAGCAGGCTGCTGCCAATCTGCGGGTTAACTGTGAAAAAAGCCTATGGGTTGAGCATCGTTGAACTTTGCAGCAGTAAATCCTTTCATCTGTCAAGCCCTTAACCGCTACATTTCCAATTTAGCTATTAAATTGCAAAGAAGTCACTCACGAGCAAGCCACAACAAACAAATGGGGCCCAAAGCCCAACGAGTGCTGGAGAGGACCCGCAAGGGTTTAAAGTCCAAAAGGTAGCACTTGAAATGCAAATAAAAACACACTACTGTACTAATATTAAAAGGGAAAGTGATGTTAGGTCTTAGAATTAATAGCACAACATTCTCAAGCCCGCAAATCAGCCCAGAAAAATACTGTATTTCAGGTATAATTTTTGTGTTATATCGATCCCTGCAATGTGTTAATACATATACTGTAACTCGCATGTGATAGAATATTATATTTACAGCTTTATTAATATTGCATTATAACTGGAATGTGGGTTCAATAGTAAATCGTATTTGAACCCAGTAAGACTTTCCAATCCAACATCCTCTTTTTCAGTGACGTAATGATGATGATCTATTTTTCCATTGGCTCCGAATAAACCGTAACTATTGTTTGACTAATTGATTACCTCCATGCCCGCAAGTCTAATGGACGATGAATGGTTATTGGTTTGCGTCTCTCTAGTTCGCAGCCCGTTCAAATTTAATAGCACAGTAACTCGGCCAAATTTTAAGCCTGCAGCCGTTGTGAGCTTCACGTTGGGAGTTACTGGCTTCGAAATTAATGTGGCTGCTAGACTATCTCCGTACTCTTTTTTTTAATCTATATACAGTCTACCTGCACAATGTACTGTATTTCTCTCTTTCTTCTTATTTCTTCCCAAATCCTCTCATTTAGGACCTTTATCTTGATATCTAAGTTGGTCGGGAAAACATGTGATGCATGAACATAAAATTAACTGTTTAAGGTACATATTTTTGTATTAATATTGTTATAGTATCTGTAACATTGCAAATGATAAGAAAGCTATAACTGTAAGCTATAGTTCTGTAACTATCAATTATGAGTATATTTACTCACTTATGTGGTTATGATGGCATGTTTCCTTATAACAGACAAAAGAAAAGTGAAAAATACATATTATTTGCAAATTTACACATTCATTATTTTTCTAAATTGCCTAGTGTTTTATATGTTTAATAATGATGACTGTTACCAAATAAAACTTTTTTGTATAGATAATTAAAAAGAAAGTAAATGTACCTTAACATGAATAATAAAAAAGCAATGTCTGAGAGTATCCAAGTACATCTCTTGGTTTATCTTAGGACAGCTGGGACATATCAACAGTATAAATAAGAATTGGCATTTATATTCAACATTTAAATCATTTATTGATGTTCCAAAAATTGAGATGACATAATTAAAGGGCTAGTAAAATCCCAGTATTTAGTACTGTTTTCTAAACAATAGTTAGAGGGAAGGAGCTGTATAACTGTATACATTGTTATACTTTACATCTCTTGTTATCATAGAGTAAACCATGTGCTGTGAAATCCACAATAGGCAGTCTGATGTAAATAAATAAAAACCATTGCAATGGCACAAGAAAATACTATAAATCAATTCTGCTTAACCAAATTTAATTCTATTTAAGGTTTGGTAGTGGCTCAAATTGATTATGCCCTGAAAACTGTTTAATGCATTATCTTAATTCATCAGTTTTCTTTAGCTATAGTCTACAGAAATGTTTCTCAACAGCCAGCAGACATTATCTGCTTGCCTTTATGGACAAAAAGGCACGAAGGAGAGCCTAACGCTTTAATTGTACCACTGCGTTAGGCACATTTCTACAAAGGCGATTGAGCACCTTTCGCCTTATTAAATTGCGATTTGGCTAGTTGAATAGGGCTCTATAAAAGCACATAGCATATATTTTGTACAGACGTTTTTAGTTAGTGAAGATCTTGCTTTTGAATAGAAGTTCACTAACTAAAAACTTTTGTAAAATATATGCTATGGGCCTCATTCTATTATCGGCTGTAGGAGATGCGGGGCCGCAAGGACCGGCCGCAAGCTAATCGGCTATTCTATTCCCCTCAGGCTGGGGATTCTGGCAGGCTTGCAGCCGGCGCCTTGCTATCCCTTGCGGCCGCTCGCGCCGGAGGAAAGCCTTTGATCTAAAACGGCCGCAAGAGTTACGGCCGCAAGAAAAGCCCGGTTGCTATTCTATTGCTCCGGGAACCCTCTCTGCAAGGCTAAAAGCGAGCCGCAGCTTACTTGCAGGAAAAAGGTCCCGCTAGCACCAATTAAGCACATTAAAAAGCCGAAATAAAGCCATCCTGCACTCTGAGGAGATTATAAAGTGATTGTAGGTGTTAGCAAAAATAGCACAACATTCCCCTATACTCAAATCCGTAAAAAAATTATTTTTTAATTTATGTCAAATATCCATGGAAAAAGTCCCGAGGGCTTGGAGCACCTCAGACCCGGCCACGCTGCGGACGGAAAATAAACAGTTAATGTAAACTCGGATTTGGGCTGATGTGCAAGCTTGAGAGGGGGTTGCTATTAATCCTCATGTCCCCCAATATGATCCCTAGCATTTACAGAGCTGTACAGTGCCGTCTTGAATTTATTTTTGCGTTTAAAGTTTTCTGAGCTTACGGCCGGTTGCAAGATATACGGCCGGCCATAAGAGGAGATCCTTGCGGGCCGTATAATTGAATTCCAAGATAACGGAATCCCCGCAAGGAATCGCAGCCTTGCGGCCATTTTATGGCCGATAATAGAATGAGGCCCTATGTGTTTATATAGAGCCCTATTCAACTGGCTGGCTGAATCTCAATTTAATAAGGCTGCTTATCTGGAGTTATAATATACTCTAAATAAAATGTTAGTGTACCCTATGTAATGTCACACTGTTCAAAATGTTTCTGAATGTCAAAGTGAATTCCCAAGAAAACTGAATGGTAACAAGACGGTCCCCAGATAAACATATAAGAGCCATTGGTTTAAAGCATGAAAGGGAATGTTCCTGAATAGGATAATTGATTAATAAATTAACATTTGCATTGAATACCAGAAAATATAGTCATTTCAAATGTTGTGTTAGTGAGACTTTTTACACAGATACATTTAATCAAGACAGAGATTCAAATATTATTATGCAGCTGTGAAGTGGATAGATCGTTTATATGCTCCTCAGTGGCAAGCAAAGTAATGCATGAGCTAGAACAGTAAGCTTTTAGGGTGTAACATTTTATTAAATTCTAGACTTGGCATGATTTATTTGATTAGATATTTGTGAGCCTGTCACATAGATTAACATAAGAACTGGAGAGATTTCTCCAAAACCTTTCACATTAATGAATTTAACCTGTTGTGTTGGCTCAGACACTTAGGGAATTTCTCTATACCATAAACAGCAGAACAGAAACAGTTGTCCTACTGTGAGACAATGGGAGTCCATATATTAGATTGGTGATCAGTAGTAACACTGTTTAATATAGATAGTATCTATAATGCATTAATGAAAAATATCATTACCATTATACCTCTTTTCTCAGTGCAAAGTTCACAGTAACAAACTGAATACATTCATCTTATATTCAACATTTTAGAAATAACTCTGTATTTGCATTGGTCTAGACAGGAAAGTATTGTTATTGAATTTGTGGACCTTCCCACACTTGAACAGGTATCACGTAGAGTATTATTTCTTTAGAGAACATGACAGACCTATAGATGTCAATAATATTTCATTCAGACTCATCTCCCACATGTATTGCACCACTTGTATAAGCATGGGGCTGTTTTTCTTAATAAATCTGTTCATATAGATTTGCCAAGGTAAGCGCTTACAAAACTTCCTTTGGGTATCAATATTATTAGAGGCAAAAGTTACTAAAAATAAATAAATATTCAGATGTTTAACCCTATACCATTACTATATTATTCTAGAACATTTTGTTCTGTGTAAGATCGAAATGTGCATATTTGTTAAAAATGTCAACACTAGTTGAACCATGAGAAAGGGAACTTTATTGAGATGTTCTTTATATGTACTACATACATTTCTGGAGAAACCTCAATAGCTTAATGTTTTGTACAAATCAGTGTCAGCAGTAAAAAAAAATGCAATAGTGAATTTTTGTAACATTGAGTCAACTGCCCATAAAAATCTAAAAAGATATAAATGTGGTGTTTATATACTCTTCATTATATGGGTATTTGAAAGACAGCTTGCTGAGAAATAATAGTGTCTGAACAATACTGCTGAACCCACATGAAAGTGAAAATATTTGGACATGAACAGAGTTAAAGAATGAACTCTCAAATGCTGTTATTAATAATCTGTGAAAATGCTGAATGTGCATATAAAATCCTGTTCTGTCTGGCAGCCATATTATTGTGTACAAGTTGAAAACAGCAGTTTGCTCAGTGATGTTGGGAAAAAGATGCAAATTTGTTATGTTTTAACCTGTATTTTTATATAATTATATTGTACTACCTTTCCTAATTGTTATAATACCCCCTATTAAAATAGCAATCATTCAGCCTTATTAAATTGTGATTCGGACAATTGAATAGGGCTCTATATAAGCACATAGCATATTTTATTTACAGAAGTTTTTAGTTAGTGAACTTCTATCCAAAAGCAAGGTCTTCACTAACTAAAAACTTTTGTAAAAAAATGTATGCTCTGTGCTTATATAGAGCTCTTTAGAATTGGCCGACTTGCTATTTCATAAGGCTGATAGTCTGTGGGGTTATTTGTTCCAGTATATAATTTAGAATAATTTAAATACATAAAAAGTATACAGTTTAGAGCACTCTTAACTGTCACTTGTCTGTCAGATGAATTATACATTTATATCAATTATTTATTTGTTAAAATATATAAAGATACATATTGAACTTAATCTATATTAAATGTAAAGGGGGTTACTCATGCGCAAAGAATTTACTACACACTGTCCACCCAATAGCTGCAGCTAAACATTTTTAGGTCTAAAGAGTCACACATTGCAGTTCATAAATAGGCTTGAGCCATTCTGTTTTTGTGCATGTGTTCTGCCAGCGAGTGAATCAATCGGAAAAGTAAAGGTTTTTATACTACATATTAACACAGAAGTTTGGAAATACTATCGGAAAATGTATAGTTCTATTTTGATATAAACTATTGTATAGCATGCATAAAATTTATAATATATAACTATGTGAAATATTTTGCTTCTGTTTGTTTGTTCGGCAGATATTAACAACAGAATGCAATTTCAAAATAATAAAAGTTTATATTTTACTGCATTGGACTGTGTCAGTTTTCCCCTCAAGCAGAGCTTCTTATCTCCTCCCACCTGCACTTATCAGGGGCCATGGCTAACTCTGCCTGGAAGCTGAACTAAAAAAACTGAACCGTCAGACTCTGGTTTGCCCTAAGCATACTCATTAAAGAGGGTCGGTGCTATGGGACAGCTGCAAGCAGATTGCAATAAGGCTGTTACATCTGTGAAGGCCATGGGTGTAGAGCTAATTCCACCACAGGGATGAGCCAGTGACCTCATAGCCCAGCCTGCCTCTAAGCTCCATGATAATTCAGGAAGAGCTCCCACACCCCAAGAGCGATGAAGAAATACAGGTCTTCTTAAGGAGAAAACAGTCAATTTTAAAAAGTATGAAACAGCATTAACTTGCTTAACTAAGCATTAACTTGTTTCTATACCCAAAAATAAACATATGAACTTTGCTTGTAAAATCATTACAGTGGTACTTTAATCATTAATTCCATTATATTATAACCACGGAACATGAAAAATAGTTCTAACTACTTTGTGGTATAATACTTAAAAACAAAAAGATTATAAAAAATGGGTTAGTAATTTTATCGCTTATAACAAACAATACGTTTATTATAAGGAAGATGAATGATTATGGTATGGTCAGATTTAATGTTTAGAACATATTCAGCCTTATTAAATTGCGATTCAGCCAATTGAATATGTAAAAAAAAATATGCTTTGTGCTTATATAGAGCCCTTTTCAATTGGCCGAATCGCTATTTAATAAGGCTGATTGTCCAAACTGAATAGGATTCTGTGGAATAGATGAGTTCAGTTCTTAAGTTACAGATTGACTTTATTAACCTCTGTGTCTCTTGTGCAGTATTCCAAGATAAATTCCCATCTTGAATCAAAGTGTTGAGCGTGCGCCATTGGCATAACCTACTGCAAAAGGGAAGAGGCTTTCCTTCCCCAGCAAATATAGCAGCCAGCAATGAGCACAGAATGAAGCTTGCAAGGAAGAAACATCTCTAAGTAAACAGAATTAAGCATTTGTTTATCTAATCATTAACTTGTTTTGTATACATTACCAAAAGGAATAAATTAGGCTTACATTAGAGAGAGAGCAACTGGATTTTTTGGCCTTTCATTAACTGCTTGTTAAGTGTTAGGAAAATGTTAGTTTTAATATCAAATTTTTGGTGTAAACTTATTAAAAATCATCTACAAGGTAAATTATTATAACATTGTTACAATACATGCTTTTCTTTATTTAAGTGTGGACAATGTATGTATTTGTTACAAATAATGATAGTGGTTTAATTATTTTTGTGCTACCATAAGCATGAACAAAGCACCCCTCCTCCTTCACTCCACATGACCATTAGAGCAGAATAAAAAACTTAAATTTTAGAAAGATAGAATTAAATATTTTTTATTTCATTTTTATATATATTCCAGCCATAATGCCAGCACATTCCGGTTTCCAAAAAAGCTGGCACCCCTGCATCACCAACACCTCTCACTCCATCCTATCTTGAAATATCACATGCCTTACTTTGCCCCAAGCCCGCTAGTAATAATGGGAGTAGCTGGAAGCCTCGCTTTGCACCCCTTACATGAACAAGGAACGTTTCTGGATTTCCCTAGGAATATAGTATACCTATCTATTTAAGATCTGCTTAAGAGCTTCAATTTTCTGCCTAAAATCTTACAACTATGTCCCAACTAGTTTTCTTCCACTGCAGCGCATGAAGACAGTATAATTCTAAGTACAGGCCCCCATGGCATAGGGGTCACATCTAAATGCCTTGGAGGTCCATGATGACCCACATGATTATTGTTAGCATTGAGATGGTGGTCCATTGAGAACCCCCATGGCACACTAGTTAATGTTAGGTGCCACAGGAGTATGGGGCTAATGATAGGTGCCACAGGGAACTGTTAAGGAACTCTGTCAATATCTGCTTCTTCAGTGGCTTGAAAATGGGTAGTAATACCCAATTGTACCTGCAGATTGATACAGTTCTTCCTATTCCCTTCTTACAGGACAAGTTGCAGAATTTTCAGTTGCTGAAAATAATAAAAACCTTCCCTCTAAAATAAACACACTATCACTATAACATGGGAATCGTTTGGGTTTTCAAAATCCCCCCACCCTCCATACTTTAATTAATCAATCAGAGTCAGCTTTGGTCAGCACTGACAGATAGGTTGGTTTGGTCATTCCTGAACCAATCAGCATGTAGCCTTGCTGATTTGGGGGGATTCCAAGTATAGGAGCAGGTAAGGGGCTATGGGGTCTATATGGACCTCATGGTTAAGGTGAAAGATACAATGGGGTTCTGTGGAGGCACTCATTGTATAGAGGTTAATTATAGGTCCCATGGGGTCTATAGGGACCCCATGTTCATGATTTAGATAAGGAATCCCAGTGGTCATAGGGGCTAGAGCATGGGAAGGGAGAATCCTCTGGCTATGGAGATAACGGTATTAACCTCTTAATTGTGTAGTATATAAGGAATCAAGCCACAAATTGACACAATGTAGGTATTAGCTTGATAATAGTTTCAGATTGTACACATGTATGCTTCTCAGAGGTATTTTTTGTTCATCTACGGGTGGTTTAATGTACAAATAAGACTTTTAGAAAATCTCAGCACTCATGAGGAGTAACACATATTTAAGCCAATCAGAAGCCACATAAATGATATATAAGGCATACAAATGGGGAAAAATTCATTGGTCTATGTGGAAGCTCTTCCAAGAAAACAACCCCCCTGCCCCCTCCATTTTTTTATTTTTTTAGAGCAGCAGTTTTTCCATGATGAAGCCCTTTATATTGGGCCAGAAGATGAGGATCCAGGGCTTCAATCAAGATAGACATAAAATTACCTTCAACATGAATACCCCGCTTATCCAGGGCAGAAGAATGAGAATAAGAGTATCGTTAATCATTGGTAGAGGGCAACACTGGGTAGATAAATATATTTTTAACCCCTGCAGGTTTATTTATTTTTTATTTTCAGTAAATATTTTTTATTTAATTTTATTTATTTTTAGCGTGTTATCTCAGTGGACACCACTCTGTAGAATTTCTATGGGGACTACTAAGCTTTAGACTCACACAGCCTCATTCAATTGCTGCGATTTTAAGATCCGGGCTCACAAGTGGAGGTCGCAAGTTACTTCGCTATTCAAATGCTTTCCGTTTGCGGGCTCCGATAGGGTTACTTGCTGCGAACTGCAATCCACTGCGATTCTTAAAATCGCAAGTTACTTCCCTCCAAGCCTATTATCTTTTACAGCCGCAAGAGTTGCAGCCGTTAAAGACACAAATCGCTATTCAATTGCTCCGATTTCCCATGCGTCAAGCCCGCAAAATGGCAATAATCAAACCACAGGTTACTGAGACCAAGGAGGTCTCGCAAAGGGCTTACTGACAAATCAGAGCACTTTCAAATCAAATATAAAATCAACCCAGGACTGTAAATGATGGGGAATACAGTGGGTGACATTAGAATTAAAAGCACAACATTCTTAAGCTTGCACATTGCCAAAATATAAATACTTTATTTCATGTTTATTTTCCATCCAAAGTCCTACGGGCTTCAACCACCAGTTGTAGGACTTTGGAATCCAACCTCCATATTTCATTGAAGTCTTACGGGCTTGAATAATGGGTACCGGGCTTAAAGGTCATTCAAGTCCGTAGGACTTTGGATGAAAAAAAAAACATGAAATAAAGTAATTTATTTTGGCGATGTGCGAGCTTGAGAATGTTGTGCTTTTAATTCTAATGTCACCCATTGTGTTCCCCATCATTTACAGTGCTGTTTAGAATTTTTAGTTGCATTTAAAGTGCTCCGATTTTTCGGGCTTGAACCATGAGTTGCGGGCTTGCATCCGTGATCATGTTTAAGCCCACAAATTCTATTGCCGAGAGCATGGTTTCCGATTCTAGCGACCGGCGCCCAACTTGCGGGCCCAGCTAATTGAATAGCAGAGTAAAAGTAGAGCAACGTAAGCATGCAACTCAGTCGCAGGAAATCGGCTACTTGCGTTCGAGTTACGGCTCCAAATTGAACGAGGCTGACAGGCAGACTGCGGTCACATGTTAGGGCTAGAAAGGAACTAGACATCAAGCACCCCCCTTGGTAGTATGTGAAAAAACAGCTCCCACAGTTAAGAGAGAACTATTTCTCGCTGCTTCATGCCAGCATGTACTAGCGCACCATAGTCACTTAATGAGTTTCAAAACCCACATTTATTTTTAATATAAATACATTCAAAATGGCACAGGGAACAATACTATTTATTTATTTAAGGATATGGAATATTCAGGATGGATAAATAGTACATTTAACACATTACAGTTCCCAAATAATGGGAACGCATGACAGACTTTTTAAAGGGCCACTGTCATCAATTTTTTCTATAGGGTTTTTTTAAATACTAAATGTGATAATGGGCAAAATGTTTTACATAACTAACAATATAAACCCAAAAAATATAAACTGAAGGGGCTTATGTATCTCAATGAAGCTGTGAGGTATACCTTGTAGGCCCACTGTAGGTGGGCAGGTCATAGCAGAGAGGTCAGACAAATCACAGTCCACTGAAGAAAGAACTGGCAACCCACTCCTGCATGCTTACCATGCAAACCTTGTGGATAAGCACAGACAGAGACATAAGTAAGTGTGCTGCAGTCCATAAGGTCACAGAGTCAGACACAACTGAGGGAAAATAATCAGTTTGCGGCCGTCGGACTTGCGTGTTCGAACGCAAACAATTCATCAATCTCGTAGTTACAGGTTCGGATGGAGCCAATGGAAAAATAGATCGGAAGCGTTACGTCACTGAAAAAGGGGAGGGTAGATTTCAAAGTCCTACGTGCTTCAAGTACAATTTGGAATCGGACCCACAGGCCAGATATAATGCAATATTAATAAAGCAGTACATATTTTATTCTATTACATGCGAGTTACATTATAAGTCATAACACATTGATTAAGAATGTTGTGCTAATAATTCTAAGACCTAACATCACTTTCGGTTCTAATAAATCTACAGTAGAGTGACTTTATGTGCATTACAAGTGCTGCGTATTGTACTTTACCCCCTTTGCGAGTGCTCTAGATCACACGTAGGCCTCTGGGCTCCATTTGAGTGTTGTGTGCTTGCTCGTGGGCGACCACGTTCAACTTTAATAGCTGAATTAAACAATTAGCGATTACGGGCATGACAGATCAAAGGATTTATGTGCGCGAAGTTCAACGTTGCTCTCCACGTAGCCTATTCTCGTCCATTCTGCGTGTTAACACACTAAGGCCCTCATTCAATTGCGATTTGGCCAATTGAATAGTGCTCTAAATAAGCACATAACATATTTTTTTTTAAATAAGTTTTTAGTTAGTGAAAACCTTGCTTTTGGATAGATGTTTACTAAGTAAAAACTTCTTTAAAAAAATATGTTATGTGCTTATTTAGACCCCTATTCAATTGGCCAAATTGCAATTGAATGAGGGCCAAAGCCCGCTGCGAGCAACGTTAAGAGGCATCTTAGCTGCAAATAGCCCTAAGATGACAGTTACAAGCTACGTTTTAACACGTAGCTCCAATTTAATAGGGCTATTAAACAGTAATATTTAAGAGGCTGTATTATATTCTAATAAAACATTTTCCATATACTTAAGTGTATTTGTACAAATTGTATATTTTAGGTACATGATTATGGAGGTTCTTTTACTATCCCTATTCTAAAGTTTCATAAAAATAACTCTGTGACATAGAAAAATAGTACATATTGGAATGTTATTCTATGTTAAATGTAAATTGTTAATCTTTTTCACGTGTTTCAAGACTAGAAAAAGTATGAAGTACTGAACATTTTATAAATGCATAAAAACATTTTGTGTAAATTTGGCAGTTATATCCAGTGGCAAATTCAGTTTAATAAGGCAATTTAAACCTTTTTCTTTTGCTAAAGAATTTGATTGTCAGCATGAAAGTGTAAAGTTTGTTCCTACTTCTTGTCTTTGGCATCAGATAGAACAAAAAGTCAAAGAGTCTGTGATCTTTATTCACCTCGATGCACATTATGCTTCAGAGACTGGCCAAATTACATTTGTGTAGATTGGCACGACTGTAGTCAAAATACTGGAATAGAATCTAGCAAGGGTTACACTCATGAAGAATACTTAGCACGGCATGAATTATTTTCCCTCTGCTCAAAATCTGCCAGTTACTTAACAAGCAACCAATATTTCATATACAGTGCAAGAGTATGGTCTGTCAAGTTGAAAGGAAATGCCAGTTTGTAAACAATTTGTTTTATTACTGGTAAGGGAGCCAAAACAAAATTCCATTGGCCCACAAGAGACTGATCGTCTTAGTCTAAAATACTAATCTGAACTTTATTTCCCCTTGCTAAGGTTCTTAGCATATTTTATTTTGAGGAAACCAAGTTAATCCATATATTATGAGCATTCAAGTAATATAGGAAGAATTAGTTAGTGGTAAAGTAAAGTACATCAGCAAAAAGGAACAAAAAAAAATCAAGATATGTTGCCCAGTACAAGAATAGTATAATGACAACTTTGCTGCTATTCACATTTTTTAATTATTTGTATTGTAACAAGAAACAAATTTTAACAAATACTGTAAATAAATAAAAATAAAGTAAGTATGCCTTAATCTTTTATCAGTTTACATTGTATTTTTATATGTAGTTCATATGTATTTTTTATTGCAACAAGAAACAAACCTTAACAAATAATATGAATAAATCAGTATGTGTTAATGTTTTATCAGCATACATTGTCTTTTTAATGTAGTTCATATATAATTAAACTTTCATACAATGGTGGCAATCAAGGTCAATATTTAATCTGACAGTAAAATAATGACAAGAAAAAAAACATTAATAAATAATAATATATAAAAATAATGAATATATATGTATTCAAATAAAATAATTTTGGTCTATGAATCAATCAAAATGTAGTACCAAATTTCTCTCATTCCAATCTAATTTTGAGATTCAAGGAAAAATAAGCAAATATATTAGGATAAAATGGAGAAGTGATACTGAAATCCAAACAAATATTACTGATCTGTTGCTGTAGTTTATTTAATGTGCATTGAGCCAATTTCTCAAACAATGTTGTTGTTTAGTTTTTAATGTTATATTTTATTAACATATTTCCTTTATGGACATGCAAATTTTGTTTTTGATGGTCAACAAATTTCTATTAAAGTGGCTACTCAAAACCAGAGCATGGTATCATACTGTGATGCTAAAACAACAAACCATTATGAGACACACAATTAACTAAATCATACATATTAGGTCATAAGCATAATTAAACAGAAAAAAACATTGACACAATTCAAGAGGAAATTGAGGATTAAATGTGTTACGTAATGTTTATAGACTCCTACCTTATTTGTACTGCCTCATTACACAGTACTGTTTGTTGTAACAAAATACAATATACACACACAGATATGCTTATTCCATTCTCATTTATTTTTTGTTTGAACTAGGACTCCAAGAAACTAAGGCCTCCATTCCATAGCTCCCATAGGAACTCTCAAAAGGCTGACTTGCACCAACAGGAGTTTTTTTTAAAAGCAAGGCCCCTATCCAATTGAGAAAATTGTATTTTCGGGAGCCCGTAAACTAATTGCTATTCAATTAGCGTTTTTTCGCAACTCACAAACAATCTGGGGGTTACGGGCTAGCTAAGCCTTTGATATTTTTAAGCCTGTAACTGTTACAGTCGCAAAATGGTATTCAATTACTACAATTCTTCAAGTCTGCAAATATTTTAAAACCTGTAAATGGCAAATGTAGAAGAAAATCCTACGATTACCAGTAGGACTCGCAAGGGGGTTAAACCCCTGTTCGTAGCACTTTAAATGCAAATAAAAAATCAAAACTGCACTTTAAAAGCTGGGGAAAGAGATGAAAATCTGAATTTTAATACATATCAGGCCACCCACATGGACTACATTTACTATTGGCTGTTTATAAAAGAGTAGTTACAGCTTTGCTTAATTGATCATGATCACGCTCTGAAATGCTACTTACGATTGCATGGTTTACAGTTTAGGCTTTCATCCAGGTAGCTGCAGGCTTGATCAATTGAATCCCTCTATAACTGTTGCGATTCAATAGGGGCCCAAGTTTCTAGAGCTATGCTATGGCTTCTGCAAAAAAAGGATCTCGTAAAACCAAGGAGGGTTTGCCCAGAGCTCTCTAGCTCTAACTTGTGCTATGAGTCTGCTTGCAAGAGACTCTGAGTCTGAAGCTCAGTAGTGTCCAGAACAACGCTGTGAAATATTACTCACTAACTTGAACACACTACAGTAGCCCTAACATCCTCTCTTATCCATATCTATCTATCTATCGATCTAAACAAACCCTTACCATGGCAGGGAAAGGGCTAAGTCATAATAATGCAGGGGGGTTATGACTTCTCCATCGATGACCCGCTATGCGCTGAGTATCCCCTCTGGATTCCCTCTTAATATCTGTTATGCCCTATGAGCCAGAGATTTCCTTCAATACTCACTACTCCCTATGAGATGGGAATTCCCCAGGATTCCCCCTAATAAAGTAAGCCCATGCGGTTCATTAAGGACCCCATTGACACCAAATATTAGCTCATTATCACGAGGGACCCTATGGACACCTGTGCTAATATAAAGTATAGTTATTGAGGGCCCCATAATATTTCCCCCTATACCATAGGATTCTCAGTGGAGCCCCTGGTATACTAAACTATGACCACGGAGATCCTTATGGATCCGCATGGAGTACAAAATTGACCTTGATACCATGGGGTCCTTATGGATCCCTGTGGGACCTAATAGTAAACCGTATACTATGGGGTGATATACTAAGCTAGGACCATGAGAATCCCCATAGACCCCCCATTTCACACAAAATTCACCCCTATACCATAGGAATCCCTATTGACCCCTTTATCACCCAAGAATAACCCTTATAGCATGTGGTCCTCATTGCAGGGACAGAGAGATCTGTGGTGCCAGTGCTGCATCTCACCAGGGCCCATGCCTCTTGGAGAAGCCTGGCACTGCCCGCAACTAAATTATTTTTGTAATATATAATAATGTTTTGTTTTGTAATGTAGTGGGGGAGGGCCCAGAGGAGGAAGTGCTGGTGGAGAGCCCAGAGGGGGAAGTAGGAAAGCATGGAAATAGGAAGGGAACAGGTAGTGCCTTCATGTCTGTCCTCCACTGTCCCCTTACCACCTGGTACCTGCCTCTGTTCCCCTATCTATCTCTCACTACCCTTGTCATGGAAGAACTTACAGCTTTTGTGTCCAAATAGTCTGATCAGAAGATAAAGGAGAAAAAATAAATGATCACTTACTGGGAGGTGCTGGAGACGGGCCAGCCTGGGGGAAGGAGCCAGGATGCAGCGAAGGGGCTCAGAGGACAGGGTACCGGTGCCCCAGGGAGCAGGAAAGGGTGACAGCGGAGGAGGAGCTGGAGGAGCTAAAACTTACAGGTGACTTAATTAGGGACTCTGTGAGCCTCAAACTTATAGAAGGTAACAACAAACCTTGATTACATCCTATCTATCTATCTATCTATCTATCTATCTATCTATCTATCTATATATATATATATATATATATATATATTATATATATATTTATTATATATATATATTTATTATATATATATATATATATATATATACATATATACACAGAGTGTGGACCAGTCTGGGAACTCAGGGGGAGAGATAAATTCCCACTGCCCACCGCATCTTACTATCCTGCGGCCTCTCGCTATCCTGCCGCCTCTTGCTCCCCTGCTGCCTCCATCCAGTGCACACTTCCTCCGCCTACCCCATGCTACTACTTTTTGCTTTCACTACCTTCCTCTATCCTTCACTCACTAACTCCCTCTACCTCACTACTTCCTCCCTGTTCTCCCAGTGCTACCTCACTGGTTCAGACTGCCTCCCTCTACACCTCAATAACTCGTTCACTGCCTCCGTCTACCTCCTTCTTCCCAAATGCATCCCATTACCTCCCTCTGCCCTAGAGCATCCCACTACCTCGCCCTGGCCCCATGGCCTTCTACCATCTCCCCTATCCCCTTTGCCTCCCTTTACCCCACTAATTCATCCCTCTGCCACCGACTGCCTCTCCATACAACTACCCTCCTAGCTCCCCCTTACCACATCTCTCAACCCACACTGTCTCACTCTACCCCTTGCTAACTTCATTAATGACACCCCCTACCTTTCTTAATGTATCCCACTACCCCCACTGCCTACTTCTTCCCCACTACTTCCTCCCTTTGCCCATAAAGGATGAGTAAAAGTATAACCCAATGAAGGGCCCTGTCTTTGAACATAAAATCTTGGGTACATTGTGCTTTTTACCAAAGTACCTCCCAAGACTAAAAACTTGCAAATTTACAGTTTACAGGGGGTGGGAGAGGCAAAAACCTGGACAGGAATAAAAGTTGGGGATTTTAATTTGCCAGAAAGAGATTGACAGACATGAGAGGCTAAAAGAGAAGATTGTTCTATTGCAATCTGACAAGTGTAAAGTTTGCGTGGGTACAAAATGTGTGACATTTGAAGGATGTTTGCATTCAGTAGGAGAGAGTAGGAAGGTATCCATTATGCAGTCAGGGGTAAGTGGAATTGCATGAAGAAGTGAGAGCAAGGGAGGATGAGAGAGGAGAGTAACTAGTTAGTTAAAGATTATGTGTCTGAAACAGCTGTGGGAAATGCAGGTGATAGTGCAGAGACCTGCACTATAGAAGAACAACCGTTATAGGTGCTTGGATGTGGGTCCAGTGTAAGGTAAGAGATGTGTCAGTCCTAGATCTGAAGAAAAAAGGAATTTGAGAAAGGTATTACAATTACCAAGGGAGACAGAAGAGTTGGAGTGGTAGTAAGTGGTGTGGGGTGGGGAGTGTGTATGGGAAAACACAATATAATACTATTAAACTTAACAAATACATACAAAAGATGTGTTTTGTTTTTGTTGTTGTTGTTTAGTCATTCAGTGGTGTCCATCTCTCTGTGACCCTATGGACTGCAGCACGTCAGGTTAGTCTGTCAGTCACTGCCCCTCTGAGCCCCATCAAGCTCACAAGCATTGCTTCTATGACCTCATCTATCAA
Source organism: Discoglossus pictus (assembly GCA_027410445.1). Taxonomy (NCBI): domain Eukaryota; kingdom Metazoa; phylum Chordata; class Amphibia; order Anura; family Alytidae; genus Discoglossus; species Discoglossus pictus. The sequence continues at coordinate 215,655,092 of CM050165.1, read as the reverse complement.
TCTCTGTCTCTGCTGTCTCCTTCTTATTGTACCTTCAATATTTCCCAGCATCAGTGTCTGCTCTAGGAATCATGTCTTCTCATGATGACCAAAATATTTGATCTTCAGCCTTGTGATCACATCTTCCAGTGGACAGCTTGTCTTGATGTTACAGTCTAAGTTTAGCTTTGATCTAGTTTAAAGACTATTTTATAAAGTAACCACTTAAGTTTAACAATACAAGGTATTTTTTCAATAAGATGTATTTTGTGTAATAATATATTAATCAAAGTAAATAAATATTACACAATGCAATTATTATGAAACAATTATTCTGAATTAATGAAACACATGTTTCATTAATTTTGATTAAAATAATAAAATCCAAGTATTAACAAAAATATTTTTCTTTCTTATTTAATTATATATTCATGTTTTTAATTACTACATTGGTGTTTAACTGTACATGGTATAGAAGTATTAATTTGTTAAATGTAATGCATTTACCTGCATAGTTTAGCAAAATATAACTCTTTGTTCAGTTACTTAGAAACCATTTTATAAGGACTCATTGGAATTTATAGATTTTCCATGCTTAGCCAGTCTTAAAAAAAGTAATAAAAGAACATTTAAAGAGTTTAGGCCAAGGTATTTGAAGCTGAAACATGCATGCAACTAAGAGTTTGTGTTTATTGCACTTCCCGTCATTGGTGAAATCAATTAAACGTTATTGCTGACTGCTGAATTATATTTTGTAATCTCATACATGCAGCTTTATTGAGCTGGGAAATTGTATTTATAAACATGGTTAATAATACCCACATTGTACACCCAGGGAAGCAAGCTTTTATTTTCCAAAAACCAACCCATGTTGCAAATCCCCCAACCATGAAGAAATGTTTCTAATTTATTATACTGTATCTTCTACCTCCAGACTCTATTTAAAAAGGGATTATTTATAAGAGGAGCATGCAAGGAGACATTGTAAGCCTTTAATGTAAATGATTGTAAAATATAGCATTTATACCAACCACAGAACATCTGTATGCTTCTTGTGAAAAGCATAAAAGGCACTTAAATCTACCAGATATGTGAAAAAGAAATCAGTGAATCAGTAACAATTGCTCTATCTGATATCTGAATAAAGAAGATCTTAAATGCAAGCTCTCAATTGTAAAACTTAATGGATAGTTTAGAGATGTTAGCACAGATTTTAAATAAAATGTAGCTATTTGGGAAGAAGCACTGGAAAGTGTAATTAATCACATATATCGTTGCAAGTGTCCAGAACGTTTGCAATGTTGGTCTCGTTTTGCGAGCCTCGCAAAGCGAAGCCCGCCAGCGGCGCAGTCGAACTCTGGGAGCCTCGCAAAGGGAGGCTCACCAGCGGCGCACTACTTGGGCAGCAAAGAGCACCAAAGGCGTTTATTGCAGACAGCAACTCAGTACTTAGGCAAGCCTCGCAAAGAGAGACTCGCCAGCAGCCCAGCACTTATGCTGCAATGAGCGAGCCGGGCACGCCACTGCGAGCCAAGAGTGTAAATATTAAACCCCCCAAAAACGGAAATCATGTGCAAACCATTGTACCAAACTCACACACAGCACAGAGGGAGAGACAGGAAGCCTGGGAGTGAGGTTGCAAATGAAATAGACCCATATTTGGCTTTTTTCGTCAATTGAAAAGCGCCTAAGCGAGGAGAAAAATGGCGGAGGAAAAAATTAAAAATTTCTCAAACAGCATGAAAACTAGGCTCAACAACGCCAGACTCGCAGAACTTACAAAATACACAAAAATAAACAACGCCAGAGACGCAGGACTTAGTTTGTTCGGTGTGGTTTATTTTCTAACACACGCACAACACCAGGCACGCAGGACTTTGAAAATAAAACCAATGGCAGTCACCGCGCGACACGCAAACATACAGCAGACACACAGAGGAGAAAGACACAGGGAAGGGACAGGGGGGAGATGCTGGAAGAGAGACATGGAAATTAGTGGCCCGTACAGTAGGTGAGAGGAAAGGCTCACAATGAGCACCAAAGGTGCTTATTGAGAGCCATGCGATGAGCGGGAGAGCCGAAGGCGCTCATCACTGGGCTCGCGATGCGTGCCAAATGTGATCATGGCAAAAAAGGAAAGTTGAAGAACACAGGGGGAAGAGGCTCGCAATGAGCGCCAAAGGTGCTCAGAGGATCAAAACCATTGCCGGCCTTACAATTTTATTCCTGTCATTGTTGACGGGCAAGTTACTACTAGTGGTATTATAATAAACTGTGTTAATCCTAAATAATTGCTTGATCTAGTTTGCCCTTCTTATCTGATTACGTATGTATATCCCAGATATCACATCCCAGTAATTTGCTGCTAAAATGTCTTTATTTTGTATATATTTGCCAGTTGAGATCTTACTAAATATTACTACAAAGTGATTAGTTTCACCTGAGCAGACATGCTTTACGACTGCTCCTGGAGTTTGAGTGGACTAATGGTGCACTTATTTTCTGAAGCTGAAGAAAGATAAATAGAGAAAAGTGTGTGCAGTTGGTTTCAGTTAGAAAAAGACAAAAAAAGAAGTATGTGCAGATTCTTTGAAATTGAAGAAAGTCACGGACAGAGAGAAAGCAGCATGCAGCTGATGATCGTTTGGAGACGAGTGGATACCTGGAGATCTGAAGAAAGCTACAGGCAAGAGATTAGGAGACTAGTCGACTGTTTGCTTTACTTCAACCAGATTTAGCTAGATAGTGAGGAAACCATCTTTAAGTTAAAGTAGTGCTTGAGTGGAAGTTAGGCCTATTATATACCTTGATTTGTTTTGGTTTAATATTTTGTATTACTGGCTAAAATTGTAGTAAAACTTGGAAAACTATACCGACTTTTGTATTGTGTTCCTCCATGAAAGTGCGGAAACATGCACAAAAATCCAGTGGAGATTGGCAACTTGTCCCTACATATATTGTGACAAGGATGGCCGTTTACCACAGGGATTTTTATAACAAAAGGTTCAGCAACACATCGATTTATGATGCAGGAGACTTGTTTATTTTAGGCCTCATAAACAAGGGTCGAGAAGTAGTAATTAACTTTAAGAAAAAGAAAATAAAAATCTAAGTTAAAGTAGTGCTTGAGTGGAAGTTAGGCCTATTATATACCTTGATTTGTTTTGGTTTAATATTTTGTATTACTGGCTAAAATTGTAGTAAAACTTGGAAAACTATACCGACTTTTGTATTGTGTTCCTCCATGAAAGTGCGGAAACATGCACAAAAATCCAGTGGAGATTGGCAACTTGTCCCTATATATATTGTGACAAGGATGGCCGTTTACCACAGGGATTTTTATAACAAAAGGTTCAGCAACACATCGATTTATGATGCAGGAGACTTGTTTATTTTAGGCCTCGTAAACAAGGGTCGAGAAGTAGTAATTAACTTTAAGAAAAAGAAAATAAAAATCTACATAAACGTTCTTACTAAACATTCAGGAACACCCTGACTACACCCGGGCAGCTTCTCTGCTCCGGAGATATATAATTCACAAAGAAAACTGAATTCTGTCGTACTACTTCCAGCGGAGGTTTGTCTCTCTCTCTCTCTGATTCCAGCACCCACAATTCCTGTGTCTGTTCTCTTTCCACAGAGTCTATTCTCTGGCTGTTAGGTCCTGGGGATTTAAATAGTCTGCTTGTCGCTTCAGGTGCAGCTAATTGCTTTAATTCTGTAAGCACTGGACTAAAGGACCTGTTCAGCCTAGTGCTGACGTATCTTCCTTCTATAATGTATCCGTGGGTCCGCCTGACTAAATAAATATATATAAATATATATATATATATATATATATATATATATATATTAGTTGATGGAAGTGCCTCCTCACTACATAAACCCCACAGCCCCCACTACCTACACCTATGCATCATTCATGCTTTTTATGTTACTGATCTGACTTCTTACTTGTCTCCTAGCTTCTTCTCCCCTTTTTTTCTTACCTTCCAGTTCATTTCCCTTTATGGTCCATTCTTGCCTCCCTGCTAGCCCTTACCTTCTCACCCCACCCACCCACCAGGAGCTCCCTCTTGCCTGATTCGGTATCTCAGTGAAGCTGCCATCTTGTTCCCCCCCCCGTCTACCTTGGGCTACTGCTTCCTTCTCCCTTACCTGTTGCCACTACAAGCACCCTAGCTCACCCTTCACTTCTGTTCACGTCTTATCTCCTTACAGATTTCACTTCTGGCTTCCACACTGGAGTCACTACATTGCCTCAGGTCTCTTTTGATAGCACTAATTTATTATCAGCCATGAAGGAGCCGGAGGTTGTGGACAAACTTCTTTCCACCGAACTCCACAATCATTACATCCATGGACTCTTCAGTACACCACTGTTTCCAGTCTAAAGAATAAATCCACTTAGGATCACAACGCATAAGTACACTTTCAAGGAAAGACTTGAAAGAATTTTCCTGACAGTACTCCAGGGGAGATGATTCCATAGCACATATTCGTAGACTAGGACCCAGATGTTGGCTGTTTAATGTGACCAAAAAGGATACATTTAAGCAGTTGCTGATAGATCCAGCCCTTTGGCATGCAATGGAAGAACCAATTCTATATTGCTACTCGCCTTACATTAGGTTAAAAAAGTAGCCCCAAAATCTTCAACTAGGACTACGTTGGATCCTCTTAAACATCAAACTCTGCCCATAGTTATCCATTATCTGGATGATTTTTGTGTATAGATAATGCTTCCCCTACTCCCACTATTCTTAACAAATCTTTTCATAAACCTTAATATTCCCACAAGGTTGAATTCTTAGGCATCAAACTTAAAACTGCACTAATCAAAGCCAGCCTACTGGACAATAAGCTTGAGCAATTAAAAAGCACTCTAGCAGCATTACAGATATCTAAAAGATGCACCATAAAGGAACATCAATCTCTATTAAGGCATTTGAATAATGTCTAGTTCATAATACCCCAGGGCATAGCTCTTGATTGCAACCTCCTAATGGAACTATCCAGACATTCCAACCAAAACTAATCATGAGCAAACAGTCTCTGTCCGATCTCCATCTGTATTCAATCTTTCTGTTAAGATAGAACGGCCATTCATTTTTTCTTGCCATCCACCATCTCTCCCCAACTGCTAATGTATGTATATCTATCCCACTACAAGGTGTTACATGATTCTTAAGTTAATCACTCCCTGCAAAGATAACGTTTCAGCTAGAGACATTATACCCACTTAAGTAGCGTCAAGTTCTTGGGGCCATCTCTGGCAAGGCCAATCTATACTCCTTCTAATGTCAGGTGAGTCTCTTTATGCTACGGTCACCAGGCTAAGATCATGACTCCACAATGTCCCTTCTAAGGGAGCTGGCATACCTAACCTTGAAAAAACAATTCCAGAAAATTACCTGCCTACAGGAATCAAACTTTCACATACCTTATTTCCTCAGGACATCGGATCAACTTCCCAGAATTATACCATCCGCTCTACACCACCACATCTATCGCAAATTATAACCCAGAGCCTCTTTTTTTAGCTAAAAAAAAAAGTACACCCTCTTAGTATTTCCAGCAAGCCTTTGCCAACCACATATTTCATCCACTACATCAGACTCTTATTCCTCAGACTAGGACTCGACCCATTCACTTAAGCAAAGTGAGCGACTGAATAAATGCAGTCAACTCAGCATCCAAGACCAACTTCAGTCCACATCATACAGTCCATGGGTTGTTGGCAAGCTAATTGCTTCACTTGTTACATCCCTAACCCCACTTCCGAAATATAGGAAGCTTTCAGAAAAAGCACCTTATAACACTAGCCATACATCATCGCTAATTTCCCTTAGCTTGCTTAGAGGCCAAAAAATGGTTATGTAGCAATATGCCAGACTATCAGCAGCCATACCAAGAGAAGGAATTGACCACAAATATTAAGGTTTAACCTGAAAGTTGTGGCAGGAGCCATCTCGCTACCTACACCTACGCACAATCCATCCCGCCCACCTAATCCCTTCCACTTCACCTTCTCTACTGATACCATTAGCTAAAATATCATGAGAAGGAGATGACCAAAATGTATATACACATTTTAAATATATAATGCATTACATAACCTGTGTAAAAGGAATATTTATAAATTTTTGATTTTTAATAATTTTCCAGGCTTACATTATAAACAAAAAACATTATTATTTTGTGTGGCTTATGACAATGCATAGGCATATTATCATTTTTCTTGATTTATTGTTATTATATGATATTAATCATGTAGCGTCCACGATTGTCTTTTTGCCACTGAATATTGCTCCTTGGCGCATGCAGGAAATCTAAACACATCCGCATATAGCATTGCATTTTTTTACATACAATTGTGCCTGCGTCAATTGAAGTAGCTGTTTAACAGCACATGATAGATCCCTAAAACACGCATGCACTGATTGCAATGTGTAAAGAGGTGGATAGGTAGAGGATACATAATGCTATATTGTGCATTACCAAGCATTACCACACTGCATAGCATACCTAATAATAATAAATGAAATTTAGTGAATCTCATGTAGACGAGAGTTGGGTTAATACACAATGAACTGGAAGCCGTCAGTATTTTTAACTGTTTGTATTTTAATCAGTATGAGATTTTAAGAATACACAAAAGTTTGTGGTGCATACATAAAACAACAACCACAAAATGGTGTTTCTTTTTTGTTTTTGTCTCTGTGAGCTGACTGTATCAGTTCATAAAAACAATTGTAAGTATGTTTGAATTTAACACTTGGTTGACAAGCTATTATACACATGATAGGTCATCAATGAAAAGTAGTTAATACGCAATGTGCTGTGGTAGATTGTGGAATAAAGTGTGTCCTCTGAGTACTTTCAGTTCTATGTTTTCAAATGGAATGGAATTCTCAGTAGCAACATAAGGGACTATGCACTATTTTTACTTATATAAAGTACTAGTCATTGTCTTATGAATTGTGTTTTCTGTCTGTGAGACCTCTCTCTGTGTACTCTCTCTCTCTCTCTGTGCTCACTCTCTCTCCATGCGCCCTCTCCCTCCCTTCTCTCTCTCCCCCTCCCTCTCTCTCTTCTTCCTCTCTCTCTCCCTCTTCTTTCCCTCTCTCTCCTTCTCACTCTCTCTCCTTCTCACACTTTCTCTCCCTCCCCCCACCTTCCTTCTCTCTCTTGACCTCCTTCTCTCTCTCCCCTTCCTTCCCTCTCCTTCCATTGCGGGCCTCACATTGTGTCTTCTGTGTGTTTGTGCTTGCTCCCTCTCTCTGTGTGTACCCTCTCTCTCTGGACCCTCTCTTTCTCTGTACCCTCTCCCTCTCTCTGTGCTCTCCCTCCCTCTCTATCCCTCCTTATATCTCTCCCTTCTCTCTTTCTCTCTCCCTCCTCCTTCTCCCCCTCCTTCTCCCACTCTTTCTCTCTTCTCCCCCTCTCCTCTCTCTTTCCCTCTTCTTCTACTCTCTCTCCCTCTCCTCTCTCTCTCTTCGTCTCCTCTCTCTCCCTCTCCCTCTCCCTTCTTCTTCTTCTTTCTCTATCTCTCTCTCCTTCTCTCCCTCTCCTTCCCATTGTGTTTTCTGTATGTTTGTGTGCCCTCTCTCGGTGTACCATCTCTCTCGTCCTCCCTTCCCCACTCTCTCTCTCTCTCTCTCCCTCCCTTCCCCACTCACTCCTCTCTCTCCTCACTCTCTCTCTCTATTTCTTTCCTTCTTACACTTTCTCTCCCCCTCCTTACTACTCTCTCCTCTCCCTTTCCCTCTTCTTCTTCTCTCTCTCTCTCCCTCTCCTCTCTCTCTCTTCTTCTTCTCTCTCTCTCTCCTTCTCTCCCTCTCCTTTCTCTCCTTCCCATTGTTTATTCTGTATGTTTGTGTGCCCTCTCTCTGTGTACCCTCTCTCTCTCCCTCCCCCACTCTCTCCTTCTCTCTCTCCTTTCCCACTCTTTCCTTCTCTCCCTCCCTTCCCCACTCTCTCCTTCTCTCTCTTCTTCTCTGTCTCCCTCTTATTCTCTCTCCTCGCTCTCTATTTCTCTCCTTCTTAGACTTCTTCTTCTCTCTCTCCTTCTCTCCCTCTCCTTCCCCTTGTGTCTTCTGTATGTTTGTGTGCCCTCTCTCTGTGTACCCTCTCTCTCTCCCTCCCCCACTCTCTCCTTCTCTCTCTCCTTTCCCACTCTTTCCTTCTCTCCCTCCCTTCCCCACTCTCTCCTTCTCTCTCTTCTTCTCTGTCTCCCTCTTATTCTCTCTCCTCGCTCTCTATTTCTCTCCTTCTTAGACTTCTTCTTCTCTCTCTCCTTCTCTCCCTCTCCTTCCCCTTGTGTCTTCTGTATGTTTGTGTGCCCTCTCTCTGTGTACCCTCTCTCTCTACCTCCCTTCCCCACTCTCTTCTTCTCTCTCTCCCTCCCTCCATTCCCCACTCTCTCCTTCTCTCTCTCCCTCCCTTCCCCACTCTCTCCTTCTCTCTCTTCTTCTCTCTCTCCCTCTTATTCTTTCTCCTAACTCTCTCTCTCTATTTCTCTCCTTCTTACACTTTCTCTCCCGCTCCTTACTCTCTCTCTCTCTCTCTCTCTCTCTCTCTCTCTCTCTCCCTGTGTACCCTCTCTCTCCCTTCCCCACTTTCTCCTTCACCCTCTCCCTCCCTTCCCCACTCTCTCCTTCTCTCTCTCTCCTTCTCTCTCTCTTCTTCTCTCTCTCCCTCTTATTATCTCTCCTCACTCACTCTCTATTTCTCTCCTTCTTACACTTTCTCTTCCCCTCCTTAATCTCTCTCTCTCTCCCTCTCTCTCTCCCTTTCTTCCCTCCTCTCTCTCTTCGGGACCCATTGTGGACCTCGCATTGTGTCTTCTGTATGTTTGTGTACCCTCTCTCTCTCTCTCCTTCTCTCTCTCCCTCCCTTCCCCACTCTCTCCTTCTCTCTCTCTCCCCCCTTCTCTCTCTCCCTCTTATTCTGTCTCCTCACTCTCTCTATATTTCTCTCCTTCTTACACTTTCTCTCCCCCTCCTTACTTCTCTCTCCTTCTCTCTCCTTCGCTTTCCTTCTCTTCTTTCCTCTTCTCTCCCTCGCCCCGCTGCCTCTTCGGTGCCCATTGCAGGCCTCACATTGTGTCTTCTATCTGTTTATGCAACCTCTCTCTGTGTACCCTTTCTCTCTCTCTGTATACTCTCTCTCTCTCTCTCTCTCTCTCTCTCTCTGCACCCTCTCCCTCTCTCCCTCTTTCCTTCTATCCTTCTCTCTCTCTCATGTTCAATCCACAACTTTGTGAGCGTTACACACAAACTTGCGGTACAACAACTATATTAGTGATAACAAGAAATTGTGGTGTACCTCCTTAAAATTGCGTACATTCTAAATCCTTCCAGAAAAAAAAATTCAGATAAATGTATTGGTTCAGCCAATATTTCCCCACAGATTTATATCTCAGACAGATTAATATATTTCCTTTTAACGCCCACCATATCTTTATTTCAAAGATAAACAAAGATTATGTTTATGTTTATAGTTGATTATCTCACTGGAATAGTGAGGAAACTGGAGGTGTTTTGTTTAATAACAGAATGTGGAGTAAATATGTAGAACAATTTTGCAATAGCAGGCTTTTTGTACAAATTGTTTTTTTTTCATTTATCCATTAATGTGATTATACATATTCTTAAAACATGCATGGATTAGGAGCTAGAGGCTATTTTCTTCTTTAAAAAAAAAAACATTTAAAACCGAACAAATACAATTAATTTGCCAGGGTATTGAGTTTGTTCTTCACCACAACTATCGTTAATCTAATGACAGATACTATATGCAAAAGAGAGGGCACATTGGGCATTCATATTACTTCAAGTTATGCAAAAATTATGTATGGGCTGTTTTGAAAAACAATCCTTGGAGCTCTAGCTTACTAATATATAAGAGATTTATAGAAAATTGATTTTTTATATGGTAGGAAGATATAGTTATACTCTCAGATAGCTGTCAGTCTAACCCTTGGTTTAAAAGTATTCCTGCAAATCAATTTAAAAGAATAAGAAATAATTGTTTTGAATTTAAAGAACAAGTTAAGATATGAAATATAAATGCTAAATTGAAAACTATAAGCCTGATTCAATTGCAAGCCTGCATCTTGCAGGATTCAGGCCGTATGTCTGTTCGTCTCCGATTTCAATTGAAGGAGCACCCACGTTACGGGCCGAAAGTTGACTCTGTAAACAATGTACTCATCTGTAGCAGTTCAGGGCGGGAATATGATCAATTAAGCAAGACTGTAACCTCCCATTTTGAAATAGCCAATAGAAAATGTCAATCAATTAGGTTCGGGGGTCCAATATCCGATGGGACTCGCAAACCTTCAAAATACAAAATTATGAAAATGAATGCCAATACTGTTCTAGTCCATATGGGTGGCCTGATATGTATTAACTCATTGATTCCCGAGATAGATATAACCCCGATATGAAACATAAAAATAAATTTTTCTAATGTCTTTCATCGCTTTCCCCATTATTTAGAGTGCTGTATTGATTTTTTATATTTGCATTTACAGTGCTGCGGACATGGGTTAAACCCCCTTGTGGGTCCTCTCTAGCATTCGTAGGATTTTCTCCTACTTATGCCGACTACGGGTGTGAAAACATTTGCAGCTTGGGGAATTGGAGCAATTGAATAGCGATTTGCGATTTTAGCGATCAGAACTCTTACGGCAGTGAAAGATCAAAGGCTTCGGGAGGTTGTAATTTCCAGGTTTAACCAGAGCAAAGTTTTCAAGCCTGTAACCCATAAACCCTTTGGAGCCCACAAAAAGACGCCAATTGAAAAGCAAATTAACTGATGACCTGACTAACGGGCTCAGGTAACTTATGATTGCTCAATTGAATCGGGCTAAATGACTAACTGGAATTGGATAAAGCAATTAAAAAGGTAGAAAAATTGGAAATAAAGAATCTTCTAATTGAACCATAATAGTAAAAAGAGAATATGGCGAATATGAATATGCCCTTTATTTCTCAATTATCTCTAGCACACCCATTTTTTAAGAATTTGAATATTTTGAGAAAAGATAGTGACTTATATATCCTGTTACCAAATCAACCCAAGATAATCTTCAGGATGGCCCCTAAATTAAGAGACAAATTAGTCAAAATCTATCATAAACCTGCCAAGAAAATTGGTTAACCAATAATCCAGGATTTTACAAATGATTAAAATGTAGGGCCTGTAATATTATCAATAGATAATGTAAAAAATATAAATATTGCCATATGAGCCAGAAATGAAGATAGAAAGTTTCATTATATGTGAAACTAATAATGTTTTTTAAATGCTCTGGTGCAATTATTCCTTACAATATATAGGAAGAACAACTACAAAATTGTCCATTATGATTAGGGAACAGGAGATACTCAATAGTGATCCAAGGCATCTATATTTTATAGAATTTAAAAAAGTCTCAAAAAGTTTGAAGGTAGGTGGACCCAGTAAGTCAATGTGGTAGAAAGCTATCCAAATGGATCTTTCAGTAAAAAAAAACAAAAAAAACTGTAAGTACCTTTTGGATTGAAGGGTGATATAGAATTATGCCCCTTTTTAAAAACATCAGTAATTATTTGCAAGTGCTATACCACATCTCTCCCATATTAAACTGTATTCAGAACTAGTATTTTATACTTTTAGATTAATTTATGGTTATTTGAAATTTTGTCTCTTTTAATTATGTGAATGAAAGCCCCATAATTTATAACAAAGTAAGTGATTTGTTTAATTGGAACCCGTTTATAGACCTATTAACTTGTATTAATATTTTCCTATTTCTTTTACTATGTTATTAATTATAATCTAATTTTATTATATACAATTATATACAAGAGTGTTGATTTTAGGGAGCGGCTTTACAAACAAGGACTGGAAGGATCACACTGGAGTTCCTTTTGTTCCAACTTGGTGAAAGATTAATCGTGTATGATAGTGTTACAATTGTTTGTTTTTACATGGCTCTATCATTTCTGATTACCATATATGTGGGATAGACCAAAAGCCCAGGCAGGGCCCTCCATAAATGCTAAAAACATAGCAGTATTACTGCTCTGCACCATATGAGTTTAACCTTATCACATTTACATATTGTGAATCTGTATAAATACTACATTTTGATATGTTTTTTTTTTTTTAGATATGTGAAGAACTAAACAAAAGTTAAGTCAAAAGGCATCACCATTAGAGGGTTGAGCAATTACTTGCTTATTAAATGCATTTGATGGTGGGCAATAATATTTCATATTTTTCTATGGGAGGGCAGCGAGCATATGTTACACAAACACATATCATGATCACTTGTATCACAAAATACTGAGTAATTATGAGAGTTAAGGGGCCACTGCAGAATGAAAACAGGAATTGTTTAAAAAAATGAGTCTGACTATGACCATAATTAATCAGGGAAAATGTCATACAGCTCGGTTTTAGTTAGATAAAAAAATTTGATGCCTTTTCTATATATATATATATATATATATATATATATATATATATATATATATATATATATATATTGTGACAAGGATGGCCATACAAGACTGTTCATCAGTAGTATTTCTGACACTTTTACTGATAATAGTTGTCCGCATACAACAGAAATAAACACAGAAAACAAACAAAACCTAGCTTTTCCTTGAAGCACTAACTAGACTTTGACTTCCATTATTTTCATTGTGGGGTATTGTTTATACTTGTACCTAACCCCTGTATTGCGCTGCGGAATATGTTGGCGCGTTATAAATAAAGGATAATAAATAATAATTATACTCAAGCTGAGAATCCTATCCACGTACAGCTATTTCAAGCTTACTGGCTATCGTCAGCATGGAGCGGGATCTAAGCTTGTGTTGTGGACCTTATGAGTAGGTAGAATCACATATAATAGTTGTCAACCTGTGAGTTCTTGTCAAGGTTGCCGCACGTGGCACCGCAACTGTGAGCGGGACTTCAAGGTTGCAAGGAGTGCCTTTGGCGGACACACCGGACTTGGCAAAAATTACGGGCTGTATGACTTAGGACCCGAAGCACCTATATGGACTGTGGGGCTCGCAAAAATATGACTTCAACGGCTGAAACACCGAACTGGAAAAACATGCAGAAACACATAAATATACCTTAAATTCCCTTACACACAGCACAGGGATGAGCAAGGAAGCCTGTGAGTGAGGTTGCAAGTTAATTTGAGGCATATTTTGCCTTTTTTCTTGATTGAAAAATCGCTGGAGCAAGAAAAAAAAAGGCTAAAGTAAACACGACGAAAATGAGGCCGAAGGACGTAAAACAAGGCAGAAGGACATAATTACGAGCCCTAAGAACTAAGACTTAATGCAAACCAACTTAATACAAGGCATTAACACTTAACCCAAGGCAGTAGGCTCCCAAACTACACAGGCATATAAAGTACACAGGGGTAGAGGCTCGCAAATGAGCGCTGAAGGCGTTCATTGAGAACTACGCGATAAGCACTGAAGGCACTCCGCGCAGGGCTCGCAAGAAGGTGTTCAGAGGGGCCATATCCTTGCATTTTGTGGCAAACAGCATTGCCAGGCTTCAAATTTTTATTGCCTTAATTTTTGAAGGGCAATTCGCTAGTTATATATAACTAGCGAATTGCCCGTCAAAAAATTACGGCAATGAAATTGTAAGGTAGCTAATGCTGTTCGGCGCTCCATGCCAGCAACTGAGGCCCTCGCTCGCAGCCCACGCTACGCGAGCCAGGAAGCGTTAGCAACAACTCGCATGCTCACAACTATATATGTGATTCTAAAGTCTACCGCCCTCCCAGTTTAACAATTCACCCGCTAGGTTTGCTACATATAAATGTAATCAAATACAGTCAAGATCACTTTTACTCATACAATCTAAACATATTACATGAGGACGGCTTAATATTATATCAGCATTCATTAAGGGCCCACTATAATTATAAAACAAACTTTATATATATATATATATATATATATATATACATATATATATATATATATATATATATATAATATACCGTATATATTTATATATATATATATATATATATATATATATATATAAAATCAGCTAGGGTCCCCTACTTTGAAATAAATATACGACTATTCAGCAATGGTCCTGTGCAATCAAATTAATATGTACATATTTACATATTTACATATTTGTGTTTGCGTTGTTCAGTTGTGTCCGTCTATCCATGAACACACGGACCGTAACACACCATGCTGATCCACTTGGTTTTCATGGCAGAGATACTGGAGTGGGTTGTCAGTTCCTTCGACAGTGGGCCACAGAATACAGCTCCTGGTATTCCTAGGTGGTCTCCCATCTGAGTACTGACGAGGCCCAATCCTACATGGCTTAAATACTATTGAGGAGCTATTTTCTACCAATATTTCCTTACAAAAATATTTTTAGTGAAAAATCATTATATAAACTTATTAATGCTGCCTCTGTTTAACTACTGCATTTTCTGCCCACTCTCTCCATAAAGATGATGGAAAAAATACATGGAGAGAAGCAGAAAGAGAACACAGAGAATCCTTAAACTCTAGTTCCACTCTGTGAACTGCCGAAAAATTAAAAAAAAAATTAAAAAAGGGCACCCTTCACAGGGCATAATGTTGGCCTAATGGGAAATACACCATGCGGTTAACTCAACTCAAGTGCTCAGATAATATTTTCCTTGAATAGGTTGGCAAACACACAGCTCAATACATCTATTGCCTCTATAACATTAGAACAGATAATGCACCTACAATTTATAACCCATGGATAACAGCATTTAGTTACAGTTTACTATGGTGTTACTCTTTATAAAGAACTTATCATGTATTTACAAATTATCATCAATTTAATATACTGATCCTAGATTCCCATCCAAATAATGATGGCCAGTATATGGCCTCAGTCTGCCTGCTGTTAGAAAATGCAAAGCCTCTGATGATGTCTGGTTCATAACCTTATCCAAATGACTCTTATATATTAATATTATTTATGTATATTATTAATGTTACCCCAAAGTACAAGGAGTGTGAAAAAGAGATGGCTCCTAAGAGGTCAATTTGGTTTCCTTGTGATTAGATTTTTCAAAGCCCTGAACCATTGGCCATATATGTTGGAGCCCCTCAATTATTTTTTTAACGCTTTTACTAGTAGCACAGAAAGTTTTTGCCACTGTAAAAACAAATACCATCAATATACACTAGTACTGAAGTAAATTGCTTACCAGTGATATAAGCAAATTTGGGGACAAGACCTGTGTTTTAAAATAATATGGTAAAAAAAAATCATGACAGTAAGTACAAATGATCAAAAAATGTTTTTTTAAATAAATTGAAAAGGGACACGGAATACATTTTTTCAGACATTTTCAAAAGGTTTAAATATTACAAAAAGTTTACTCATACAACTAAATTACTGGTCAATGGCTGTCAAGCTCCTCCAGTATTTGATATGATGCTCTTACAGCATCATTTGAATAAAGATACAAAACAGAAAATAAATATTTCTTCTTTAAAAATGATGAAAGCTGTGCCGTTACAAAGTTTTCAATAATTTGGGGCAAACATGGGTTATTTTACCAGTATAAATAGAATATAGCTTTACAGTGAATAAATAGGTCATGAAACTCCTATAACATAACAAGTACATTAAAAATAAACTATTTTAAATGCATAAACAATTAGTAAAATGTTACATTACTGAGTGATTTTGCTTTATTGCAACACTTACTGCATATTATTTCCTAAAAATATTTCTGAACTGAATTGCATAGGGTGCAGAAATATTTTAAAACTATTTCATGGATAGATTTTGCAATATG
This sequence comes from Discoglossus pictus, assembly GCA_027410445.1. Taxonomy (NCBI): domain Eukaryota; kingdom Metazoa; phylum Chordata; class Amphibia; order Anura; family Alytidae; genus Discoglossus; species Discoglossus pictus. The sequence continues at coordinate 215,639,272 of CM050165.1, read as the reverse complement.
TGAGTTGATTTGAAAATGTAGCTCAATCTTTTTTTAGCAAAGTTCGATCAGCCAAAGTTCAACAGTTTGAAATAGGTTCACATTCACACATATGGCAAAATTGGTAACATATTGTTAAATTGGCTCCTTTTAATAAGGAATTATGCAGTGCAATTTGAGAAGCTAGCATACCAGGAAACTGATAATTTAGTGAGTTATATAAAATATCTGAGGAAAGTACTATGAGTATAACAATGTGAATATGTGAGAATAGTTGACAATACTAATTTTATATATAAATATATATATATATATATATATATATATATACACACACACACACCGCCTTCTCTCACACTCCCCCTTCTCTATATCTCCCCCTCTTTCTCTCAATCTTCCCCATGTCTCCCCCTCCCTTTCTCCCTCCATGTCTCCCTTCTTCCTCTTTGCCTCTCTTCCCCATGCCTCTCTCTCCCTCCATGTCTCATTCTCTCCCCCAATTCCTCTCCATGCCCCTCCCCCTCTCTTGCCTTCCCTCCATGCCTCTGCCCCTCTCTTACCTTCTGCTCTGTGCTGCTGGGCTGGTCTCTTCCCTCTTCTGGCTCCTCCCCCTGCCAGCGGACACAAGCATAGAGCAGGGAGCAGGGGACCTGGGGAAGGGGAATGTGCGGTAAAAGGCAGGAGGGGCTACTGGCAGGAACCAGGTACAGGGATGGTGGTGGTGGTGAGGAAAAATCCTAAGGGGCCCACAAGCCTCACGATGAGCAGGCACTCATTGAAGCCTAACTCCTGCGTGCCTCAACTGCTTACCTCACTTCGCAAGGGCCGCAAAGCATGACCAACATCGTAAACATTCCCCACACTGACAACTATATATGTGATATAGGAACACACAGCAATCAAATGATCATACAATGTTATTGACTCATAATATTGTTATCTCATTTCAGGTGACAGGAGGTGTAGGTCCACTACAGAGTCTGAGGTGGGGCATCAGATCAGGAGGCGGCAGATGTAGAGGACCATGCCCCCACCCACCAGGATCCGTGTCAGGAGGAGAGGACTTTCTGGGTTATCAGCCACCCCCATGGTATTTGACCGCACTGCCTTACCGCAGATCGATTTAACAATTGGGCTCTCCTTTTGGACAGACAGTAGATCCCTAGCACCACCACCACTAACACCTGCTCCTCCTCCCACCCCCCAGCACATCCTGATTCCCACTATCACCAGGATTACCAACACCACCACACAGATACCAGCTGCTCCTCAGTACCTCCCCCTGGGCCACTATCACTGCCTTCCACCATAGCCATGCCTGGTCCAGCTGGGCCTCCACCCCCACTCCCATCATTAATGGCCATCATGGAGGAGATGCTGATCCTTATGCGGGGCTCCAAACCAGCATCTCCTCCCACCATGTCTCAATGGACCGCAGCCATAAAAGGTTGTATAGGGAGGTGAGGAGGCACAACTGCCAGATGGAGTCTTACACTGCCAGGCTGCTCCTGGCAGTTAATAACCAACCCAACTGAACACTGACATTATACAGTGTGCTCTACTCTCAAGCATCGCCTCCTCCATCCCAGAGACATGCCCTGCCCATCTGAAGCCTGGCTCCTCCGAAGCCTGGCCCCTCCCTGCCACCCTCCATGCACCCCATACCAGGGCTGCTGTCTCCGGTTTAAGTTGATTACCATATGTATGTTAATTACTGTATGTTATGTTGCTTCCCTATGTGTGATTGACTTGTGATGTGTGATTCTGTATGCAGCAAGTTTGGTTCATTAAAGGGATATCTAAGTGAGCTGGATTAATAAAATTCTGTACTCTGTAGACAACAAGCAGCCTATGTGTATTCAGCACATCTCATAAAACATTTTATTTGTATTAATATCTAGAAATCCCTCTAATGATTATGTTGACACCCCCAGGGTTTGTCTACACAACTTCCTGGTGCCCCCCCAATCAGGATGCATCACCCGGGGAGCAATATTAACCCTATTTACCTGCTGTTGCTTGCTCAGCCAATCTCCTTACAGCTTCCTCCTTGAAGCTTCCTGTCACATGTCAGTGATACACTACATTTCCCAGGCTCTTTTGCCTACATATCCCATGCTGCTTTTCACCACAGCCAATAAGAGAGCAGTGTTGTCACTGCTGGTATATGACTCATCCCTGCTTCCTGGCTATGATGTGTGATGTTGCCATAGCAATTAACATAGTGCTATGTCTGAAATCTTTCTCTAACCGGATTGGCCAAAACAAATTGGAGGGGGTGTTAACCTTGATTTTAAACTGTCCGAAATTACAATAGATTTTGCTAACTTAAAGGTAAGTTTTTAAATGTTTATTTTGGTATTTTTGTTAATGCAAACATTTTTTTTCTAACACATCTGAATCTCCTCCATCAGATGCATTCATTATCCAGGAAAGTTAGATATCCCTTTCAGTGTTAAATATTTTGGAATGTTGTGTTGTCGGTCTATAACTGTCAGAGAGAGCAGTTAGTCAGTTGGGATCCTGCTGGGAGGACAAGTCTGCTCTTAATGAAGAGGCAGAGATGGATTTGAATGAAGATATCTAAAGTTTGTATATGCTTCTACTCAACAATGAAGGTAACATAAGTTGAAAAAAAAAATATATATACATATATATATATATATATATATATATATATATATCTCAAAATATATAGTGAAGAGAGGATTAATTTATATATAAGATATCTGGAGGATATTTATGAGTCTATAGTAATGGAAAGGGCTGTCCTGATCCTGTGCAATTGATGAACTGTGTACATGTTCTTAATAAAAGGGGAGGAAACTGAAGTGTGTGTATACTCCTAATGGAAGGGGAGGAGACCTGTCTAGAAGATGTATGTATATGTCAGCATTCCTAAAGAAGATGTTAATGAATTGGATGTTATGATACCTGTCATATGAAACATTGATTAATGACTGTGAAACAAACCCCAGAAGACCCAGTTTAAGTATTACAGATAACTATCAAGTCAAGTTTAAACAGTCACCCATAGAACCTGTTCTACGGTGATAAAAGCAGTTCCTGGTTTTTATAAAGCTAAGCCTGCATTCTTATTTTAAATACTGTGAAGCGAGGGGCCGCATTTGCGGAGGTGGAGGCTCTACGGCGCCTCACACGTGGTTACAAACACCCACACAAGCGGGACTACCAAAATATATCTAACACACAATCACTATATACGGAATTACACACAAAAAATACGAGACGCGGGACACAGCAAGGGGGGCACCCAGGACCTCGGCAAGTGAAGTTACACCTCAGTTTAGTCCAAATTCCAGAGTTTAGACAGACGAAAATCCCCTAAACGAGAGAAAAAATGGCGGCCGAAAAAAACAAAAACGAGGCTCCACGACCTCGGACCGCCCAGCCACCTACAACTTACCCAAGAAGGGATCCGAGATAAGCTCGGAAACCCGCATTAACCCCACGGGATCCAAAATAAGCTCGGAAACCTACATTAACCCTCGAAGTGGGGGACCCCCGCTAAAATGAAGATTAAAAATTCCCGCCTGACGGGTCCTTAAAGGAACGTAAAGGTCCTTAAAGGACTCGTAACAAAAAAAAACAAATTAACCCCATCAATCCCTAAAATCCTGTCACTCATGGGGGTCAATCCAGACCCCCTTAAGGCCCTCGTTAACCCCCCTCTCTCATGGGGGTCAATACAGACACCCATAAACCTATAATTAACCCCGTCACTCATGGGGGTCAATACAGACGCCCATAAACCCATAATTAGCCCTGTCACTCATGGGGGTCAATACCCCATCAGTCACATAAGGGTATATTATGACCCTTATGGGGCTGTTACAACCCAACATTAACCACATAAGTGCCATGACGGTCCTCAAGGACCATCATGACACAAAGTATAAACACTACAGTAGACTGCACTATACCCCCCAATAAAACATCTAAATGAACCCCCCTCTACACTAACCTATTAACACCTACACTACCTACCTACCCCCTAATAACCCCCCCACCAAAAATAAAAAAAACTAATCACCAAAAATAAAAAAATCTACATTAGAGAAAATCAAAAAACCTAAGTCGCAAAAAATAAAAAAAAGGAACATTACAGAAAATAAAAAAATACATTACAACCCCCCCCCCCCGAACTACAGAAATAAATAATTACACACCTGAAAAGGAAATACATAGAATACATACAATACAAATAAAATGTAAAACAATACCCCCCTATCTAACATACAATCAATACTATCCATCTAAAATACATCCCCCAATCTATCTAATATACAATATATCCTATCTAAAATACATCCCACAATCTAATATACAATAAATCCTAACTATCTAAAATATTTTCCCCTATCTAATATACAATAAATGCTATCTCTATACACACACGCTAAATCTAAGCTAAAAGAAAAGAAATAGGACCACTTACCTTTGCAGATGTCCCTTCAGATCAGCAACCTAGGGGAAAATAAATAATTAGTACAATACATTTACAGAAAATAAATAAACATTCCAAATATTCTACTCACCTTTCCAGCATGTCCCCAACCTTCTTCTTTTCTTCATCTCTGGCGTGGTCCCTGTTAAAAAAAAAAACATTACATTAGTACAACAGACATAAAATAATAAACATAATATACATGTCTTCAGCTAATCACCCTGTGGGGGTGTATCGCATTGTGATTGCCTGATGGCAATAAAGCCTTCTGATTGGTTTAAATAAAGATTGACAGGTGCATTATCCAATCAGAGTGGGATTTGGGGGTGTATTCCTTTCTGATTGGCTAAATTTGATAGACAGCGTTTTCAGCCAATCAGAATCCGCCATTGACAATTTTCTTCTGGAAAACTATGTAGGAGGCTCATTAGCGTTTGTTTTCTTATTTTAGAGCGTGGATTTTTCGAGTACGGGGCAGAAGAGGAGGAGGCCGGGGACATCGCAGGGAGGCAAGTACAATGTATATTATGTTTATTTTACTTTGTTTTAGGTTTATGTATGTTGTACTAATGTAATGTTTTTTGTTTTTTTTTAACAGGGGCCGCCCAGGAGAAGAAGAAATGAAGAAGGACGGGGACATGCTGGAAAGGTGAGTAGAATATTTAGAATGTTTACTTATTGTATGTAAATGTGTTGTACTAATTTTTATTTTATTTTTTCCCTAGCTTGCTGATCTGAAGGGACATCTGCAAAGGTAAGTGGTCTTAATTATTTTATTTTAGCTTAGAATTAGGGTTTGTATATAGAGATAGCATTTATTGTATGTTAGATAGGGGGATGTATTTGAGATAGTTAGGATTTATTGTATATTAGATTGTGGGATGTATTTTAGATACATAGGATGTATTGTATATTAGATAGATAGTATTGATTGTATGTTAGATAGGGGGGTATTGTATTGTATTTTATTTGTATTGTATGTATTCTATGTATTTCCTTTTCAGGTGTGTAATTTTTTTTTCTGTAGTGGGGGCGGGGTTGTAATGTATTTTTTTATTTTCTGTAATGTTCCTTTTTTTATTTTTTGTGACTTAGTTTTTTTTATTTTCTGTAATTAGAGTGGGGGGGCGTTATTAGGGGGTAGGTAGTTTACGTGTTGATAGGTTAGTGTAGATTTAATGGTTTATTGGGGGGCTATAGTGCAGTGTAGTGTTTGTACTTACTGTCATGATGGTACTGGAGAACCCTCCTAGCACTTGAGGGGTAATGTTAGGCTTCTAACTTGAAATACCCTTATAGGACTAATGGGGTTAAATAGAGGCTTATGAGGGTCTGTATAGACCCCCATAAGAGACCAGGTTAAAATGGTGTAGTGCTTACACTTTGGGTCATGAGGGGCCCGGATGACCCTCATAGCACTTATAGTGTTATTACATGCGTTCATTAGTGTGTTATAGGGGGTCTATATAGTTGAGGCACACAGTACACTCACATTGTGTGACAAACAGCATTTCAACACTATTCTTTTTATTGTCCCATAATTTTTGACGGGCAAGTCGCTAGTATAGTTTGTTAAATTGTGTCTCAATGACTGGATAATATATGACGTGTCTCTTCCCCCCTCTCCCTCCCCTGTGTCTTTTCCCCTTCCTCTCCCCCTCTCCCTCCTCTGCGTCTCTTCCCCCTCCTCTCCCCCTTGTGTCTCTTTCCCCTCCTCTCCCCCCATGTCTCTTCCCCGTCCTCTCCACCCTGTCTCTTCCCCGTACTCTCCCCCATGTCTCTTCCCCGTCCTCTCCCCCATGTCTCTTCCCCCTCCTCTCCCCTGTGTCTTTTGCCCCTCCTCCCCTTGTCTCTTCCCCCTCCTCCTCCCGTGCCTCTTCCCTTCCTCCCCCCTGTGTCTCTTCCCCTCCTCTCCCCTGTGTCTCTTCCCTCTCCTCTCCCTCCCTTGTGTCTTCCCCTCCTCCTTATCATGTGTCACCTCCTCTCCCCCGTGTCTCTCCCTTCCTCTCCCTCCCCTGTGTCTCTCCCATCTTCTCTCTCCCCTGTGTCTCCCCCTTCCTTTGTGTTTCTTCCCCCTCTCCCTCTCCTGTGTCTCTCCCCCCTCCCCTGTGTCTCTCCCTCTGGCGTCTCTCCTCCCCTCCCCTGTGTCTCTTCCCCTCCGCTGTGACTCTTCCTCCCAGTCTCTCTTTGCCCCTCTCTCCCTCCCCTGTCTCTCTTTCCCCCTCTCTCCCTCCGCTGTCTCTCTTTGACCCCTCTCTCGCTCCCCTGTCATTTTTTGACCCCTCTCTAACTCCCCTGTCAGTGTGTGGTGGGCCTGACACTCTCGCTGTGTGTCTTGGTCGGTGGTGGCGGTGTGTACCCTGCTGGACTGTGTGTGTGCCTATGTCCTATGTGTGCTGCTAGGCCCCTCACCCCAATATAGTATCCCCAGTTCTTACCTGTACCCTGGTATCTCCCCCCACGGCTGTATATCTGCCAACCCCTCTCCTGGCCCAGGCCTTGGTCTCTTACCTTTACCTCACTCCTCTCTCTCATGGGCTTCCCTCTGCCCTGTGTGTGCGGCCGATCCTGCTGCTGTCATTGACATCCATTTTTTGCGGTGGAGCAGGAGGGCCGGTATAGGCTGGGGCTTGGCAGGGGAAGTGATGTCCAGCTGGTTCCAGTGGAAGTCAGATAGGGTGTGCATGAGCGTGGTGTGGATGGGCAGGGCCCGAGAGTTGTGTGCCCTGGAGCTCCGGCCTCCCCAGCACGTCTCCAGCGTGTGCGTGCAGGGAGCCAGCAGGTACATGGCATTCCTGGGTATGCTCTAGGAGGGGGAGTCAGCTCTGAGAAGGGGCCGGCGTCTGCATCCTGTAAGCACTGCGGGCTTGGCAGGGAAGTAGCCCGGCCTCTGCGTCCCGTCAGCACCGGGCTTGGCAAGGCAAGTGATGTCCCTTTTGAGCCTCTTCTGGCTGGCACCCATATCAGAGGCAAATTTAGGAGGGCGGTTAGATGCTAGAAGAGGCCGGCCCTGTCCTGTCTGTGAGGCGGGCCGCTCCTCTCTCAGGACTCCTGCCGGTTGTTCTTCCTTCATCAGTGGGGCAGGGGAGAGACGTGCAGGCCTCACGATGAGTTATCGAGAGCATGGGGTGCCCGGTTGCGAGGGACACAGTTGCTGGCAAGGAGCGCCAGCAACTGCGGCCCTCGCTTCACGAGCATGCATCGTTAGCAACGGCCCGCATGCTCACAACTATATATGTGATATATATTCAGCGGCAGCTGGTGCCTAGGAGCAACGGCCCTTCCAAAATGTAATCACTGACTTAATTGTGTAATTTTATATTTATAAAATAACATTTCATTATATCATATATCAATAATAATAAAAAAAATTGTTGCTATCACTCTAAATTATTAACCCTTGTCTTCCTTTTCCCGCTGCTGATGACTTGCCTAGTGTTACAGATCAGATCACAGCTGGGCAAGACAGCATTTTCAACTCTTTTTTTTATCCTCGTGTTTACTGTACTCTGATCTGTAGCACTGAGTCTCTTTGGGTCAGCTGCAGCATCAGCCAATCAGTATCAATGGGAGGTGCTGCAGCTGAAATATTCTGTTGGGACATTCACTCTGAACGTCCCACTGCTATGGGAGCTGCCAGGAGCTGAGAGGGAACTGTGAACTCATCAGAGCCATGCAGGATCGGGAAAGTACAGAGGTCTCCCTCTCTTTCTCTCTCCCATCCTTCTCTTTCTTTTCCTCTCCCATCCTTCTCTCTCTTTTCCTCTCCCATCCTTCTCTCTCTTTTCCTCTCCCATCCTTCTCTCTCTCTCTCTCTCTCCATCTATTCCCTTGCTTTCTCTCTATTCCCTCTCTATTCTCCTACCTCCTCCACCCACGTCTCTAACCAGCCACCCCAGGGCCCCATTACAGGCCACACAGGGCCTCAGGGCACCAGAGACCCACCAGGGGCCTCCCCTCTCCCTTTTGCAGGTCTCCCATGGGCCTCCCCTCTCATATTGCAGACCTAGCACAAGTCTCCCTTACCTGACTTCTAGGGTGGAACTGCTGGGTGTGGAGACTCCTCTTCAAGCACCCTTTGATCCTTGGGGCAACTGTAGAGCTGTGAAGCCTCCCCGTTGCTACCTCATGGTCCTTCTGCCAAACGGATGTATTAAGGCCTGCAGCTGTCTATCGGGCAGTGAGGCAACCACACCACTAAGAGATCTTGCTGCATTGCTTCTTCCTGCTCCCTAGGGTCTCCCCCAAATAGTGGGTCTTGCACAGCCGATGGAGGTAGACAGTGTCTTGAGACCCGGTAGCTTCGGAGCTCGCCTAAGAAGCATCTGCCATGTTTGGACGCTAGCTCCACCCCCGAAATTCCAAACTGCACATTTAGCTCCAGTCTGGCTTTGTTGGGTTTTCCTTCGTGCTCTCACCGTCTGACCTGACAGGAGATTATTTAATTCTAACCTAATAATATCAATCTGTTGACGAATTGAGTCTGTTTGAAATAACTGGTTGTGCTTCTCTAGGTTGTAAAGTTCCTTTGAGAGTTCCTTTTTTCGTTCAGGGCAAAGTGAGTCTCCTGCAGAAAAAGTACAGATGGTTTACATTTCTTGTAGGAAATAAAGGCTTTCTGCCTCTTGAAAGGAGAGTTAAAGCTCCTGACATTATGGGTTATAAAAGTGTGATCAGTTTTAGCCATTAGAGGAAATGGTGTGTTCTGTAAATGTTTACATACCTGTGTATTAGATGTGACAGGCTGAAGACCCGAAATCCGAAGTGAACCCTGGAGACGCCCCCGGACTGCTGGAAAGGGATGATCGCATAGCGAAGTATTGCTTTTTGGGAAAGTAAAAAGAAAAAAGGGGATTAACAAATTAATAATAAGTGCAATTACAAATAAAATTATGACATTGTGCACATAATCAAACATAATAAACTTGACTTTCTGAGTTAAAGTCAAATCACTATTAGCTAAAAAAGGGCCCCAGTGAGCACTTGCCAGGTAATTCCATAAATGCTAGATCTAACTGAGGTAATAAAATAACACTGCTAGTGAATTAGCCATATTAAATGTAAACATTCAACAGACCCCTGAGACTTCTAGCTTTCAGATCCATAGACATTTTAAGCAGTCTTTGTAAGACTCTTATCTTACAAAGTAAGGAAATCTTTATATCTCTGTAAGGTAATCTTCCTTCGTCAAGAGTAAGGTTAGTGTCACATCAGTAGAGATTCCATATAGTTGATTAAACAGGTCATCCTTTGGCCGTAGGCTATACAGGTTCTTGCATGCTAGTAACTTTCTTTAGAGTCTAACTTTTATTTTGGCTGTCTGGAGAGATCCTCTGATAGTTTGTGTCCTGCATCACCGTCCATGTTTTGGTCGTTCTTAGAGTCGGTATTTGTTCTTGACCCTTACCTGTCTCATCTGGAGGTGAAAAAGGCTGGTGCTCTCTTCCAGGGAGTGTAACGTATGAGAAGTTCCCTTATGCTGAAAAGTAAGGTAGAAAGGAAAGCCCCATCTGTAAGGTATTTTATGTTTGATTAGCATGGCAAGTGCTGGCTTCATAGCTCTGCATTTTTCTAAGTCCATGAAGATCTGAAGAGGAGAATTGTCTGGTCCCACTATTTTGGACATCTTCCTGGTTTTGTTGAGGATCAGATCTCTAGTTCTCTGTCTCAAGAATCATACTATGACATCTTTGGGGAACTGATGATTTCTGGATGTTCCTAATGTCCTGTGAGCTTGTTCGATTTCCAGGAATCATCTGGTATATCAGGAAAGATTTTATTAATCACCTTGGTGAGGTATTGCGAGAGATCTTGACCAGCCTTAGGAATTCCACGTACTCAAATATTATGTCAACAAGATCTATTCTCTAGGTCATCGATTTTTTCTTTTGGGTGGCCACTTTTAAGGCAAGCTGTGTGATCTCCGCTCTATCATGTTCCTGGGCTTCAAGGATTTGGTCAGTCGTTTCTTCTAAGTGGTTGGTCCTTTAGCCCAGCTCATGTAGGTCCTTTCTGAGATCATTTACCACTTTAGTTGAGTGAGCCTAAAAGATTTGTTCTATTATGGCTATTGCTTTGACTGAAAGATCCATTTCGGTTTTAAGGCTCGGTTCACCCACTTCCACGTCTGAGGTGTCATAACACCTAGATGGAGAGGTTTATGAGGGCGGGCGATTCACTCCCTGAATATTTGAAATGATCTTTAATGCATTTAGAGGATAAGTTCTGTTTGGGCTTGCCCATTTTAAGCATCTGAGATAAGGTGGTCTGCTATTGAGTAGGGTAGGAGTTCGGTGGTCATAAGAATTCCCCCTTAATAATTATTCATTAGAAAGAGAAGAAATGCAGTTGAGCAGGGGAAACTGCTGACGATTAGTTCAGATGGTGCTCTGTTGGAGCCCTTTGTGCTCAGTCCTTTAGGTCATCTAAAGCTGATAGCAGTTGCATAGTAAGAGAAAAAAAAGGTTCTAATGGCAAATGGGTATTGACCTGTTAGACTCCTTTGACCCAATCCTATAATACAGCCCAGAATCAAAATTGAGCCCGTTAAAATCCAAATCCAAATCTTACAGGATGTATTCCAAGTTGATAGTAACAAAATTTATGTTGAAAAGCAGTCAATAGATGGCAGTAGAGTTCTGTGCTTGGATATTGTTCAGGCTGAGATTATGTAAATGATAAACAGATATTAACTTTGTTCAAGTCTAGGCAATTCGGTCAAGGGTACAGTTGTTATGCCATGTTATTTAAATGGGAGGAAAATTTATCTCAGAATTGGGATATCGACAAATGGGAACGAGTTTGCGGCAGATTAGCTATATGCTCATTAAATTATATCCTTCTGGAAACCTTGTTAAAAGTCCTCCAGAGAACATACATTACCCCAGATAAGCTCCACAAAATGAAGCCCCAAGAATCAGCTAATTGCTTTAGAAGCTGCCGAGAATTGGGCACCTTTTTACACACCTGGTGGACATGCCCTAAAGTCTAAGCTGTTTGGACTAAAATAACCCAACTAACGTCAAATCTTTTTTAAACACAAAGAACCCCTTCTATAGAATTACCGTATATACTCAAGTATAAGCCAACCCGAGTATAAGCCGAGGCACCTATTTTACCACAAAATACTGGGTAAAATGAGTGACTCGAGTATAAGGCAAGGGTGGGAAATGTGGGAAATGTGGGAAATTTTGAGGGGTAAAGTGAGGAGCGGGGTTTAGAATGAGGAGGGGGGGGTTGAGGATAAGGAGGGGGGAGGGAAAGAGACACGGGGGGGTTAGAGAGACACGGGGGGAGAGTGACTCGAGTATAAGCCGAGGGGGCCCTCAAAACAAATTCTCAAAACAAGTTACTTCAGTTTATTATGTTAGCAACCAAAAGCCATATCACAAAAATTTATACAAATCTTATCTTTTAGGAAATAATAAACAAAATGAATTATATCATGATATATGAAAGACTTTCACATATAATTTCCGACACCTTTCCCACCTTCCTCTCAACCTTGAATACATGGGTGATTTCCTCACATGGCATTGCCATCAGATAGCGAGAGCTTTCAATACCGCTATGCTAATCATAAATCAAGATGGGGCTGGCTGAGGAGACTTGCTCTTGGCAGGGACTCTGGAGACCGGACAGAATTGTAAGTTTTCACTTTATTCTCTTTCTTATTTACCTGCTTTTATAAGTGGGAACAATGCTTAACATACCCGAATAAACGCCTTCCCTATTCCCTTTCCCCTTCCTTACTTGCCTTCCCATTGTTTGTCTTCCCTATGGAAAAAAGGAAAATGTGAAATGGTATCACTTACTTGGAATGTATAATTGAATACTTAGTACATACTTTATTTTGTATACATTTTTTAAATTCTCCTTGGAGAGTAAAATTGTATTTACAATTGTATGTTGATATTTCACAATGTGAGTTAATAAAAAATGATTGAAAATAAAATATAATTATTAAAATGAAAAAATGCTACATTATATTGCCATCACTATGGATTCGATGTTGGCTATGGCAAAAAATAGTTACTACTGCGGTCTTGCCTCTTAATTTATTGGGGGCTTGTATACACTCCTCCGAAGAACAGATGGACTTTAGCTAATCATAATGCAATTCATAAAAGAAAATTTGCATTGAACTGCTAAATAGCTAATGCCATGTACCATTCTATGTCCCATTTCAGAGACCTCTTATCTCCAGGGCTATGGTGTGTCCCACAAACTGGCTAGAGACTATGCAGTAATGCATAAATTGTGCTAGAAATAACAACCATAACCTATTCAATCAAGTCAAAGGTAGGCAATTGAAACTTAAAATTGCAAAACACATTCACACATCTAAAAACAAAGGTTTTTTTTAGCCTGATAATCATCGAGTTGTCAAAACATGAACTACCACTGGATTTTAAGGGATAAACACTTTGTCCTTCAAAATCAAACCGCATTCGACTTAAATCTGATGCTTAGTCAAAGGTTTCATGGTAGTCATTTGTGAGCAACTTGACGGGTTTATATACTCATTTCGCCCTATGGGCTTTGTCAAAGGCTAAAGAGTGCTAAGAAGCCAGAGCAGCATTTAAAGTGGCTTTAAATAGTCTAGGGGAGGAGAAATGGCTTAATTAGAAAGAATCAGGAGCATGCATAATGACGTCACGCTGGTGCGTAAACGCACGCACGCATGCTCATTTGCCTGTGAGCAAAAGGTCTGGAAAACCATAACAAACAGGCTAGAAAAAGAGAACAACCTATATTGCAATGGGACAAAAAGCAGGTAGAAAGAAAATCCTGATGTAAATTATTGAACCAAAACAGTGGCCAAATGGATAATGATATAATTCGATAAAAGCGTGTTCTCAAAATATTAACCACCATCATCCCGTGTAATCCTGATTTTTATTATATATCATATCAAAACTGCACATTTTGATGGTCATAAAATTGTAAGGCAGGTAATGCTGTTTGCCACACAATGTAAGGCTTTTAGTCCTCTGAGTACCTTCGGCACTCATTGAGAGCCTCGCGCTGAGCGCCTTCGGCGATCATCGCGTGGCTCGCAATGAGCTCGAGCCTCTTGCTTGGTGTACAGCTAAGTGCTACGGTTTAACGGCTCGCCTTGCTTCGCATCGCCTAAGTCGTACGCACCTCACAAAGCGTGACGATGTCTCGCAGTTTGACAACTATTATATGTGATTAAAAGTGCAAATGCAGCTCCATATTTAATTACATAATATCAACAATTTGGGTGCACAGTGATGAAAAGTATGGTGCTAATTCTGCTATGTTATAAACCTGATGGAAAATATATCATGGCTATGGGGACATTTATTAATATTTCAAATAAATGGGGTAAAAGAAAAACCCTCATTTGAACCATCTGGGTTTTGAGATTTTAATTGATGAATCCATTTCGATTCTTTTTGCAACAGGATCCTTTCCAGGTTGCCCTTCCTTCGGCCCAACACTACACTATCAATAACACAAAATGTAATTACTTCAACTTCATTGTTAGGGTACATTTTAATATGACGAGCAACCGGAGTGTCTAGTTCTTTATTAATAGTATAGACCTGTGGCGGATGGTGACCTTCCAAGTTGATGGGGCGGAAGACAGAGACCTGGCCCCTCCCCTTACATTGACTACACCCCATAGCATAGACCCCTCCCATTCACTCCAGGTTGACTCCTATATATCCCAACCAATAAAATTATATAGGCCCTGCACACTGATATAGATTTAAACTTACAACTTACTTGATTTTTTGTCCTGTTACTTTACTTACTTATTGTCTTGATGAGGACGAAGTGGTGCTGGTGTTGCTCCCTTTTCTGATGCTGTGAAGTGCCTCCAATTTCTTGATGAGGGTAACATGGTGCTGGTTCTGCTCACTTTCCTTATGATGGGAAATTCCTCCAATTTCTTGATGACGTGAAAAAATTAAATAGAGTACATTTTAGATCAAGACATTTGTTAATGGCAGTTTATAGAAATAGACAGAAGTGATGTAATTTACTTTTAAATAAAATACATTATATGAGGGATAGAGATAGATAGATAGATAGATAGATAGAGAGAGAGAGAGATAGATAAGGATATAGAGGGGGATATATCCCTCTCTGCCTCCATATTTCTATATATCCATCTCTTTATCCCTCTCTATCCCTTTCCCTACCTTCCTCTCTATCCCTCTCCATCTTTCTATCACTCTCCCTACCTCTCTATTCCTCTACCTATCTGTCTCTCTATCCCACTCTCGATACCTCTCTCCCTATCCCTTTTGATCTCTCTCTCCCTATCTCTCCCCCTATCTCTATCCCTCTCCCTCCCTTCTTATCTCTCTCCCTCTCCCTATCTTTCTCCCTCCCACTCTCTATCTTTCTCTCTCCCTCCCTATCTCTCTCTCTCTCCCCATCCCGATCTCCCTCCCTCTCCACATATCACTATCTTTCCCTTTATCCCTCTCTCTCCCTTCCCATCTATCTCTCCCTCCCTATACCTGTCCCCCCTCCCTGTCTCTCTCCCTCCTACCCTATCCCTCTCTCCCTCCCTTCCTCCCTATACCTCTCTCTTTCTTCCTCCCTATCTCACTCCCCCTATCCCTCTCTCCATATCCCGCTTACTCTATCTCCCCTACCCCCTCCCAATCTCTCTCTCCCTCTATCCCTCTCTCTCCCTAACTCTTTTTCCCTCCCTATCTCTCTCTCCCTCCCCTTCACTATCTCTCTCGCTCCCTCTGTATCTCTCTCCCTACATATCCCTCTCTCTTTCTATCCCTCTCTCAACCTCCCTATCTATTCCCCTTTATCCCTCCCTATCTCTCTCTATATATTTATCTCTCTCTACCTCCCCTTCCCTATTACTCTTCCTCCTTATTTCTCTCCCTCCCTATCCCTCTTTCCCGATCTCCCCCTTCCCTCTCTCTCCCTACATCCCTTTCTCTCCCTTCCTATCGCTCTCTCCTCCATATCTCTCTCCATCTCTCCCCCTATCCCCATCTCTCTCTTCCTCTATCCATCCCTCTCTCTCCCTCTATTCCTCTCCCTATCTCTCTCTGCCTCCCCATCCCTATCTCTCTCCCTCCCTATCTTTCTCCCTCCATCCATCTCTCTCTGTACCTCTTTTGGCTCTTCCTATCTCTCTCCCTCCCCTTCACTATCTCTCTCTGTCCCCCCTTCTATCTCGCTCCCCCTCTCTCTCTCTCTCTCGCTCCCCCCTCTCTCTCTCGCCCCCACTCTCTCTCTCCCTATCCATCTTTCCCTATCTCCCTCTTCCTGTCTCTCTCCCTCCCTATCTCTCTATTCCTCTCTCTCTTCCTCCCCTTCCCTATCTCTCTCCCCCTTTAAATATCTCCCCCTTTATCTCTCTCCCCCTTTATCTCTCTCCCCCTTTATATCTCTCCCTCTTTATTACTCTCTCCCCCTTATCTCTCCCTATCTCTCTTTCCCTCCAGCCCTCTCTTTCTCTCCACCCCTCTCCCTATCTCTCTCTCTCTCTCCCTCCCTATCTCTATATTCCTCCATATCTCTCTCTCCCCCTTCCCCTCCCTATCTCTCTCCATCTCCCTGTCTCTCTCCCTCCCTATATCTCTACCTATTCCTCTTTCCCAATCTCCCCTATCCCTCTCCCCATCTCTCTCTCTTCCTCTGTCTCTCTCTCTCCCTCCCTTCACTCTCCCTATCTCTCTCCCTCCATCCATCCCTCTCTCTCCATCCCTCTATTCCCCTCCCTATCTCTCTCCCCTCCCTATCTCTCTCCCCTCCCTATCTCTCTCTCTCCGTCCCTATCTTTCTCCCTCCCACTCTCTATCTCCCCTTCACTCTCCCTATCTCTCTCCCTCCATGCATCCATCCATCTCTCTCCATCCCTCTATTCCTTTCCCTCTCCCTCCCTCTCTATCTCTCTCCCTCCCCCTCTCTCTCCCTCCCTCCCTCTCCCTCCCCTCTCTATCTCTCTCCCTCCCCCTCTCTATCGCTCTCCCTCCCCCTCTCTCCCTCTCTATCTCTCTCCCTCCCGCTTTCTATCTCCCATCTCTCTCCATCCCTATGTTATGGATTAGGATCAGTACAAAATGCATAACTGTATTCGTGCACCTACTTACATATCTTATCTTTGCAGTATTATCGTATAACCAAGTTTTACTAATAAATGCTGAATCATTGGGAGCTCTAAGATGGAGGATTTGTCACTTCCCTGCATACAAGATGTAGGCAGCACTATTTCCAGTCTGTTAAGAATGACAAGTCTTACCACACCCTGAGCACAAGGAGGAGAACGCCATCTTCCCTTTGTCCTAAACTTCTGACCAATGAGAGAAAGACTCATCCCGCTGTGGGATGACACCTAGAGACTCCTTAATGCATTAACCCAATGACTGATCAAGGTCTCATAAAAGCGGACACCTCAGGACCAATGAATTACCAAATAAACCTGATGTTTTGCTTAATTGTAACTTTTATCCTATTACTAAAAACTAAATAAATGATGGCTGAGGTAATAAAACTAGGCGATAGAAAGCTTTATACCAGAACTCTGTGTTGGTGTATTATTTCTCTAAGGTGTGCACACTATATAAATATTGGTAATTTGGCCAGGGACAGATATCTCTGAAAAATACTTTGTTATTTCCTAAACACCTATCTCTCTCTCCCTGCCTGTCTATCTATCTCCCTACCTCTTTCTCTCCCTATCTCTCTCTCTCATCCTCTCTCTCTTCCTCCCTTTCCCTATCTCTCTTCCTCCTATCTTTCTCTCACCCGATCTCTCTCCCTCCCTCCCTCTTGTTCTCTCCCTATCTCTTTCTCCCTATCCCTCTTTCTCTATCTCCCTCTATCCCTCTCCCTATTTCTCTCCCTCCCTCTCTCCCTATCCCTCTCTACATATCTTTCTCCCTATCCCTTTCTCTTTCTATCCATATCTATCCCTCTCTATCTAATCCCTTTGCCCCTAACTATTCCTCTATCTCTCCCCTTCTCTCTCCCTATCTCCTTCTCTATCACTCTCTCTCTAGCTCACTATCTATGCCTCTCTCTCTTCCTATCTATTCATTTCTCTCTCCTTCCCTCTATTCCTGCCTATCTCTCTATCTATCCCTTTCTCTCTCCCTATCTCTCTCTACATCTCCTTCTCTATCTATCCCTCTCTCCCTCCCTCTAATCCCTCTGCCCCTATCTATCTCTCCATTTTTCTATCTCTAGCTCTCTATCTTTCCCTCTGTCCCTGCCTATCTCGCTATCTCTTACTTTCTTTCACCCTATTTATCACTTTGTCTCTCCTGATTTATCTGTCTTTCTCACTATCTATCCCTCTCTCTATCTCTTCCTTTCTCTCTCCCTCTCTAGCATTCTATATATACCTCCCTCTCTCTCCCTATCTATCTGTCTCACTCCATATGTATCTATTATTCTAGCTATCCCTCTCTCTCCCCGTCTACCCCTCTCTCCCTTCCTCTAATGCCTCACTCCCTCCCTCTAATTCCTCTGCCCCTACCTATCTCGCTCTATCTCCCTATATCCCTTTCTCCATCTCTCTAATGCCCCTCTCTCTCCCTCTAGTCCCTCCCTCTGATCCCTCTATCAATCTTTCTCTCCCTCTAACCCCTCTATTTTGCTAAATCTCCCGCTAATGCCTCTATCTCTCCCTCTATCCCTCGATTTCACATTATAATCCCTCTATCCTTCTCTCTACTCCCTCTATCCCTCTCACTAATCCCTCTATATCTCCCTACTTACCTCTCCAGATGGATGGCCCAGGTCATGGATGAATCAGAGGGCCATCCAGATGCATGCCGCGGGGGAGGTGAGGGAGCAGGCCGCGTGGGTCATCCAACTGCATGCCATGGGGGAGGTGCAGGAGCAGGCTACGGGAAGCATCTGGCTGCAAGCCGCGGGGGAGGTGTGAGAAGCTTGCGACGGCGCCACTTGAGGCCCACAATAGGGCCGTGGGAAGCCACAATGGAGCTGCTGGAGACCAGCGATTGGGCCGCGGGAGCCCAGCAATTGGGCCACGGGTGACACTGCAGTGCTGCGAGTGTGCCTGCAGGGGCATTGGTTGAGGCTGCAGTTGCCGTGGGTGAGGCAAGTGAGGCTGCAGGGGCCGCGGGTGAGGCAATTGAAGCTGCAGGGCCCGTGGGTGCAGCAGGTGCATCTGCGGGGACAGTAGATGATACTGCAGGGCAAGAGGTGTGGCAGGTGTGCCTGTAGGGCCATGGGTGCAGCAGGGGGGCTGTAGGAGCTGTAGATGTGGTTGGTGAGAGGGAGTGATGAGTAGAGCAAGGGAGGGATATAGAGAGATGTACTTACCCAATCTGCAGGGCTTCCTCTGTTCATGCACAGCTCCCACTTGAGTCCTGTTGGCTGGGGACGGTCCCTCTGAATGTCCCCATGCTATTTTCAAAGCTGCAGCTCCTCCCATTCATTTGATTTGGTAGATGCTTGCAGGTGATACTAATTTAGATCAGAGCGCAGGAGCAATTTAGTCGAAATTGGATTTCGACTAATTGTCACATGTGCTCTGATTTGGCTGAATGGAGGTGTTTAAAATTTAAAGGGACAGCAACACAAAAATAAAATTTCAAATGTTATACATATATTTTTATTTTTACATTATGGGAAATTAAATCAATGTGTTTTTTTAATATTGAAACTAGTGATGTCGCAACATCAAATTTTGGGTTCGCGAACAGCAAACGTGAACTTCATCAAATGTTCGTGAACGGGCGAACATCGGCAAACCGCCATAGACTTCGATGGGCAGGCGAATTTCAAAACCCACAAGGACTCTTTCTGGCCACAATAGTGATGGGAAAGTTGTTTCAAGGGGACTAACACCTGGACTGTGGCATGCCGGAGGGGGATCCATGGCAAAACTCCAATGGAAAATTACATAGTTGATGCAGAGTCTGGTTTTAAGCCATAAAGGGCATAAATCACCTAACATTCCTAAATTGTTTGGAATAACATGCTTTAAAACATCAGGTATGATGTTGTATCGATCAGGTAGTTTAAGGGTTACACCCGCTTCACAGTAACAGACCAATCTCCCTGTTTAATGCACCGCAAACAACCGGAAACAGTCCCTTTGCACAACCGCAAACTCCCCATTTGCACAAGGTGGGATACCAAGCTAGCCATGTCCCGTTCCTTGTCCTCACTGATGTCATTGAAGGTCTCTCCAAGGGTCCCCGAAAGGTGACAACAAGCCCCGTGGGACTCCTGCTGTATTTGGTCTTCTACCTCCTCAAAGCCACCTTCCTACTCAGACTCCTCTTATTCAAACTCCCAGAGTCTGGGGGCTTCCACTGCCCAGCATGGAATATTATACACAGGTCAGAGTCTGGGGACTTCCACTGCCCAGCATGGAATATTATACACAGGTCAGAGTCTGGGGGCTTCCACTGCACAGCATGGAAGATTATACGCGTTGCCTCTGTCTGCGTTATTATAAGGTGTGTACTGTTAAGTAGTACCATTCCTATCGGTTTAATCACTGTTACGTCCACTATCAGGGGACGTGTATATGGCATGGATTTTTGCCATGGAAGCGGGAGATGGAAAAAGATGCTTGGTCAATCCTCCCACTTCAAATTTGGGGCACTGTGCGTGCAATCTAAGGTGCCACCAGATATGAGTGTCACTGTGCACTGGCAAAAGTTGGCAGAGTAGATGCAATAGGCCTCACACAGGACTGTAGGCAGGCAACTGATATTCAATCGATTACAGTCAAAAAAGTGTTGTTTTATGTCACTGTACACTACGGTAGCACCAGTTATGATGTATCACTGTGCACTGGCAAAAGTTGGCAGAGTAGATGCAATAGGCTTCACACACACGCCTGTAGGCAGGCAATTGCTAGTCAATCTATTACAGTCAAAAAAGTGTTGTTTTATGTCACTGTACACTACGGTTGCACCAGATATGACGTATCACTGTGCACTGGCAAAAGTTGGCAGAGTAGATGTGTTGTGGACGAAATTGATGAAAATTTATATTATGTCCATGCTGCTTTCCTTTCCTTACAATATATCATAAGATAAGGCACTAATTACTTTTATTCTTTATCCTGAGAGTCCTAAGATGGCTACTGAGTCATATCCTGGGAGTCCTAAGATGACATTAATATCCATGACCAAATAAGGATATGAGCCCCTCCACCTTCCAGAGCCAATCAGAAGCTTCACCTAACCTGACCATAATGACATCAACATCCGAGACCAAATATGGAAGGACCCTTCCTACCTTGTCAACCAATCAATAACTCACTCACTGTCTAATAATGAGTCGTATGATTGTTATATCTGATCAACTTATACTATATAATTGTCTATGTTGTATTTGGGGGAGTTGGTTCATTGGGAAAAATACAAGAAGTTTTATACCAGAACTTTTGGGTCTGTGTAAATTGTTGTCTCTGTGTGCACACATGGCCAACAGACGGATGATTTGGACAGGAACAGATATTATAAAATGGGATTATTTTTATCCATCCAAAACAACATGGCGCCCAACGTGGGGCCCTGGTTTGTGACCAACAGGCAGCAGACAAGGAAGACTTTGGGAAGGTCTATGGTGGCATAAAGGAGCCTGATCAACTCAACTCTAATATATGGTAAGGTTTAATGTTTTAAAACCTTGCATATATATGAATAATGCTGCTATAGTTCTGCCGCTTTGTCTTGGGCTGCTACTGAAGGCACCAAAAGTATAGATAAATTTCTTGCCCATGGTCTACCTTGAAGAAATATCTGTACTGAATAATATCTGTTGCCTGTGTATGACTGTTGAGAGTGTGGGTTAAGTGATTGTGATTTCTTAGATATTGTGGTCCGGGACATACATGTGTACGTACAGCAGACTCTGGGGACGGATGGTAGCCTGGTAGCACACAAAACCGGAGGAGCTGAACGTACAGCCGTGCATATACGTACTTTGGGGATCGGTGCCGTTTGACATACTTTTCCTAAGGAGGGTCTATGCATGTTGGATAGCCGAATATCTTTTGGGGGTCATGATGTTCGTGCCCTGGTAGCGTGATAACCCTGAGAGACGTCTATCACACACTAAGGTGTAAAAGCATTTATGTGGGATGCAGACTTCAGTGGCGGATCATTAGTGCCCTGTTAGCACAATAGCCCTGAGGGCGTCAATTTTAGCACACGACGGTGTGAGACCCCAGACTAAAATATCTTTGAGTCAGAAATTTTCTGCAGAAATTGTTTAAATGTTACTATGGTCTGTTATTGCTGGTTGTGATGCATATTTTAATGAGAAATGTAGCTTAGAATTTCTCCTCCTGTACTTGTGAAGCTGAGAAGCTGAATTTGCTGTGGCTGTGTGACAGGCAAGGTCAGAGCACACACAGCGAAAGAATACTCCCCCTCCCATCTTGTTTAATTCTTTTAAGGACGTATCTTAGTTAGGAGAATTCTTTCTATGCCAATGCTTAAGGTCGTATGAATTTGGACGGTAAGTGAAATAACTGTCATGTTTTCATGTTGTTGTTAAATTTGCTCAAGGGTAATTACAGTACGTGAAGTAAATGTTTGTGTGAAATTAGGTGTGTCCCGGAAGGAGATTGATTTAAAAAGTAAATAATTCAAGATATATACACGTAGTTAGACTTTGAGACCGCACCTTGAATGTAAAAGTAGGTATCTCAAAGAAAACAGTACCTTAGGACTGTAGAAGTACCCCTAAGAGTACAGTATATATATGGACGCAGACTGAGAATTGGTTGTGTAACGAACACAACAATGTAACAATCATCAAGGGCATCAATGAACACACCTTAGACAGGTGTGTTGGGTTTTCGGATTATTAAACCAAGAAAGAAATCTCCATAAGACCTACAATGTAATGGGAGATTATTTTGTTTGAATGCATTGCATGTAACAGTTTGCATATTTCTGTCTACTTGTGAGTATGTGTGTATGTATATATATATATATATATATATATATATATATGTATATGCATGTATTCTTTTGAAATATTTTGTCTGAAGTTTCTGTGTGTTTGTAACTTTACTCAATGCTATACCTTTGGAAAGGGAGGTGACTGGTCTGCATTTTGAGAAGACGTGTTAGGGGCTTGGCAACCCCCCCACAGTCAGCATAGCAGACCACTCCCCTTCCTACTCCCATCTTCTCTGTGTGTGTGTGTGTGTGTTAGTTTTTATGTGAAAATATGTCTGTCTGTATTATTGAGAGAAAATAGAAGAAGGGAGGTTGCAGGCAGAAGAATGGGAACCAAGGGTTGCTACAAGATAGTGGTTTGTGGAACAAAAACCATGAAACTCTTAACACGCCGACACCGCCTCATCATGGCTCCCAACTTAGAAAAGTGGGAGTTGACTATAACTTTATGACCAACCCCTTTTAAACGATGACGATGCTCACCGCACCCACTGGACACACGCCCCTATACCCCATCTTAAAGGCAAACAGCACCTACTATACTACCTCTGGGGAAACAGTGCCCTGTATCCACTACTTCTTGGCAATATTAATCCTTATTAAAAGGAAGATATAGGAGACATTCAATGTTTCATTAAGCTTTACTATACACGAAGAAGTATACGAAAGAAAAAGTAAA
The DNA here is from genome assembly GCA_027410445.1 of Discoglossus pictus. NCBI lineage: Eukaryota > Metazoa > Chordata > Amphibia > Anura > Alytidae > Discoglossus > Discoglossus pictus. The sequence continues at coordinate 215,616,234 of CM050165.1, read as the reverse complement.
CGCAACGTTACTTTAGGATGTTTTTAGAAAGTTACTCCGAGACAATTTCTGTCTCATATACTGTTATTTTTAGATTCTCTGTGAGCAACTCCCCCTGCTTGTCCCTGCTTCTGTTGGTCCCGAAGTTAACTCCTGCACGCCTGTCTGCAACGCTGATATAGAATTCTGTGCAAGAAAGTGTTTTAATTGTAACAAAGTTGGACACCTTAGGGTTTCACCAGTTATGGTGAAGTTAACACGGAAACCACGACATCCTCTCAAGCCGGCTCAGGCTAAGGCGATATCAGAGCAAATAAACAAACTATTGAAGCAAAGTGCCCGGGTTCTGTGCATGTCTCCATGTAATACACCTCTATTTCCAGTGAAGAAAATAACACTGAAAGGAGCAATTCTCAAAGACGGATTGTATGCTAACAATCTAAGACTTTGTCTACCAAAGAGTTTGTATCTAGCAATGGTGCAATGGGCACATGGGGCATGACATTTGTCAAAAACACTCATGAACACTTTGATAAATAAATATTATGAAGCCCCAGGTATCACATCGCTTACCAGTAATTACCGTAAATCTTGTATTATCTGTGCTAAATGTAATCCAGGTAAAACAGAGAAATACAAATTGATCATACTCAGATGCCAAAAAGTGGTCGATTTGAATATGCACTGGTCATAGTTGACATGTTTTCAGGATGGCCAGAGGCTTATCCAGTCACAAATATGACAGCAAAATCTACTGTAAAACACTTACTATCTGAAGTCAAATGCAGATATGGAGTCCCTGAGGTGATAGAAAGTGATCAGTGACCAGCTTTTACTGCCACATTAGCTAAAGAAATTTGGGCAGTTCTAGGAGTAAAACCCCCTACCATCCTCAGAGTAGTGGGAAAGTAGAGAGACTGAACGGAACATTGAAGTCTAGAATGCTAAAAAAATAGCAAAAGAAACTGGTATCTATTAGAGTCCAAAGGGGGGTGCCTGATGAGTTTAAAGCTAGAAATCAGGTTGCAGCAGGATTTGAATCACTTTTCCCTATCATAACTGTCAATAAAAATGTTGCTTGGATCAATTATATATATTATAACCAACAAAGGTTTGTGGATTACACAAGTGATGCTCTGCAAGGAGTTGCAGAACAATTGAATGCCACATCACACATGGCCTTCCAAAATGGAATGGCACTAGACATGTTCCTTGCTAAAAAGGGGGAGGGGTGTAAAATGTTCCCCGACACTGGCAACTGCTGCACCTACATACCTGATAATATGGGTCCAAATGGTAAGATTACTTTAGCCATAAAGAAATTGTCAAATCTTGGCACAAGAATTGAAGGAGAGTTCTGGAACCACAGACTATTGGGATAAATGGTTTGGGTTTAAAAACAACTGGCAGAGGGTATTGTTACAGGTTGGAATTGTCTTTCTTTCAATACTGATAATTCTTGCATTTGTTACCTGCTGTATTATCCCCTGAGACCACACATATTCAAAGAAGTCAGTTGCTGGAGTCACACCAACCTTTGTGCTCCAAGAAATTGATGATGATGATTGTGAGGAGTCGCATAGAGCGTTACAGTCCATTGTGTCTAGAAGTGAAAGTTCTACATAAACCCCTTGTCCCACATGTTCCTGAAACAATGGGTAAGGGATAGCATCTGACTCGCCTATGACAGTGGCAAGAGGGGTCATGGACAAGCCATGGCAACTCTAACGTACAAAGAAGAACGGGCGTTCATTGGTGCAGATGTGCTGGGTCTTTCTTACATTCATACATCTCATCCACAGGGACAGTTGTAGTCTCTAGGGGGGACTGTTACTGTTTAAATGACTTTATAGCTTAGTTAATACGTTTTACTAAGAAAAACCTTTATCTTTACACAGACATTTTATGTGGTACTCTCTAGAGGAGGAAGATATAATACATCTAACCTGTCATATCTACAAGAATAGAATATAAGAGTAGTATGTAACATAATATAACATTTTAGGGGGGACTGTTGTGGACGAAATTCATGAAAATGTATATTATGTGAATGCTGCATTCCTTTCCTTACAATATATCATAAGATAAGGCCTGGATTTTTGGAACCGGGAGATGGAAAAAGATACTTGGTTGGTCGTATCACTTCAAATTTGGGGCACGGCGCGTGCAATCAAAGGTGCCACCATATAGGAGTGGTGTGTTTGTAAGTACTACTCTTATCAGTTTAATACCTGTTACAGCACCTATCAGGGGGCGTGTATAAGGCCTGGATTTTTAGAACTGGGAGATGGAAAAAGATGCTTGGTTGGTCGTATCACTTCCATTGTGGTGCACGGCTCGTGCTATCAAAGGTGCCACCAGATAGGAGTGGCGTGTTTGTAAGTACTACTCTTATCAGTTTAATACTTGTTACATCACCTATCAGAGGGCGTGTATAAGGCCTGGATTTTTAGAACCGGGAGATGAAAAAAGATGCTTGGTTGGTCATATCACTTCAATTTTGGGGCACGGCACGTGCAATCAAAGGTGCCACCAGATAGGAGTGGCGTGTTTGTAAGTACTACTCTTATCAGTTTAATACTTGTTACGTCACCTATCAGGGGGCTTGTATAAGGCCTGGATTTTTAGAACCGGAGATGGAAAAAGATGCTTGGTTGGTCATATCACTTCAATTTTGGGGCACGGCACGTGCAATCAAAGGTGCCACCATATAGGAGTGGCGTGTTTGTAAGTACTACTCTTATCAGTTTAATACCTGTTACAGTACCTATCAGGGGGCGTATATAAGGCCTGGATTTTTAGAACCGGGAGATGGAAAAAGATGCTTTGTTGGTCGTATCACTTCAATTTTGGGGCACAGGACGTGCAGTCAAAGGTGCCACCAGATAGGAGTGACGTGTTTGTAAGTACTACTCTTATCAGTTTAATACTTGTTACATCACCTATCAGGGGGCGTGTATAAGGCCTGGATTTTTAGAACCAGGAGATGGAAAAAGATGCTTTGTTGGTCGTATCACTTCAATTTTGGGGCACTTTGTGACATTAGCTTCTTAAGCTCAAACATGTCCTTTACAGGCACCTGACTATGGGCAGATGAGCAGGAACTGCTCAAGGCGAGAGACGGAGTGGCGGATGGTTGAGAGGGGGCAAGGAGGACAGCAGTGGTTGATGTGGCTGATGATGCTGAACCAGGAGGAGGATGGCGGCTTTGAGTTTGCGTGCTGCTTGTATTCATGTGTTGGTCTGGAGTCACCCAAACATTAGGTCTCAACCTGTAGAGGATAAGGGAACCAGGCTACTCTAGACCTCATTCATCATTACAGGTTTTGACAGATTGGTACTATGCGACAACTAACTGCCATGCAATCTATTACAGTAGAGAAAAAAAAAATTGTTTTAAATGTACACTACTGTTACACCAGATATGAGTGGTGTGTTAAGTAGTACTACTTCTATCAGTTTAATCCCTGTTATGTGCAATTTTTTGGGGTTTTGGTTGTTGAAGCCACAGTGCAGCACCAGAGGCCAGAAAAATTAGGCACGTACACATGCCTGAAAAATTAGGTATTGTTGATCTTGCAGCGAGCAGAGAAGAAGGTAGGCCTGATTCAACGCCCCAGCCCCGCATACCCACACTCAGAGATTGAGGGGTGGACCTGAGAAAGCCACGGGCCGGAGATATAAAGGGGAGCCATCCCAAATAAGCACACAAGCGGGGACAAAGGTAGTGAAGGGGACATAGAGGCCCATGGACTGACGGTCGCCATCTTGGCAGGAAAAGGGCCCAGCAATTAAGCCAAACTGACCCAGCACAGGCAGCTACTTGAGTCAAACGCTGTACAATTACACCTTAATAAAGCTGAAACATGCAGCAGCAGGGATTCTAAACGGCCACACGGGGACAAGGAGGCTAACAGCCCCCACAGTCTCTGCACCACTCTTTTTAACAGATAACCCAAGGGGCTAACCAGGGACCTTGCCCACATAAAAAACAGAATTTTATTGGAGGAATTATTAGTGTCTTTACCCCCAAGAGAGGACATAATATACAGTATCTTTAAACTACCTGATGGCCAAACCTCCTTTAGCCCAATGCTATCCAAGAAACATTTCAAAACTTCTATCAGACCATATATTCATCCCAATCTCGCTGCAGCGGATCTGACATAGAGTCCTTCCTACTACAACAAGAAGTCCACAAAATACCTGTACCTCAATTGGACAGCTTGAACCTAGACATATCCCAAGAGGAAGTTAAATCTACAATCCAAGATCTTAAATTTGGCAAGTCCCCAGGGCCAGACGGTTTTACTCATCTGTACTATAAGAAATTTAAACACTTGCTTACCCCCACACCTAACATCTTTGTTAAACTCTATACTAAATGGAGAACCTTTGACCCCTTAATTGAATCAGGCCGACCTCATAGTCTTTCCAAAAGAGGGTAGGGACCCTTTAGAGGTTAAAAATTATCGCCCCATACCCCTGATAAATGTGGATGTCAAGATCCTAGCTAAAATTATGGCCAAACGAATATCTAACTTTTTACTGGACTAAATACACAAGGACCAAACGGGGTTCATTCCTTTCAGAGAGGCAGGAGATAATGTTAGGAGGGTTCTGAATGATCAGTTCTTGGCTCAACACTATAACAACCCAGTTTGCCCTCTAGCCCTAGACATAGAGAAGGCTTTTGATACGGTGGAATGGCCATATATGTACAAAATGCTAGATAAGTTTGGATTTGAGGGACACTTTCTCAACCTGCTCAGAAGGTACTACGACTCACCAGTAGCTAACTTAAAGATAGCAGGGGACCATAAGGCCAAAATCCAAGTACAGAGAGGGACCAGGCAGGGATGCCCACTCCCCACTGCTCTTTGCTCTTGCTATTGAACCCCTAGCACAGGCAATCAGAACCAACCATGCCATCCAGGGGGTTCAAGTAGGACACCATCAGTTTAAGTGTTCACTTTTCGCGGACGATATGCTTTGCACCCTGACCAAGCCCCTTCTCTCTATACCAGCCCTTATGTCCACTATAAAAGACTTCAGCTAAATCTCGGGCCTCCAATCCTTGCAAAAGGATATTTCTCTTTCAATGGAATCCTGCTTACTGGGGATACACATAAAAAAACTTATCTCAATCCTAGAACAAGCTATTCCAATTAATGGCTTTAGCATTCAAAATACACATAGCTACCCGGGCCCGGATGGATTTACAAATCTCTATTACCAAACTTTTATAGACTTGTTATTACCCCACTTAGCCACACTTTTCAATCAAATTTTAGAAGGCTCTCCCATGCCACAAGAACTAAACCATGCAAATATGATATGTTTCCCGAAAGAACGACGAGACCCATTAGAACTTAAAAATTACTGCCCCATATCACTCCTAAACGGGGATATAAAAATGTTGGCCAAATTAATGGCAAACAGGATTTTGCGATTTCTCCCCTCCATAATCTATAAAGACCATACAGGGTTTATCCCCCATAGACAAACGGGGGACAATATCAGACGGACAGAAAATTTAATCTCATGGTCATCCCAACATCAAATACCCACATGCCTTTTGGCGTTAGATATAGAAAAGGCCTTTGATACGTTGGAATGGCCTTATTTAAAAGCAGTATTACAGAAATTTGGGTTTGCAGGCAAATTTATGAACTTGATAGATACATACTACAAATCCCCGTCAGCCAGATTAAAACTCCCGGGAGATCGCTTACAACACATAAAGATTCAAAGGGGAAAATACAAATTTTTTGATTTATTTGGAGTCATAAAGCCCAGAGGATCTCAAAAAATAATATGTATAGACCAAAAGGGAAAGGGGGCCTATCGTGCCTGAATCTCAAACTGTATTACAAGGCAGCGCAGCTGGCTTTCATTCCTCTGGCGCATTCTCCCACACATCAGCCGCTCTGGGTATTTTTGGAAAATGTAAGCATGTCACCTTATACATGGGATACAGTAATATGGATTCCAGACCTGTATACTTTTTTGAGAAACTTGAAAAACCCGTTGATTAAGCACTCATTAAAAATATGGATGGAGATGAACTGAACACAAAAACTGGACACTCGGGTATCAGATCTTACCCCTATCGTACCCAATCCCCACTTTAAAATACATCTTCCGGAAAGCTCTCTCAGTTGGTGGAAGTCTCAGAACCTACTAACGGTTGGTCCATGGTGGCATGACGACATGAATAATGACCTTTGAGCGGGTGAGAGATAGATACAATTTACCCCTGGCTGAACACTATAATTTTTGCAGAATACATCATTTTATATATAAGATAAGTGGTAGGGGAACCCCCCAAAGAAACACCTGGCTACTCAAAAAATGTAGGGATTCCCCCTTTCAGCCTTGTATTATTAGCCTCATGTATGAACTATTTAATGAAAACTCATGGGCAAAAAAACAGACTATACCAAAGCCTGGGAGAGGGATTTGGGCACCGAGTTGGCAGACAGCACATGGGATAAAAGTTGGCGGGGCTTAAGTAGGGGATCTTTAAATTATAGTCTGCTTGAGACTTCAATAAAGGTCCTACACAGGAAATATATTACTCCTTTTAAGCTAAATAAATGGGAACAAAAACGAAGCAGCTCATGTTTTAGGAACAGTGGTAATGAGGCTACATTTATTCATGTCTGGTGGGAGTGTTCGGCAGTCATAAGACTATGGAAAGAAACATGCTTACTAGCTTCTAAAATGTTTAAGATTCAGATTTCTGCTAATATAGAAAACTGCATGCTGGGTGTTCCTCATGTCTGTCTCTTGCCCGCTCAAAATAGGCTATTAAAGTTCATCATGTTGGCCACGAAGAACCATATAGCCAGACAATGGAAATCGGATACCCTACACTTTCAGGTGGTTAAAAATAAATTAAACTTTATCCTTATAAATGAACACCTTACCCATTTAGTAGACTCCATGGATACATTTTGAGATATATTGTCTAGTTTTAGGCTACAGGTACAACCAAATCCAGATAACATACTAGCCGTGGATATGGTATAAGCTCCAAGATTATGGAATGGAAAGGGGTAAACTGAGTATTAATAGAGAAAAGTTAACTCAGTGATGTATTAACATGTATGGATATATATGTAACATGGAAATGGTTGCTTGAATATGATATATTACGTGACCTAATAAAATATTTTTTGAAAGAAAAAATACACATAGCTAGTAGTTGGAAAACTCCAAATTAAAACTTTCAGGAATTAATAAAAAAAATCAACTATTTACTGCTTAACGAGAGATTAAACCATGTAGTCTTGGATAGAATCACCCAGTTCCAGACAATTTGGGATCCCTGGATAACATCCCCATTTAGTGCCCCCCTAATATAATAAAACATTTGTTAATGGTTGAAGCGACTCGGGGGGAAGGACCGGAGTGGGGGAGCCCTGGAGGAGACCCTTCAGAAGCAACCGGCGGCAAAATCATCAGAGGAAAGGAGAGGTCGCCTACTGAAGACTGCCCTAGGGTAACCCAAGGGCGATTGAGCAGGTTAGATATTGTAAACAATACTCTTTACTATTGTCTGTTTTTTATGTCTTAGGTTTCTCTTAAAAATTGCAATCACAGTAAAAAAAAAGAACATTTATTAACCAAAAAAGTAAAAATAAGAAGGCCTAGCCACCTAATTTTAACAAAATGTCTTCATTGTAAATATGTATTTTTGCACAACTGTTGTGTTATGCAAGACTGTTCAATATGCTTTCTTTTTCATTACATGCCGTACGCCTTCTGACATAAAAATTTAAATTAAAAAATTAGGTATTCTTGCAGCCGCTGCTGTTGCAGCGGCCAGAAAAATTGACCTTTGTTCCCCAGGCAGAAAGTGCCATAAAACATTGCGTCTTCTTTTTTTTCTTTTTTTTTAAAAATATTTTATTGTTTTTTACATGTAGAATTAACAGTATACAAAATACAAAAGTACAAACAAAAACACTCGCATAGCTATCAAAACAGTTCATACTGCACACGTTTGAAAGAATATAAAGATCAGCGTTGACACTATCATACTTTTAGCCAGGCAATTATTGCCCACCGCCCTGTATTAAGATAAGTAATGCATATTATTTCCACCTTTTAAGAAAAAAAAGGAGGGAAGTGTAGTTTGCATACGCTTCATATCTAAGCTTTCCATCTACACGACCCTTGGGAAGATTTCCCCATACCCCAATGAAAAGGAAGGATAGGTAAGGGCTTCCATCTCATTTTGGTCCGTTGCTCCAAAGGGAAAAAAAAAAAAAACAATTATGATCTACAATAAATACCCAAGGGCATCATACTGAAATTGCCAACTACTATTCTAAGATTTAACAAGAGACTAAACACACTACCATTCGCACTCCTTCCATTCATAGTTCCGGGTTCCGAGTGAGGGGATGGGAGGGAGGAACAAGTGGGTGGGCCCAAGAAACATGTTCAGAGTGTCCAAGGGCAGATCGAAGGCTTAAGTAATTACTTAGTTGGGGCCATGTTTATTCCATAATGCCCAGGCAAGGTTACTTTTTATTATAGCCCACAATTCAATAAAGTTTGTTTCTAACATACAAGGTACACATTTTTGCTTCCACTTGGAGGCTATCAGTGATTTTGCTACCATCAAAACCTGCAATAAAAGGGCTTTAACTTTTAAGGACAATGGAGGAAAGATGTGAAATAAGATTATTTCTGGGTGTGGAGTTAATTCTACTTCACATATTTTTGTCAGCTGGGAGAAAACTTCCACCCAAAATTTATGAATAAGTGGGCATTGCCACCAAATATGTAATGAAGACCCTATATGACTACAGTTGCGCCAACAATATTTCTCCTGGTTTAACCCACTGAACTTTGCTATCTTAACCGGCGTATAGTGCCACCTATTGCAGATTTTGAAGTGAAGTTCTCTATAAGCAGGATTTTTAACAAATCTATCCGTAATTGCAAATGATCTATACCACTCATCTATCGTCCAACTATGGTCCAAGTCACCTTCCCAATCATGCATACATTTGGATTTTAACTCCATTTGTGGCTTTTTAATAATATCGTAACATTTTGAAATGAGGTGCGTTTTAGGTTCTACCATAATCAATTTCTCAAATTGGGTTAAGTCTCGAAATGATGTCAAATAGAACTCTGACTTCTTCAGAGCCTTTCCCAGCGTAAGAGAATCTAACCACGAAATGTTTAAATGGGGGGCTTTTACTTTAATATTCTCCAATGAGAATATGTCTCCAGGAAACAAGTCGGACAACAGGTTAACCCCTGCTTTAGCTATCTTCCCTAAAATGGGGGAATCAATATGTGTAGCTAGGTCCAGTAATGGGGTAATAGGCGAAGGGAATGGAATCAGTTCATATTTAACATTCAGTTTGTTCCATATATTTACCTTTCCTCTAACCATAGCTTCGCCCCTCTCCATAGATTTAAGATTAATCTTTTTTTGAAATAGAAGCATTTTTATATTATTTAAGCCCGTTAGCTCTTGTTCAATTTGAACCCAATTCTTAACATTTGTAGGTTCTAACCATTCCAGCATGTTTGCCACTAAAATAGCTTCCTGATATTCCATAAGTAGAGGGTAGGCCATGCCACCATGTCTAAATTTCCCTCCCATTCTTGATTTTTTTATTCTTATTTTTTTCCCCTTATGAATGAAATTATCAATTTTATTTTGTAATTGGTTTAACAGGTATATAGGGATTCGGCAGGGAATATTACGTAAGATGTAAGTAATTTTTGGTAAAATTACCATTTTTATGGCGATAATTCTGCCTGACCAGGATAAATTCAACCCTGACCAGGCGTTGATTTTAGCTGTGACATTTTTAAACACTTTTTTATAGTTAATTGTTATTGTCTGCTTCAAGTTTGTTTCCAGTATTATTCCCAAGTGTTTCAAAGAGTTTTGCCATGAAAGAGGAAATCGGAGCTTTAATTTAAGTAGTAATTCACTAGACATGTTAATAGACATGGCTACTGTTTTGCTAATATTTATCTTAAAATTTGAAATTTTGCTATACTCATCAATCAATTGGAGCAGTACATCGAGAGAGACTAACGGGTCTTCCAGTGCTACAACTAAGTCATCCGCAAAAGCTGATAGTTTATGTTCTAAAGAACCAACCTTTATCCCTTGCACCTCATTTTTCTTTCTAATCGATATTATCAAAGGTTCAATAGACAAGGCGAAAATCGCAGGAGAAAGAGGGCAACCTTGCCGTGTGCCGTTCGAAATATCAAAGCTAAATGAACTATATCCCGGGCCCACTACTTTTGCTGAGGGGGCGGTATATAGTGCCCGAATGGCTTTTGAACCAAAGTCCCCCAGCCCATATCTTTCAAACAGAGATTCTAGGAACTCCCACCCCACTCTGTCAAACGCCTTTTCTGCATCTAATGATAAGAGCACGGTGGGAGCACACTTTCGCTTGGCATAAGAGATTAAGTTAATGATTCTCTTGACATTGTCAGATCCTTGCCTCCCTGGAATGAAACCTTTTTGGTCTGAGGAAATTAGTTCTCCCAAGATTTTATTTAGCCTAATGGCTAAAATTTTTGCATAAATTTTTATGTCAGTATTTAATAGGGAGATTGGACGAAAATCCTTGCATGATGGTTCTGTCGGCTCTTCCTTGGGGATTGTTATAACCGAAGCCTCCAGCATTTCTTTCGGAGCCCTACCCGTAATCTTAATTTCATTTAAAGCATTCTTGAGAGGGATTAAAATTTCTGACTTGCAGAGTTCATAGTAACAGTTTCTATACCCGTCTGGACCAGGAGAGGAAAAGTTTTTCAAACCATCTATAGTTTCAGAAATTTCTGTGTCAGTTATTTCTTTATTTAAAGTATCCAGATCGGCTTCCGAAACTATCGGAAGATCAATTTTATCCAAAAATTTAGCTATATCTTCTTTAGATGGTTTGATAAAGTCTTTATCGTCCTTCAAATTATAAAGGTCTTGATAGAAAAGGCCAAAGGCATTCCCTATATCACTGGGCTTGGTCACGGTCTCGTTTTTATTCTTTATACAGTCTATTCTTTTACTCGACGTTTTGCTCTTTAATTTATTTGCTAAAAGTCGCCCTGAAGTATTTCCCATATGATACAGTCGTTGCTGTAGTGACCATAGGGATTTATCTACCAGTTCTTGTTCTATTTTTTTAATCTGAGATCTTATTACTTCCATACTTTTTAAAATCTTGTCATTTGAGCCGATTTTGTTAGCCCTATCTAAGTTTGTCAGATCAATATATAAGTCACGTAAAGGTCGACCTCTGAGTTTTTTCTTCATAGCTTGCCAGCTAATAAGCTGACCCCTAATAGCAGCTTCATGGGCGGTCCAAATTGTAATTTTAGATGCAACAGATAAATTATTTACCTTGAAGAAATTGTTTAGTTCTTCTTTTAGCAGATCTTTCATAAGTGGGTCCTGTAGTAGGGAAATGTTTATTTTCCATGATGGTCTAACTGTTTCAATCTGTCTCATTGATATGTTTATGCCGACCATCCCGTGATCCGACCACAAAATTGGGCCAATTTCAGTTTTGATCACTCTTTTTAAGATTCCACTGTTAACAAATATATAATCCAATCTCACATGCGTATCATGAAGATGGGAATAGAAGGAATAATCCCTTTCCCGTGGATGAAAAGTTCGCCATGAATCATATACCTGATGTTTCATTAAGATGTTATTAAAAAGATTAGATTTTTGTATAGCATGGGTATCTAAAACTATTCCTTTATGGGATTTCCTATCTAAATCCGCGTTCAGGCATAAATTAAAGTCACCACATATAATCAGAGCCCCAGAGCTGTAGCGCCTTATTACATTAAATATTCGGTTAAGAAAACTAATTTGCCTTTGGTTCAGAGCATATATGTTAACTATCGTAAATTTCTCGCTGTTGATTAGGCCTCCCCATATTATATAGCGACCATTAGGGTCTATTATAGAAATTTCTTCCTTCATATTTAGTTTATGGTTAAACAATATTGTGACTCCCGTGGCTTTTTTTTTTTTTATAAGTAGAATTAAGAGTCAAGCCTATGTTTTTCATTTTAAAGTAAGGGATCTTTCCTGTCTGCCAATGGGTCTCCTGAAGGCATACTATGTCGGCTGACCCTGAACCGAACGACCTATAAACCATTTGTCTTTTTACCCCTAGGTTTAGACCCTGGATATTCTGACTACAAATTCTCAGACTGCTTCCTTTATCCATATCTGTGTTGATCATCATAACTTAGGACCCTTAACCCAAAAGCTCTATGCTCTCCCCCGACTCTCCCCCCCCCACCCTCTCCGTAACCCGTCTTCCAGCCACATCCCACACACATTCCCCATTCGTTACCCATACACTCATACCTGGTGAAACAATCTCCATCACCCAGCCGGACAAACCCAAAAATAAAAATTGGTTTACCGTTGGTTAGGAAAAAGTTGAACTTCAATAAGTTCAAAATTTGGAAATCCACTGGCTAAGTTGCGCCCGTGGCTACCCGTAGTGACCAGAGCAAGATGGACAGCCCTTACGAACCAACTTTTACAAGATTCAAATTTCTCCTTTAAGAGACTCATTTTAATCTCTGCTCTTACATCCAAATTCCACAATTATGAGAAACATTTAATAACTTTCCCTTAAATACCCAATAAGAGAGAGGGAAGCTCCATATCAATGGACCTCTTCCCCTCATCCAGTATAGCACCAGATCTTAACCCTTCTAATCCTCTACAGCTCGTCGATTACTAGGGAGGAACCAAGTATAAACCTGGAACCCATTTAGTGATTTGAAAGTTCTTATTCTAATTTATTCTACAACATTACTATTCCATAAAAACAGAGAAAAAAAAACAACAGTGTGTTCACAACCCTTGTCCTACAAAAATAGGTTAGTATACAAAGTGTTGAAATTTACTACTTCTTGTGTTCAATTTATTTGTGTACCATTATTTGAAACATAGTGAAAACTAATAATTCTTTTTTAAAGTGAAAATTAGCACTCTTGCCTTTTGGGGCTCTACCCATTCCTTATTTACTTTCAAAAATGTATTTCTCCGTGATAACATCTATCAAAAAGGTGATTGTAAAAACAGCTTCTACAAGCTGTTATCTTATAGTGCACTGTGTTATCAACATTTTAATATTATAAACTAGTGACAGTTAAATACAATTTCTTGTTTCATTAATTGAAGAAAAAAAAAAAAAGAGAAGAGCTATACTAGGAAGTAGGGAAGGAAATTTTGGGGGAATTACGGGAAGCAGGATGGATAGGACGGAGAGTTAGTCGACCTGATTACAGATCTTTCAGGATTGCTACACCTTCATGTTGGTTGTTTATTATTACTGATTTATTACCCAATAGAAGTATTATTTTCGTGGGAAAGCCCCATTTGTACTGGATATTTTTTGCTCTTAAGCTTTTGGCTATACCTTTCAGTTCCATTCGCTTCATAATGGTTTCCCTTGAGAAATCCTGAAAAATCTGCAAATTTTCATAGGGCGACGGGAATAGTCTTTTTTCAAAAGAATATCTCATAATTGAATCTTTATAAGCAGCAAAATGGATTTTAAGGATTACATCTCTAGGACAATCCTTAGGAGCAGATTTGGGGAGAGGCAGACTATGTATTCTGTCGATCAGAATCGATGCATCAAAATTAGGTTTGACTATACTGGACAAGAATGTACCTACATAGTGCTTTAAATCCGTACTTCCAACTTCTTCTCCAATCCCCCTAATTTTGATGTTATTCCTTCTAGAGTAGTCATCTAATTTAGTATTGCGAATTTTAAGGAGGCCTATTTCTGTTTCAAGTTGTTGATAATTATCTTTTAAATTTTGCATTTCCTGTCGAATCAATTCAAGATCTTTTCCTAAATTATCAGTCTTAACTTGAACAATGCTTATTATTTTTGCGTTTTCAGCAATTTTTCCTGTTAATTCAGAAATAATGGAATTTTTAAATTCGAGGAAAAGCCCCTTAAGAACAGGCAATGTTACACCAGTATCTTCTGGTTCTGAGACTTTACTAGAAGCTTCTGACCTCAGTGTCTCATTGGGGGAGGATTGAGCCATACTTAAAAAATTGGCTTCAGAATTAATATCAGGCTGAATTAACTCTGCAGCTTTCCCTTTATTAGGTGGTGAAAAGAATGAGCTAGATGTTATGGGATTTTGATGGAGTATATCCCCTTTTGATTTATTTTTTAAAACTCGGCCTTGTTTCTTGTTCATGTTTCCCTTTTTATTTTTATTTTTTTTTATTTATTTTTTATTTTTTTAACTTTCTATTTTCCTTCTTTTAACCTACTTTTAAGCTCTTTCCTTCCCCACCTTTCCCCACTTTCTTTCCCCTTAATTTAGACAGATCTATTAAATGGTCACCCTTTCACCCTACTCGGCTGGACCCTATAAAAGTGACCCTTTTTATTCCTTTTTTTTCTTTCTTTCTTTAGCCTTAAACAATGTCTATGTGAACTAGTAATCTTTGAAACCGTGTTACAAACTGATGTTTTAATGTTTAACCCTGTAAATAGACAAATATAAGAAATTATACAGTACACACAGTTCATTCAGAAAAGGTAGAGTAAACAATTGTCCCAGATGCTGACGGCTTTGCTGACAGCTTTGTTATGGTGGATATAACCAATTCTTATGTGTCCCATATATACCGTACTGTTCATAACCGATCCAAATCAGTAACTCCCAATTCCCAGAAGGCTCGGGAAACAGCAAAAGGGAAACAAGGGACCAGACTCTTTCTGAAGTTAGTCAGACTTCACCACCAATCTTAGTAAAAGCGGGGTTAAATTCCTTAAAGTCCAGTAGAGTGTGTATCACTTATGCCAAATAAAGTCAGAAGTCCAGAAAAATTCCTCAGCAGATTACTGCAGCAAAAAAAATTGGTATGTTTAAGGCCAAGATGTGGCTGTACACAGCTATTCACAGCCTATGTTAGCTTCCTGATTTTAGGACACAATGAGGAGAATCAAAAACAACCAGGGTGGATGATCATTAAGCTCCAGGGCCAGCTTCAGGTTTTACAGTCTCCCCGGCTGCTTCTGCTGACATAATGTACTGGGGGTTGTCAGGGGGTACCCATGCAATGAACTCTTAGGGGTCTTAGAGGGACTTATTGTAGTGGCCTTGTGAGCTAACACATAGCTAATAATAAGAAGCACACTGCTTCCTAGCAAGCTCACTGCCTCTTCACCCTCTCCTCCCTCTTCACTAATAAAGCATGGCTCTCTCCAAACCCCCTCTCCCTAATCGGGCTACTATGCACCCGCCTACCGCCACCTCCAGTGAACCGCCAGCTCCAACGTGCAGCCTCACGGGTCCAGTGTGCAGCCTCACGGGTTCACCCGAGCGCCTATCACCTCTCCTATACTCTGCCAGCTTTGTTCACCATTCCAGGAGATCCGTCCCGCCGGGCGCGTCTCTAATTGGGCATATTCCGTTGCTCGGTCACAGCGAGCACGCCACAAATGCAGGCGCGATTGCCCTGCTAGCTACTCCTGATAGTACCTTCCGGGGTGTGGCCCATCACCGGCAGATTGCTTTCTGACATTGCGTCTTCTTGAACCCTAGTTGGTGGCGGATAAGTCACGCAAGTCATCCGGCATTCACAGATAACATACAGCAGCGTGTGGACCATTTTTAGCCGAAGGCAGCTCATCTCATCAGGCCTTTTTCAGTCGAATGTATCGCCCAGTGTCAGTCCCTTCGGGATCCATCCCTCATTCATCTTTATATAGATGAGGCAATCTAGACTTTTTTGCCCTAGGTGACTTCTCTTCTCGGTGACAAAACCTCCTGCTGCACTGAAGGTCCTTTCTGACAGGACACTTGAAGCGGGGCAGGCCAGAAGTTCAATTGCAAATTGGGATAGCTCAGGCCACAGGTCTAGCCTGCATACACAGTAGTCAAGGGGTTCATCGCTCCTCAGAGTGTCGATATCTGCAGTTAAGGCGAGGTAGTCTGCTACCTGTCGGTCAAGTCGTTCTCTGAGGGTGGATCCCGAAGGGCTGTTGCGATGCGTAGGACTGAAAAAGGTCTGCATGTCCTCCATCAACAACACGTCTTTTAAACGTCCTGTCCTTGCCGGCGTGGTCATGGGAGGAGGATTACTTTCACCTCTTCCCCTGTTATATTGCCCTTGTGCTGGGACATCACCATTATATGCTGTGAAAAGCATACTTGTTAATTTGTTTTGGACCTGCTGCATCCTTTCCGACTTGCGGTAATTTGGTAACATTTCAGGCACTTTCTGCTTATACCGTGGGTCTAGTAGCGTGCACACCCAGTACAGGTCGTTCCCCTCCAGCCTTTTTATACGAGGGTCCTGCGACAGGCACCACAGCATGAAAGACCCCATTTGCACAAGGTTGGATGCTGAGCTACCCATGTCCCGTTCCTTGTCCCCAGTGATCTCGCTAAAGATATGTTCTTCCCCCCAGCCATGTACAACGCCACGGGTACCAGATAGGTGACAACGAGCACCCTGGGATGCCTGTTGTGATTGGTCTTCCTCCTCCCCCTCAAAGCCACATTCCTCCTCTGACTCCTCTTCCTCACAATCCTCTTCCAGCGTTGCCGCAGGTCCAGCAAGCGATGCTGATAAGGCTGTTTCTGGTGGTGATGGTGACCACAACTCTTCCTCTTCCTCGTCACGCTCATCTACGGCCTGATCCAGCACTCTTCGCAGGGCACGCTCCAGGAAGAAAACAAATGGTATGATGTCGCTGATGGTGCCTTCGGTGCGACTGACAAGGTTTGTCACCTCCTCAAAAGGACGCATGAGCCTACAGGCATTGCGCAATAGCGTCCAGTAACGTGGCAAAAAAATCCCCAGCTACGCAGAGGCTGTCCTAGCACCCCGGTCATACAAATACTCATTAATGGCTTTTTCTTGTCGGAGCAGGCGGTTGAACATTAGGAGTGTTAAATTCCAACATGTGGGGCTGTCACAAATCCAGCGCCTCACTGGCATGTTGTTTCGCCGCTGGATATCTGAAAAGTCCGCCATGGCCGTGTAGGAACGCCTGAAATGGCCACACACCTTTCTGGCCTGCTTCAGGATGTCCTGTAAGCCTGGATACTTATGGACAAAGCGTTGTACGATCAGATTACACACATGTGCCATGCACGGCACATGCGTCAACTTGCCCAAATTCAATGCCGCCAACAAATTTCTTCCGTTGTCACAAACCACTTTGCCAATCTCCAGTTGGTGCGGAGTCAGCCATTGATCCACCTGTGCATTCAGGGCGGACAGGAGTGCTGGCCCGGTGTGACTCTCTGCTTTCAGTCAAGTCAACCCCAAGACGGCATGACACTGCCGTATCCGGGATATGGAATAGTATCTGGGGAGCTGGGGGGGGGTTGCCGTTGATGTTGAGCAAGACGCAGCAGCAGAAGAGGACTCAGCTGAGGAGGTTATGGAAGAGGATAGAGTAGGAGGAGTAGAGGAGGTGGCAGCAGGCCTGCCTGCAAGTCGTGGCGGTGTCACCAACTCCTCTGCAGAGCCACTCACTCCATGATTGGCAGGCGTCATCAGGTTTACCCAATGCGCAGTGTAGGTGATATACCTGCCCTGACCATGCTTTGCAGACCATGTATCAGTGGTCAGATGGACCCTTGCCCCAACACTGTGTGCCAGAGATGTCATTACTTCCTTTTGCACAATCGAGTACAGCTGGGGATTGCCTTTGGGCAAAGAAATTTCGGCCGGGTACCTTCCACTGTGGTGTCCCAATCACTACAAATTTTTTGAACACCTCAGACTCCACCAGCTTGTATGGTAAAAGCTGGCGGGCTAAGAGTTCAGACAAGCCAGCTGTCAGACGCCGGGCAAGGGGGTGACTTTGTGGCATTGGCTTCTTACGCTCAAACATGCCCTTGACAGACACCTGACTGTGGGGAGATGAGCAGGAACAGCAAGAGGCGAGAGACGGAGTGGCAGATGGTTGAGAGGGGGCAAGGAGGACAACATTGGTTGACGTGGATGAAAATGCTGGACCAGGAGGAGGATGGCGGCTTTGAGTTTGTGTGCTGCTTGTACTCATGTGTTGATCCCATTGGCGTCTGTGATGTGACATCATGTGCCTTCGCAATGCAGTTGTACCTAGGTGGGTGTTGGACTTCCCACGACTCAGTTTCTTTTGGCACAGGTTGCAAATGGCATTGCTGTTGTCAGAGGCAGACACACAAAAAAAATGCCACACTGCTGAGCTCTGCGGTGACGGCATTCTGGTGGTGGCAACAGCATGCGTTGATTGGCGTGCTGTCTGGCTGACCCCGGGTGCTGATGCATGCTGTCTGACTGTGCCACTATCTCGTTGTGATGACCTCCCTCTGCTTCCAACTTGTCTCCTCCTCCTCTCTGTCTCCCCATCTGAACTTTCCCCCTGTTCTTCTTCTCTTCTAGCGGGCACCCACGTGACATCCACGGACGCATCGTCATCATCATCACCCGCCTCACTTGTATCTGACAACTGAACAAAGGAAGCAGCAGCGGGTACATCATCATCACATCGTACGTACATGTGTGTACTGCTGCCTGACTGAGACATATCCCTGTTATCAACATCCTGTGGCAATAATGGTTGCGCATCACTTATTTCTTCAAACTGATGTGTAAATAACACTTCTGACTGATCAATTGAATCTGCTGTGGTACTAGTGTTGGAGGTGGTGGCAGGCGGGCGAGTGGTAACTTGAGAGGTGCCCAAAGCTAAGCTGGAGGAGGATGGTCCGTCAATGTTCCAAGCGGAAGCTGTAGAAGATTGGATATCCTGTGTTAGCCAGTCAACTACGTCCTCTGAACTTTTCAAGTTCAGGGTAACTGGCCTCTGAACACTGGGCATTATTGTAGGGCCAAAGGGAATCACAGCACCACGACCACGACGGCCCCTGCGGGGTGTCCTGCCTCTGCCTGTCATTTTTTTCCGATTAGTGGTACTATGCGTTCAAGCTACTGTGACAACAGATATGAGTGACACTGTGCACTTGCAGAAGTTGACAGAGTAGACGCTGTAGGCCTGACACAGACGCTTGCAGACAAGTAACTGCTATTCAATGTATTACAGTCAAAATTGTATTCTTTGTTTAAATGTGCACTACTGACTGTTACACCAGATATGAGTGGTGGCACTGACTGGGCAAGTGGGCACAGTATACGATGTGAGCCTAAGACACACACGCTGGCAGGCAGGCAAATGAAATTAGATTACACAGAAAAAAGTGTTGTTTTTTTTAAATGTAGAGTGCTGGTACACCACTAGATTGGATTGGTTGAACTTGGCACAGTACTTGTAAGCCTGACACACACACTGGCTAGCGGTCAGGCAAATGAACTTAGATTGGCGGTCAGGCAAATGAACATAGATTTAAGAAAATAAAAGTATTGTTTTTTTAAATGTAGACTGCTGGTACCCCAACTAGATTGGATTGGTTGAACTTGGCACAGTACTTGTAAGCCTGACACACACACTGGCTAGCGGTCAGGCAAATGAACTAAGATTGGCGGTCAGGCAAATGAACTTAGATTTAAGAAAATAAAATGATTGTTTTTTTTTAAATGTAGACTGCTGGTACCCCAACTAGATTGGATTGGTTGAACTTGGCACAGTACTTGTAAGCTTGACACACACACTGGCTAGCGGTCAGGCAAATGAACTTAGATTGGCGGTCAGGCAAATGAACTAAGATTTAACAAAATAAAAGTTTTGGTTTTTTAAAAGTAGACAACTAGTAAACAAGATTGTATTGGTTGCACTGTGCACACACTGTATAAGACACACACACTTGCTAGCAGGGGCTAGAAGGGAGACAGGCAAATGAAGTTAGATTAGACAGAAAAAAACAAACAAAAAAAATGATGTTATAGCCCTAAAAAGGACTGCACTGGACACTGAATAAACTTGCCTAGCTATTGATTTCCCTATTCAATCAGCATCAACTACACTCTCCCTCCTCTCAGTAAGACTCCAAGTTAGTTATGATTCCAAAATTGCTGCTGTCCATGAGGTAGAAGGGTCTGGAAGGCAGGGTATGATGCTGATTGGCTGGAATGTGTCTGCTGACTGTGATTTGCAGGGTCAAAGTTTGCTCAATGATAAAGTATAGGGGGCGGATCAAACATCGCATATGTTCGCAGTTCGCCGCGAACGCGAACATGCTATGTTCGCCGGGAACAGTCCGCCGACGAACTATTCGTGACATTTCTATCTGCTGACTGTGAGGTGCAAGGTCAAAGTTTCCTCAATGATAAAGAATAGGGGGAGAACCCAAAAGCTCATGTGTTCGCCGTTCGCTGCGAATAGTCCGCGAATAGTCCGCAGGCGAACTGTTTGGGACATCACAAATTTTAAATAATAATTTTGTGCATAATTTCAAGATGGTGGTTGCCCATTTACCCTAATGCACCTGCCGCCCCTGGTATAGACATGCTCCAGGACACTGAGCCCTGACCTTCTGAGCTGACGTGTCATTTTTCCCACACATAATTTTTTGCAAATCATTGCAGTACATAAATAACCCCTGTTGATCCACAGTTGTAGAATTTTTGAATTTTGTATCTTTTACCATTGTTTAGATTTACAAATTATTTTGTGGGTTGTATATAGTGGCATGCTTTGCATCTACTTCAACAGTATGTTCCTGATAACGGGCGCAACCAGGTATTTGATGTTTTTTGGGTCTGAAATATGCTATGTGTAAGCTCATCCTTAATATTTCTAGCCCTTCTGTATGTAATTTGGGCCTTTTCTGTTAACGCATCTGTCAGATCTCTATACATTTTTAACAGAGGACAATGTTTGTTCAGAATTTCTCTTATTTCCATCGAATTCTGTCAACAAGTAAGTATGCATATGGTTTTGTTCTCTTTATGGGGTACCATCCTATTGCTCTTATTGTTTTTACTGTTTTGATTTACAAGTTGAGTTCTTTCTGTTGTTAGTGCCCTTTTATATGCCTCCTTTAGGCATCTATTCGGGTAGCCTTTGGCCTCAAAGTTTTCTCTCAGAATATCTGCCTGTTGTTTGAAGTCCACTTCAGTGGTAAAGTTTCTTCTCACATGCAGATATTGGCCAATAGGTAATAGGATCTAACATGTATTCTATTTAGTTATTGCACGTAATTAAGAAAATGCAGGCACTTCCCAGCATAAGAAAAGTGAGCAGAACCAGCACCACCTCACCCTCATCAAGAAAATGGAGGCACTTCTCGACATAAGAAAAGTGAGCAGAACCAGCACCACCTCACCCTGATCAAGATAATAATTAAGTAAAGTAAAAGGGGTAAAAAAATGTATGGAAGTGGCTGGAGTCTGTGTCAGTGGGCAGGTCCTAAAGAGGTAACATGTTGTGAAGGGGAGGAGTTTACTGTTGTGTGGCGTCAATGTAAGGGGAGGGGCCAGGTCTCTATCTTACGCTCCACCAACATGGAAAGTCACAAGTGGCCACTGATATATATATACACTTAATAAGAAAGAAAATTTTAGCTTCTATTTTTCATTTGCTGATATTTCTTGGAACATATATAAGTGCTGGAGGCTGTTATCCAATATAAAAAGATTTAGAATTCTATTTTATGATATATAGTTGTCGATTTCTATTTACTAATATATATATATATATATATATATATATATATATATATATATATATATAGAGAGAGAGAGAGAGAGAGAGAGAGATAAATATTCATATATATATATATATATATATATATATATATATATATGTCTGTGTGTGTGTATATATATATATATATATATATATACTGTATATATATACAGTACATACACTGTATATATCCTAATATTAATATTTATGACATTCATTTTCCATTTTGGGTGGGGGCTTGCTTTCAAGACAAGTGGTATTGTTTGACACTGTATGATCTGCATAAAAGTACTAAGAATGACGTGTGTGGGTACCACACAGAAAAAAATCTTTAAATAACCACTGTAGTTTAGAAAAAAACTTTCCATTGTGAAATTAGAACCGTGTAACATAAAAGCATTTTTTAAAGCAAATTTTACGTTTTGAAGGATCTGTTTGTATACAGAAATCTCCACCTTGCTTCAAAACTTCCTGCTAGCTTGGAACCTGACCGGATGTCTTCTGAGATTGTGAGAGAGGGGAAGAGATTTTTTTTTTATATAATTGGAGCTGTTAGAATATGACACAAATATCCTTCCCTTTCAAAATCTCAAAAGCAGGCATTCTTTCAAAGTAAACTGCATGCTCTGATGCTTTGAAAATATAAATGCCTCTATCATACATGTAGCCTTCATGAAAATACCATAGGTGTCTCAAATGACCATTAGAAAAATCTTTTTTTTTTTATTAAAAACTTACAACAATTACCCTGTCTAATTAGGCCCTCAGAAAGTATTTACTTTGTTTTCATCAAACAGTGATCCATGATGTGTGTTTCTATATAAACAGATATAGCAATAAAATATAATGTAAATAACACATAGCTAAAGATTAGGGAAACCATCTATTTTCAGTGCAAATTTTCTTACAAATGATTGATTTTTTTAATGACAATAAATTGAAAAGTTGTTTATAAAGATACTACTTCAAAGTTATGAAAGCTGAATTATTTCATTGGTCCTTTAAAAATAACCCCAGGAACTAGAATTAGATTCCCTGCTAAACACTATGGGCCTCATTCTATTAGCGGCCGCAGCCGTTGCGGGGCCGCAAGGACCGGCCGCAAGCTATTCGGCTATTCTATTCCCCTCCGGCCGGGGATTCCGGCAGGCTTGCGGCCGGTGCCTTGCTATCTCTTGCGGCCGCTCGCGCCAGAGGAAATCCTTTGATCTTAAACGGCCGCAAGGAAATCGGCCGTAAGAAATTCCTATTTGCAATTCAATTGCTCCGGGAACCCTCTCTGCAAGGCTAAAAGCGAGCCGCAGCTTACTTGCAGGAAAGAGGTCCCGCTAGCACCAATTAAGCACGAAATATAGCCCAAATAAAGCCATCCTTCACTTTGAGAAGACTATAAAGTGATATTCGGTGTTAGCAAAAATAGCACAACATTCCCCTATACTCAAATCCGTAAAATATCCATGTAAAAAGTCCAGAGTGCTTGGAGCACCTCAGACCCGCCCACGCCGCAGCCGGAAAATAAACAGTTAATTTGAACTCGGGTTTGGGCTGATGTGCAAGCTTGAGAGTGGGTTACTTTTAATCCTCATGACCCCCAATATGATCCCTTGCATTTACAGAGCTGTACAGTGCTGTCTTGAATTTATTTTTGCCTTTTTAGATTTCTGAGCTTACGGACGGTTCCAAGATATGCGGCCGGCCGTAAGAGGAGATCCTTGCGGGGCTGTATAATAGAATCGCGAGTTAACAGAACCCCCGCAAGGAATGGCAGCCTTACCGCCGATTTACGGCCGGTAATAGAATGAGGCCCTATGAGCCTCATTCAATTGAGTAATTGTAAGTTAATGGAGCCCACAATATAGGCCGTAAACTTATTTGCTATTCAATTGGTGTTTTTTTGTCAGCCGCAAACAGTCTACGGATTACGGGCTTGAAATACTTGCGGTTGTTACAACCGGAACATACAGCCTTTGATCTTTCAAGTCCGCAAGAGATCCGTTCTCTAAAATCGCAACTCACTATTCAATTCCTACAATCCCTCAAGACCGCAAAAGCATTCAAGCCTGCAAACTGCAAATGTCGGACAAAATCTTACGGTTCCAAATAAAACCCTTAAAGGGTTTACAGACTAGTTTGTAACTCTGCAAACACAATAAAAAAATACCAATGGATTTTAACATATGGGGAAAGCAATGGAAGGCATTAGAATTTATTGCACAACAATTACCAATTAACAAATAGCCCTTAAAAATGCTTTTATTTTTAATATGTTGGAATGGTCATGCATATGCCAACATGAAAAATCATGCTTCAAGATGCTGAAAGCAATCATCACATCTACATTGGGAAAAGCATTAGTGGCCAAATTATACCACCACATATATCAAGTACCAGGGGAACATTTATTTATGGTTGTTCAGTCCCTCTGTTGTGTCCGACTCTCTGTGACCCTATGGACTACAGCACACTTACTTATGTCTTTGTCTAGGCTTATCCACAAGGTTTGCATGGAAAGCATACTGGAGTAGGTTGCCAGTTTCTTCTCCAGTGGACTGTGATTTGTCTGACCTCTCTGCTATGACCTGCCCACCTAGAGTGGCCCTACATGGTATAGCTCACCGCTTCATTGAGGTACACAAACCCCTTCACTGCCACAAGTTAGCAATCCAGAAGGGGACCAGGGGAACATGCACCACACTAATCTACTGTAACCCATCAGGAAGGGCCACAAACACGCTTGGAGGCTGTGCAGAGGCACGTGGAGCAACAGCCACCTCACCTCCATCAGGCATAATCTCTGCTATGCCCATCTTGGAAAGTCCCACGCCATTGATGGTGGCCTTGTGCCAAAATGTATACCCATTATCATTTGGTGAAATCTGAAGTGTTTTGCTATCAATCAATATAGATTATCACCTGTCATATTCTTATCAGGCCTTCAGGGGAATGTTGATACTCCATAGTATCAAAAATTCAACTTTGCATGTGTATTAACCCTTTATTATTTATATATATATATATATATATATATATATATATATATATATATATATATATATTATATTATGATATTATTATTATAATTATTATTATTATTATTATTAATATTATTATAATTATTATATATATTAATCTGTTGCATAGTAACTAGAGCTCGCTAGTTTACAGATATAGGAATGTGACATGTGGATGTCCCAATAAGCTATATCTGCTCAATGAAACAGATTCAAAAAATATTTTATAATGTCATACAAATCTATTTCACACACAGTGTGTTTTCAGATATTAAGGAATAATTTGAAATTGATGAGCAGAATCTGTGACACAGAAAGAGAAGGTTAAGGAACATGCTTTCATGGTTGCGAAATTGGGCTACAGAGACAAGAGACAAGAACAAGACATCAATCAGAACACTATTTGAATTGACTGCAACACCTCCTCTCAATCGCAATCCACATTGATCATCAATTGTAGAAATATTCAGCATAACCATACGTGTACACACTCTGTAGCCAGCCAATATTATCAAAATCAATATAAAATAATATTTATTGAGGAGTGTGGATGAGGAGGACTTAGGGCAGTGGTTCTCAATCCTATCCTCATGAGCCATCAGACAGACTATGATTTATGTGAAACTCTGGAACCAAAGGTGATGGAGCCTCAAATTTTCACCTGTGTATTCACACAGTGTTTCACCTAAATCATGGTCTGTCTGGTGGGTCCTGAGGAGAGGTTCTCACCTAATTCCTCTTTCTGAGCACTGGCCCCACCTTCCGTGACCGCACGGTTCCTCCCTCTACCACGGGGAGGTGGTGTTGGATTGAGGGTTGCGTCCACCTGGGGTGGCTGTGTAGCAGCAGATGTTACATAGTATTTAAGGTTGAAAAAAGACTTTCAGTCCATCAAGTTCAACCTTTTAAGATCTCCTTTGATCTGCAATATGCGGATTAACTAATAATTCATTAGTTGTTAATTAATTATTAATCAATTATTTAATGTTTTTTTTTTGTTTGTTTGCTTTTTTATTATTATTAATTAGTCCAGAGGAAGGCAAATAGAAAAAAAAACAAGCAAGACTTAGCCAATTGTCTAAAGGGGAAATGTTAAAAATTTGGATCATTACTGTCTCTCTAATTATCCATGATAACCCTGAATACCCTTTTTAATTAGAAATAAATCTAGTCCCCTTTTAAAGTTATCTATCGAATCCGCTGTCATCACCTCCTCTGGTAGAGAATTCCACAGATTAACCACCCTTACTGTGAAGAACCCTTTTCTTTCTTTGAGGTGGAATCTTTTTACTTCTAACCTCAAGGGATGTCCTCTTGTCAGTTGAAAACCTCTTGGCACAAAAAGCTCCCCCGACAAATCTTTATACTGACCCTGGATGTATTTATATAAGGTAATCATATCTCCTCTTAGACGCCTTTTTTCTAGAGAAAATAAGTTTAATTTGGTTAGTCTTTCTTCATAACTTAGCCCCTCCATTCCCCTTATTAGTTTTGTTGCCCTCCTCTGTACCTTTTCCAGCTTTAAAATGTCCTTTTTATGAAGTGGTGCCCAAAATTGTACTCCATATTCTAAATGAGGGCATACTAGAGATTTGTACAGTGGCAGAATTATATTTGCTTCCCTGGCTTCTATACCCTTCTTAATACATGCTAATATTTTATTTGCCTTTGCAGCTGCTGCTTGGCTTTGAGCACTGTTACCTAGGTGGTTGTACACAAGCACTCCCAAATCCCTTTCAATATCTGATACACCTAGATTTGCTCCATTAAGATTATAAATTGCATGGCTATTTTTCCTTCCCAGATGCATAACCTTACATTTATTCGTATTAAATCTCATCTGCCATTTAGATGCCCATTCCTCAATTTTATGTAAATCCCCTTGGAGGGAAAGCACATCATTTTCTGATTTAATTACCTTGCACAACTTTGTGTCATCAGCGAAAATGGAGACCCCACACTCTAATCCTACCTCTAAGTCATTAATAAATATGTTAAAAAGGAGAGGACCTAATACTGAACCCTGAGGAACCCCACTTACCACATTAGTCCAATCGGAGTATGTTCCATTTACAACAACCCTTTGCTTCCTGTCTTTTAGCCAGCTCTCAATCCATGAGCAGATATTTACTGCAATTCCTGTATCCCTTAGTTTGCCCAATAGTCTCCCATGTGGCACTGTATCAAAAGCCTTTGCAAAATCCAAAAAGACTACATCCACTGAGTTGCCTTGATCCAGGTTCCTACTAACCTCCTCATAGAAACTAATTAGATTAGTTTGACATGACCTATCCCTCATGAACCCATGTTGACTCCTACTTATAATCCTGTTCAAATAGACATATTCTTGTATATTATCCCTTATTAACCCCTTCTAAAAGCTTCCCCACTACAGAAGTGAGGCTCACTGGTCTATAATTCCCCGGATTTGCTCTTGCTCCCTTTTTAAATATAGGTATCACATCAGCTTTTCTCCAGTCATCTGGTAGAGACCCTGTGTTGAGTGAATCTTGAAAAATTAAATATAATGGTTTGGCTATTACAGAACCCAGTTCCCTTAGTACCCTTGGATGTATTCCATCAGGACCCGGGCTTTATTAACATTTATTTTTTCCAGCCTCTTTTGGATTACTTTCTGTATTAACCAATTATTTGGCAAAGGTAGTGTAGCCCCATTATGTCGCAGTGTCCCAACCACTGGTACCTCCCTTGTGTATACCGAAGAAAAGAACATATTTAGATCATCTGCCTTTTCTTGGTCACTAATTATCAGACAGCCTGTTTCACATTGTAATGTTCCTATAGCTTCCTTCCTCGCCTTCTTCCCATTAATATACTTAAAAAATATTTTAGGGTTAGTCTTACTCTCTTTTGCAATTCATTTTTCATTTTCTATTTTAGCCAGTCTCTGTCCCCTCTTGTTTGTATAATTTAAATGCCTGTTTTTTACTCCGTATCTTGATCTTTAAATCATTGTTAAGCCACGTGGGTTGTGATTTACTCCTTTTACTTTTATTCCCACACGGTATATGCTGATGTGTATGTATATTTAGTAAGGATTTTAATGTTGTCCATTTATGTTCAGTGTTTTTACCTATCAGTTCTCTGTCCCAGTCTATACTTTGTATTGCTGCCCTTAGACCGTTAAAATCTGCCCTTTTAAAATTAAGAGTTTTTGTTGGCCCCTTAAAATGTTGTTTTTTTAATTCAATCTCAAA